>CM060922.1:39212783-39858238 GCA_030737875.1 Allium sativum
ATGCAGGGGACCGGATCGGATCGGCGGGGGAGGACCGGGTCAGGTCGTGTAGCCCACCCACGAGCCGCCTCAAGTATACGAACCGAACTGCCTGCATGAGGTCATCAAACACCATCATGAACCAAATCGACCTGCTTGCGTTGGAAGAACACGACCCGATGCCCTAGAGAGGATTCACGATCCGAACCGACCAGGATCATGCAACTCATGATCTGAATCGCTGGAGGAAGGATATCACAAATCGAACTGCTTACACCATGATTTGGTGTATTGGCCATGAACCAACCCGATAGGGGTGATTACGACTCGAACCGACCTGGAGAGTGTCTCACGAACCAGACTAGAAGTTGCCACGAGCCTGAGCTAGGGTGTGCCACGAGCTGAACCGAAGAGATAGCCGAACCAACTCGAGGTGGATAATCATGAACTGAACCAGTGAGCAACTCACGATTCGTCCCTCCGAGGCGAAGCATGTATCACGACCGAACCGAGGAAGAGGAGAAGTGCCGAACCGATCCAGAGATGATGACCAAAACCTGAGATGCAAAGGTAGTCCAAATGGGAAGTTTGTACTCAGGATCCAGTTGGGAACCAACGAGTTAACTTCATGATTGGAATTTGCTGCGGGACGTGTGCTAAGGAGTTATCAACATCCATAACTTTGATTCACCACCAAGACGGGCGTTAGACTACGGATCAATGTAGTGGGGTAGTAACTACTCCATGGGGCAAAATGATCGTAGCATGGCTATGAACCAGTGCAGTGGAGTCGTCATGACTTCATGGGGGCAGAGTGGACATAGCAAGGACTAATGGCTATGGATCAGTGCAGTAGAGTCGCTATGACTCCATGGGGCAGAGTGATAATAGCAAGGGTTTCGGTGATCAAAGCGGTGGATATCGTATGCTTTACGCACTGAGTGAGAGATGTGAGGATGGTTGCTATGCTTGATTGTTCGCCATCATTATGACATGCACCCCCCCCCCCCCGTATCTTTACACCATATGTTAGCGTCACCTTAGAGTATTCTATATCTTTTTGTGCTAACTCTTTAGTTGCTGGTTTAGGTATGGGTTAGTATACCTGTTATTGTTCTGTTTTGCTGCTTATCGCTCATACCAGACTTTTGTTTGACCCAGAGTTTTATGTCTCTTCTTATTACTCTGGGTGCTCTTAAACGGGCAGACTAGAGACATGTTAGTTGGTATGCACGAGTAGCTGTCCGGAGATGAGCAGGAGGCTTACTCTTACTATTCTATATATATTCTCCCTGTGTCGCTGCTGGTTACTACTTTGGGCATTAGTAGTGTACATTTCCTTTACTTTTCTTTAGAGACAGTTTAAAAGTTGTAATAAAGATAATGTGGAACATAAGCTGTAATTTTGGATTTTCTGCTGCTATGATGGTTTAAGTTTTCATCTTATGCAGTGTCTCTCCTGTTTTATGTCAAGTTATGTTATTATTATATTTTATTCCATGCGCTGTGAGATATACTACAGGTTCCTTGTTAGTTCAAATTCCTTTTTTTTCTTTCTTTGGCGACCGTCCCGTGCTAGTCAGGCATTGGCACAACGCACTTTCATTGGAAATGTCGGCTGGTGCGGGACGGGCCATCACATTTGGTATCAGAACTCTAGGTTGCCTAGTTAACCTAGGGAATACACTAGAGAGAGATAGTACGTATATGAGAGCGCGTATTTGTGATATTTTGGTTTTCAAGTGCTATATATATATACTATTAGTATATTTAAGGACGAAGTCGCACTGCATTGGCACCACTGAAGAGATGGTTAATCGTTTCTCCTTACAGATTGAACGATGAGCCGATACACGAGGGGTACTGGTGAAGGAGCTAATAATTGGAACGCTCCTGATATGAGGATGATGTTCACTGACCTCATGAGACAGATGCTTAGGGATGTTCAGAGGGTAGCTCCTAATGCTGCAAATGGTGGTGGTGTAGCGGTGCATGCGTCTAGGGCCGATTTCGCCAAGCTATGCAAGGATTACACTAGTCTCGGTGGAAAGTCGTTCCACGGAACGGAATCGGCTATAGAAGTTCAAGATTGGGTGGATAGCTGTGAGCGTATCTTCGAAGACTTGGGTATCGAGAATGCGACGAAGACAAAGCTAGCATCTCGTCAGCTGCAAGGATGACCTATGAATTGGTGGAATGCTATTAAGACAGCTACTCTAGAGGATCAAGTTACTTGGGATCAGTTTTAGACTCGCTTTAGCGATAAGTTTATCCCAGCTGCTCAGACATCAGAGTTGTTTAGGAAATTTCTTGAGCTTAAGCAGAATGGTAGGGCAGTCTCAGAGTATATTGCTGAGTTCGATACTTTATCAAAGTATGGATTATCTCTTATCGACACTCCCGAAAAGAAGAACGAGAAGTTCATAACAAGCTTAGATCAGTATTGGGGGAAAGGCTTATAAACCGTATCGATGAGACGTTTGAATCGATTGTGGGGAAAGCTTTGAGATCAAAGAGTCTATACCCTAAGTCGAAGACTGAGGTAGCATCTGTAGAGGAGCCAAAACCGCAAGCAAGCGGTGGAGGCAAGAATGGTTCTCAGAATAAGAGAAAGTAGAATCAGACCAAGGATGACCAGAAGAAAAAGAATATGAAAGATGTTGAGTGCTTTAGCTGTGGCAAGAAGGGCCATTATGCTAAAGAATGTCGAGCGAAGCCAGCGGACAGGAAGTGCTTCAACTGCGGCCAGGTGGGACATCACAAGGATAAATGTCCGCAACCCCCTAAAGAGAAGCAGATTGTGAAAGCATATGCTCTTAATGCTGTTCCTTCTTCATCGAATGCCCCAACTGCGGAGGAGAAAGGAAAGAATGTCGTCATTCAAGGTATTCTTTCTGTTTATGATGTTCCTGTTCGAGTATTGTTTGATACCGGAGCTTCCCGTTCCTTCATATCTAGTGACTTGGTAGATATGTTGGGATTGGAACCCGAGATAGTCGATAGACCTTTAGCGGTGATGAACCCGATTGGTGGTTCAACTAGCCTTAGCATGATTTGTCGTAATGTGGTCTTATCGAGTCATGGATGCATGTTTGTTTGGGATTGCTTTGTTTTGGGCTTTACTGGGTTTGGCATTATTTTGGGAGTCGATTGGCTCCAAAGGTACAGGGTGGTGGTAGACTGTGAGGGCTTTTTGGTGACAGATAGAGAAGATGATGGGAGGAGGGTAGTGTTTGGTGGTCTACCTAGTGATAGGGTAATGGCTAATTTTCTAAATTCCCTAGACATCCTGCATGATGAGTTGTCAGATGTGCCGGTGGCTGGCTAGTATCCGGACATCTTCGAGGAAGTGACTGGACTTCCACCACACTGAGAGATTGAGTTTCGTATTGATTTAGTGAAAGATGCCAGACCTATAGTGATGCCACTTCGTCGTATGGCACCAAGGGAGCAGCGAGAGCTCGGGGTGCAAGTAAGCGATCTGTTGAAGAAGGGATTTATCAAAAGAAGTGTTTCTGAATGGGGAGCACCAGTTGTGTTTGCTACTAAGGCAGATGGTTCCCTTCAATTGTGTGTGGACTACTGCGAGTTAAATAAGGCGACGAGGAAGAATAAGTATCCTCTACCGTGGATATATGATTTGTTTGATCAGTTGAGTGGCACGAGAGTGTTCTCCTAGTTGGATCTCGCGACAGGTTTTCATCAGCCTAGGGTGGAAGCTGAGAGTATAGCTAAAATGGCCTTTCGGACGCCGTCTGGATTCTATGAGTGGTTGGTCATGCCATTCGGATTGACCAATGCACCAGCATATTTTGTGGATCTTATGAATAGGGTATTCAGGGATCAACTGAATAAGTTTATTCTTGTGTTCGTGGATGATATCCTAGTTTATTCGAGGACAGAGGAAGAACACAAGGAACATTTGAGGATAGTGATAGAGGTGTTGAGAAAACACCAATTGAAAGCAAGGTTCTCTAAGTGTCACTTCTGGAGGAGGGAAGTGAGATTCTTGGGCCATGTTGTTTCAGTGTATAGTATTGTCGTGGACCCTGCAAAGGTGGCTACGGTACAAGATTGGTCCACGCCCAAGAGTGCAATAGACATAAGAAGTTTCTTGGGATTAGCTGGATATTATCGTAAGTTTATCCAAGACTTCTGCAAGATTGCGACACCGTTGACTCAGTTGACAAAGAAAAATCAAACTTTCGTCTAGGAAGAAAAGTGCGAGAATGCGTTTAATTGTCTAAAGGAAAAGTTGGCATGTGCACCAGTGTTAGTCATTCCTAAAGGGAATGAAGAGATGACGGTATACATAAATGCCTGTGGTACCGGACTAGGTGCTTTATTGATGCAAGGAGGTAGGGTTGTAGCTTATGCTAGTCGGCAACTAAAACCGCATGAGAAAAGATATCCTACCCATGATTTGGAATCGGCAACGATCGTGTTCGCATTGAAGATGTGGAGACATTATCTCTTGGGAGAAAGATTCAAGTTGTTTACCGATCATAAATCATTAAAGTATCTTTTCTCTCACAAGGATCTAAATCTCCCACAGCAAAGATGGTTAGAATTCTTGGCTTCCTACGATTTCGATATCGCATATACACCAGGAAAGGGCAATGCGGTAGCTGATGCATTGAGTAGGAGACATGCCAGTTTAGGGGCTATGTTTCTAGAATGAAAGCAACTCGAGTACATCGCTGGGTTTGATTTCAGACCAAAGTGCGAATTGTATCCAGAAATGTTAACAAGTTTGACATCAGACCCACTTTGATTGAGCAGATTGGTTACAGTCAGAGGGACGATCCTAACTTATTGGAAATCATCTCCAAGTTAGGGATGGGTATCGATGAGGAGATGAACAAGTATGTGCTTGATCGAGATGGATGGCTTAGAAAGGATAGGAGACTAGTTGTACCCAATGTCAATGGATTGAGAGATGAAGTGCTTAGAGAATGTCATCACTCAAAACTGACTATACACCCCGGTGGTAACAAAATGTATGGAGACATGAAGCAGACTTACTACTGGGAAGGGATGAAAAGAGATGTTGGGAGGTTTATATCCAAATGCATGAATTGCCAGCTAGTTAAAGCTGAGCAAAAGAAGCCTAGTGGTTTATTGCAACCATTAGAATTTCCAGAATGGAAATGGGAACAAGTCTCAATGAATTTCATTGATGGGTTACCAAGAACTAGATCGGGCCATGATAGCATTTGGGTGATTGTGGACCGACTGACTAAAAGTGCAAGGTTTATACCAGTCAGGTCGAATAGTGCAGCAGCTAAGTTGGCAGAACTGTATATGAAGTGGGTAGTGAGATTTCATGGAGTACCTAAAAGCATTTTGAGTGACCGAGACCCGTTGTTTACTTGTAGGTTTTGGAAGAGTTCTTACAAGAGGCTCTAGAGTCAGAATTATATCTCAGTATCGCGTACCATCCTCAAACCGACAGTCAGACAGAGAGGGTGAATCGAGTATTAGAGGATCTCTTGAGAGCTTGCATATTGGATTTTGGTGGGCCATGGGATGACCATTTTCATCTACTAGAGCTTGCATATAATAATAGTTATCAGTCCAGTGTTGGTATGTGATATACACGTAAATGTGTATATTTTATCCGCTTATTTATCTTATTTTCCCTTTAAAATAATTGATACTTTGTATTTATAGCTGTATTTTCAGATTGTTGACAAGAAGCATGGTTTAGAGCATTTGATGGATAAAGCATGAAGAATTTGCTTAAAAAGAGTGAAGTTTAAAATTGCTAAAGCTTGAAGAGTCTAAAGCTTGAAGAACGGTTGCAATTATATTTCAGTTAAGAAGATTTGGCTCAATAAAGACTCAAACTGCATTCACATTAGCTCATTTGGAAGGCCTCTTACTCATGTTGCGTTCACACTAGCCTATTTGCTAGACCACTCACTCTAAAGCTGCGTTCACACTGGCTTATGTGTTATTTGGGTTATTTCTTTAGTCCCACATTATGTAATTAGCTAGCTAGCCTTTGTCATATCAGCTATAAATACCTTGTATCTCATTCATTGTAAAACACATTGGGTTTTATTCTGTAATTCTCTTCTTGGAATAAAATCATTCTTCTTCCCCTTTTCTATTTAGTTTTAGTTTTATTTATGTTCTTGTTATTTAATTTCTGTTTTTCTTCTTCTTTAGCTATGTCTAGCTAATCCTCTTTAATTAGGGGGTGATGACGCTAATAGTTATGATTCAATATGAATCACATAGCCAAAAGATTAGAACTTCATGTATGTAGATCTAGATTTGAACTAAGGGTTAGATCTGAACCTTCATACCCTGTGTCGTTTAAGAGCTGTGCTCCTTCACAGGGTATATTCGAGTTCGATCTAACACTTATCAGATTTAGATTTAATATTTAGGGTTTTAGAAATAAAATAGTGAATCTGTCCTAATAGCCTATGGTTGTTTAAGAGCTGAGCTCCTGCATAGGCTATACTTGTTGTTATTTACTTATTTGTTTCTATAAACCCAATTATCATTGATTCATGTTTGTGACAGAAACATGAATTAGATCTGATTAATCTGTTTGGCTATTGATGAAAATCTAATTTATGTCATCGCTCCCTAATTGCTTTCACTTATTGTTAAAACTCTCTTTTTATTTAATTTCTGCTATTTTCTTTGTTTTTTCAACCAATCAAAAGTTAGGGATAACTTGATTGGATTTATTAATAAAATAATTTGGTCCCAGAGTTCGACACCCTCTACAACAATCCTTGTTGTTTAGGAAAGACGAACGAATTTTACAGTTGTTTACAATTGTAGAATTTATTCGCAAACAGTATGGCTCCATTTGAAGCTTTGTACAGAAGACCATGCAACTCACCGTCATGTTGGTTAGAAACTGGTGAGAAATTTGTGCTTGGACCAGATGTGATAAGAGATACCTCAGACAAGATTAAGATCACCTGACAACGAATGAAGGCTGCCCAAGATAGGCATAAGAGTTATGCTGATAAGAGGAGAAAAGATTTAAAATTCTCCATTGGCGACTTGGTGTTTGTCAAGATTTCTCCGTTAAAGAGCGTGATACGATTTGGTAGGAGAGGCATGTTAGCACCAAGATTTGTTGGTCCATTCTCAATCCTCAAGCAAGTTGGGAATTTGGCATATAAAGTTGAATTACCAGAGAAGATGGCAGGAGTTCATAACGTATTTCATGTTTCCCAGTTAAGTAAATTCGTGCACAATCCCGATATGACTATTTCACCTGATCAGTTGGATGACATCGAAGTAGAACCCGAGGCAGTTAGGAACCGCAAGCCGATTCGTATTGTCGAGCACGATACGAAGAAACTTCTACGGAAAGCGGTGAATCTAGTCAAAGTTCAGTGGGGCGAGAATGAGAATGACCGTACTGGGAGACAGAGGAGAGCATTAGGAAGGCATATCCAGAACTCTTTATCTGGTAAGGTTTTAATTGCAATTTAGTTTTCCGCATGCTAGGATAGACTTGTTTGTTGTTTCGTATGTTTGATTGTTGTGAATGGTCGATAGGCATGCGAAATCCTTTGCTTGTTTCTTAGTTAAGGAATTTCGGGGGCGAAATTTCTTAAGGGGGGAGAATGTAACGACCCGCATTCTACGCATCGAAAGATCGTAGAATATTTATTTCTTTCACATACGAAGTCATATGGTCATGTAACTTTGGTAGACGGCTATTGGGGTCATTTCCCATGTTCATGATTTTTGCTGATTTTTAAATGATCGTTTTGCCCCTAACTGATCTTGTTTTGGCCCTAACTTTTGATTGGTAAGGAGTTTTGACCTGAAACCACTTCCATTAGATCCGGATGATGGTTTACCTTTTCGTAGAGTGGTCACCTTAGCCAAACGGACTCACCGTTCGGGAGATATGGCTGAAACAAGGTTTAGAAGGTGAAAAACAGCTTAACTGGGCCTAATTAGGGTGATTAGCAAGAGGGCCCATAACCCATTTCAGGATTAGGGTTATAGGAGGGATGGGATGAGTTAGTAAATCAGTTTTTATTTCATTTCTTAGCCGCCACTTACAACCTTTGAACCCTAGTAATGGCCTCCAACTCCTAAAACACCTTCTAATCACCGTTTAGTCAAGCATTAGCCTAATCTACATCAAATCAAAGCGGATTAGCACAAAAATCATGGTAGAGCTGCTGGAGTGTATTGGAATCCGAACCATTTTGTCCAAAAATTCCAGATCTGAGTTTATTTGTGGCTAAGGTGAGTGATTAGCATTGTTTTTACAGTAATTACAGTTAATTAGGGTGATTAGTGTTAATTAACGAAATTATGCATGTTAAAAATCTGGAAAAATGTTTAGAAATTCTTAAATATTATTTTAAGCCTCTGTTAGAAGTTTGGGTTAATTTGGTTAAGTTTTGCTAATCCTATCATTAGATTTGCTTAAACATGCTTAAGGGGAAAATATGGGTTTTGGATAGATTTGATCCATCTTTAACTTATTGAAATTGTTGTTTTTGGTGTTTGTGGTTGATTATACATGTTGCTATGACTGTTTGGAATGTTTTGTGATTGTCTAGAACAGTTATAATGGTCGAAACACCGTCATATGGCATAAAACAAACGCTGGAAGATGCAGGAAATTATGCAGGGGACCGGATCAGATTGGCGAGGGGGGGGGGACCGGATCGGGTCGTGTAGCCCACCCACGAGCCGCCTCAAGTACACGAACCGAACTGCCAGCATGAGGTCATCAAACACCATCACGAACCAAACCAACCTGCTTGCATTTGAAGAATACGACCCGATGCCCTAGAGAGGAGTCATGATATGAACCGACCAGGACCATGGAGTTCATGATCTGAATCACTGGAGGAAGGATATCACGAATCGAACTGCTTACACCACAAGTTGGTGTATTGGCCACGAACCGACCCGATAGGGGTGACCACGACCCGAACCGACCTGGAGAGTGTCCCACGAACCAGACTGGAAGTTGCCACGAGCCTGAGCCAGGGTGTGCCACGAGCCGAACCGAAGAGATACCCGAACCGACCCAAGGTGGATAATCACGAACTGAACCAGTGAGCAACTCACGAATCGTCCCTCCGAGGCGAAGCATGTATCACGTCCAAACCGAGGAAGAGGAGAAGTGCCGAACCGATCCAGAGATGATGACCAAAACCGAGATGCAAAGGTAGTCCAAATGGGAAGTTTGTACTCAGGATCCAGTTGGGAACCAACGAGTTAACATCATGATTGGACTTTGCTGCGGGATGTGTGCTAAGGAGTTATCAACGTCCATAACTTTGATTTACCACAAAGATGGATGTTAGACTACGGATCGGTGCAGTGGGGTAGTTACTACTCCATGGGGGGTAGAGTGATCTTAGCATGGCTATGAACCAGTGCAGTGGAGTCGTCATGACTTCATGGGGCAGAGTGGACATAGCAAGGACTAGTGGCTATGGATCCGTGCAGTGGAGTCGCCATGACTCCATGGGGCAGAGTGATAATAGCAAGGGTTTGGGTGATTAAAGCGATGGATATCGTATGCTATACGCACTGACTGAGAGATGTGAGGATGGTTGCTATGCTCGATTGTTCGCCATCATTATGACATGCACACCCCCACCCCCGTATCTTTACACCATATATTAGCGTCGCCTTAGAGTATTGTACATCTTTTTGTGCTAACTCTTTGGTTGCAGGTCCAGGTTCAGGTATGGGTTAGTATACCTATTATTGTTCTGTTTTGTTGCTTATCGCTCATACCAGACTTTTGTCTGACCCAGAGTTTTATGTCTCTTCTTATTACTCTGGGTGCTCTTAAACGGTCAGACTAGGGACAGGTTAGGTGGTATGCACGAGTAGCTGTCCGGAGATGAGCAGGAGGCTTACACGTACTATTCTATATATATTCTACCTGTGTCGCTGCTGGTCACTACTTTGGGCATTAGTAGTATACCTTTCCTTTACTTTGCTTTAGAGACAGTTTTAAAAGTTGTAATAAAGATGATGTGGAACATAAGCTGTAATTTTGGATTTTCCGCTATTATGATGGTTTAAGTTTTTAGCTTATGCACTGTCTCGTCTATTTTATGTCAAGTTATGTTATTATTATATTTTATTCCATGCGCTATGAGATATACTACAGGTTCCTTGTTAGTTTAAATTCCTTTCTTTTATTTTTTGGTGACCGTCCCGTGCTAGTCGGGCATTGGCACAACGCACTTTCATTGGAAATGTCGGTTGGTGCAAGGCGGGCCGTCACATATATATTTCAAACTATTTATATAGGTAAGAGAATAGATATGAACCATTGGTTGAAATTTATTAATTATTTATTTATAATTTCCCTGCCAAGTTCCTTTTCGGGGACGAAAAGTTTCGAGTGGGGGAGAGTGTAACAACCCGCTAATTTTTATGATTTGAATTCCGATTTAAATCTAATTTTCATTTTGAAGATATCCTGTATTTTCTCATAACGAGAATTTAGAATTTGAAATACGTTCAGTGAGACATAGCAGCTGTCAAAATTTTGTTGGAAAATTTGAATGTTTGTCGGTCGCGCAATTTTCAGTGCAAAGGTGCACATAACAAGTTCAAATCTTAACGATTGTAAAATATCTTCGAAACCAGTTCAGGCAAACATGAAAAATGTTCTATTTATTGTCATGAATCCAATGGTGAAATCTATTTCGCGAAAATCGGAAATTTTTACCTCTATTTTCCCATCCGAGTTTTCCTTTTAAAGGGGTTCGTAATGTGTTTTTGAACGGAGCATCGTGATACTGCAAACTATATATTGTTGCCTTCGTCTCGTCGAACTGATTGCCATAATATATTCATTTGACAGTTTCATTACTTGGTTCTCGGCGGAATTGCAAAAATGCTTGCGCAGTTCATTTTTGAAACAAAACCATTTGAGTTCGACATGTCCCTAATCGGGTTCAGCATATTTTTCTAGCCATTTTGGGTCTACAAACCCAATCCGTATTGTTTACTTGACACTCGAAAAGACATTAATGTGGACAGTTACTTATGTTTATATATATAACCATACATGCTCCACTTTCATTTTCAATTTCCAAGCTAGGCATACATTTTTCTTTCTTCTAAATTCATGCATGCTTTTGTTTCCATGCATTCCATTTGTTATTTTTTTTCTTTTCAATATCAAATCCAACATTTTGTTTTGTTCAAGGATGGCTCCAGCATTTATAATTTCCAATGCATCATTCTAGCGCTTACTCTGTCCAACCCTTTTCCCCAAAACTTTTCGATTTCTAACTATTGCATGTCCATTCGTACGGAATAAAAGAGAAAACAAAAGTTCATGGTGGCTTTTTGTTACCTTGCTCATTTTAAATTCGTGAAACAGGCTCCATTTCATTACCATTTCTCTTTCTTCAAACTTCCACTTTCTTTTTGTTCACAAAATTTTCCCATTTTTCTGCCTGCGTCCTCACAAATAAATCCCCATTAACGACCAGTGGATCCCATTCCGTCCACTCGCGCACGAGCCTTCCCAGCCCAAGCCACCGCCTTCTCCATATGCCTCGACCACACCATGCCAATTTTGTCCCTCTCCATCAACCCATGAGCACCCCCTCTGGTTCCACGTTGCTCAGCCGAAGCAGACCCCAACGCCGCTTGCTCTGATGAGGCCGACCCTCTCTTGTAGTTCTGCTCTACCTTGAACCGCTCGACCATGTCTCTCCACCAACGCCGAACCCCTTTGAGTCTCCGCTTCCAAAAAAGGTCACCGACTGTTAACCCGGCACCCACCTAAGTCGACAACAGCCCATGCCGATCACTCCTCAGCCCTTCCTAAGAATGTGTTGTGTGTAGTAAAAATATATTTACATGTGGCATGTGTATATTTGTAAGAGTGTGTTAAGGTGTGTTTGAGTATATGTTTGTGTGTGTGTGTGCATGTATATGTGTTTGTTTTTGTAAGGTGAAATGTGTGTGTGAGTATATAAATTTTGTGTGCATAGCTGTATGCGAGATTGTTTTGAATCTATTTGTTTTGGAAAAATAATTATATGTATGTATATATATATAATTTATAATGAATAATGATTTTGGATGTATTTTCATATATATATATATATATATATATTGTTGGTAAGTTTAATTTATATGTTTGTATGTAGTGTTGTGGTGAATGTATCAAATTACACACACATGTATTTGGGCTTGTTGTGGGTGTATGTACACGGTTAGCGTTGTGTTGATTTCAAATATATATATTATAAGTTTTACCATGTGTATATATATAAAAATATATATTAATTTATAAAAAATTGTTGCGTGTATTTTTGAGTCGAGTGTGGTGTTGAGTTCGAAACCCATTCCAAAACCCAACAACCATACCGATTCATCGAAAATTTCGTAGCCTCCTCTTATATAAATTAAAATAAATATTGAGTGATATCAGGTTGACATCCATTCTGAATCGTGCTAAGAAGTCGTCACTTTATTTTGCGTTAATCCGTCCGCTGTCTCCAATCTATGCCGCGAAAGGTGAGCTTATCTTACACTTTACCTACTTTGCTTCAGGGTTATTAAATTCAGCACAAATGAACTATTGTGAAGTGTATAGGGTTGTTAGTAGAAATCGTTTTATTTGATATGTATACCACCTTTCATATATGACACGTATATGCACTGATGATATTCGACTTATGATGTTATGTGATGATTTACTACGTTGTTGGTTTCTCTAGTTTAGGAAAATCACTATAGGCTGAAATGATACGGACCCGAAGGGACATTAAATTAGGGAAAAATCATTATGGGTTGAAACGATAGACTTGAACGATTTTTACTGAATTTGGGATTGCTGGTCAAAATGCTATATATCCGTAAAATTATAAATTGCGGGCTGAAATGATAAATATCCATATCACTTGACCATAGGGTAGAAAACTATATACTGACACCGTTGGTAATTAATGTTTTCGAAGTAAAATGATTTGGAAAATCTGTTTTAAAATAAAAACTTAAGATTTTATATTTTTATATTTTAAAGATTTTAAACTTAAATTTTGTAAATTTTAGATTTTATGTTTGAAATGATTTTATGAGTAGATATGGATTTAAATACTTATTTAAGATTTTACTTATAATTTATTTATTTTAAACCATATGATTTAATCATATAGGTATTTTAAACTTTTTATATTATAATAAATGCCTTTTAAACTTATTTTCGTATTATTTTAAACTTATATATGTTTATAATCTAGTTTCTAATTAATTTTAGAATTTTACAAACTTATGTATGTATATATATATATATCTACTTTCAAAGTTAAATATTATTTTATATATATATTATAAACTTTAATAATAAACTCAAGATGGATGAGTTAAGATTTTCGCAATTTGAATTCGAAATTTAAAGATTTGAATTTAAATAACGATATTTGATTTAACGATTGAACTCATATTTGGATATGATTCGAATCGAACTAATATGAACTTTCAATAGAGACGGATTTGAATTGGGTGAAAATATGAATTTCCATAAGAAATGAATTTGAATTGCGTAGACTGACTTTTAATTTGAATTTTCAAATTGAAGGAAATGTAGTTGAATTAAAAATTGATATGAAATTGAATTCAGTTATAAAGTGATAAATTATGAATTTTAATATATATATATATATGTATGTATGTATATAGATATATATACTATTACGTATGGAATTGACTATATAATGGATTTGGTATGAATTAAGAAGTTGTATAAGCTGAGTTTATAAGAATGATCTTGCAATTGTTATGAATATCTAAATAATGATTTTGAACTTATTTTGAATTTATAAGTTATGAATTTTAATTATACGACTTGAGTTATAAAATATGATATGACTTGTTGGAATTGAAACATAAGATTTGATTTGAATTATATAAACCGAATTTTAACCTAAGTTATTGGATTTTTGAAATCGACTTAAACGAATTCTTATAAAGGTAAACTGGATTATATGAATTGTTTGAATTTATAAATAACGATTTCGAATTGTATGACTTGAATTATGATGAATATAAATCAAGCTAAATACGATCGAAGTTAAATATTTTAGTTTTGATTTGAATGGCATTTGAGATCTTTAAGTTGTGATTCAAATATTAATCAATTTTGGATCTGGATTGGAAGTCGTTATGTGAATATTTTCGGAAATTATATAAAACCGAAGTTAAGTACCAGAGTATCAATTTATACTACATTTCGAGACCTCTACAATATGATTATTGATTTAATTAAGTGATTTAAATGAGTTGTTTTTGAAACTAAATATAATTGAGGTTAAATATTAAATTCTGATTTCATATTGGAGTTGAGATCTCGTATAAAGGATTTTTTAAAGCGATTGATACAGTAATGACCATGATCTCAAAAATGTAAACGATTGGTTGTTAAAGAGACCAGGATCAGCTATTGTCATACTCTCTAGCAACACCGAAAACCCCTTTAACAACTATATACGTGGTGGAGATCCAGAATGAAGTAGGATGGTTTGAAGAACAACTCTATTTTTCTATTTCATATTAATTACGAGACCATGACTACCTTGAGTCAAATTGATGTGACTAAAACAGGAGCTACACTGAGGCCAAGTGAGGTCTGTCCTCCTATCGAACGCACCTCTTTGATACAATTACATTACTGTTGTGATTCGATTAGTGTCCATTGATTATAGGAGTGTGTTTCGAGGTGGGCCGTTGTTGCTGCAATGCGTTACCATCTGTCCGGATCAGCAAACAGTGAATCCACCCTGGCATTCCTCGTGCGCCTTTTCACATGTCTTATATGAGCCCACTACAATTTTGTTTTGTATTGTTTTGTACGGAGTGCCCTCTGATAACCCTCCAGTTTATAGAGGAATTACGGTACTGTATATACTATGGGAATATATAAATGCTATAAGGGTAATAATGGTAATTCCACTTACACTATTTTGATATTTACTTTACTGATAGACATTATTGTATATAGTGTATTATATTATATAATTTCTAGTTTAACGGATCCTTAGAGGATGATGATCCAAAACATCCTTTAATTTATTGGTTGCATTTCATCGAACATTTCATTTGAGTTGATTTACTTCCATGAGAATGTTAGTCCTGATCCGAGTTGTTTTGTTTTTCGTTATTGCTTGGGTCAGATCGAGTATTATAGTTCTGAGATTCACTCTTGGAGTTGGAGCTTATATTGGATTTTTCTCACCTATGCTTACCTATTCTGTTGTTCCAGTTCAGCTGTTTCTTGTCATTCATGTTTCATACTTTTATCATTTATTAGAAAATTCATTGTATTTGACTTACGCTGTATTATTTATATAAACTTTGATGTAAAATTTATTTAGTAGCTTCATGAACTACTATTGTAATTTGTATTTTCCACTGTGAGATATTATATTGCTCTATATCTGTTTCTAAGATCTATGATTTATTCTGTTTACCCTAGAAGCTAAAAACAATATGTCATTTTGGACGACTCAAGTTGACATGTTTTGTTGGTTCGACACGGTCAAAATAGAGGGTCGTTACAAGGAGAAAGGTTGGATTTGGCTACAAAGGAATGGAAAACAAGGGATTTTGGGAAGAAGCTTTAGGTTTTGATGAAAAGGGGGTCTATGGTTTTTTTATTTTTTAGATTCAAATGCAATTAGAAACGACGAAAGAGAAAATTGACAAAAAAATGAAATTACCAATGGATCGATTAATGGGAGATGATGTGATTTCCAGATTTTACAGGGAAGAGATTTAAAGAGGAGGGGATATGCAGAGGAAGGAGAAAGAAGAGGTAATTTGGTGAATGTGAAATGAGGGGTGCAGAGAAAAGTTTGAATGTTTATCTCAATTCAAGCCAAATAAAATTTTAATGTAAATATGCATGTTATGGGATGATGTGGCACAGGCTATGCAGTTAAAGCCTCGCTAAATCCCCACTGTAGCTTGTAGCGCTCTTCGACCGCTGCGTTATTTCAACTTAGCACTGGTGAACAATAGTTTCTCTTTAAGCCCTATTATTTTCCGCTGCACCTACTAAGTCAACAATATTTAGCATCCACTTAAGCAATATTAATATACAAATGATGATTTGACCTGTTCTCTTTTGAAATAAATCAAAGAAGTTAATATAAAGAGCTAATTTTAAGTCATAAGTGTCTTGTATAAGATAAAATTCTGTAGTAATCCTCAAATCTAGTGTGCATAACCATAATATTCTTTGATTTGTAATTTAATATTAATTAATATTCCTTTATTCTATAGAAATGATGCGAGGATGATAATTAGTTAATTTTAATTGTATAGTTATACATCTTTTTTAACATTTTTGTGCCTCTGGTATATCCCTGCTACAATTTTTCAACCTCTAACGTTATAGAACCGCTAAACGCTTTAATTGAACAGGGCACACGTAGCTTTCCCATAAAGTTAATTCAAAATTCACGATAAAGCCCAGAAGAAAAAATATGAAATTTTAACATTCAATTTTGCCATTTTGCGCGTTTTACAAGCTGCAAAAGGCAGAATTATAGCAAACAAAACTGGATTTTTTACATAAAATACTTAAAACTTCTCCTTTTAAAACTTCTCCTTTTAAAATAAAAGCTATTGCGAACCCGTGCTACGCACACGGAGTACACAACATAATTTGTTTTATGTTTCTTGGATTTTTAAGTTTCAATGATGAATAAGTATGTTTATATCTTTTATACTTATGTACTAGATTACATTTTTTAAACACTATTGATAAATATTTGCCGAAAAATGTATTTAAGTAATCTCAAAGCATACAACATATAACACATTTTTAAAGCAAAATTACTATATATAAGAAAAGATTAGTTATTCTTAACTTGTTAATAAATGCATCACTATGTTATGTTTCCCAATGTAAGAAGCATATATCCAACATAGGTTTATTCTATAACACACCCTCGTATATGTAGACAAACAGTTTGGTTGGTAGAAGTTTTCCATACTTAATAGCACTTAATCCAAACTATCGTTAAAATTTTGGTTTAAAATATAGCAACTAAGATTAGAACATGTCCACATTTCGACATTATCCGATACCAAATGCATTATAAAGTATTAATGTAACTTTGGCACATCATACTTCTTAACATAAATAGGATAATATGACATAAAAAACATTTGTAGAATATGAATACAATCAAAATTCTAGAACAAATTTGATAATAATCATCTTCCATTAATTTAATTGTTCATACATGAAGCAACTAAACCAACATAACAATTAACGTAATTTAAGGCAAAATTTTATATCACCATAAAATGGAATACATATAACATGCATAAAGCTAATGACATTTCATTACAAAAAACAGAATAAGATGGAACGATGTAAAGAACAACAATTAACATGTCGACTTGTTAGAAATAGTGTTAAGGACCGCTAGTTTCAATGGTTAGAAGTTTGGCATTTTAGATGTTGGTTCTACAGGTTCTGGTTTGGAGCCCTTGGGATATTATAATGAGAGACAAACAAAATTAAAGTATCAACCTTATTATAAAAATATATATTAAATTTAGGTTATTGTCGGAATGATTTTTTTTATTATAGATAGGTGTACAAAGATGAGATTATATTTGCATAAAAAAAAGAAAAAATAGAAGTTGGAATGTTATGTAGCAAAATGTCAAAAGTTGTCCAAGTAATTTTGTTTTATCATGAAACAAGTTTTGTAATAACTATAACTTATTTGGAGATAAATTATGCGTTTCTTTAATGAAAAGCTAAGATAAAACTTGAGAATCAATTAAATATGATAATATCCAATGATATTGATAGAAGGGAAACATTTTAAAATCTTATATGCAACTCAAATTTTAAAATAAAATTCATTTAAACTTAAATTTTTTAGCAATCATTTTTTAATTTCATTTTTTCTTCTCATGCAACCATCCTTAATCTTTTTTGTCGTATGAATAAAGTCACAGCTCTAAACACTGGTTACTGCTATTATTTGAGGTTCGAATTTGACGTTATCTATGAATTTTTACTGAGGCATTGATCCGTTGCCAATAAGAATGTTTGTAATATTTAGTGTATACATCCAAAATACTTATAACCGTACTTAATCATTACAAATTAAGATAAAATTTTAGCTTTTATTATATGGAATATGCATATACTGACTTTCTCGTATTATAAAGTAGATTTGAGGGAATACATTGAAACTGATACTCTATTATGGAAAATAAAATGAAAAACAGAATTTGGTAGACGAAATTGATTGAGACAACCCAAACGTCCCCGTGAAGGAAAGAATGGATTGAATAGAGAAAACGACAAATTAGAACACAAACAGAAGAACATTTCATTGCTTATAACAAAAACATACATCAGAATACAAGAATATACAGAGTATGAATAAATATTACACATTTACTAAATACCAAAGATTTAAATTACACTTAAATACATAGCAGTAGAAAAATAATACAAAACACAACTGAAAGGAATATACGGATACAGAGCTTTCCAAATATCACTCCAGCTGTAAACCATGATCCTGTGAATATAAATCTGCAAAACCAAAACTACTAGCTGCCTGTGCAGAAAATAGGGGCACCCAGAGTTTAGGTTAAAACAATAAACTCCAGGTCAGTCATGTGACTGGTGTGAGAACCAAAATAGTTATTTAAAACTTTACTTTAAATCAGATATAGAAGGGACCACGCCGTATAACATGGTACATGTTTCCTCCCAAGAATATCAGTGCATATAACAAAACAACGCAATGCTTTTTGGAAAAATGAAGTAATTAAAAGACCCAGGTTCTATCACACAATGCAACGCAAGCTGGGGGATAGGGTTTTCCCTTATAATAGCCAAACATGCTTGGTACGTTAAAACAAATCATTTGATACTATTATAAGTGCATAGTGTATAAACAACTTCAAATATAAATGTATCAATCCTAGACGGCATGGGTACCATATATCATGTCGTCGATACTAGGCTCTACAATCAAAACCGAAAACGTCACGTATTGCAAGTTGGATTTCCATCTGTCAACCAAGGCAAGGGATCGTCCTTACCGCTTCGATACTTCCTAGCCCGAGCCTCAGTAACAGAACGCATCGTCCCTTGGATCGTCAGGGTCGGTCCACTCGATGTGGATTAAAATGCCTAAACACTACGCTTCCCCGCCCTATGGGGGCACAAATGAGCCAAATGACTCCATCGGCCCCGGATCGACCGATACAACTGAGGCGCCTCGCTATCCATCATCCACATAAGTAAAATGCCAGGGCGTGCAAAACGCTGACACCACTCCTAACTAGAAAGAAACGCATGCCCTCCCTGATGTCCTCTCCCGTTTCTGGTTCACACCAGGGTGTGAGGCTCGCGAATTAACGTCACACATAAGCTACGCTATATTAAAGTCGTGCTTTGATCATCAACCACAAGACTATGCTTTTCAACAAAAGCCTTGATCATTTGGATCTCTGCATGCCACACAGGCAATCCACGCTATGCAACCGATGTATATCAATCACACTGAATGAAATCCGATGTCAGACGCACATCCATTTACAAGTTCGTTCTGGGTCTGAACGAAACCGGAGGCACCTTATTCCTCCCCCATGTGTCCAATACATGGGAGAGGCCCTCGCATGTCCGGTCGATCTCCAAGTACGTCTGGACGATCATCACTTATTACCTTGCCTTGGGTGTACAACCCAATCAAAACACTAGCAATCATCCAAACGATGTGAAGACCTCCGATCTTCCACCACCATTGTAGTGTCCCGAAATTCCGGCACAATTTGAGCTGACTAAGTAACACAAGTCCAACCCACATTACACTGGAAATCAGAAAACTAATAAAAAGAAATTAGAGGGTGAGAATAAATAAGATAGAAACTTAGAATAGAAGAATAAGAAGAACCTACAACATCAGAGTAAACACGGATCTCACAGCGGAACAAATAAATATAACATAACTTTGAAATAAAAGGTTTGTACTTGAATACACATATCATTATCAAGTACAGCACTTACAACACAGCGGAATAACAATAGCTATATGATCCTGAAGCCTCTTGCTCCAGCTCTTCAAGTATCTGTAAATCCCGACTACTTGACTACCCATATAAAATTGGGCACCCAAGGGTTTAGGGAAAACAAAACAAAATAAACTCCGGGTCAGTCATGGGACTGTGTGAGTAAAACAGTTTAAAACAGTATGAGTTATTAAACGATATCTTATAATACCATGTCGTATAACGGAATGGGTTTTTCCGTTATGAGAATCCAAAATTAACTTTATATCAAAACTCATTGATATTATAATAGTGTCTATTAACCACAAGATATTAATCATGTAGCAGAAACGCTTTCATCTCACGTTCTACATATATAATATACAATCAAAACTGCAAGCATGTATTGGATAATGGATTTCCAACTATGACACGGAATGGAACCACCTTTCGCTAGTGTACCTCTAGAGAGGAATACACTGGGTTCAACAAGAACATCTTGCAACCCGGCCACACATGACCGACCACTTATTTCGCTTGAGTGTATCGAATGTATATCACCAACGTTTGGGATCAGCAACCGTTTCTCGATAAGGGACGGCATTGATAGATTTAAGAAGCAAATGAATATTCTCTAGATAGGTGATTATACACCCTAATAGGTGCGACCTACATAGCCATGTTGCCTGCCCGACTTTTGTCATTTCCGGATGTGAGGCTAGAAGGTACGCTTATCTTTTACATATCATATCTTTATTTACTTGGATTACCACATCGTCATTCCCGCCAAATCACAAATTGATTTCCCCAAAAATACCATGGGTATACAGCTAAGAGAAACGAATTCCTTCACCACCAAACGTAACTATGTTTGAAGAGATCAACTTCCGCGGTCCTTTAGATATGCTCTGTCAGACATTCGTCCATTCAAGTTGTCCTGGGACTGGACAAACCGAAGGCACTATTCAGTACATCCATCTTAGGTAATCTTTACCTAAGATTTATACAACAGCTCTTGCACTTTACTTCGTCTTCAGTTATCTTTGGCATATATGACTTGCAACACTTATGCCAATACGGAGTGGTTCTTCGGATAATAATCCAACCGGTCTCCATATTAACAACGTTAAAATGGTTAAAACTTTGATACTCTGTGATTTAACTATCAAAGAAAAACACATGTGCAAACAACAATATTATTTCCAGATGGAAATTATATTGATCAATCATCATTTAACATTTATCTCTTTAGTTCATTTATTTACTTATCTCCTGTTTCCATATATTCAACATTTCTTATTTTCTAGATTTAGAAAATATACGTTATTAACAATGGAAAACATTCCCATTTCTTTTTTTCTATATTAGAAAACATTTCTGATTCTTATTTGGAAAACATTTCCAAATCTCCTAGATTTGGTTTTAACCAGATGTTTAAATAAATGTCGCTATGCCAACACAAACCATTTCACTCATTAACTAAATTCACTTAACCATCATTTACTATCAAACCTTACCATTCCTTAGTTAATGTAACGACCCATGTTTTTCTGCCTATTTATTTGATTTACTTTACTTATTTAAATATTGGGTGAATTTAAATAATCGAATTTAACAACTATATTTTGAATTATTATTTAAATAAATAATAAAATAATAATTTAATTTCCGTAGTACTGGAAAATGTGGAATTGGAAATATATTGGGATCGGGCAATATAAAATAGGTTAATATTGTTTTTGCTGAAATTGTAGAGACGATTTCGGTTAGAAACGACGACGGAATATATATGGTTTATAATTTAATTAAATAACGAGCTGCAGCGGCGCGGTAGTTCGCGATTTGGCGTTTTGAACTTCAATTGGTCGTACCGGGTTCAAAATAAGTCGGATATCCTCGAAACAAGAAACGTCGGGACTGACTTGATGATATCTTTCCAATGGCAGAGAAAAATCCAGTTTTCATTGTGTAGATTTTATTTTGTGTCCAAATCAAATTTTGGAAAAAACGCTATGGAATTTCCTTTACATATATAGCGCTATATTTATATAGAATAAAGGGTTTTAAAATATTTTTAAATACCGATTTGGCTTCGAATTCAACCCGGGATATTTTATTATGGTAGTATACGATATTCTGGTCGTGTATGGCCAATTTCAATATTTTATTAATAATATATTGAGGTATTTTAAAATTGATTTATTTTATTTGAATTGGCCAGTTATAAAAGGGCCACTTTTCAAACGACCTCAGTTTTCGACGAAACAAACTTTATTGGGACCGCAACAGTAAATTATTGCTAGATTTCAAGTTGCACGCAAAACAGTGCTATTCTGTGAGCGTGGAAAAATAAAATACAAATATAAACGACCATTTGAACGTGAACAAGGGCCATTCGAGCAAACGAACTCGGAATTCGACGAAACAAGTTTCGTTAGGACCGTATCGTCAAATTATACTATGTCGTCTAGTTGCGTCTCGAACGGGGTTCGTATGTGAGCGCAGCAGCGAATAAACGACGTTCGAAATAGCGATACATACGAAATAAAAATCGTTAGTCAACATCGCTCGTCATGTCAACATCAAATATTCATATTTACACTTATATAAACCCCTCCATCAGATTTCCAACCCAAACTTTCATCTCCTTTCATCACATTTTACATAAAAGCCCCACTTTACAAATTTAATTATATCTTCCAATCCGTTGAGATTTTGTAGAGGCGATCTGAAGCAAAAGTGTATGTCGGCTCGATACCTACCTGCTGTAAAAAGTTGGGGTGGTATTGTCGAGTGTGGTGGCCGGAATCAGGGTTAAATAGCAGAAAATGACTTTCGTTCTTGGCCAAAATTGAGGAGGATGGGTTGATTTCAGTAGACGAGACCTTAGGGTTTTGTAGAGGAGAGGCAAGGCTTTGATTTGGCTGTGGTCTCAGGTCGTACGATGGTCTGTGGTCGGAGGAATTGGCAGATGAACTGAGGGGTTGTTTTCGGGTTCATTTTTTTAAGTGGTGAAGGGTTTTCAACCTATTCCGGCGACGTCGCAGGTGTTTGGTCGAGGAGGCCTGAAGGTGATGGAAGGCGTGACTAAGGGGGTTCGATTGGTGGTGGTCTAGTCGGAGTTGGATGCCCGAGGTGGCGGAATTTCACCGATGAGCGGAATTGGGCGTAATGGGAAATTCAGGCGGAGGCGAAGGTTCTGGCGACCGGGGCTTCTGGTGAAGGAGCGTCAGGCCATGGAGGTTCTGGTGGGATGGTCGACATGGGGTCCGGTGGTTAATCGTGGTGGCGGGAGGCGTTTAAAGGGGGTGGGTGATGTTCGGTCGTGGGTAGCAGAGAAGGAACGGGTTTGAGGAAGGGAGGAAGTAGAAGACGCGTTTTTCTTAATACAAATGCTGACGTGGAATCATCATTTGGTAATCATGGCTGTTATCGGTAATTAGGTAATTAGTTTTTAAATTTATTTAATTAATTTATAACTAGTTTAGGTTATAAATCGACAAATATTTACAAACTTGAAATAACGATAACTTTCTCGTACGATAACGAAATTCAATGAAACAGGATCCGTTGGGATCGCAAGGACGAGACCTATCTGATGGCACTGACTAGGAGTCAATATAACGCTGTTGAAATTTGAGCCAATTTTGGACGTTCGACTCAAATTTAAAGCAACAAACGCGTCAACCGTCAACCAGAACAAAATCTGGTGAGTTAATTCTCACACCTTCTGGAATTCTGTGATGTGATAGATCCATAGAAAAATATAATCTGAAATTTACAGTATAAATTGGCTGATTGGATGCGATGGATGTAAATTGGTTGTTTATTGTTGATTGGTCGTAGTTATTTATATATCATCAATTATTTTATTCGTATATTTTTATCAGTTGATATCTGTGATGCAGAGAAGGACAGGTTGGAGGGATCCAACCGGATTCCTCTAATAAACTGTATTTTTGTTTGTTGTGCATATGTATGAAATGTTCACCCTTACTGACACCAAAACCTGTCTGTATGTTGATGATTGAATAAATATTCACTTGTGTTGTGCTTAAAATAAACCGACAGTGTTGATTGGGTAATTGGCATTGAATGGCCTAAAATGTGTTGTTTCAGACGTCGGTTTACCGTACGGTGAATTGACGCAGTTTTAAAGTTATAAATTATTTTATAAACGAAATAAAGCTTTTTAGTTCATTTATATAAATAGTTAAATTAGAATTTTATAAAAATATATTGTGATCAAGTTTATAGAAGAATTATGTAAATGGTTTACATAGCAAAATCTTATGATCTATATGTTCTAAAAGTGGAAAACATAGAAATTTCCTACGGGTTGGTAAAATAGAATAATGGTTTTTAAAATAATTAAATTGTGTTTTTAAAATTTATTAAGTTGTTTGATTAATTAAAAAAGGGGAAATGACAAGAGGATTCAGTTAATGGTTAACTGAGATGTAAGGTCGACAAAACCAACTGTTTTTAACTGATGCCGATAATGGGATTAATTTGATTCTTTGAATTTTCTAAATATTCATCATATTTAACAAAGGGTGTTAATGTTAGTTAACATTTGGTTAACTATAAGTTAAAGCAATTATCGGATTATTTGTGTTAATAAGATGAATTATTCTTAAATGAGATTTCAAAGGTAATAGTTATTCTATCTTTGGTTAATAGCAGAGTTAACTATTTTTAATATAGTTAATATTAAAGATGATTATGATTTAAATTAATAACGATTAAAGAAATGATTTTTAATTGTTATTTAATTAAGAAGTGGTTAAGCGTTGCTAAGTTCGATCAAAACCAAATAAGAATTTTTTCAAGGGATTTATAAATCCAAGTTTTCAAACAAGATTGATAAAAGGGGAATTCAATTAACAAGTGGTTAATTGATGATGAGGTTTAACCAAAGGGCGATAAAAGTTCATTATAAATAGGTATAAATAGATGGAATTAAAATTATTTGTCGAGGGATTTATATTATAAACCAAGGGGTTATAATGAAAGAATACTTGAAGATTAAGTGTTGTTTTAAGGTATGTTTACTTAAATAAAGAAATTAAGTAAAAAGACCTTAAACGAGGATTTCAAATAAAGGGATGGTTTTAAAGACCAGATTTGAAACCCAAAAAGGGAAATGGGATTTTGATGTTAATGGTTAAACTAATATTATTCTAAGGTAAGAAGGTTGTCGAGCAAGGTCTAAGAGGTAACTAAAATACCCCAACTTGGTTGGCTTCACTATTATCAAGGGATGGTATTAGTTTGGAAGTGAGTGAAGGTGTTGAAATTGGTTTTATCTTATATGAGGAATATCGAACTCTAATGAAAAGGTTTGGGAACTAAATAATATCGCAATATTAGTTTCAAAAGAAATAAGAATATTTATTTCAAATTATACTGAACATTTGTTATTCAATTAGAGTTGATCGAATATAGTATTTGAAATAGAGTTAGTCAAACATAGTTATTTAGGAATTGTTACCATTGCGTACGACTGCTAGCGTAATTCGCAGGGCTACGGATAGCCTACGGTGGTCGGATGTCTCCTGAGCGAATCAGGCGTAACCATAGTGATTGCTGCGATCTAGAGTCAAGCGAATGGAGTAAGTCGAAAATTAGTTAGTCGATAGGAGTAATTAAATCGAGTTAGTCAAGTTAGAGTTAATCGATCAAAGTAAATCAGTTAGAGTTAATCAGAGGAAATTTGGTTTATATCATTAGTATATTAATTAAGAATTCAATTATCATATTTTAAATATTAAAAAGGGTTAGAAGTCTTAGTTAAGCAGAATTGAATAAGTTTGTTTTAAATTTTAAAAAGGGCCAAGTAATGCTGAATATTGAACTAGTAAACTCATTAGGGTGTCATGTTTGAACACTATATATTTTGATAGTTAAATCACCGACTATCAAATCTGTCCAATGCGATTGTTGGTATGGAAAGACCGGGATCGAATCTATATTCGAAAACCATTCCGACCAACAAATACGTGAAGATCATAAGATGATCGAGATGGAGCTTGAAGACCGTGGATCTTCATAAGCGAAAGAACCGCTAATAATCTTTGGTTAGCTACCCGAGATAAACTGTGGTTCTGTCGTGGTTGGAATCCACGGGTTGCAAGGACTTCTCGCTACTGATCCTTGGGGTGATTCCTATATGAGATGCAGTAGGAGAGTACCTTCGGTTCATCCTGTTCCTTGATGACTTGTATGGACGAGTGTCTGACAGAGTATTTCCAAAGGAATTACATGAGTTGATTTCTCCAAACGTACCATAGTTGATGGCGGAGAAATGGTTATTCTCTAGCCAAATAAACTAGAGTATTTTTGTGGACGTCAATCAAGTGTGATCTGGCGGATCTGACGATGTGGCATTCAAAGTGAATGATGACCAGATGTTTAAAAGTTAAGTTCTGACCTCAAGCCTCATCAACCGGGAAATGACAAAAATCGGGCAGGCGGCATGACTATGTGGGTCGCTCCCATTAGGATGTATGATCACCTATCTATAGAAATTCCAATTGCTCCTTTAATCTATATTTTGATGTTGTCCCTTTTTTGGAGGCGGTTGCTGATCCCAACCGTCGGTGATATACATTCGATACACTCAAGCGAAATGAGCGGTCGGTCATGTGAGGGCCGGGTTGCAAGATGTTCTTGTTGAACCCAGTGTATTCGCCTCTAGAGATACACGTTCGGAAGGTGGTACCATACCTTGTCAAGGTTGGAATCCAATATCCAATAAGCGCCCGCGGTTTTCGGTTGTATACTATATATGGGGAGCATGAGATGCAAGTGTTCCTCTAGATTGCTAATTATTTGTATTTGGACATTATGATAATATCAGAATAAGCTATGATTTCAGAAATGTTTTGGGTTATAGTAAGGTAAAATCCGTCCGTGTTTATGTGTGGGCTGGTCTTACTATTATCCTTTGATTTCATAAAGGAATTTCCAAAGTTAAACAAGTGTGTGCTTCTGTGAATTTATCACTGATAGTATTCCAGACTGACCCGGTGTGTTTTGTTTTAAATCAAATGTGCTCGGGTCAGACCGAGTGTATTCCCAGGTTAGGTTTGCTTGGAGTTCAGGAGCAAGAAGCAGGCGGCTTCACCACTAGTTATATATGAAGTTATTTCCGCTGTGCAGTTGTATGTTGTACTCTGATGATTGGTATGTATATACTGCTCTCTTTGTATAAAGGTATTTGGTATTATATTTCATTCGTTCCACTGTGAGATTCTGATGTGGTGTTCTTCTCCTTTCTTCTATTCTAATATTTCTTTCTTTCTATTCTCACCCTCTAATTTCTTTCTCATGACAATCCAGTGTTTTTGATGCTTGAATAATCGACATGGTGATTTTATGTCAATTTTCGGGGTCGAAAATTTGCTGGGTCGTTACAGTGGTATCAGAGCTATTGGTTTAAAGATAACCTTGGCTCTGTGGCGTGACTCAATAGAGATGGGGTTAGCAGTACCCTAGATTGAGTTGTGTATATTTAATCGAGAGCGCGTATTTGTAAATTTGATTATAAAATTATTTTTTAAATTATATTTGTCCAACTAATTTTATAATATAATAAAAGTAATGATTATTATAGTATGGGCAAATTGTTTTGATTTGTTGATGTTAATGTGTGTGATATGTTTGGATGGTGTGCTCGATGAATGAACTTGAACATGAATCAATATGTTTAAAACCAATATGAAATAAATCATTCGAATAAATCAATTCAGTTAAATAAATTTGAATAGATGATTATAGAGATAAATGGATTGTTATAGCTTGGTTATAAATCCCGTGCAGATTAAATTGTGTGTGGTATGGATGATATGTAGGATATGGATGTTTGAACCTTATTGCTATTGTTTTATGGACTAATGAAACCCATTTGAGTTGAGAAATAGGTGCAGAAGTACCAATTCAGTTTAGAAATCCATTCGAAAGAGGAAATTCTGGAGTTAATCGAATCCAGTGTGAGAATAGAGCTGCAGTATAATTAAGCAAGCTCGAATAAAATATATCGCTTATCGCATAATAACGCTCCCCAAAAGGTATGCTTACGCAAATATGAGATTTTTGGCTTTGTTTGGGATTTGATTTTGATTTTTCCGACCGTGATGGTCGAGGGATATATATTTCTTGAACCTGCAATATTGCAGATGTCCTCCGTACAGGGGAGACTCTGCCGAAATTTTTCCAAAATTATGGTGTTAGAAATTTTTTGAAGATTTTTGGGAAATTCTTTTATTTGAAATAAATTGGTTTTAAAACCAATTGGGTCAGTTTGAAAATAAATTCGAGTTTTAAAATTAATTATTTTTGGAAAGATAAAGGGATTTATCATTCTTTCTACCTTAGCAATTTCGAGGACGAAATTATTTTAAGGGGGAAGGAATGTAACGACCCGTATTTTTCTGCCTATTTATTTGATTTACTTTATTTATTTAAATATTGGGTGAATTTAAATAATCGAATTTAACAACTATATTTTTGAATTATTATTTAAATAAATAATAAAATAATAATTTAATTTCCATAATACCGGGAAAATGTGGAATTGGCAATATATTGGGATCGGGCAATATAAAATAGGTTAATATTGTTTTTGCTGAAATTATAGAGACGATTTCGGTTAGAAATGACGACGAAATATATATGGTTTGTAATTTAATTAAATAACGAGCTGCAGCGGCGCGGTAGTTCACGATTTGGCGTTTTGAACTTCAATTGGTTGTACTGGGTTCAAAATAAGTCGGATTTCCTCAAAATAAGAAACGTCAGGACTGGCTTGATGATATCTTTCCAATGGGAGAGAAAAATCCAGTTTTCATCGTGTAGATTTTATTTTATGTCCAAATCAAATTTTGGAAAAAACGCTATGGAATTTCCTTTATATATATAGCGCTATATTTATATAGAATAAAGTATTTTTAAATATCGATTTGGCTTCGAATTCAACTCGGGATATTTTATTATGGTAGTATACGATATTCTGGTCATGTATGGCCAATTTCAATATTTTATTAATATTATATTGAGGTATTTTAAAATTGATTTATTTTATTTGAATTGGCCAGTTATAAAAGGGCCATTTTTCAAACGACCTCAGTTTTTGACGAAACAAATTTTATTGGGACCGTAACAGTAAATTATTGCTAAATTTCAAGTTACATGCAAAACGGTGTTATTCTATGAGCGTGGCAAAATTAAATACAAATATAAACGACCATTTGAACGTGAACGAAGGCCATTCGAGCAAACGAACTCGGAATTCGACAAACAAGTTTCGTTAGGACCGTATCATCAAATTATACTATGCCGTCTAGTTGCGTCTCGAACGGGGTTCGTATGTGAGCGCAGCAGCGAATAAACGATGTTTGAAATAGTGATAGGTACGAAATAAAAATTGTTAGTCAACATCGCTCGTCACGTCAACATAAAATATTCATATTTACACTTATATAAACCCCTCGATCAGATTTCCAGCCCAAAATTTCATCTACTTTCATCACATTTTACATAAAAGCCCCTCTTTACAAATTTAATTATATCTTCCAATCCATTGAGAATTTGTAGAGGCGATCTGAAGAAAAAGTGTAGATCGGCTCGATACCCATCTGCTGTAAAAAGTTGGGGTGGTATTGTCGAGTGTGGTGGCCGGAATCAGGGTTAAACAGCAGAAAATGACTTTCGTTCTTGGCCAAAATTGAGGAGGATGGGTTGATTTCAGTAGACGAGACCTTAGGGCTTTTGTAGAGGAGAGGCAAGGCTTTGATTTGGCTGTGGTCTCAGGTCGTACGATGGTCTATGGTCGGAGGAATTGGCATATGAACTGAGGGGTTGTTTTCGGGTTCGTTTTTTTAAAGTGGTGAAGGGTTTTCAACCGATTCCGACGACGTCGCTGGTGTTTGGTCGAGGAGGCCTGAAGGTGATGGAAGGCGTGAGTGAGGGGGTTCGATTAGTGGTGGTCTTGTCGGAGTTGGATGCCCGAGGTGGCGGAATTTCGCCGATGAGCGGAATTGGGCGTAATGGGAAATTCAGGCGGAGGCTAAGGTTCTGGCGATCGGGGCTTCTGGTGAAGGAGCGTCAGGCCATGGCGGTTCTGGTGGGATGGTCGACATGGGGTCTGGTGGTTAGTCGTGGTGGTGGGAGGCATTTAAAGGGGGAGGGTGATGTTCGGTCGTGAGTAGCAAAGAAGGAACGGGTTTGAGGAAGGGAGGAAGTAGAAGACACGTTTTTCTTAATACAAATGCTGATGTGGAATCATCATTTGGTAATCATGGTTGTTAACGGTAATCAGGTAATTAGTTTTTAAATTTATTTAATTAATTTATAACTAGTTTAGGTTATAAATCGATAAATATTTACAAACTTGAAATAGCGATAACTTTCTCATACGATAACGAAATTCAACGAAACAGGATCCGTTGGGATCGCTGGGACGAGACCTATCCGATGGCACTGACTAGGAGTCAATCTAACGCTGTTGAAATTTGAGCTAATTTTGGATGTTCGACTCAAATTAAAAGCAACAAACGCGTCAACCGTCAACCAGAACAAAATCTGGTGAGTTAATTCTCACACCTTCTGGAATTATGTGATGTGATAGATCCATAGAAAAATATAATCTGAAATTTACAGTATAAATTGGCTGATTGGATGCGATGGATGCAAATTGGTTGTTTATTGTTGATTGGTCGCAGTTATTTATATATCATCAATTATTTTATTTGTATATTTTTATCAGCTGATATCTGTGATGCAGAGAAGGACAGGTTGGAGGGATCCAACCGGATTCCTCAAATAAACTGTATTTTTGTTTGTTGTGCATATATATGAATTGTTCACCCTAACTGTCACCAAAACCTGTCTGTATGTTGATGGTTGAATAAATATTCAGCTGTTTTGTGCTTAAAATCAACCGATAGTGCTGATTGGGTAATTAGCATTGAATGGCCTAAAATGTGTTGTTTTAGACGTCGGTTTACCGTACGGTGAATTGACGTAGTTTTAAAGTTATAAATTATTTTATAACTGAAATAAAGCTTTTTAGTTCGTTTATATAAATAGTTAAATTAGAAATTTATAAAAATATATTTTTGATCAAGTCTATAGAAGAATTATGTAAATGGTTTACATAGCAAAATCTTATGATCTATATGTTCTGAAAGTGGAAAACATAGAAATTTCCTACGGGTTGGTAAAATAGAATAATGGTTTTTAAAACAATTAAATCGTGTTTTTAAAATTAATTAAGTTGTTTGATTAATTCAAAAAGGGGAAATGACAAGAGGATTCAGTTAATGGTTAACTGAGATGTAAGGTCGACAAAACCAACCGTTTTTAACTGATGCCGATAATGGGATTAATTTGATTCTTTGAATTTTCTAAATATTCATCATATTTAACAAAGGGTGTTAATGTTAGTTAACCTTTGGTTAACTATAAGTTAAAGTAATTATCGGATTGTTAGTGTTAATAAGATGAATTATTCTTAAATGAGATTTCAAAGGTAATAGTTATTCTATCTTTGGTAAATAGCAGAGTTAACTATTTTTAATATAGTTAATGTTAAAGATGATTAGTATTTAAATTAATAACGATTAAAGAAATGATTTTTAATTGGTATTTAATTAAGAAATGGTTAAGCATCGCTAAGTTCGATCAAAACCAAATAAGATTTTTTTTTAAAGGGATTTATAAATCCAAGTTTTCAAACAAGATCGATAAAAGGAGAATTCAATTAACAAGTGGTTAAATGACGATGAGGTTTAACCAAAGGGCGATAAAAGTTCATTATAAATAGGTATAAATTGATGGAATCAAAATTATTTGTCGAGGGATTTATATTATAAACCAAGGGTTATTAATGAAAGAATACTTGAAGATTAAGTGTTGTTTTAAGGGATGTCTACTTAAATAAAGAAATTAAGTAAAAAGACCTTAAACGAGGATTTCAAATAAAGGGATGGTTTTAAAGACCAGATTTGAAACCCAAAAACGGAAATGGGATTTTGATGTTAGTGGTTAAACTAATATTATTCTGAGGTAAGAAGGTTGTCGAGCAAGGTCTGAGAGGTAACTAAAATTCCCCAACTTGGTTGGCTTCACTATTATCAAGGGATGGTATTAGTTTGGAAGTGAGTGAAGGTGTTGAAATTGGTTTTATCTTATACGAGGAATATCGAACTCTAATGAAAAGGTTTGGGAACTAAATAATATCGCAATATTAGTTTCAAAAGAAATAAGAATATTTATTTCAAATTATATTGAACATTTGTTATTCAATTAGAGTTGATCAAATATAGTATTTGAAATAGAGTTAGTCAAACATAGCTATTTAGGAAGAGTTACCATTGTGTACGACTGCTAGCGTAATTCGCAGGGCTAAGGATAGCCTACGGCGGTCGGATGTTTCTTGAGGGAATCAGGCGTAACCATTGCGATCGCTGCGATCTAGAGTCAAGCGAATGGAGTAAGTCAAATATTAGTTAGTCGATAAGAGTAATTAAGTCGAATTAGTCAAGTTAGAGTTAATCGATCAAAGTAAATCAGTTAGAGTTAATTAGAGGAAATTTGGTTTATATCATTAGTATATTAATTAAGAATTCAATTATCATATTTTAAATATTAAAAAGGGTTAGAAGTCTTAGTTAAGCAGAATTGAATCAGTTTATTTTAAATTTTAAAAAGGGCCAAGTAATGCTGAATATTGAACCAGTAAACTCATTGGGTGTCATGCCTGAACACTATATATTTTGATAGTTAAATCACCTGCTATCAAATCTGTCCAATGCGATTGTTAGTATGGAAAGACCAGGATCGAATCTATATTCGAAAACCATTCCGACCAACAAATACGTGAAGATCAGAAGATGATCGAGATGGAGCTTTGAAGACTGTGGATCTTCATAAGCCGAAGAACCTTTAATAATCTTTGGTTAGCTTCCAGAGATAAACTGTGGTTCTATCGTGGTTGGAATCCACGGGTTGCAAGGACTTCTCGCTATTGATCCTTGGGGTGATTCCTATATGAGATGCAGTAGGAGAGTACCTTCGGTTCATCCTGTTCCTGGATGACTTGTATGGACGAGTGTCTGACAGAGTATTTCCAAAGGAATTACATGAGTTGATTTCTCCAAACGTACCATAGTTGATGGCGGAGAAATGGTTATTCTCTAGCCAAATAAACTAGAGTATTTTTGTGGACGTCAATCAAGTGTGGTCTGGCGGATCTGACGATGTGGCATTCAAAGTGAATGATGACCAGATGTTTAAAGTTAAGTTCTGACCTCAAGCCTCATCAACCGGGAAATGACAAAAATCGGGCAGGCAGCATGGCTATGTGGGTCGCTCCCATTAGTATGTATGATCACCTATCTAGAGAAATTCCAATTGCTTCTTTAATCTAATTTCGATGCTGTCCCTTTTCGGGAGGCGGTTGTTGATCCCAACCGTCGGTGATATACATTCGATACACTCAAGCGAAATGAGTGGTCGGTCATGTGAGGGCCGGGTTGTAAGACGTTCTAGTTGAACCCAGTGTATTCGCCTCTAGAGATACACGTTCGGAAGGTGGTCCCATACCTTGTCAAGGTTGGAATCCAATATCCAATAAGCGCCCGCGGTTTTCGATTGTGTACTATATATGGGGAGCGTGAGATGCAAGCGTTCCTCTAGATTGCTAATTATTTGTATTTAGACATTATGGTAATATCAGAATAAGCTATGATTTTAGAAATGTTTTGGGTTATAGTAAGGTAAAAACCGTCCGTGTTTATGTATGGGTTGGTCTTACTATTATCCTTTGATTTCATAAAGGAATTTCCAAAGTTAAACAAGTGTGTGTATCACTGATAGTATTCCAGACTGACCAGGTGTATTTTGTTTTAAATCAAATGTGCTCGGGTCAGACCGAGTGTATTCCCAGGTTAGGTTTGCTTGGGGTTCAAGAGCTAGAAGCAGGCGGCTTCACCACTAGTTATATATGAAGTTATTTCCGCTGTGCAGTTGTATGTTGTACTCTGATGATTGGTATGTATATATTGTTCTTTGTATAAAGGTATTTGATATTATATTTCATTTGTTCCGCTGTGAGATTCTGATGTGGTGCTCTTCTCCTTTCTTCTATTCTAATATTTCTTTCTTTCTATTCTCACCCTCTAATTTTTTTCTCAGGACAATCCAGTGTTTTCGATGCTTGAATAGTCGACGTGGTGATTTTATGTCGATTTTCGGGGTCGAAAACTCGCTGGGTCGTTACAGTTAAGAAGGAAGTCAATCAAGTTGGGGTATAATTACCTCTCAGACCTTAACTGAACAACGTTTTAACTTCGAAATAGTCAATGTTTATCTTTTAAACCTTTAACAAACTTCCTTACATAACTCTCAAATTCTATTTACGTACCCACTTCTTTATTGAAAACATTGGTTATAACGATAACGTTATAATCCCTACTTTCGAAATATCGAACTTCAAATTATAACTTTTATTCTTTAATGTGAATAAATAAACAAACACCTAATTTATAAATAAATAAATCTTGATTTAAAAACCGGAAAGTATAAGTATTTTCCCGAATTCGAAATAATTGAATTCGACATATAACTCTCTTTCGAGTTATCTCTATTTGATTAACTCTTCTTCGAATAACCTATATTCAATTATCTCTCTTCCAATAACTTATATTCGATTATCTCTCTTCGAATAACTTATATTCAATTAACTCACTTCGAATAACTTATATTCGATCTCTTTCTTTTGAATACGCTATATTCGATAATCTCCTTTCGAATAACTATATTCGATAATCTCACTTTCGAATAACTAAATTCGATTAACTCCTTTCGATTAAACTAAAATCGATAACTCCTTTTGATTAAACTAATCGATAACTCCTTTTGATTAAACTAATTGATAACTCCTTTCGATTAAACTAACATCGATTAACTCCTTTCGAATAACTAATATTCAGCGAACTTTATTCGAATAACTAAATTTGATTAACTCCTCTAGAATATCTAAATTCGATTAACTCGACTTGACGAACCATATTCGATTAATTCGACTAGACGAACTTAACTCCACTAACTTAACTCAACTCGACTAACTCAACTCGATTAACTCGCCTCGACTAACTCGACGTGACTTACTCGCCTCGACTAACTCGACTTGACTAGCCATACTCGATTAACTCGACTAACTTGGTTCGACCAGCTCGATTCGATTAACTAGGCTCGACTAAATTGGTTCGACCAATTAGATTCGATTACTTGGTTTGACTAATCATACTCGATTAACTCAACATGGATAACTTAACTTATTTAACTCAACTTGATTAACTCCTATCAAATAACTAATATTCGTTTAACTCCATTCGCTTGACTCTAGATCGCAGCGATCACAATGGTTATGCCTGATTCCCTCCGGAAACATCCAACCGCCGTAGGCTATTTACAACCCTGCGAATTACGCTAGCAGTCGTACAAAATGACAACTCATCCTGAGTAACTATGTTTGACTAACTCTATCTCAAATAACAATATTCGATCAACTCTAATTTAATAACAATATTTAATTAATCCTAATTCGTTTAACTATGTTCAATTAACTCTATCTGATTAACTCTAACTGGTTAGCTCTAACCAGTTAACCCTAACTGTTTAACTCTAATTAACTAGCTTTATTCAATTAACTCTAACCAATTTACCCTATTTGGTTAACTTAAATTGATTAACTCTTTTTGTTTAACTCCTTTTCGAATAACAAATATTCGATTTACTCTCCGTCCATATTCAGTTTCAAATATCGATGTTGAAATCGATTCTTACTTCTCTATATAAGTCCTGACTTATATATTCCATTTATTCAATGATAAATATTTTACTTAATTTATAAAATATTATTTATAAATTAGTCTTCCCAATTTATCTGTTAAAACAGATTTCTATTTAATTCCACTTTAAATATATCTTTTCCATTTATCTGTTGAAAACAGATTTCCATTTCCTATTCATTTTCTAAATATTCCTTTGATTTAATTATATTTATTTAACAAATAAATATTCCTTTCAATTTTATTTATTTAACCAAATAAATATTTCCTTTTTATCTTTTTATTTATTTTCTAAATAAATATCCCGTTTATAACATTCTATTTATTTCCTATAAATATTTCTTTTAAAACTTTATTTATTCTATAAATAAATATTTCCATTTAATCTATTTGTAAATATATTACAAATATTTCCTTTTATATTCTATTTGTCAATGTTTTACAAATATTTTCTCTTTCTATTTTATTTGTAAATGGTTTACAAATATTTTCTCTTTCTATTTTATTTGTAAATGGTTTACAAATATTTCCTCTTATATTTGTTTTACAAATAATTTCCTTTATATTTGTTTTACAAATATATTCTCATTAACTCTTTTGATTTTATAATTATTTCCTTTTATAAAATCCGTTTTCCTTTTATATAAAATCCACCGATTTTATATAAATAAATTATTTTCAAAATATACTTTGAAAAATCCCCTTTTTACATCCCGCTATTTCTTGCGGTATTTAAAATACCAAACACAGTGATCGATATCATCTAAACACACATAATCATCAATAGATTATATATCACATCGTATATTACAATATATGAAAAGCAGTAAAATAAATGTTGAGGAATCCAGTTGGATTCCTCCAACCTGCTTCCCTGCATCACAGATGTTAAACAATATAATTAACATCGATTTCATTTCGATATGAAATATTCTGCTGAACAGAATCAATATTCGATTAACGATTTATATATATATCGTTGTCTATAATTTCAACCAGTACATAAGCAATTCAACCAAAAAATTAACACACAGCAATCAACAGAAAATTATCAGTTCTAAGAATACGTTATAAAAATAGAAGTGTTCAGAGTTGGTGAGTTTTACTCACATTTCGCGTTAACCGTTAAATAACGATTTATGTCTGTTGATTCAGACGGACAATTTATTTTGCCTTAAATTGTAACGAGCTCCAATCCACTCCCGGTCAGTTTCATTGTGTAGCCACCGTCCCTACGATCCCAACGGATCTTGCTTCGTCAAATTCTGATTACGTATGACTAAGTTATGAGTTACACAAGTTAATGTATATTTAAATAAATAAACTTGGATTTTAATTTAAAGCTTGGGCTTTACCACTAACCCGGCCCATTTTCTTTTCAAAGCACCAGACCCGAACCCGCTTTCCACCCCGTCTTTCCCAAACGAGGTATCGTGGCTCCTGCTCCAAATAAACACCATTACTGAAACTTTGCAGCCCCTTAACTCCTCCATTACCCCATAGATTTCCAAACCGAACTCACCAACGAGTTCTCCTTCGAACCCTCTATCCACTGGTACCATTCACCACGAGTTCGAACTCCCCCCAAATGTCGCGACGCAGCCCCTCCAGTACAGAACATCACAGGAAAAATAACGGAATCCCTCCCAGTTTCGTACACGAGTGCGGTTTTCTACCCCGATGGAGAATCCAAACTTCATTTCCTCAAACTCGACCTCAATCTCCCGCCACCCTCAACCCTAGTTCAACGCTGTTGAAACACCATCGACGAAAATCATTTCGAGTTCAACAAAACCCATACTATGTGGAAGAGAATGAGTGCAAGAATCCATTTATATAAGTGTAGTGATTTATAGGATTTAACTTTAATTTTATTTGGATTTTAAAAGAGGAAGATTGGTCACGTTTAAAAAGAGGAAGAGAGAAAACTGGCGGCTCTTATATTTGCGTTTATAAAGGGTGCGGGTGTAGCTGAGAAAGGAGAGGACGTGGCTTTAGTTTGATCAGAGAAAGAAGGACAATATTTAGGTTTAAGTCATAAGTAGTGTATTTAAAATTTGGTTTTTCAAAGTACCATTTTACATAAATTCCATTCACATACGGACAGAAATCAAGATACCGTTGTATCGAGCTCGGTTCCACGATCCCAAAAATATAATAATATCGGTAGGTTAACTCATTTTGTGAAAACCCAAAATATCGATATAGGGTGTAAAATACTCCAAATAAAAAGTTGCGTATTTAATTAACTAAAAATTACTGTAAAATTCTAAAAATTAAATTATCACTACGTCTCAAAGGGCTTGTCTAAATTCGAGGCCAATATTTAATTATAGTAAAATATATCGTTATGGTTGATAACGATTCCATAACGACTATTCGAAAATTTGATTTGGACATAAATCAAAATCTACACGACGAAATCTTGATTTTTCTCTTCCACTAGAAAAATATACTTCACCAGCTCTGAATGTTTTTTGTTTCACAGAAATCCGATTTAAAATGGCTTATGTATATTCATTTAAAGTTCGAATCGCCAATTCACGAACTACCACGCCTTTTCGAGCTCGATTATAATTATAATATAGTTATACGTTCAATCATCGTTAAATAAATTGATTCGTGATTATAATTCAATTATAAACTGAATTAAATAATTTGAATTGCCCAGTTCACATTATATTGTCAATTCACTATTTTTGATTATTTCAGAATTAAATATATTATTCTAGTATTTATATTAATTAAATATTCAGCATTATTTAATTAAACGACCAATTAAATCTCCAAACCATTATTTAAATAATTAAATAAATTAATTATTATCCCGTAAAAATATGGGACATTACAACCGTCTTCATCCTCGACATATCGTCGAACAGTTATTCAGAATAGGATAAACCCGGTCTTTCCGAATGACTCGCGTATATACTAAACAAGTGCTACAAAAACACAACATACGCCTTATTTCAACCTAGAATATTCCTTTATTCAAATATTCTTATACTTTGGGAAAGGTTCCCATTAATTTTATCAAAGATAAATTCTTTAAATTTATACTTTAATCTTCCTTTGGATATCATTTCAATCTAATTAAAGATGCATTAAAACTCCACTTAGTTTTAATCTTCCCAAAAATCAATATTAACTATTGTTTAACTTGGGAAACCATATCATGTCTTTAATTGGGTTAAAATACCAATGGCATTTAAAACACAGTTCACGATAAACCCAAAATCAAATTCCATTACATCAGCCTTTAACCGTAAATTAGCAAGTGAGCAATTCCCTAAGTATTAACCCCGAAGGCCGAAACCAACATCAGATCAATACCCAGGAAACCATTCAGCTTAACTAATCTCCACTTAGTTTCTGATTTTCTTAACTCCATTGGGTCTAAGAATAGTATTATTAAAGATACCATTCACGACAACCCAAATCACATTCCATTAATTATGGAATCTTCACGGAAAAAAAAATCAATATATAATCGATGTCAATTTCCATATCCGACCAATAATATAAATGGAATAATGGCAACGCCACTTAAATTCCATATGTATTAACAGCCTTCCTCCACAGAAGTTCACTTTGATTATTATCAATCGAAATCCATTCAATTCCAATTTAATATATTAAATTGGAAAACTTTACTTTAGAAAATCTCCTTTAAATCTTAGCAAAAGATTTATAAATTTCAAATCACTTTTCACTGTAAATCGGGGTAAAGAACGAATGTCGTTAAAAACACCGTTCACAATAAACCCAATTCACATTCTATCAGTCTCTAACCATAAATTAGTAAGAGAAAAATTCCCTAAGTGTTAACCCCGAAGGCCGAAACCAACATCAGATCAATACCCAGGAAACCATTCAACTTAACTAATCTCCAGTTAGTTTCTAATTTTCTTAACTCCATTTGGTTCAAGAACAGTATTATTAAAGATACCATTCATGGCGAACCCAAAATCCAATTTGATATTAAATACAAGGCTCTAAATGGAAAATACATCGGCTTATATTCAATATCAAATTCTGAAACCAACAAATATCGTGTTGAAATAACGATATATATATCTTCCAAATTCCTCCACAATCACCGTATAATCACGAAATCCAATATCAAAGTATTCCGAGCATAATTTCGATTCACATCCATTCCAATTCATATATTGGAAATCCTGGTTATTTTTAAAACCATTTCAAATCCAATTTATTTATTTTAAAAATATTGGATTTATTATTCTAATTCAAAACTAGTTCATTTTGATAAAAATCTATTTTTATCTTTTCAAATATGGAAATTTTCATCTCAGTTCTTTCCAAATCATTTCTTATGATTTTACACTAATTATTGATATTTTTAATAATTTTATCAAGGCCAGTACAGTCGATTTCCATAAACGGCCATCGAACTGCACTTACAACGACCTTTTCTAAATTTGATTTGGACATAGTTACAAATCCAACTGTTAGATTTCAAATCTCTAATATTCATTAGAAAGCTCTTTTCGATACGAACCCAACGGTTCTGGTTTTAGGAGAATGCGACGGTCGGATCTCCCGTAATGTCCGTTTGAAGTCAATGGTCGAAATTCGCAAACTGCCGCAGTGTGGCGCGTTCTATTCAGGCCATTATATATATAATATATATATTTCATCGATTTCCATTTAAAATGTATTTTATAAATCGTTTTAAATTCGTTTTCAAAACGATTTCAACTTCATATTCATTTTCAAATCAAAATTGAATATTCCATATCATCGATATATAAACGATAATATTTTCAAATCATTATATTTTGAAATCAATTCATTTTCGATATTCATTATAAAAATGAATAAAATCGATATAAATATCATTCACGTCAAAATATTCATTCTTCCTGAACTAGAATCAAACACAGTCATTTACCATATACTGTGATTATATGGATTTCATACACCATATGTACACAACAACAATCAAACACAGTCAACCATCATCCAAAGTGCATTCTACACTGCATAAGCATCAAATACAAATATTCAGCGCTTACAACAGCTTGCCAATCAATCGACCGACATACAACTAATTATTGGGACTAGTGTATGTCCAATATCATCCCAATACCTGTGTGGGGTTTCAATCAACATATACAGATTTATTTGGGCAGTTGGGCGATGTGTAAAATTTATCCTCCCAATCAATATCAAGAAAACGTGTGTACATAAACAAATCTTCCGAGTTGTTTATAAATATTTGTTTTATTCATAAACATGTTAAAATTTATATTTTAACTATAAAATATTTTTAACTATAAAATATTTTATTCCATTCCACATCACACAATCAATTTTCACAACACAGTCAAACAAGCATAAAAGTCGTTTATAGTCTATGGACGACGGGTGTCGGGTGCTGCTAAGCACCGTCGGCATCCTAGTATATATTTTAACTAGAAAATAAATTAAAAGTGAGAAGTTCTCACATTTGGGTTCCACTCCGTGAGTCTTCCTTTCTGAATTTCAGAACAGACTGGATTTGCCCAAACTTCCAACGCAATCTTTTTCACGCTATTCATATTAAAAATCACATTTTTAATACCGTGCTATTTATTTAGAAATCACATTTTTATAGCGAAGTTATCTAAATAAAAATAATATTTTTATTTCGCTACATATATAAAAATCATATTTTTAAACCGCTACCTCTAAAATAAAATTCACATTTTTATTTGTTCACTTTCAATATAAAAATCATATTTTATATTGTTTTTTATATATATATAAATCCCATTCTTTTTATTTTTAAAAATCGCTTCTATATATTTTCAAAAATCTAATCTTTATATTTACAAAGATTTAATCTTTTCAAATTAAAAATCAAAATTTTCCTATGATAAAAATCTAATCTTTATAAAAATAAAAATCATATTTTTAAACAATGAAAATCATATTTTTAAACGATGAAAAATCAATTCTTTAAACAATGAAAATCAATTCTTTAAACAATGAAAATCAATTCTTTTCAACAGTGAAAATCAATTCTTTTCAATAATGAAAATCAATTCTTTTCAACAATAAAAATCATATTTTTATATGTTTAAAAAATCATACCTTTCATTACATAAAAATCCTATCTTTTATCTAAATCTACATTGTAAAAATCAGATTTTTTTATTCAAATCTATATTATAAAAATCAAATTTTTAATTCATGCATATATTATAGAAATCAGATTTTTCTACATAAAAAAATTGAAAAGAAAATTCAAATAAAAAGCTTACTATCTCTTTTTCTTCGTCATAGGAGGGTTGGGGCGGCGTCGGATATCTACGGGGTGGAGAAGGCCTTGGCGGTCGATAGTGGGGCCAGGCGGTGTGGCAGGGGGTTGACGCGACTCCTGGGTCCTTCGGAGGAGGGAGGCGATGCGGGTTCGCGAGTTGGAGGAGGAAAAGAGAGTGGAGGACGTGCGGATGAAGGAAGGGAAACCCGCGACGGAGGCGCGGTGATAGGGTGACGAAAATGGGTGGGCGATTTGGGGTCGCCATTTTTTTCGTTCGAAGAAAACGGGGTAGGAGGGGGTTCTGATCGAAAAGGGAATGGGGGGCTAAATTCAAATAATTTTATATTTATTTATTATTATTTTCTCCAAAAAGTTGTTTTAAAATTCCAACTCCAAACGAGACCCAACGACTGTCGTCCCTAGCTAATTACCCCCATTCCGAACACAATGGGATATGTTTCGTAAGCCAATTCCATCGTTTCGATCAGTTTTCATTTAAATTAACATTTAAATCATAAACTTGAATTTTAAACGTACATTTCGATTTACTGGGGCCACATACGGACTCTAAAAATTCCCGAAAAATATTTTCTAGCTTCGTATTGATGATACGATCCTAACAAAACTAATTTCGTCAAATTTGGAGACTGTTTGAAAAATGGCCATTTTCTGGTCGATCAAAATTGACTGAAACTGTTAAAACACGTTTTACTTCGCCACGCTCACATATTGATTCAGAAAATTATGAATCTTGGAATATAGCAATAACTTGACATCCCAGATCCAACAAAAGTGGTTTCATCGAAAACGGAGGTCGGTTGCAAAATTTCCATTTTTAAGTGCTATATTTTCCATACCGACTATTCTGAATTTTCAACTGGGCGTAACTTTTTATTCCCACTATGAAATTTTGATTTTTTGGATTCATTGGAAATATATTTTCAAATAGATTCAAATATTTTTGGTTTCGCTAAAATCCGGTTTATTTTGAATCCTATACGTTCATTTGAAATTTGAAATCGAATTTTCGTACTACCGCGCCATTTTCAATTCCTTTTATAATTAAAATAAATATTTATATTCTAACATTGATTCATATAGATATATATGTTCTAATTCTATTCAAAATAAATTTCTCATCGTTATTATTTAAAATAAATCATTTTAAATATCCAAAATTCATCAAAATTACCAAAATAAAAATTTTAAATTGGTTCGGATTTTCTGGGTTATTACAATCTCCCCCACTTAAAATCTTTTCGTCCTCAAAAAGGAACGGAACTGAAAGTTGTTTTACAAACCAACTCAACTTTCAGTATTTTCATTATTGCTTAAGTTCTTCAACTTTTCAGTTTCTAAGAACTTTTCAGTTTTTTCAAAAATTTGGCTAACACCCTAAATTTTCGATAAATTTCGCCATAACCTCCCCTGCACAGGAGCACCGGGAAAATCCCGAAATCGCCATACAGGCCTCTCCAATCCAAAAAGAAAAAGAAGCAGCCAAGCGGCTCATAAAATCATCCAAAACCCAAGAATTTAGTAAACATGTACCTATTTGTCGGGCATACAATTTTATTCCTCTTCTCTATCCTCCTTGCTATGACCTGTTCAATGTATACACATGTATATGCATGCAATTTCCAACAATTTTCAATACAGTTCAATATTTGGTTCAAACTAGCTAAATTTACCCGACATTCACATAATGGTTTAAATGAATAATCACACAACACATCCATCAATCTATTAGTGAATTAATGTTTCAAATTCATAATTTTGATATATAGTCAAAAATCACATTTTTGATGCCAAATCACAACAATAAGCCCTATCTAGTTTTGGTTCTCACACCAGTCAATTGGAATCATATTGAAATCCCACCATATTTTAAATGATATTCAAATTTTGAGTTTCAAAAGCTTAAACTTTCAAACTTCCCACCATCTTTTAAATAAAAAAATGCTAGTTCAAATTCTAGTTATTAACTTTGTCTGTCTACTTAATTTCTTATATCTTGTTTCAAAATGTATATAAATTAATAAATTTTTATAGACATGTTAATATAATATATAGTTAATATAAATATTTCAAACATTTGATATTATTACAAAATTTATTTATCTTTTATATATAGTTTAATTTATATATTATTCATATGATTTCATAACAATTTTGGGTTACATTATCACAAATACTATTTGTAACTTAATAGTTATTTTAGTTTCATATTAAGATTTATAAAAGCTTGAATATTTAACCTAATATTTTGGTATAAAAATAATATATATAAATATATGATTTTATGTTTAGTTATAATTTATTTATATTCAGATTTCATAATTTTGTTGTTACCATAGATTTCTTTTAAAAAAATTAATATATAAATGGTTCTTTAGCAAACTAATATATTTTGATTGATTTATATAATAAATTAAATTTTAAGTCCTTTTTAAAATTAGTTTATATGTATATATACAATTATGAATATATGTTTATATAAAAATAGTTTATTTTATATGATATAATTATATATTCTTTTTAAAAAAAATTCAATTTTTACTATATTAAATAAGCACCCTATTAAAATTATATTCATATATTTTAGAAAATTAGTTTCAATACTTATTTTATTACTAATTATCATGAATATGTATATATAGAAACTTTTATATTTACTATCCTTTTATCTCTATCATTAGTATTATTAACCTAAGTCTAGAAATTAATGTATATTACCCTTATTTAATTCAAATAATGTATAATATATAGGCATAATAGTTAGATAGTACTTTGAATATATTTTACCTAAATAGATATAATCATCAAATCATTCTACATTCTATAATTACACAACTTATTTCATGTCATTCATCATTATTATAAATTACAGTACATCTCTAATTAAAATCATTCACATCACAAGTTGCATTTTGTTCAATATATCACTTAATATAGTTTTGCATATGACATAATGCATTATAACCAACACACTGCATTACATATTAACTTTAACCCCACACATAACAAGTATACAGTATGAGAAGTTTTTATCTAATTAGAAATATTAGACTATTAATCAAATACATAACATATTTACTTTGTCTTAGTTAACTTGATGGACTTGTTTGGCTTGATTAAATTGATTGGATTAATTGAATTGATTGGCTTTACTGAATTGATTGAATTGATGGGCTTGATTGAATCGATTGTATAGGTTGTATTGATTGACTTGTTTGGTTTGTTTGATTTATTTGACTTGAATAACTTGACTGACTTACTTGACATGATTAAATTTCATTAGTGGTTGATAGGTGTGTTAGAAATATACTTATGCATTTGTAGCTGATAGGAGCTTTATAGGTTTTAGGATAAATAGAAGTTACAAGAAATGTTTAGTTTTATGTTTGAATTTACTTGGATTGATGTTTTGAGACAAACTTAAATTGAATGATTGCTTGGATTAAATTGCGTTATTAAACTTATATCATAATTTTAAGGATAACGTATCAGAGTTAATTCTTAGTCTAGATTAAAGTCTTATTATAGTTTTAAGGGAATTATAGTTTAGGATAGGTTTAGTCTTATATTAGATTAGGGAGGAGTTTTATAGTTTCTAAAGATTAGTTGAAGTTTCATAGTGTTTTCGAATTAACATAAACTTTTAATTTGGTTGTTTAGCTTGTTTTTTTGAATTGCTTGTTTGTTTTGATTGTTTGAATTGATTGTAAAATTTGATTGGTTTTGCTTAAACTTTTAGGCTTAGAATCATAGATTTAGAGCGAGATATAAGGATATTATAAAACCAAGGAAAGTTATAATATTTTGGGGGAATTATTTATACTAGTATTGTAGAATAGTATAGGCATGAATTTAGGGGAGTCATGTATATTAAATACATTAGTATAGAGTCAATGTAATAGCCCTGCAGATTTTTGACCTAGAAAATCGACACAAAAACACCATGTTGAACATTCAAGCTTCGAAAGCACATGAACGTCATTAGAAAGAAACTAGAGGGTGAGATAAGAAAGAAATATTAGAATGGAAGAAGAAGAAGAACCAACACAACACAGAGTCTTACATCGCAGCGGAAAAAATATAATATAGAAATAAATCTTTATGGAGAGCTTTGAATAAAAACTTATAGTCATCAGAGTACATCAACATATCTGGACAGTTATAATATCCTATCCTCATATACAATCACACAGCGGAATACATACTGGATACCATACGTCTGGATTCCTCTAGCTCGTCTCTTCACAACATCCGATAACCTAAACCTGTACAACCCGTCTAACCCGAGAATTACAAACACAGGGTCAGTCTGGTGAACCAGAGTGATAAAAATCACTAAGTTTAAAGACATCACACAACTTGATTTTAACATCAAAATCTTTTTGAAAGAAAAGGATAATCGTAAGACTAAATCCACACATAAATACGGATGGTTTTTACCTTACGATAACCCAAATAGTTTTTGAAATCAATGTCTTTTCTGATATTATAATACTGTCTAAATACAAATAAACATCAATCTAGTAGAAAGCTTGCATCTCACGCTCTACATATATAGTATACAATCAAAACCGTGGGCAGTTGTTGGAGAATGGATTTCCTGGCAAGGTATAGGACCACCTTCCCGCCAATGTACCTCTGGAGATGGATACATTGGGGTTCAACAAGAACATCTTGTAACCTAGGCTAAACATGTGAAAACCCGTAACTTCCCCGTAAAGGAAAGCGTCGGATAGTTCGAGAAGAAGCCACAACAGAACGCATACAAAAGAACATTTCATTGTTATTACACCAATGCATCAGATTACAAGAATATACAGAGTATAAATGAATATTACACAGAAATATCAGAGATTTAAATTACATTTAAATACATAGCAGCGGAAAATAATACAATGCACAACTAGAAAAGGGATACGGATACAAAGCTTTCCGGATATCATTCCAGTTGTAAACCAGGATCCTGTGAATATAAATCTGCAAAACCAAAACTACTAGCTGCCCGTGTCAAAATAAGGGCACCCAGAGTTTAGGTTAAAACAATAAACTCCAGGTCAGTCATGTGACTGGTGTGAGAACTAAAACAGTTAATCTTTATCTTAAAGTTAGGTAAATCAAGGGACCACGCCGTATAACACGGAACGGGTTTCCTCCCAAGAATACCAGTGCATAAAACGAATAGCGCAATGCTAAATAAAGAAAAATGAAGCTGTTATAAGACCCAGGTCCTATCACACAATGCAACGCAAGCCGGGGGATAGGGTTTTCCCTTATAACAGCCAAAGAATGCTTGATACGTTTAAAACAAATCATTTGATACTATTATAAGTGTATAGTGTATAAAACAACTTCAAATCATAAATATCAATCATAGACGGCATAAGTGCCCCATCCCACTATGTCGCCATACTAGGCTCTACAAATAAAACCGCAAATGTCACGTATTTGGAAATTGGATTTCCATCTATGAACCGAGGCAAAAGATAGTCCTCAACCGATTCGAGACGCTCTAGCCCGTGTCTCAGGCAAGTACTCAGTCAAGCCTTTGGATCGTCAGGGCCGGTCCACCAATGTGGATTAAAATTCCTGAACACTACGTTTCCCCACCCTATGGGGTGTAAGTCTGGTTCGTCTGCTGACCATAATGCATCGGCCGAAACCGATATAACTGAGGCGCCTCGCAACAGCAACAACCACATAAGTCAAACTCGTCAGGGCGTGTAAAACCACTGACGCCACTTCTAGCTAGAAAGAAACGCAAGTCCCCCCTGAGGTCCGTCTCCCGTTTTTGATCCATACCGGGTGTGAAACTCGCGAAGTAAACGTTACACAAAGCTACGCCACAAAGGTCGTGCTTTGATCATCACCACAAGACTTTGCTTTTCAACAGAAGTCTCGATCATTTGCCTCTTAGGCATGCCACACAGGCAATTCACTCTATGCGTTTGATATCCATCAGTATATAACCCCTGAGCTCGTACGTCTCAGAGAAGGGCGTTAAGCAAGAGAATAAATTCTCCGCCGCCAAACAGATATATATTTAATAGAGATCAATCACACAGACTAAAATCCAATGTCAGACACACAGTCCATTTACAAGTCCGTTCTGGGTCTGAACAAAACCGGAGGCACCTAGTACCCCGCACATCCATCGATCTCCAAGTACGTCTGGACGATCACCAACTGTTTCCATCTTCTTGGGTGTACAGCCCAATCAAGATCATCAGTAATCACCCAAACGACGTGAAGACTTCCGGTCTTCGACCACCGTCTTCATCTTCTACTTATCGTCGTATCAGTTATTCAGAATGGGATAAACCCGGTCTTCCCGAATAACTCGCGTATATTTTAAATAAGTGTTACACAAACACAACATACGCCTCATTCCAATTCATCAGTCACTAACCGTAAATTAATCAAGAGAATAATTCCCCAAATATTAACCCCGAAGGCTGAAACCAACATCAGATCAATATCCAGAAAACCATTCTGCTTGGCTAACCGACAGTTAGTTTCTAAATTTCACATTCATAGGGAAAGGTTCCCATTAAATTTATCCAAGATAAATTCCTTGAATTTATTCTTTAATCTATTTTTGAATATCAATTCAAAACTAGTCGGGATTAACGAACCTTACCGAAGTAATCATTGGTTTTAATTTCCCAATCCCAACCTATTCATCCCATGAAGTAAAACTGGTAGTACTTCATATCTAACACCACGGTGTTATCGGTAAATTCAATTACCATTTCACGTTCAAATCTAATTAAAGATTTAACTATCGCCTGGAGCAAAACTGGTGATACTCCATTCTCGACCATTTCAATCTAATTAAAGATTCATTAAAACGCCACTTAGTTTTAATCGTTAACTGGGTTAAAGAATCCGTGTCATTTAAAAACACGGTTCACGATAAACCCAAAGTCACATTCATTAATTATCGGGTTAAAGAACAAGTGTTATTTAAAACATTGTTCACGACAAACCCAAAAATCAATATCAATTCAATTTCAATTAAATATTATTTAATTGGTACACTTCATTAAATCTAAATAAAAAGATTTAATCAATTCTCAACTGGGTTCAAGAACAGTGTTAGTGAAGACACCACTCACGACAAACCCAAATCACATTTGATATTCAATACAAGGCTCTGAATAGAAAATATATCGGCTTATATTCAATATCAAATCCTACGATTAACAAATGTCGTATTGGAAATAACGATATAAATATATATCTTTCAAATTTCCATAACAACATCTGTATAATCCCGAATTCCAACATCGAAATATTCCGAAGACAATTTCGATTCAAATCCTCTCCAATGCAATCATTGGAAATTCTGGTTATTTTCAAAACCATTTCAAATCCAATTTATTTATTTAAAAATAAATAGAATTATATTTCTAGTTCAAAACTAGTTCATTTCGATAAAAATCTATTTTTATCTTTTCAAATAGGGAGTTTTTCATCCCAATTTTTCCCAAATCATTTCTTATGATTTTACACAAATTATTACTATTTTTAATAATTTTATCAAGGCCCGTACAGTCGATTTCCACCAATGGCCATCGAACTGCACTTATAGCGACCTTTTTCAAATTTGATTTGGACATAATTCCAAATCCAACCGTTAGATTTCTAATTTCTAATATTCGTTAGAAATCTCTTTTCGATACGAACCCAACGGTTCCGGTTTTAGGAGAATCCGACGGTCGGATCTCCCGTAATGTCCGTTTGAAATAAATGGTCGAAATTCACGAACTGCCGCGGCGCGGCGCGTTCTATTCAGGCCATTATATTATATATATAATATATATAATATATACTTCGTCGATTTCTATTTAAAACGAATTATATAAATAGTTTTAAAATTCGTTTTAAAAGCAATTTCAACTTCCATTTCAATTCAAATCAAAATTGAATTCTTTTTATAAATTCGTTTTAAAATTCATTTCTATTCAATTCAAATTTCAATTCAATTTGAATTCATTTCAATTCGCTTTCAATTCAATTGAAATTCGTTTTCAATTCATTTCGAAATCGTTTTCAATTTAATTCATTTCGAAATCGTTTTCAATTCAATTCATTTCGAAATCGTTTTCAATTCAATTCATTTCGAAATCGTTTTCAATTCAATTCATTTCGAAATCGTTTTCAATTCAATTCATTTCGAAATCGTTTTCAATTCAATTCATTTCGAAATCGTTAAAATCGATACAAATATCGTTCACGTCAAAATGGCGTCAATCTAATCAACACGGCTTCATAAATTTCTATTTTCAAATATTCTATTTCAAATATTTCTTTTTCAAAATAGTTGTTATTATCAAAATATTTCGTTCAACACATGACCAATCTCAATGAATGAGTACTGTCCACACATGAACCTTTATTTTATATTATTCTTTATTTTCTAAATTGGAATGAGGCCCAATCAATCACCATATAATGTTAATTATATGGATTTTCATACATTACACGCATATAATAGCATTGAAAAATAATCAACCATCAACCAAAGTGCACTACACTGTATAAGCATCAAATATAGATATCTAACGCTTATAACAGCCTGTCAATCAATCGATCGACATATTTAATCAATCAGGATGAGTGAACTTCAAATTTCATCCCAACACCCGTGTGGGGTTTCAAACAATCAAACACAGATTTTAGTTGTGCAGTTGGGCGATGTGTAAAATTTACCGTCCCAATCAATGTCAGTCAAATCGGTGTACATAAACAAACCGTCCGGTTTGTAAATGAATATTTATTTATTCACATTCACTATATTCATATTCATGCTAAATATTATATATTTTTTAACGATAAAACATTTTATTTTAACAAATGAATTTCTATTCAGTTCATTCTTTAAATAAAATGGTATTTTTATTTTCTAACTTATTTTAGAAAATTTCGGCGGCATAACGGCACGATACTAGAAACGGGACAAGGCCTAGCCTTATCCCCCGGTCTAGTGAAGGCCCACGCCATTCACACATCAATCAAAATCACCAAACAACCAAATTCAAATCACATTATATAACTAATCTATGCAACCAAACAAACAAGTCCATGGTCTGTGGACGATTGTGTCGGGTGCTACTAAGCACCGTCTGCATCCTAGTATATATATATATATATATATATATATATAACTAGAAAAAGAAATTTTGAGTGAGGAGTTCTCACCGAAAGCTATCCAAACATCTTGACTCTTCTTTGATATAAATCTTCTTCGTTCTCACCTTTTTGTTACCTCCGTTGCCCGCTTTCACTACCTATGTAAAAATCGAATTTTTACTTCGCTATTCAATATATAAAAATCATATTTTTATTTCGAAGTTCCATATATAAAAATCACATTTTTATTTCGAAGTTCAATATATAAAAATCCCATTTTTAATTCGAAGTTCAATATATAAAAATCACATTTTTAATTCGAAGTTCAATATATAAAAATCACATTTTTAATTCGAAGTTCAATATATAAAAATCACATTTTTAATTCGAAGTTCAATATATAAAAATCATATTTTTAATTTCGAAGTTCAATATATAAAAATCACATTTTTATTTCGAAGTTCAATATATAAAAATCAGATTTTTAATTCGAAGTTCAATATATAAAAATCACATTTTTAATTCGAAGTTCAATATATAAAAATCACATTTTTAATTCGAAGTTCAATATATAAAAATCACATTTTTAATTCGAAGTTCAATATATAAAAATCACATTTTTATTTATTATAAATCAGCTTTATATATACATACACCTTTATAAACTAATTATTATACAAAATAAAGTAAAAACTCACCCAAAATGAACTCTGGTTTGCTGAATTGGAGAGGGGGGGCTGCTGTGGTGGATTGGCGTCGGCGCAGGGGACTAGGTGGCCGGAGGAGGGTGCGCAGGCGGCTGTGGGTGGCTGTACTGGCGTCGGGTCTCTCAGGGGGTGCTAGGGTTTGGCTTGGCTGTCAGAGAAGGGGGCGCGAGAGAGCTAGGGGGAGGGCGCAGCCGGAGTCGCGGCGCCTGGCGCCAGCGTGGGTGGCGACGATGGTCGTCGCGCCTGGCGCGATTGATTTCTTTTTTTTTATTATTTGTTTCGATTCGTAGATGAATGATCGGGGGGGCCAGAAGGTTTTAAGGGGGGAGAGAGAAATGATTTTCTTTTTTTTTATTTATAAAAAGTTGACTTTTACATACGACCTCTAAACGAGGCCCACCGCCTGTCGTCCATAGCGTTTTACCCCCATTCTGAACACAATGGGATATGTATCGCTAGCTGATTTGATCGTTTTGATCAGTTTCCTTTGAATTTACATTTAAACCACTATATTAAATTTTAAACGTACATTTCAAATTACCGGGGTCACATACTAACTAGAAAATTTCCTGTAAAATATTTTCTAGCTTCGTATTGACGATATGGTCCTAACAAAACTAGTTTCATCGAATACTGAGACCGTTGGAAAAATGGCCATTTTCCAGTCGATTAAAATCAACTGAAACTGGTCAAACGCGTTTTCCTTTGCCACGCTCACATATTGATTCGAAAAATTATGAAATTTGAAACCTAGCAATAACTTGACACCACGGACCCAACAAAACTGGTTTCGTCGAAATCCGATGTCATTTGCAAAATGTCCATTTTTAAGGGCCTGAATTCCATAGCGACTATTCAGAATTTTCAACTGGACATATCTTTTGATTCCCGCTATGAAATCTTGATTTTTTTCGGATTCGTTGGAAAGATATTATCAATTAGATCCTAATGTTTTTGGTTTCATTAAAATCCGGATTGTTTTGCACCCGGTACATTCAATTGAAGTTTGAAATCGAATTATCGAACTACCGCGCCATTTTCAATTCTATTTATAATTATATCTAAATATTTATATTCTAACGACGACGTATATAAATATATACGTCGAATTTTATTCAAAACAAATTTCTCATCGATATTATTTAAAATAATCTATTTTAAATAATTAAAATTCGCTAAAATTGCCAAAATAAAAATTTTAAACTGGCCCAGATTTTCGGGTTGTTACAATCTCCCCCACTTAAAACTTTTCGTCCCCGAAAAGGAACAAAGTCGAAAGTGGTTTGATTAATCAACTCTACGTTCGATCTGGCTTCCATTCTCTAACTTTCCAGTTTCTGAGAATTTTCAAATTTTCAAAAATTTGGCTAACACCCTAAATTTTCGAAAAATTTCGCCATAACCTCCCCTGCACCGGGAGCATCGGGGAATTTCAAATAGCTTCCCCGGTCCTTCAGATCTCAAAAAGGAAAAGAAAAGGCCAAGCGGCTAGCCAATAGGCTCATAAAATCATCATCACCCAAACAAAACAGTAAATTATGTAGTAAACATGTACCTATTTGTCGGGAAAACAAATTTTATTCTCTGGCTCTAGCCTCCTTGCTATGACCTGTTCAATATAAGTATGTGTATATGCAAGCAAATGCGACCAATTTTCAATATAATTCAATATCTGATACAATTAGGCATAATGGTTCAAAATTATCAAACAAATAAACAAACAACACAAACATCAATCAATTAGTGAATTTAACGTTTCAAATTGATAATTTTGATATATATTAAGAAAATCATGTTTTTGATGCCAAATCACAACAATGTATTCTAGCTATATTTGTTTTGGTTCTCACACCGGTCTAATGGAAATATATAGAAAATCACACCTTCGAAACTCGAACATAAATGTTGATGATGCGATCGCTATCATCAATATCATCTTCGGGCGACTAGAGTGCGATGCTATATCTATCCAATATATTAAAACTTTGAATATACGTTTGCAAGGCGCATATGCAAAATCTTTATATACTGGACTGTCCAAATCTATATAGATAAATAATCAAATACGAATAAGTGATTTAGATTTTCAAAACTAAATTGCTTTCATTTTAAAAATATACTCTTCACACTCGTTCTAGGATACTACTGATCCCATCTCTAACGAGCCATTCTCATTGGATATAGCTAATCCAATATCTGATGAATTCTTTCGTATGGTTCTAATGTGCCTCGTTCTCTGAGCTTTGTAAACCAAAGCTCTGATACCAACTGTGAAAACCCGTAACTTCCCCGTAAAAGAAAGCGTCGGATAGTTCGAGAACAAGCCACAACAGAACGCATACAAAAGAACATTTCATTGTTATTACACCAATGCATCAGATTACAAGAATATACAGAGTATAAATGAATATTACACAGAAATATCAGAGATTTAAATTACATTTAAATACATAGCAGCGGAAAATAATACAATGCACAACTAGAAAAGGGATACGGATACAAAGCTTTCCGGATATCATTCCAGCTGTAAACCAGGATCCTGTGAATATAAATCTGCAAAACCAAAACTACTAGCTGCCCGTGTCAAAATAAGGGCACCCAGAGTTTAGGTTAAAACAATAAACTCCAGGTCAGTCATGTGACTGGTGTGAGAACTAAAACAGTTAATCTTTATCTAAAAGTTAGGTAAATCAAGGGACCACGCCGTATAACACGGAACGGGTTTCCTCCCAAGAATACCAGTGCATAAAACGAACAGCGCAATGCTAAATAAAGAAAAATGAAGCTGTTATAAGACCCAGGTCCTATCACACAATGCAACGCAAGCCGGGGGATAGGGTTTTCCCTTATAACAGCCAAAGAATGCTTGATACGTTTAAAACAAATCATTTGATACTATTATAAGTGTATAGTGTATAAAACAACTTCAAATCATAAATATCAATCATAGACGGCATAAGTGCCCCATCCCACTATGTCGCCATACTAGGCTCTACAAATAAAACCGCAAATGTCACGTATTTGGAAATTGGATTTCCATCTATGAACCGAGGCAAAAGATAGTCCTCAACCGATTCGAGACGCTCTAGCCCGTGTCTCAGGCAAGTACTCAGTCAAGCCTTTGGATCGTCAGGGCCGGTCCACCAATGTGGATTAAAATTCCTGAACACTACGTTTTCCCACCCTATGGGGTGTAAGTCTGGTCCGTCAGTCGACCAGAATGCATCGGCCGAAACCGATATAACCGAGGCGCCTCGCAACAGCAACAACCACATAAGTCAAACTCGTCAGGGCATGTAAAACCACTGACGCCACTTCTAGCTAGAAAGAAACGCAAGTCCCCCCTGAGGTCCGTCTCCCGTTTTTGGTCCATACCGGGTGTGAAACTCGCGAAGTAAACGTTACACAAAGCTACGCCACAAAGGTCGTGCTTTGATCATCACCACAAGACTTTGCTTTTCAACAGAAGTCTCGATCATTTGCCTCGTAGGCATGCCACACAGGCAATTCACTCTATGCGTTTGATATCCATCAGTATATAACCCCTGAGCTCGTACGTCTCAGAGAAGGGCGTTAAGTAAGAGAATAAATTCTCCGCCGCCAAACAGATATATATTTAATAGAGATCAATCACACAGACTAAAATCCAATGTCAGACACACAGTCCATTTACAAGTCCGTTCTGGGTCTGAACGAAACCGGAGGCACCTAGTACCCCGCACATCCATCAATCTCCAAGTACGTCTGGACGATCACCAACTGTTTCCATCTTCTTGGGTGTACAGCCCAATCAAGATCATCAGTAATCACCCAAACGACGTGAAGACTTCCGGTCTTCGACCACCGTCTTCATCTTCGACTTATCGTCGTATCAGTTATTCAGAATGGGATAAACCCGGTCTTCCCGAATAACTCGCGTATATTTTAAATAAGTGTTACACAAACACAACATACGCCTCATTCCAATTCATCAGTCACTAACCGTAAATTAATCAAGAGAATAATTCCCCAAATATTAAACCCGAAGGCCGAAACCAACATCAGATCAATATCCAGAAAACCATTCTGCTTGGCTAACCGACAGTTAGTTTCTAAATTTCACATTCATAGGGAAAGGTTCCCATTAAATTTATCCAAGATAAATTCCTTGAATTTATTCTTTAATCTATTTTTGAATATCAATTCAAAACTAGTCGGGATTAACGAACCTTACCGAAGTAATCATTGGTTTTAATTTCCCAATCCCAACCTATTCATCCCATGAAGTAAAACTGGTAGTACTTCATATCTAACACCACGGTGTTATCGGTAAATTCAATTACCATTTCACGTTCAAATCTAATTAAAGATTTAACTATCGCCTGGAGCAAAACTGGTGATACTCCATTCTCGACCATTTCAATCTAATTAAAGATTCATTAAAACTCCACTTAGTTTTAATCGTTAACTGGGTTAAAGAATCTGTGTCATTTAAAAACACGGTTCACGATAAACCCAAAGTCACATTCATTAATTATCGGGTTAAAGAACAAGTGTTATTTAAAACACTGTTCACGACAAACCCAAAAATCAATATCAATTCAATTTCAATTAAATATTATTTAATTGGTACACTTCATTAAATCTAAATAAAAAGATTTAATCATTTCTCAACTGGGTTCAAGAACAGTGTTAGTGAAGACACCACTCACGACAAACCCAAATCACATTTGATATTCAATACAAGGCTCTGAATAGAAAATATATCGGCTTATATTCAATATCAAATCCTACGATTAACAAATGTCGTGTTGGAAATAACGATATAAATATATATCTTTCAAATTTCCATAACAACATCTGTATAATCCCGAATTCCAACATCGAAATATTCCGAAGACAATTTCGATTCAAATCCTCTCCAATGCAATCATTGGAAATTCTGGTTATTTTCAAAACCATTTCAAATCCAATTTATTTATTTAAAAATAAATAGAATTATATTTCTAGTTCAAAACTAGTTCATTTCGATAAAAATCTATTTTTATCTTTTCAAATAGGGAGTTTTTCATCCCAATTTTTCCCAAATCATTTCTTATGATTTTACACAAATTATTACTATTTTTAATAATTTTATCAAGGCCCGTACAGTCGATTTCCATCAATGGCCATCGAACTGCACTTATAGCGACCTTTTTCAAATTTGATTTGGACATAATTCCAAATCCAACCGTTAGATTTCTAATTTCTAATATTCGTTAGAAAGCTCTTTTCGATACGAACCCAACGGTTCCGGTTTTAGGAGAATCCGACGGTCGGATCTCCCGTAATGTCCGTTTGAAATAAATGGTCGAAATTCACGAACTGCCGCGGCGCGGCGCGTTCTATTCAGGCCATTATATTATATATATAATATATATAATATATACTTTGTCGATTTCTATTTAAAACGAATTATATAAATAGTTTTAAAATTCGTTTTAAAAGCAATTTCAACTTCCATTTCAATTCAAATCAAAATTGAATTCTTCTTTATAAATTCGTTTTAAAATTCATTTCTATTCAATTCAAATTTCAATTCAATTTGAATTCATTTCAGTTCGCTTTCAATTCAATTGAAATTCGTTTTCAATTCATTTCGAAATCGTTTTCAATTTAATTCATTTCGAAATCGTTTTCAATTCAATTCATTTCAAAATCGTTTTCAATTCAATTCATTTCGAAATCGTTTTCAATTCAATTCATTTCGAAATCGTTTTCAATTCAATTCATTTCGAAATCGTTTTCAATTCAATTCATTTCGAAATCGTTAAAATCGATATAAATATCGTTCACGTCAAAATGACGTCAATCTAATCAACACGGCTTCATAAATTTCTATTTTCAAATATTCTATTTCAAATATTTCTTTTTCAAAATAGTTGTTATTATCAAAATATTTCGTTCAACACATGACCAATCTCAATGAATGAGTACTGTCAACACATGAACCTTTATTTTATATTATTCTTTATTTTCTAAATTGGAATGAGGCCCAATCAATCACCATATAATGTTAATTATATGGATTTTCATACATTACATGCATATAATAGCATTGAAAAATAATCAACCATCAACCAAAGTGCACTACACTGTATAAGCATCAAATATAGATATCTAATGCTTATAACAGCCTGTCAATCAATCGATCGACATATTTAATCAATCAGGATGAGTGAACTTCAAATTTCATCCCAACACCCGTGTGGGGTTTCAAACAATCAAACACAGATTTTAGTTGTGCAGTTGGGCGATGTGTAAAATTTACCGTCCCAATCAATGTCAGTCAAATCGGTGTACATAAACAAACCGTCCGGTTTGTAAATGAATATTTATTTATTCACATTCACTATATTCATATTCACGCTAAAAATTATATTTTTTTTAACGATAAAACATTTTATTTTAACAAATGAATTTCTATTCAGTTCATTCTTTAAATAAAATGGTATTTTTATTTTCTAACTTATTTTAGAAAATTTCGGCGGCATAACGGCACGATACTAGAAACGGGACAAGGCCTAGCCTTATCCCCCGGTCTAGTGAAGGCCCACGCCATTCACACATCAATCAAAATCACCAAACAACCAAATTCAAATCACATTATATAACTAATCTATGCAACCAAACAAACAAGTCCGTGGTCTGTGGACGATTGTGTAGGGTGCTACTAAGCACCGTCTGCATCCTAGTATATATATATAACTATAAAAAGAAATTTTGAGTGAGGAGTTCTCACCGAAAGCTATCCAAACATCTTGACTCTTCTTTGATATAAATCTTCTTCGTTCTCGCCTTTTTGTTACCTCCGTTGCCCGCTTTCACTACCTATGTAAAAATCGAATTTTTACTTCGCTATTCAATATATAAAAATCATATTTTTATTTCGAAGTTCCATATATAAAAATCACATTTTTATTTCGAAGTTCAATATATAAAAATCCCATTTTTAATTCGAAGTTCAATATATAAAAATCACATTTTTAATTCGAAGTTCAATATATAAAAATCACATTTTTAATTCGAAGTTCAATATATAAAAATCACATTTTTAATTCGAAGTTCAATATATAAAAATCACATTTTTAATTTCGAAGTTCAATATATAAAAATCATATTTTTATTTCGAAGTTCAATATATAAAAATCACATTTTTAATTCGAAGTTCAATATATAAAAATCACATTTTTAATTCGAAGTTCAATATATAAAAATCACATTTTTAATTCGAAGTTCAATATATAAAAATCACATTTTTAATTCGAAGTTCAATATATAAAAATCACATTTTTATTTATTATAAATCAGCTTTATATATACTTACACCTTTATAAACTAATTATTATACAAAATAAAGTAAAAACTCACCCAAAATGAACTCTGGTTTGCTGAATTGGAGAGGGGGGGCTGTTGTGGTGGATTGGCGTCGGCGCAGGGGACTAGGTGGCCGGAGGAGGGTGCGCAGGCGGCTGTGGGTGGCTGTACTAGCGTCGGGTCTCTCAGGGGGTGCTAGGGTTTGGCTTGGCTGTCAGAGAAGGGGGCGCGAGAGAGCTAGGGGGAGGGCGCAAACGGAGTCGCGGCGCCTGGCGCCAGCGTGGGTGGCGACGATGGTCGTCACGCCTGGCGCGATTGATTTCTTTTTTTTTTATTTGTTTCGATTCGTAGATGAATGATCGGGGGGGCAGAAGGTTTTAAGGGGGGAGAGAGAAATGATTTTCTTCTTTTTTTTTATTTATAAAAAGTTGACTTTTACATACGACCTCTAAACGAGGCCTACCGCCTGTCGTCCATAGCGTTTTACCCCCATTCTGAACACAATGGGATATGTATCGCTAGCTGATTTGATCGTTTTGATCAGTTTCCTTTGAATTTACATTTAAATCACTATATTGAATTTTAAACGTACATTTCAAATTACCGGGGTCACATACTAACTAGAAAATTTCCTGTAAAATATTTTCTAGCTTCGTATTGACGATACGGTCCTAACAAAACTAGTTTCATCGAATTCTGAGACCGTTGGAAAAATGGCCATTTTCCAGTTGATTAAAATCAACTGAAACTGGTCAAATGCGTTTTCCTTTGCCACGCTCACATATTGATTCGAAAAATTATGAAATTTGAAACCTAGCAATAACTTGACACCACGGACCCAACAAAACTGGTTTCGTCGAAATCCGATGTCATTTGCAAAATGTCCATTTTTAAGGGCCTGAATTCCATAGCGACTATTCAGAATTTTCAACTGGACATATCTTTTGATTCCCGCTATGAAATCTTGATTTTTTCGGATTCGTTGGAAAGATATTATCAATTAGATCCTAATGTTTTTGGTTTCATTAAAATCCGGATTGTTTTGCACCCGGTACATTCAATTGAAGTTTGAAATCGAATTATCGAACTACCGCGCCATTTTCAATTCTATTTATAATTATATATAAATATTTATATTCTAACGACGACGTATATAAATATATACGTCGAATTTTATTCAAAACAAATTTCTCGTCGATATTATTTAAAATAATCTATTTTAAATAATTAAAATTCGCTAAAATTGCCAAAATAAAAATTTTAAACTGGCCCAGATTTTCGGGTTGTTACAATACATGATCGGCCTCTCACTTCGCTTGAGAGTACCGAATATATCATTACTACGGTTGGGGGCCAACCAACCGAATCGATTGCTACATTCAAAAATAAAAAAGGATAACCGAAGGCATTTGATTTCATTAGATCAGGTAATGATATACCCTTTTGATGGGTGTGGCCACATAGCCATGCAACCTACCCGATTTTATGCCATTTGCCAGTTAATGAGGCTAGAAGTTAAGCTTATCCTTCAGAACAGTGCATCTCCATCCTCTTTGAATGCCACATTATCAGATCCGCTAGATATCACTAATTGACGTCTACAAAAATACTCTGCAGCTAACAGAAGTACGTTTGTAGAAATCAATGTACGTGATTATTAAGAAATACTCTATCAGACATTCGTCCATACATGTCATCCAGGAACAGGATGAACCGAAGGCACTCTCCTACCACATCCCTGAGTTGCCCTATGGACCAGTAGCGAGTAGTCCTTGCAATCTGAAAGATTTTAATCATGATAGAACAACTGTCGAAATACCTCTGGGAGCTTACCAAAGAGATTCGACAAGTAATCCTTTCACTCATGAAGATCCCCGGTCTTCAATAGCTCCATCTTCAACCGGTATCTTCCACATATTTTCTGGTTCGGAATGGTTTTCAAATATAAATTTGATCCCGGACTTTTCATACCAACAATCGTATTGGCCAGATTTGATAGTCGGTTATTTAACTATCAAACAAATAATCATGTGAATAAATTGAGTTTATTGATTCAGTACTTGGCATTAGATGGCCTCTTTAATTAAACATCTGTTAATTTTATTCTTAAAATCTTTATATATTTGGAGTTTATCCCTTACTTTTTACTAAAATAAGAATATTCTTAGAAATCATTTCATTTGCTTATAAACTTTTTGAATATAGTTTATAATATTATTTATGGGAATCATAACTTATGTTTCCCTCAATTGCTCTCATTCATAAACTAATACCATTCTTGGATAATGGCGAAGTTTTCCAAGTTGGGGTATTTTATTTACCTCTCAAACCTTGACAAACAAAATTCATATATTCAGAATAGATAGAAGTTTATTAACCACATGGTCTCCTTTGAAAACCTTCTTTAAATATCAACATCGTTTACTCAATTAATTATTAAGTAAACTATTATTTTACTTCTCTATTTATCTTTGATAATTCTTTCTAATATTATACTCGAGTTCCGATTCCATTATCAATAGAATCCTTTCTAAAATTTCTTCAAAACTTGTTTGCATTACTGTATTTGTTTTAAATCATATATAACTCTCTTTATCAAATCTAATATAAATATCTTTACAAACCTTATATAAATACCTTTATAAATGTTATAATAATATCTTTTACAATCCTTAAAATTGACATCTCCTACGAATCCTTTTTAACAAAACAATCCATTATCATCTGCAACAAACGTTACAGATTTTGTTTCAAAACATCCAAATTTCTTATATTATAACCTTTCAAATCATTCCGACAACTTATGCATTGTCTAAAGTCACATAGCGATCTTTTTAACGATCTTCAATTTATAAATTAAATAGTGCAATTTATTATTTGTAACGATTGTTACAAAATTCATTCTTTTCAAATCTCTTACTTCATTTATAAACCCCATTGTAAATTATTTACGATACTTATATTCGTTGCCATTTCCGAATTGTTTTATTCAGCATATACTCTCAACTCTGCTTAGCATTTCGAACTTTGAAATATCACATTCCGAACCTCGGAACACATCTTACTTCGTTATTTCATACCATTTCCCAATTTCTAAATTCCCTTTTTCTAACTTTAAATGTTTAGTAAATATTTGATTTAAGCTATCAAATTCGCTTAAATTATTTATAATTTCATTATAAAAACTCGGGTTCTATATCAAAACCCATTCTTAAATTCCTTTCATAATTTAATTCGATTCACTTCGACTTCGATTATTTATAAATGAATTTCAAATTGAAAGTAATATATTAAATTATTATTAATTGAAATAATAATTTAATTCAATCATTAACTGCTGCGGAAGTAGTTAATTTCCGTATTAACTAAAATAAATATTTAAATTCCTTTTTAACTTCTTATTAAAATATAACAAATACTCGTTAAACTATTTTATTAAATTAATTCAAAATAAATTAATTTAAGAATCAACCCAGTTAAAACAATTGACTTAGCCAACTCAAAACACGACTAATTCGTTAACCCGTTCCAATTATAGTCCTTCTTTTTTAAATTAATTAATAATATAATTAATTTAAATAATTTCATTTAATTGTTTTAAAAAAACAATTATCCAATTCTTAACTGTTGGGTTAAGATCTGCCCATTTGCTTATAAATTTGACTAATGTCAAATTTTACTTTATAATATCATTTCATAATTATTTATAAATTTTAATAAAAATAAATAAATATTTAATTTCTTTTAACAAACTTTAATTCAAAATAATAGATTTTAAAAAAATTCAGTTATAAAATAAATTTTATTACTTCATTTCCGTCGATTCACTTGACGGTAAATTCATTTTTGAAAAACGATTGACTTATAGCCCATATATTGCCAATTACTCAACCAATATCACCTATTGGTTTAAACAAAGTAAATTGTTGAATTTCAGTTCAATGGTCAATGATCAAATCAATCGTCCAATTAGAACAGTTCATATAATGATAATATGAAAATAAAAAACATTACTTATATTTTGAGGAATCCCGTTGGATCCCTCCAACCTGTTCTTTCCTACATTCAAATGGGTTATCTCAATATAAGCTCATTCAATTCAGTTTAACTGATATAACACTAAATGACGATCATTTAACATCAACCAATTTATTTGATACTAACAAAACAATTCAAATAATTAACACGTTTATTTATAAACGTGACCAACAAGGTAAGTTACCTTTGTTGGGATCAATCGTTAAAATAATGATTTGGTTTTTCACTGAAATTAAACAACGTTTAATTTCATCGGTTCAATCAATATATGTAATATATTTAACAACCAGTCAATCATTAGCAATCATAGCACACAAAATAAAAACCCGACTTATATAAAATATAAGTGGGATAATTGAGTGAGTTTAACTGACCTTGAATTGATTCCATTGTCAACAGCATGTTTTAATTAAATTAGATATTCCGGTTGATTTCAGTAACGTCCAGTTATGTCCGCAATAGTTCTAAAATGTAGAGTTCGATGATGCGGTCCCAACGCAATTTGTTCGGTCAAATTATATCAATGCGATAAGAATTTATCAACATTCTAAACATACGATTTTAATTAAATAATTAAAATCTTAATTAACTTTTTAATTATAATTAATGCTGCGTAATTACTTTGATTAGTTCAGAAAACTAGGTCGGCTTCTGGAAAACTTTTCTTTGTTCCTTCCTGTATTTCATTCCTACTGTCCGGCTTTCCATTCCGTTCGTAATACACAAGTTATAAGTAGATATGATTATAATTAAATTGTTTAACATATTAATTTACATTCTATATATTAATTACTTTTGTTTACTTAGCTGACTGGTTTGAAAATGAAAACAAAACCAACCGTTGCACAGTCCTTTATTATTCCGGTTCACAATTCCCATTCCACCAGGGACGTACGCAGAAATCTCATCCAGTGGGGGCAGAAAATTAAAAAGATAATTTTTTTTATAATGTAAACAGATTCTCATGTTCAGGGATATTGCATCTTTGATTCAAAATATATGGGTACTAATATCCTATGTAACCATAGAAAATATTACAAAATGACTTGTTTGTTACGTACAAGCTTAATACAATAGAAAATAAAACAAAGTAATAATTTTTTATAATATTTCATATGATGAATTCAAACAAACAAGCGTCCACTGTTTCATCATACAACGAACTATTATTAAGGCTTTCATATGCTCCGGAGTATATGCTCCGGCACATCGAGGAAGGGACCTGAGAAAAAAATGAGAAGTATCTTGGTTTGGTATTCATGATTTCTAGCTTATTATGCGCAGTGGGATGGGGAAGTTTGAGTTTGGCTCAACTGGTTTCTTAGAGGTATTATCACAAACACTTTGCTTGCCCTTAGTGACAGGAGAACAGATTGGGTTTGAACCAGCGTTGGGTGGCACTACAACACATTCTACACTTTCATTTGCTGCATCACTATTTCCAGCAGATTTGAAAGTCTCAGTTTATTCACTACTGTCATCATCAGCCCCAACATTCTAGAAGCAAAATAGGTCTATCAGAGGTAATACCTGTGTAATTTGATCGTGCATGTCTACATTGTTTGCTGCAGTGTTTAAGTTCATCCATTTGTGTTCCAGCTTTCATATTTGTAACAGGCGAGGCAAGCATTGACGTTATTCCTGAATCTGCATGACGTCGCTAGTTTTCTTGCTATATCTTGAATCGGTGTTGAGCTTTTTAGATCTGCAGTTGATTCTAAGGGATCTCAATAGCTGCGTCTAGATCTTGTTACGCTTTTGGAGAATCGAGGCTTTAGCTTTTTATTCTTCGACATAGGAGAGAGTGGGTAAGGAGATTTAGGGTGCGGTCAAGAAGAAGGAGGCAGCGCTGAGATTAAGTTGAGGTTAGACGTAGTGGAGATGAATGGAAGAAATGTTCTGTTGTACGCCATTTTTGAACCTTTTTGTTTTTTAATTTAAGGGTAGAAAATGTTGTGTTTAGCCGTTTAGGTAGAAGCCTATGCAGATAAGTCAAGGTATTAAAACAATTCCAAAATCCCAGTGGGGGCAGAAGACCCCACTGGGCCTGATGTGCGTCCGTCATTGCATTCCACTGCTTTGTTTAATATAATTTCACCTTGCCACGTTTTTCCATAGCTGCCAAAAACCGAAACTTTCTGCTTCCAAAACAAAAGAACGTGCTCGAACTGGTTTGCATCTGCCCATCGTCCACTTTTGCACCATCGTCTTCATTTGTTTTGTGATAACCATTTCCACCTAGTACCATCAATTGTTGAACGTTGTGCCTTTATACCACCGCCGAAACCCCATCATGCAATGCCTGATTCAAACCCAATCCTTCTCTGCTCCTTCCCACTATCTTTCACGCAACAACATCTTCAATTGTTCAAATAACTCGCCATTGGCCTGCAAGTTTGCTTCAGGCACCGCGTCTTTGAATGGGAAAACCGGCCACCACGGCAATCTAGATTTGATCATGTCCATTCATCGTGGAGTACTCATTGAGTACTCAAATGTTGCTGAAGGAAAATTATCGAATAGATCAAAGTATTTTGAGGAATTAGAGGAGTATGGTTCGAAGAAGGTGGTTGTTTTCAATTTTTAGAAGATGGAGGCAGAAATAAGCATACCCGGTTGACCACACATTCCAGTTTGACCGAAAAATTAGGTTTAACGCTGAGTATATATAGTGGGTATGGACCAAATTAATATTAATTTATTATTCACTAACTTAGCCGTCAAGTACTGCACCAAATCTCTCACATTTGACCCCCAAATCAAGATGTGACCACTAATCCTAGCTTAAAAATATATTCCGGACCCGATAGGACTCAGTTTGCAATATTACCATTTTAAAAGCCAATATAAAATCGATAAAATATTATTTAAATTCCAGAATAATCAAATAAAATAATAATAAATTATTATTATCATAAATAGCCAAATGGAAATATTATATAGCTTAAATATAAATTATACAACTCGATATCATCAATTTTTAGTTAAACAATGTCCAAATTATATTAAAACGCTATAATTTAATAAATAAACGTTATATTTTAATAACGATTTTCATAGCGACTATTTTCAAATTTGATTTGGACATAACTAACAATCTATAACACGAAATCTGGTTTTTTCTCCTCCATATGAAAATTATCATCAACAAGATTCCAACGTTTCTTGTTTCACAGAAATCCGACTTATATTGGATCCTGTATATCCAGTTAAAGTTCAAAATTCAATATTACGAACTGCAGCGCCATTTCAAGATCAATTTATATTAAATATAAATTTAACGTTCAAACGTTGTATTAAATAAACGAATTCAATATTAAAATCCGTTAATATTCCAAATATGATATTTAAACTAATAAATTAAATTAAATATTTGACAACAAAAAATACGGGACATTACAGTTAAATATTATAATCTTAGCCTATATAAATGTAGGATTTAGGGGAAGTATTTTAGAATTTCTTTTTGATAATGCCAATAGGGGAGAAAATATAAAATATAGAATTAGTTTATAGGATTCATATAGATAGGGGGAGTATTAGAAATATCATCATCAACATGTATATACAAGTATGATATTTTATAAACTAAGGTTATCATCTACATGTATATACAAATATGAATCGACAAATAAATGATTTGTATGACAATCTATTGATATGTCAAGTATACGAAATGTTAGTGTGAGAAATAAGTAAATTAGATGAAATTGGAATGAATAACTTTAATATGGGTGTTGGTAAAAAACGAAAGGGGTTGTATTTAAATGGTAAGTTTAGCATTATAAATAAATTTTACTTCATGTACGTCAATATTTACATATCATGCTTGCATATGCTTTATATATTAAATTTTGTTTCATATATATGATTCTGACCATTTGTTAAGTACTTTTGTAGGAAGCCATGGCGTGCGCTTTGAGTGAGAGCTAGCTTTTGTGCTAAATGTTTAAAATTTAAGTAAACATGCGTATAAACACTAATATAAGGTATGTATCTTGATTTAATATCGTACTTGAGTTTATTGTGTTGTTTTCCCCCGATTTGGGATGCCTCATCGTATGGATGAGATGAATATTCATATTTTAATGTTTTGTTAATTTTTCCGATCGAGTCGTACAAATGAGATGCTACCGAAATTTTCCGTAAAGTCAGTTGTTACAAAAAAATCGAGTTTTCAAATTCTATAATCCATTTTGTTTTAAGCCTAAGGAAAGTTGTATAAATAGAAATACGTTGTTTAATTATATACATAAGCATGTTTTGACGACATTCCCTTTTCGAGGACGAAAAGCCTTAAGTGGGGGTGATTGTAATAACCCAAAGTTTTGACGTATAAAATATGAATTAAATTAAGATTTGACGTTAAAATAAACATTTATGTTTGGAATTTGGACTTTCAACAATTTTGAACGTAGTTTGGATTTATTTTTAAAATGGGATTCTTTTCGTAAACCCAATTTCAATTTGAACATTCTAAACAAACATTACTAACATTATCGACCAATTTCGAATTCGGTATGGACATGTGTTAAAAACAAGCGTTATTACCATTATTAAATTAATTTGAATTTCTACGAAGATTGGCAATTTAACCGTTGTAAATAAATTTGATTTCTGAAAAGGAAATCTTAAAATGTTGAGAAGAAAATTTGAGATGTACCGTTTAATTTAATTTGATTAGAAATTGATTTCGAAATATGAGTTGATCTAAGGACTAATTCGTTTAAAATTGTTGTGAGAATCAAATCATTAAATATGATTTATTTACGAATGAAGAATTTGGTTACAAAATGGAATGCCGTTTATTTAATTTAATCGTTTGATGAATTTTTTAAGATTATTCCATTTGTAACAATTTAATTTTTTGACAAATCGTTGGAATTTAAAACGCTGAGTAAGTATTCGTTCATCGTTCATAAGTCATTGAGATTTTAACAAACAATGTTATTTACGGTTAGCTACGAAGAAATTTACTTCGTTATAAATGTTTGGAAATTTAATTATGGAATAAAAATATGCACGTTTATTTTTCATCCACGATAATTTATCATTTATTAATTGTTGAAATTTATAACTTGTTTGAAACCATGTAAACAATGTTGTTTTGTACATTTCATTCCAAGCCATGTTTTAGCCTACCGTTCACAAACAACATTCAAACGATATCTGAGATTTTTTGATCCAAGATTTGGCCACTGAAATTTTCCTCCAATTGTCTCTATTTGTTGTGTATTCCTACATCTGTCCTTTTGTATCTGAATTAGTTTACACGTTGCGTTTTGCATGAATACTGATTCGATCTCTTCTGTATTATAAAGCGGTGTACTGATTTTCCTTCGTTCACAGTACTTTTCTCCTTCCCCTTTTTATTTGCCTTAAATAGGCGATTTGTTTCTTCCCTAAATCAAAGCTTCCCTTCCTCTGGCGATTTTTTTCCAAATTAAATCACTTCTGAAAGGGCTCCGCTCCTCTTTCGATCGGAATCGCACCTCCACTAAACGTCATCCACTCCACCGCCGACCCTCCGCGTCCCCTCCTTGTCCTTGCCTAAATCACCATCGCTAATTACCTAACGATGATGTATAGGTGTTACACCACCGGCCTCCGGCATCACGCCGCCTATGAACACGCCACCTGTGAAGCCGCCACATGCAACACCCAGTCACTGAAGTTTGTGCCTGCATCCCGTCGACCTGTCTGAACCTTCCTGCTCCGAGAGATTTGCGCAAACCGAGGATTTCTCCGTCTAGCACCTTGCGCAGGTGAGCCCAGACTCGAAGTCAGCGACCGCCAGTCATCATCTTTTGTTGAGTCGTGCTCTCTGCATTGTCAGTCACCGAACTTGCTGCTTGCATCGCCGGTCGAAGGTAAGTTTACCTTACGGTTAAACTTCGTTTCAAGTCTCTTAACTTCAATCGAAATATTGAATACGAATTAGGAATTGGGTGTGATTTGTTGTTGACTTTGTTTGGCGATTGTTGCTAACCTTGCATCCGCTGCTCTGTTCACTTGTGCTGTTGCATTTCATCTTGTTGCATGTTCCTTGTTGGTTTGTGGCCTTGTAGTATAATAAATTGGGTTTAATATAGGATGCATTGTTCAAATTCCTCACTATAAAGATTGCCTACGTGATAAAATTTTCCTTGCCTAGGCATGCCTTGACATGTTAATAAACTATGTGGTACCTGTATCTACATCTTTAATCTGTCTTGTATGATGCTAAATGAAAAAAATACTCGACCACCATAATATTTTGGGAGTGCGTGCTTATATTAACCGACACAGGTGTATACCTGTCGTCTTGCTATTAGTTGCATAAAATGATTTATAATATGTTCATGGAAGCAACCGTGGGAATATATTTTTTTTATTTTTTTTAAGGCTGGCTAAGGTTTATTGATGCATTGGGCCAAAACAGCCCAAGGTCGAAAATATGAGAGATACAACCATACACAAGTAGCAAAAGCAGTAACAAGAGCAATGATTGCTCTAACTATCGTACAATTAATTACATACTCGCGTGAAAGGTTGTGCACTAGGATCGAAAGCTTTTTGCCCCAAATGGAAAAAATTAGGTCTTCAATCATGGCAGCCGAAAGCTCCACCGCTCGAAGATGCATGCTGCTTCCTGGGCATTTCTGGTAACTACTGATCTCTTGATGCGTTGAAGCAGGATGTTTACGTCTGCTTGAATGAGATTACTAACCAAACTACTTTCACTTCTTTTGTTTTCAAAAACTTAGCGGTTTCGTTCCTTCCAAACATGGTGAACTGAAGTGGTCAGTGCAATTTAGAGCAACTGCAGGCAGAGTGGTGTGAGGCTCTGCAATCTCAGGTAACACAGTTCATCACCAAGATTTCCAGTGAAAGTTATCCCATTTTTTTGTCTAATTGTGTTGATGATGGCGGAACTGTAGCTACACTCAAAGAACAAATGTGAGTACGATTCCTGCTGAGTGTTGCAAAGAGATCAAATTAAATTAACATTAATATTCCATTTTGCAAGACGGTCTGAAGTAGCTAATCGACCATTAACCGCTTTATAGGTAGTGAAAGCCATTTTAGGGCAGTTAGATTGCACCAGATCACATCAGCCCAATCCTTCACCGCATGTTTAGATCTGATGTAATTCCACACCGAAGCAGTCGAGAAATTGCCATTAGATGAGTCTGACCATACCCGGATGTCTTTAGTTAGGTTTGGTATAATTTGGAGTTGATGAATTTCAGGCTGCAACGCTTGCATGCAAATAAGGTTGCTTGTGCACCAATTACCATTCGAGATTATCTTGTCAATATTAAATTCATAGCCTCCCACCGCCGCTAGCGAGTCCAAACCAAGGAAATTGATGAAAGATTTTCCTAGAAACCATGGATCTTTCCATAAACTAGTTTACTTGCCATCAGCAAATTTTCGATGAATCAGTTGTTTTAAAATATCCCTATTGGACATGATGTTTTTCCACACCGAGGATGAGTTGTTATCACATTTAATAACCCAAAAGTTAAAATTGATGTATCTATTTCTCATCCGTGATGACCATAGAGTATCCCCTTGAATGATTTTCCATGCATATTTAAGACTGTAAGTTTTCTTAAGTTCTTTGAGGTTGGTCAAGCCCACACCCCCTTGGGCTTTCGTTCTGCATAGGATGTCAAAACTTACTTTGTGAACACCCCCTCTCAAAAGAAAATTTGCACAAATTGAGTTCATCTTGTCAATCATGCAATCTGGGAATTGAAAGGTTTGTAACCAGAACCTAACCTTTGACGTGATTACAATGCGGATAAACTCCAATCGACCGGCAAACGATAGTAGTTTTGAGCTCCAACCATTGATTTTGTCTTTTATTTTTGCAATTAAGTCACCACATTCCCTATTGGTAATGGTATTAGACGACAATGGCACACCTAGATATTTCACTGGAAGCTGAATTTTGGTAATATCTAAAACATATAGAATAGTTGGCTTCTCTTTGCAAAACTTGTTAAAGTAGCACTTTGATTTGCCGTTATTGAGTTTCAGGTCTGCAAATAATTCGAGATTAGTAAAAATGTCTTTGACTGCTTGAGCATCCTGTTCATTTGATTTTATAACCATAATAAGTCATCTGCATAAAGGAGGTGGTGCACTATCAGCTGGAAAAGCCCATTATGTCAAGCCAATTCCATTTGCAACGAATACCACGGTTTGAACTGATGTAGCCCTTTGGAACCCCATTAATCATGATAGAAAACATGGGTGTAGATATGCATTCCCTGATAATAGTTGTGATTTGTCTAGGAAACCCCATGCAATTAAGCATATGAATAATAAATTCATGGTTTAATCTATCGTAAGCCTTATGCAGATCGACTTTTAAGCACATTTTGTTCGCCCCTTCTTATTAAATTGTCTAACTAGTTCATGTGCCAATAGAGAATTTTCATAAATATCCCTACCTTTTATAAAAGCTGATTGGCAAGCAGAAATCACATCAGGTAGGAATTGGATTAGCCGATTACACAGCACTTTACCGAGTAACTTGTAGATCAGGTTGCAAAATGCAATGGGCCATAATCCTCAATCTTGCTCGGTTGATTGATTTTAGGGATGAGAGTGGTAAAAGTGTGGTTAATTTCTTGCAACAATTTACCTGTAATAAAGGATTCTTGAATAGCTATTAACAATAATTGTTTCAATTTTTTCCAATGCAGCTTAAAGAATTTAGCATTCCACCCATCGGGACCGGGGTTGAAATCATCATGGATGGAGTATAATGCAGTTCTGATTTCCACATCAGTCACCGTGCTCAGTAGCAAAGCAGCGCCCTCATCCTTTATCAGTCTCTGGCAGTTAACATGGGGTAAGACATTATCATAAACACCATTATATAGCTCAGTGAAATAATTGATAGCAAAATTTTCAAACGTTTGTAAGTTAGAGACTGGTTCACTATGCACGTCAAGTGCATTATAGAAATTGTTATAGTTTTTCCTATAGAACATTTTAGTACAAAAAAATTTTGTGCAATCATTGCCCATTTTCGGCCAATTCACTTTATCCTTCTGCTTCAACTCAAGGGCATGCGTCAACATAGCCAATTTAAGTTGAGACTGAAGCTTGAAGTAGCTGAGATTCAGGGCTTCATCAAGAGGATACGAGTCAAGTGCAATTAAAGCATTTTCACACTGAGTTTCTATGTCCTTCAAAGGAATTTTTGGTCTGTTCTTGTTCCATTCTTTGAGTCTATACTTTGCGTTTTTGAGTAAGCACACCAAAGAGTACTATCCTCTACCCTCGGTAAAAGGAATGGATTGAATATCAACAACGCATAATCCTCTGCTAAATGCCACGAGTTAACGTAGTGAAATGGTCTACCTTTAGTGTGAGGATCACTGTTATTGAATGTGATGTATAGCAGACAGTGATCACTAGTAGAACTAAGGAGAATTTCAACTTTGAGATTAGTGTTATTGATTAACAAGTCCGAATTAATAAGCACTCTGTCCAGTCTACAACTAATTTTCTTTGCTTCACCGCTGCACCATGTATATTTCAGGCCAGTGTGACACGCTTCAACCAACCATATGGCAGCAACACAGGCATTGAATTTTGCAACCTGCGCTAATTTTATGGTAAGCACACCGTGGGAATATACATATGTAGTAACCCGGATTTTCGGCGGCTTTGATTATCGACGTAAGCTCGACGTCGATAACCAAAACATCGAAAAATCCCGGTAATTAATGAAAGAAATTAGAAGGTGAGAATAGATAAGATAGAAACTTAGAATAGAAGAAGAAGAAGAACACAACATCAGAGTAACATGAACCTCACAGCGGAACGAATAACATATAATAGATAACATAACTTTGAAATATAACAGTTATGTATACAATAGCACTTATCAGAGTACAGCACTTACAACACAGCGGAAATAAACTATAGCTATATGATCCAGAAGCCTCCTGCTCCAGCTCTTCAAGAGTATTTGTAAAATCCCGACTACTTGACTGCCCGTACAAATTTAGGCACCCAAGAGTTTAGGGAAAACAACAAAGTAAACTCCGGGTCAGTCATGGGACTGGTGTGAATAAACTCAAATCATTTAAACAGGTATATGATATCTCATAAGACCACGCCGTGAATACGGAACGGGTTTTTCCCTTATGAGAATCCAACATCTTTGACAAGCAATATCATTCTGATATTATAATAATGTCTAAGTACAAATATAAATCAATCTAGCAGAAACGCTTTCATCTCACGTTCTACATATATAGTATACAATCAAAATCGCAAGCACGTATTGGATAATGGATTTCCAACTATGACAAGGTATGGAACCACCTTCTTCTCGTGTACCTCTAGAGAAGAATACACTGGGTTCAACAAGAACATCTTGCAACCCGGCCACACATGACCGACCACTCATTTCGCTTGAGTGTATCGAATGTATATCACCAACGGTTGGGATCAGCAACCGTTTCCCGAATGGGACAGCATCAACAATAGACTTTTAGAAATAAATGAAACTCTAGATCAGGTGATTATACACCCTAATAGGTGCGACCTACATAGCCATGCTACCTGCCCGATTTCTGTCATTTACCGGATGTGAGGCTAGAAGCTACGCTTATCTTCACATCAGATTCACTTTAAATGCCACATCATCAAATCCATCCAATCACCGATTGACGTCCTCAACAATACATTATGTGTTAGCTAAAAGAAGTTTCCTTCTCCGCTTCCACTCTTGGTACGGTTGGAGAAATCAATGTACGTGATCGTCTGGAAATACTCTGTCAGACATCCATCTTCATGCACTTAGAATGTCACATCGTCATACCCGCCAAATCACAAATTGACTTATCCAAAAATAACATGGGTATACAGCTAACAGAAACGAATTCCACCACCACCAAACGTGAATACGTTTGAACAGATCAACTTACGCGATCCATTGGATATACTCTATCAGACCTTCGTCCATATACGTTGTCCTGGGACTGGACAAACCGAAGGCACTATTCTGCAAACAGGATAGCCCTTGCATTTTACTCCGTCTTCAATTATCTTTGGCATATATGATTCGCGACGCTTATGCCAATACAGAGTGGTTCTATGGATAATAATCCAACCGGTCTCTCTATATTAACAACGTTAAAATGGTCAAAACTTCGATAGTCGGTGAGTTAACTATCAAAGAAAAACAAGTGTGCAAACAACGATATTATTTCCGAATGGAAATTATATCGAACAAACATCATTAAACATAAATCTCTTTAGTTCATTTATTTACTTATCTCATGTTTCCCTATATTCTAAATTCTTATTTTCTTTTATCAGAAAACATTTCTGATTCTTGTTTGGAAAACATTTCCAAAACTCCTTTACGATCAAACCTTACCATTTCTTAGTTAAGAAGGAAGTCACTCAAGTTGGGGTATAATTACCTCTCAGACCTTAACTGAACAACGTTATAACTTCGAAATGGTCAAAGTTTATCTTTTAATCTTTAACAACTTCTTTACGCCTTCCTCGGATACAATTTTACTAATCCACTTCTATATTTAAAACATTGGTTATAACGATAACGTTATAATCCCTCCTTTCGAATTATCTAACTTTAATTATAACTTCTATTCTTATTAGTGAATAATTAACCAAACACTTATTTATTTATAAATAAATAAATTTCTATTTAAAACACTGGAAAGTATAAGTACTTTCCTGAATTCGATATAATCGAATTTGCCGATTAACTCTCTTCGAGAAATCTCTATTTGATTAACTCTTCTTCGAATAACCTATATTCGATTAACTCCTTCTCGAATAAACGATATTCGATAATCTCTCTTCGAATAACTAATATTCGATAACTCTTCCTTTTCAAATATCTCATATTTGAAAATATCACTTCGATTAAACTAAAATCGATAACTCCCTTCGATGAAACTAACATCGATTTATTTAACTCGACGAACTTAACTCGACTAACTTAACTTGACTCGACTAACTCGACTTACTTAGTTCGACCAATTCGATTCGATTAACTAGGCTCGACTAACTTGACTAACTTAACTCAACTTACTTGGTTCGACCAATTTGATTCGATTAACTAGGCTCGACTAACTTAACTCGACTTACTTGGTTCGACCAATTCGATTCGATTAACTAGGCTCGACTAACTTGGTCGAACCACCCGACCAACTCAACTTATTTAACTTTAACTGGTTTTACTTGGTTTGACTAACTCCATTTATTAACTCGACTGACTAATTCAACTCGATTAACCTAACTTGATTTATTTATCTCGATTAACTGAACTAATCACTTTGATTAACTCGACTAATTCACTTTGGTTAACTTAACCAATTCACTTAACTAATTCACTTAGTTTAACTTAATTAATTCACTTAACTCCTGTCGAATAAACTATATTCGATAACTCCTCTAACTCTATTCGAATAAACTATATTCTATTAACTCCTTTACTCTATTCGAATAAACTATATTCGATTAACTCCTATTTAACTCCGTTTAACTCTATTCGAATAACTAATATTCGATTAACTCCTTTTCTCTATTCGAATAAACTATATTCGATCAACTCATTTGATTTAACTCTAATTGATTAACTCTATTTGATTAACTCTAACTGGTTAACTCTAACTGATTAACTCTATTTGATTAACTCTATTTGGTTAACTCGACTTGACTAACCCCTTTCTAATGTCTATATTCGATTAACTAACTACGAATACCATATTCGATTAACTAACTTCGAATACCATATTCGATTAACTCCTTTCGAATGTCTATATTCGATTAACTAACTTCGAATACCATATTCGATTAACTCCTTTCGAATGTCTATATTCGATTAACTAACTTCGAATACCATATTCGATTAACTCCTTTCGAATGTCTATATTCGATTAACTAACTTCAAATACCATATTCGATTAACTCCTTTCGAATGTCTATATTCGATTAACTAACTTCGAATACCATATTCGATTTCTCCTTTTTATAACGCCTATCCATTTTAAAAAGATCTCCTTTTTAACACGTTTATTCATTTATAAAGATTTACTATTAGTAACGGTTCTTCACTTTATAAATGTCCTTTTAATAACGTTTTCCTTTTTATAACGGTTTCCTTTATAAACCAATTCCCCTTTTATTTAACTCTATTCATTTTCTAAATATTCCCCTTTCAATTCTATTTGTAAATGGTTTACACATATTTCTTTCTCTATTTTATTCTATTTGCAAATGGTTTGCAAATATTCCCTTTTCAGATTTATTCTTAAAAATATTCTAACTCCTTAAATTCCCGGGAAAATTCGCCATAACCTCCTTTGTATTGGGAGCATCGGGAAAAATCCCCAAACTCGCCACACAGGCCTTTCCATTCAAAAAGAAATGTTTTGAATTTATTTTCCTTTTTTTAAAATATCTCCTATTTATAAATATCCCAATTTATAAATATTCCTTATTTATAAATATTTAAATTTATAAATATCTCTTATTTATAAATATTCCAATTTATAAATATGCTGTTTTCAATATCACTTTGAAAATCCCCTTATCTACATTTCAGTATGCTATGGTATTCAATCATATCAAATCACGATGTTCAATATCGTCCAAGCACATATAATCGCCCACAGATTTTATATCACATCATATAACAATATATGAAAAACAATCAAATAACTGTTGAGGAATCCAGTCGGATTCCTCCAACCTGTCTCCCTGCATCCACAGATGTTACACAATATGATTATCATCACTTTCAGTTTAATATAAATTATTCTGATAGCAGAATCAATATATAAATATTTAACGGTTTTTATATATATATATATAATTACATATATATATATATAATTTTCACTAACTGACTAGCAGTTCAATCAATCAACCAACACACAACAATCAACAGATGATTAACAGTTCTAAAAATACATTATAAAAATATAACTGTTCAGAGTTGGTGAGTTTTACTCACATTTGCGCGTTAACCGAAGAATATCGGTTTGCGTTATTTGATTCAGTCGGACAATTTATTTCGCCATAAATTGTAACTGTCTCTGATCCTCTCCCGGTCAATCTCATTGTGTTGCTCCCGTCCATACGATCCCAACGCAACTTATTTCGCGGAATTCTGATTACGTATGAGCAAGTTATACCATTTCGAAATTTATATACTTTGAAATAAAATAAACTTGGGTTTAAATTTAAATGGGCTAAACCCTTTCAAACCTCGGCCCAAATTAAATACACCAGACCCGCTTCTGTCTCCTTCTCAAAAACTCACGGTCTCCTGCTCCTCCAATCCAATGTTGACCCATCCTTTGACTGTAACACCCCGAAAATTCTATAACTGTGAAATTAACAAATTAAAGTATAATTAATCTGAAATCAAAGAAGTAAGGGAAACGGGATACGCCATTGCGTTCGTCTCGGAAAAATACGCGAAATAGAGTCCGAGTTTTCGAAAAACGGAGTCCGTATGAAGAAGATATGGCCTTCGGAAGTTTTTGAATTAAATTTAAAATTCAAACAGAATAAAATAATTAAAAATCGGGCCCAATGGGCCAGGGCGGATAAACACCCGCCTAGGCCACCCAGGTCGATTGGGCTGTCGACCTGGGCTACCCATGTCGACAGGGCTGTCGACAGCCCTGTCGACAGGGGTGTCGACCTGGTCGAGCCCAGCCAACCTGGCTGGCCAGGTCTGTGTTTGGCCGATTTTCTGTGGTCTGCTTTGTCATTAGGGCTAGGTGGCAGGCTCTAATTGGTCTCTCTATCGAATGAATGGCTACGATCAATCCAGGCAACATCAATGGTCCTAATCAGTTCCTAACCTCTATATAAACAACCCTAGACTAAACCCTAATCTATTCATTCAAAAATAAGATCATAGCCGCCATGTTGCTGAGGAACGACAAAGAGTAGCCGCCAACTAGAGAGAGAATTAGGAGGATAGTTCTAAAGCCTAAAGCAATCCAAGCAACCTAAGCAAATCAATTCAACAAAGGAATTTGCGTCTTCAATCCCTAAATTTGAGAATTCATCACACCATTGTAAGTAGAGTATTACTTTGGTATGAATAAACAATTGTGTTGGTTTGTATGCTTGAATTGTGGCAATAAAGTAATTCATATTTGTGCGTTCTTATCAATTTGAAATATTATATACGTTTGGATATTTATGAATTATGTTATTCATTATAAAGAACTACATGCGGTAGTTCTATGCAAGTATACGTTTGGAATATTTCGCAAATTATGTAAGCCATGTTGAAGCTACATGTATGTAGTTGATTTAAATTCATGCAAGTTTGGGGTTTTGCTACTATGCCATCATGATGTATATTTTTGGTGCATAAATCATTTTGTAAGTAATTAGAACAAGTTTGGTTATTATAATCCATAGGAAATTATGTTGAGAATTTGGCTGTATTAAGCCATGCTTTTGTACTAGAAAACCTATTTGCAAACTTATGAATATGGCTAGGCTATGAATGATATTTGGCATAATTGAAATCCATGATTAAGTCTATCTTGTTTACAAGAATTATATGATGACATATGTGGTACATGGCTAGGTTAGGTTCAAAAAGTCCCTTTTTAAGTTTACATGACTAAAGTAAGAATCATGATTTCATGTTAGAAATATTTATGCCATGAACAAATTTAACTATACTTATGCCATGCTTATGTTTGACATTATGCCATGTTTATGCTAGAAGTATTTATGCCATGCTTATGTTTGACATTATGCCTAAATAAAAATATAGGTTCATGTGTCAATAATGATATCTCAATTACAAGTTCACATGCTTTGATTCATGTCACCTATGTTTTATGACCAAAGTATATGTCACTACTATGCAAGTACACCAGTTTCTATTTTGTGTTCCCAACGTCATATTGCAAGTTCATACGCTCACCTTCCCCTTTTTGTGTATGTAATCACGCCATAAGCCTCCCCTTTTCGCATGGCTAAATTGGGCTTTAAAAGGCTAAGCCCAATATATATAAACAGACGTGTAAAACGGGGGAAAATAACGTTGGGTTAAAATTAATTAATGAATGAAAATATAAAATAGAAGGGCCCAAATTCAAGTATGGGTTGGGCCCATGATTGGTGTAACCTTTACACCATTAACTTAATAATGGGCCGCAAATATTTACATATAAGAAATAAAGAAGAATGACAAAATATGTAAATGTAGAACATACGATGTGTTTAACCCGAGGTTGGATTGAGTTGTGATGTAAACCTGCCCGGAACCGCCCGGCTGTCCAGTAGTCACAACAATACCTATCCAATGTGGGAGGTTAAACATGGAGCCCAGCAAGGACCCGAGGTTAGACTGAGTTGTGGCGTAAGACTGCCCGGAACCAACCGACAACAGGCAGCCACAACAATACCTGTCTAATGTGAGAGGTCAGGGCCTTAATAAGACAATTAAGGCTGAGTCAGGATTGATAGGATTAAGTGAACTAAAGACTTAATCAAAATGGAACATGCTAAACAAAATGGACTGGTGGGGGTTAGGTTAGGAAACACTTAACCAACTTAGCATGTTGGCTAGAGATAGAAAACCTAGTAACGAGGGACCCTTTTCAGCAGTAACCCTAGAAGGTGTATCAGGATACCCTGAAACTAGGCAGGGTGGGGCACGATTACTGGGCTGATTGTAAGAGGTCAAAATCGACGGCGGTGGTGTAGTAGTGTAGGTTCTAACGGAGTGCGGGCGTGCACACACTCCGGCGCAGAAAAATAAGGCACTGGACACTAGTAGCATACCTGTGCACTCTAAGGTTGTGTCGGGTTGCCACTATGGGACTTGATACACCCCATGGTGGGACCAGCATAGGTAACTACAGACATCGGGGGCCGAAAGACACATGTAACTATGCGAGTAGGAGCCGATCATCATAGAATGGATCACGTCACCCTGATTTTGGGGTGCCAGTTGGAAACTAGTTTATATGGGTTCAGAGATCAACATGGGGTACGATAGTATACTCGACCCTAGACAACTTAACCAAGTTATAATGCATGCCCACTTCTTGTTTATATTTATCACACCCAGTTCTTTATTCATAGACAAAATAGTACTAGACTTACTCAGGCTTTATGTCTGACTCTACTTTTCTTTCGTCTTCTTTCTTCCGTTTCCCCCCCAGGTCCTCAGGGAGGGAACACAGCAGCTTGACCAACCTCAACATCCAGCTTGAAGAAGAGAAATGTATTGCTTGGACTTTCCTGTTTTGAACTATGGCTTTGGACAATCCACTATGGAGCTTTTGCAGTTTATCTATGTTTTATTTATGCTTCTTTAAATAATGTACTCAAGACAGATTATGAAAGTGTTATGTTATGTTTTTGGAAAGGATGTTGTTGTAACACGTATTTGACTTTATGAAATAAAGTTTGTTGTTCTTCCGCTGTTTACAAATATGTGTTCTTATATCTGTCTTGTATATCTGTGACTTGTACTTATAAACCTCCACCAAAATTAGGGCATTCCCTTTGAGAGTGACCCTAACGGAGGTGGGGTGTTTCACTTGGTATCAGAGCATAGGTTTACCAGATAAGATAAAAAGTTTTGAAAAATTGTTTTCAAAAAGAAAATTTAAAGAAGCATTTTTAAGAGATAAAATATTATTTTATTTTAAAAAGGCAAAGTCCACCCCCCAAAGCCATAGGTACTATCTCTTATCCTTCGTTTTGAATCTATCCTTTTTGTTTCAGCATGTCCCAAGAACTTAACTTGCCGGAAGGGGTGCCAATACCTGGTTGGTTTAGACGGTTCTTAGAAGCAAGGGCCACTCAGCCAGGTCCTACTATTCCTCCTCCCCCAGCTGAAGGAAATCATCCAGCCGCAGCGGCATCTTTTACTCCACCTCCTCCTCGGGGAAACACTTTCGCTAAGATATGTAAAGATTTTAAAGCTATGGGAGGAAGGGATTTCCATGGAACTGAGTCCTTCGTGGCAGCCAGAAATTGGCTGAAAGAAACTGAGGACCTATTCATCATCTTTGAGGTAGAGGATAGACAAAAAGTACAACTGGCTGTATGGCTATTGAAGGGCGAGGCTTCCTACTGGTGGGAAGTCACTAATGCTGAAAGACCAGTGGAGACATGGGAGGACTTTAGGGCAAGGTTTGAGACCAAATTTCTCTCAGATGTGGAAAGAAGTTTGCAGTTGGAAAAATTCTTATTTCTTAAGCAAGGGGACAAGAAAGTCAGAGAGTATGTGAATCAGTTCGATGAGCTGGCTAGGTTTGGGCTTGACCTAGTCAACACCCCGCACAAGAAGGCTCTCCGTTTCGTCAAAGGGTTGAATGAGCCATTACACAGTTTGGCCATGACCCATATACCCATGGGAGCCACGTATGAAAGATTGGTGCAAATGGCATTGCTGAATGAAGAGGATAAGGGCAAGAAGGAGACAAAGGCAGAAAGCTCTCAAGGGAAGAAAGAGGGTTTGCAGCCTAAAAAGACAGACTTTAAGAAGGGCGGGAAAGGCAACAAAGAGAAGAGGAAGTGTAATTTCTGTGGCAAAGCGGGGCACTTAGTAAAGGACTGCCGGAAAAAGAAGGCCAAGGAGAATGGTGGGTGCTTTTCTTGCGGTGAGACGGGCCACAGGGCTAAGGACTGCCCAAAGAAACGAGGACAGGGGCAGAGGGCTGGATCCACCCTAGGGGCACAGGTTCATGTGCTGGAAGCGCCACCTCTGCAACAGCGAGGTATAAATACTTCTGTAGAAAGTGTAGTTTATCTTTATGATCACCCCGTTCGCACTTTGTTTGATTCTGGCGCATCACACTCCTTTATCTCATCTGCTTTAGTAGAATCTCTGCACCTAAAAACTAGTATGGTAGAGGACCCCTTAATTGTTTCAAACCCAATTGGGGGCCCAGCTCATTTGTCTATGATCTGTGTGGGATTGAAAATTTCTATTCTAAGTGTAGAATTTCAATGTAGTGCCTTTGTTTTGGGCTTTTCGGGGTATGGTTTGATTTTGGGTATGGATTGGCTATCCAGTAATGGGGCCATCCTTGATTGTGAGAAAAGGGTTGTTAGGCTCCTAACCCAGCTCGGTAATACTTTGGAAATTTCTTGTAATCCCTCGTATGCGGTTATGCTTAGTTATCTTGAATCGCTAGATGCCTCTGTTGAAAATTTGCAATCAGTTAAAGTGGTCCGGGAATATCCGGATGTCTTTGAAGAGGTGAAGGGCTTGCCTCCGAAGCGGGAAATAGACTTCCGCATATATCTTATAGATAATGCAAAGCCCGTTGCGTTGCCCGTTAGACATATGGCTCCACGAGAAAGGAAAGAGCTCAGTAAACAGATTAAAGAGCTTCTAGAAAAGGGGTTCATTAGGAGGAGCATTTCAGAATGGGGCGCTCCGGTGGTGTTCGCTACAAAGGCGGATGGTTCACTCCGTCTATGTGTTGACTATAGGGAGCTCAACAAGCTAACGAAAAAGAATAGGCACCCTCTCCCTAGAATTGACGATTTATTTGACCAGCTTGTAGGGGCGTCTGTTTTCTCCCAACTCGATTTAGCAACCGGTTTTCATCAGCTAAGGGTGGCTGAAGATAGCATCGATAAAACGGCATTCAGAACCCCAGACGGCTTCTTTGAATGGCTTGTCATGCCTTTCGGCTTGACAAATGCACCTGCTTACTTCGTGGACCTGATGAGTAGGGTATTTAGAGACTTCCTCAACAAATTCGTAGTGGTCTTCGTAGATGATATCCTTATCTTCTCAAAGAATGAAGAGGAACATGCTCAGCACTTAAGGGCAATCATGGAAACTTTGCGAGTCCATCAACTAAAAGCCAAATTCTCCAAATGCCACTTTTGGAGAGAAGAGGTGAGGTTCCTTGGGCACATAGTATCCAAACAAGGGTTAGCAGTGGACCCTGCTAAGGTAGTGGCGGTACAGGATTGGAAGACACCAAGGAATGCAACTGAGGTCCGAAGCTTTCTAGGACTAGCGGGTTTCTATCGAAAGTTTATAAGGGATTTTGCGAAAATCTCAGCTCCGCTCACGAAATTGACTAAGAAGAATCTAGTGCTCAATTGGGATTTGGATTGCGAGTTTGCTTTCCAACGACTGAAAAGGGCTCTCACAACAGCCCCAGTTTTGACGCTGCCAGATGGGAGCAAGATGTTCACTGTTTATACGGATGCATGTGGGACAGGGCTAGGCGCCGTCTTAATGCAAGAAGGAAGGGTAGTAGCTTACGGCGGGAGACAATTGAAGGTGCACGAAAAGAACTACCCAACCCACGATCTTGAGTTAGCCGCCATCGTCTTTGCACTCAAGTCTTGGCGACACTATCTCCTAGGTGAGAAGTTCGAACTTTACACTGACCATAAATCGTTGAAATATCTTTTCTCGCAGAAAGATCTTAACTTGAGGCAACAAAGATGGATGGAGTTTCTTGCCTCGTACGATTTCGAAATCTCCTACACTCCGGGCAAAGGCAACGTAGTGGCAGACGCGTTGAGCCGAAAGAAATTGACCCTAAGCCCGTTGTTTGTTGAAAGACAAAGCCTAGAGTTTATAGCCAACTTCGACTTTAGGCCTTCCTCCGATTTCGTACCGGGCTTGCTTGCATCTCTCGAAGTGCGCCCGACTTTAGTGGATTCAGTAGGGGCAACACAACACGAAGACCCTCAGCTTGTGGAAATGATTGATAGGCTAATTAGGGGTGAGACTTCAAGTCACCTCAACAGATACTCCATTGACGATAAAGGTTTACTAAGGCGAGACGGAAGACTATGCGTCCCACAGACAAAAGATTTAGTAAGGAAGGTTCTCGAGGAAGCGCATCATTCCAAGATGACGATACACCCAGGCGGAGATAAAATGTACAAAGATATAAAAAGGACTTTCTTCTGGAACGGCATGAAAAAGGACGTGGCAGAGTTCGTTTCTAAGTGTATGGTGTGCCAACAGGTTAAGGCGGAACAGAAAAAGCCTGGCGGACTGCTACATCCTTTGGAGGTCCCGCAGTGGAAGTGGGATAGCATCTCAATGGACTTCATCGATGGGCTGCCTAGGTCTAGGAGAGGCAACACTAGCATTTGGGTAATAGTGGATAGGCTTACTAAAAGCGCCCACTTTTTACCTGTCAAAAGTAAAAGAACTGCCTCATCCCTAGCATCACTTTACCTCAAGGAAATCGTTTGACTCCATGGAATACCATCTAGCATTGTTAGTGACCGAGACCCCATCTTCACCAGTGAATTTTGGCGGAGTCTGCAAGAAGCAGTAGGAACGCAGCTATGCTTGAGCACAGCCTATCATCCCCAAACCGACGGCCAAACAGAGAGAGTGAACAGAGTTTTGGAAGACCTTTTAAGGCTATGCGTCCTCGACTTCGGAGGGACATGGGAAGACCACCTTCCTTTGGTGGAATTTGCCTACAACAACAGCTATCAAGCAACCATCGGAATGGCGACCTTCGAAGCTTTATATGGAAGACCGTGCCGATCGCCCACTTGTTGGTGGGAGTCCACGGATAAGCTCATACTTGGACCAGATATGATCCGAGAGACCTCAGAGAAAGTAGACTTAATACGAAGAAGGATGAAGACGGCCCAAGACAGACAAAAGTCCTATGCCGACAAGAGAAGGACCGACCTTGAATTTGAGGTTGGAGACAGAGTTTTTCTCAAGGTATCACCACTAAGAAACGTTGTCCGTTTTGGAACCACAGGAAAGCTAGCACCAAGGTTCGTAGGGCCATTCCCTATCATCGAGAAAATCGGGAAAATGGCCTATAGATTAGAGCTACCCGAGAAATTGGCTGGAGTCCACAACGTTTTTCACGTTTCACATCTCCGAAAATGTCTACATGAGTCTGCTGAAGTGGTAGAGCCAAATATCCTCGAAGAGGCCGAAGTGGAACGCGAAGCAACCATAAGAAAAGTTCCAACCCGCATATTAGGAACGGAAGTGAAGAAGCTACACAACCGTGAAGTCAAGCTCGTTAAAGTTCAGTGGAGCGACGCCGAGGGAGACGCGACTTGGGAAACTGAAGCTAGAATCCGTACTGCCTACCCTTTTCTGTTCGAGGGTACATCCTTGATCTTTCATTTTCCTTAAGTTGTGCTGTTATCTATCTTTTTAGGTATATTTCCCCGACCTTATCTTTTAGGTAGAAACCCTTTGGATGGAAACATGTAGTTGAAACATGTTATGTATGATGGTTGCAAGTGGTTGCAAGTGATTGCTAGTGGTTGCTCGTGGTTGCATATACACACACAATCTAGGTTTTAGATCGGCTCAGTCACTTCATATTGCATATGCATATATGTTTGCATTCGTATATGGTTGAATTCTTATGTGTTGTCATATGGATGTTGCATTTGTATTGAATGATTGTGCACTCATGTAGAATCAAGAATAGGAAAATTTGCATACATGATGGATTCATGGCACTTACATAATTCGCATTAAGGAGGTCAACTGAATCAGTAGACCGCCTGATTTTGCATTAGATAAGTACATGTACACACACACTTCGCATATGATCATGAAGCATTAGAAGTCTTTTAAGGACAATGGATGCTCGTGTTTGATGGATGAGTAGATGGATGATTGGATGTTAGGATATACATTCCTCCTAACTTGAAGATTTCGGGGACGAAATCCTTTTAAGTGGGGGAGAATGTAACACCCCGAAAATTCTATAACTGTGAAATTAACAAATTAAAGTATAATTAATCTGAAATCAAAGAACTAAGGGAAACGGGATACGCCATTGCGTTCGTCTCGGAAAAATACGCGAAATAGAGTCCGAGTTTTCGAAAAATGGAGTCCGTATGAAGAAGATATGGCCTTCGGAAGTTTTTGAATTAAATTTAAAATTCAAACAGAATAAAATAATTAAAAATCGGGCCCAATGGGCCAGGGCGGATAAACACCCGCCTAGGCCACCCAGGTCGACTGGGCTGTCGACCTGGGCTACCCATGTCGACAGGGCTGTCGACAGCCCTGTCGACAGGGGTGTCGACCTGGTCGAGCCCAGCCAACCTGGCTGGCCAGGTCTGTGTTTGGCCGATTTTCTGTGGTCTGCTTTGTTATTAGGGCTAGGTGGCAGGCTCTAATTGGTCTCTCTATCGAATGAATGGCTACGATCAATCCAGGCAACATCAATGGTCCTAATCAGTTCCTAACCTCTATATAAACAACCCTAGACTAAACCCTAATCTATTCATTCAAAAATAAGATCATAGCCGCCATGTTGCTGAGGAACGACAAAGAGTAGCCGCCAACTAGAGAGAGAATTAGGAGGATAGTTCTAAAGCCTAAAGCAATCCAAGCAACCTAAGCAAATCAATTCAACAAAGGAATTTGCGTCTTCAATCCCTAAATTTGAGAATTCATCACACCATTGTAAGTAGAGTATTACTTTGGTATGAATAAACAATTGTGTTGGTTTGTATGCTTGAATTGTGGCAATAAAGTAATTCATATTTGTGCGTTCTTATCAATTTGAAATATTATATACGTTTGGATATTTATGAATTATGTTATTCATTATAAAGAACTACATGCGGTAGTTCTATGCAAGTATACGTTTGGAATATTTCGCAAATTATGTAAGCCATGTTGAAGCTACATGTATGTAGTTGATTTAAATTCATGCAAGTTTTGGGTTTTGCTACTATGCCATCATGATGTATATTTTTGGTGCATAAATCATTTTGTAAGTAATTAGAACAAGTTTGGTTATTATAATCCATAGGAAATTATGTTGAGAATTTGGCATCATGTATTAAGCCATGCTTTTGTACTAGAAAACCTATTTGCAAACTTATGAATATGGCTAGGCTATGAATGATATTTGGCATAATTGAAATCCATGATTAAGTCTATCTTGTTTACAAGAATTATATGATGACATATGTGGTACATGGCTAGGTTAGGTTCAAAAAGTCCCTTTTTAAGTTTACATGACTAAAGTAAGAATCATGATTTCATGTTAGAAATATTTATGCCATGAACAAATTTAACTATACTTATGCCATGCTTATGTTTGACATTATGCCATGTTTATGCTAGAAGTATTTATGCCATGCTTATGTTTGACATTATGCCTAAATAAAAATATAGGTTCATGTGTCAATAATGATATCTCAATTACAAGTTCACATGCTTTGATTCATGTCACCTATGTTTTATGACCAAAGTATATGTCACTACTATGCAAGTACACCAGTTTCTATTTTGTATTTCCAACGTCATATTGCAAGTTCATACGCTCACCTTCCCCTTTTTGTGTATGTAATCACGCCATAAGCCTCCCCTTTTCGCATGGCTAAATTGGGCTTTAAAAGGCTAAGCCCAATATATATAAACGGACGTGTAAAACGGGGGAAAATAACGTTGGGTTAAAATTAATTAATGAATGAAAATATAAAATAGAAGGGCCCAAATTCAAGTATGGGTTGGGCCCATGATTGGTGTAACCTTTACACCATTAACTTAATAATGGGCCGCAAATATTTACATATAAGAAATAAAGAAGAATGACAAAATATGTAAATGTAGAACATACGATGTGTTTAACCCGAGGTTGGATTGAGTTGTGATGTAAACCTGCCCGGAACCGCCCGGCTGTCCAGTAGTCACAACAATACCTATCCAATGTGGGAGGTTAAACATGGAGCCCAGCAAGGACCCGAGGTTAGACTGAGTTGTGGCGTAAGACTGCCCGAAACCAACCGGCAACAGGCAGCCACAACAATACCTGTCTAATGTGAGAGGTCAGGGCCTTAATAAGACAATTAAGGCTGAGTCAGGATTGATAGGATTAAGTGAACTAAAGACTTAATCAAAATGGAACATGCTAAACAAAACGGACTGGTGGGGGTTAGGTTAGGAAACACTTAACCAACTTAGCATGTTGGCTAGAGATAGAAAACCTAGTAACGGGGGACCCTTTTCAGCAGTAACCCTAGAAGGTGTATCAGGATACCCTGAAACTAGGCAGGGTGGGGCACGATTACTGGGCTGATTGTAAGAGGTCAAAATCGACGGCGGTGGTGTAGCAGTGTAGGTTCTAACGGAGTGCGGGCGTGCACACACTCCGGCGCAGAAAAATAAGGCACTGGACACCAGTAGCATACCTGTGCACTCTAAGGTTGTGTCGGGTTTCCACTATGGGACTTGATACACCCCATGGTGGGACCAGCATAGGTAACTACAGACATCGGGGGCCGTAAGACACATGTAACTATGCGAGTAGGAGCCGATCATCATAGAATGGATCACGTCACCCTGATTTTGGGGTGCCAGTTGGAAACTAGTTTATATGGGTTCAGAGATCAACATGGGGTACGATAGTATACTCGACCCTAGACAACTTAACCAAGTTATAATGCATGCCCACTTCTTGTTTATATTTATCACACCCAGTTCTTTATTCATAGACAAAATAGTACTAGACTTACTCAGGCTTTATGTCTGACTCTACTTTTCTTTCGTCTTCTTTCTTCCGTTCCCCCCCCCCCCCCAGGTCCTCAGGGAGGGAACACAGCAGCTTGACCAACCTCAACATCCAGCTTGAAGAAGAGAAATGTATTGCTTGGACTTTCCTGTTTTGAACTATGGCTTTGGACAATCCACTATGGGGCTTTTGCAGTTTATCTATGTTTTATTTATGCTTCTTTAAATAATGTACTCAAGACAGATTATGAAAGTGTTATGTTATGTTTTTGGAAAGGATGTTGTTGTAACACGTATTTGACTTTATGAAATAAAGTTTGTTGTTTTTCCGCTGTTTACAAATATGTGTTCTTATATCTGTCTTGTATATCTGTGACTTGTACTTATAAACCTCCACCAAAATTAGGGCATTCCCTTTGAGAGTGACCCTAACGGAGGTGGGGTGTTTCACTGACCATCACCTACTCCCACCTCGGCCATCCATTCCGGCTCCAACCACCCCCATCCGACTCACCACCAAAACCCGCACCTGGCCTACCCCACCACCTCAAACTCGCTGGCCCCGATCAAATCCCGACATCAGCTCAATCTCGCGGCTCCCACAGTTGAGATCGACATACTATACCACAAAATCCCACCCGAACCCGTCCATCCGTGCGCCGTGCCATTAGTGTTGCCATGAACTTCTCCATTCGAACCCTTGACGCCGGAACCAGGAGCAAAGTCCAGCCCTAGCTCCTACGGTCTAGGAACAGCGAACCAGAAAAAATGATTCGAACCCATACTAGTGTATATCGATGTGAAGCTAATCTTGTCAGGAGCATGAAAACGCAAACCTTGTGATTTAATGATTTCTCTTTGAATTGATTTGAATTTTTGAAGATCGGTTTTAACTGTTGGAAATATTCTAAGGTAGCGGCGCAAATTGTTTGACTTCTGGGAGAATTTGATTAGGTTTAGAAATAGTTTTCAGGTGTATTTATAGAAAAAAATATCTAGATATTTTAAAAAGGGAATATTCCCGATATATGCTCATTTATATATTCATTTTTCTTTCTAAAAATTCTCGTGATTACATACGATACCCAAAAATCACGAAAGTGGACACGTAGCTAGAGTTCGACATTACGGTCCCAACGAAACTGGTTTCGCCGAATTCCGACTTCGTATGCTCACACAGCGTATTTTTAACTGTCAAAATATCGACTGTTTCTCACTCTAAAAATCCGTACGGCCACATACTGACTCTAAAAATCACGAAACTGAACATCTAACAATAATTTGACATTGCGGATCCAACAAAATTAGCTTCGTCGAATTCCGACTTCGTTTGCAAAAGTGGCTATTTTTAAAGCTCTGGTTGACCCATTTAAATTTATAAATATATTTAAATATAATTAAATTTAATATTTAAAATTAAATATTATCGTCTATATTCACAGTGGAATACCATACAGCTCAAATATATTTCTAACTGAATTTACAGCTTGATATTTAAATCCTGATTAAATCGATATTCGATTTATAATGAAATTCCTTTTTAAAATATAAATAATTCCTTTATAAATTATAAAGGAATTCCACAGCGACTTTTCTAGAATTTGATTTGGACATAAATCAAAATCTATACGACGAAATCCCGATTTTTCTCTTCCATTAGAAAGATATACTCCACCAGCTCCACACGTTTCTTGTTTCATAGAAATCCGACTTAAAACGAATCCTGTACATTCAGTTGAAATTCGAATCGCCAATTTACGAACTGCAGCGCTATTTCAAGCTCGATTTTAATTATACTATAATTATACGTTCAAACTGTCGTTGATTGAATATATTCGTCAATATAATTCAACTCTAAGCTGAATTACATCTTAGGGATGACCCCATTCACAGAATATTTGTATTTCCAATATTTTTGATTATTTCGACATTATAATATATTATTATATTATAATTATTAATTAAATATCCAATATTATTTAATTCACGTTCTCGATATCGATAAATCAATATTTAATAATTAAATAAATTATTCAACAGCTAAAAATGCGGGTTACTACAACATACATACATACGTACATACATACATACGTACATACATACGTACATACATACATACACACACACACATATATAGAGAGAGAGTTACAACATATATGTATGAATATACCCTGCAGCATATATTTATGAATATACCCTTGCTACATAAGCTTAGCATGAACACTCACCTTTACATGAAATTGTGTCTTAACTATTAAATTGGGAGGATTATATTACAGCAGTGCATGTGTTTGAACCTTATATATGTCCATGCGCTGCATAATTTGAGTACATATCTTACTGACTGGCTTGAAAAAGTGGACCCTTGGTCTTACATAGACCTGAACTGAAATTTAAAAAATTTAGTCCTACTGACTATTCATTCGTATGAATATATTAGTGTTGATGAATATGTCATGTTGCTTCAATGTGCCTTGTTTACTTATTAAAAGGAAATTGGATACATAGATCTATTCCATATGCCTTGAAAGTACTCACACATCTTGACTTAACATTTATGGGCCTGGCACATTTCGAATCTGTAACTGTGAATAAGTAAAAATGCATGAATAAACATTGCTAAACAGTACATCTCACCTTATCTCATGAAACTAAAATTCATTGGCCTGATTTTATTAGTATGCCATGTCATGCTATATATTTTGATGAACCAGACTTGCTTAAAAATCCTGGAATACCTTATTAACCATATGTATTAGGCGTGTGGCATATGACCTGAAATTCTGTATCATTTATGTTAGGATTAACTGTTTATTTTCGTGATTATTCGAAGTTAATGTACTTGAAATAATTTTAATCCTGACCCGGTTTTTTTTTTTTTTTGGCATGCAAGCTCGAGTCAGACCCCAAGTGTTACAGATGCAAAGATTTCGGCTCGAAAAGGATAGAGGCACGTAAAGACGCATGCATGCAAGCCCGACATAAATATGTAAAAATTATTCATTCAAATTTATGTATATATTTCTTCCGCTGCCAAAATTTTTGTAAAACTCTGATATTTATCTGAAATTTTATTCCGCTGCAATTATTGTACTCTGTGATTCTGTGTTAAATCTGTTTAAACCCTATAAGCCAAAAACAATATGTTGTTTTGAACAGTTCGAGTTAGTTTAATTGCTGGCTTGAGGCGGTCAAAATAGCAGTTCGTTACAAGAGCAAACCATAGAGAAGTCGAAGGTTTTAGTTTAGCTCAAATCAGAGTGCTACAATGAAACAGGTAAACTCTTAGATCTAATATTACTCGTTAGTTTAAAATCCAAATCTCTTATCTGTTAATCCGAATTTAATAGATTTATATATATATTTCATTTGTAAATCCAAAAAGGGAATTACTGATGGAAGAATATAGATATTAGGACCAGAACTGTATCAGATCTAGAGATTTGGAACAATTTTGGAGTAAATGGTAAATTATATATCATTTTATATAATAGCAACTTGTAACAACCCACCTCTATACCTATATTATCCAAGAGTATTACTAAGTAATACCATCGGGTAATACGAAGAATGAGGCTGTAGAGGCACAAACGTGCAAATTCTCATGGACTAACACTGGTACATTTTAAATTTTCTGAAATATCACTTACGCTTACGTACTTAATGTCGGTACAAAACAATTACATGTGTGCTTCTAGGACAGAACAATACAGAATATACATGAATACAAAGATCACAGAGTCAATCACATAGATAGAATATAATGTATAATATTTAACATTTTATACACATTTACCTATTACACATCAATATATACAATTTTAGTTTATGAAAATTTTCTAATTCCCGAAAATATGATATATGATATAGTTGAATTCCCATTTCACTTTACTTGTTTTATATTGACAATGAATATAAAATTTAGGACAGGAAATAATGAAAGAATATTTATGATGTTGTTACGCCTAATTGTTTATCCTAGACGGAAAGACATGAAAAATATTAACGTTTAACCTTGATGTAAGTTAGAAAATTGTAATTCTTGAACATATATAAGATATTAACCAGAGTTTCAGTTTTTATGGTTTAGACGATATTTTCTTTTGTTGGAAAAGAAACTTAAAATAAGTAGATTTCCTTAATTTTGGTTAATACTCTGAAAAGGCGATGAGGGCAGTTACAAGAAAATATAAAATGTTGAAAAGGAAAAGTAAGTAAAAAAATAGAGGTAATTTTGTATTTCGTACTATCTACCACTAGATTAAAAAAAGAATGTATTGTAATTAAAAACATCGCGCAAAGAACCACTTTTAAATGAAAAAAAAGAAGAAAATGGACTACGTATAAAATAGATTATAGAAACCAAATCGCCAATGTTAATGCCAAAAATAGCACTAACACCCCCAAGAGGTGTTTTAACACTTTACAATTAATCAAAACATGGTTAAGAACAAGGAAGTGCAGGAAAAATAGTAAAAGTAGAGAGCGTTTATAGTGGTTCGGCATCAGATCTCGCCAATATCCACTTTGAAGGATGATTTCATTACGATCTTCCTTACAAGGTACATGATTTTCTTCGTTTCATACATTCATTATCACTTTTTACAACGAATCTCTCTTATTTCTAAAAAAACTTCTCAAGGATTCTCTATCTCTTGATTTCTTCGAAGAAATACTTGAATTCTCGATGGAAATGTTGATGGATATGCTAGAATCTTGATTGAAGATGCTTTAACGGATTTGGAGATGTTATAGCATTTTTGGAGACTGAAAATGGCATCCCTTCGGGGTAGAAAATTCGGTCCTTTTAATGTACATGGTGATGGGATACTTATAGGCGAAGAACGATGTAATGGCCCGGAAATTCGTACTATCTGAGTTGACTACATACATCACACGTCCAACCCAAATATCATAGAAATACGAATCATTTTTTTAGAAGAAAAAGGTAGAAGAAGAACAGAAATAACAACACAGAATCTCACATCGTAGCGAAACAAAATATAATATATCATAACTTTTGAAATACAAAATTTTAACTGTATCATACAATTATCAGAGTACAAAACTTACAACACAGCGGAAATAAAAACACTATATATCTAACACTGAAGCCTCCTGCTCCAAGCTCCTTTAAATAGATCTGTAAAATCCTGAACTACTTGACTGCCCGTACAAATTTGGGCACCCAAGAGTTTAGGCAAAACAAAACAAAATAAATTCCGGGTCAGTCATGGGACTGGTATGAGTAAACGATTTAAAACAGTTTGAGAAAATACACAATATCTCATAAGACCACGTCGTATAATACGGAACGGGTTTTTCCCTTATGAGAATCCAAAACACTTGATTTAACTTTTAAATCCTTTTGAAAGAAAATGATAATCTTTATATCAAAACTCTTTTGATATTATAATAGTGTCTAAATCAAATAAATAGAAATCTGGTGGAACGCTTTCATCCCACACTCCACATATATATAATATACAATTAAAACCGCGAGCACGTATTGGGTAATGAATTTCCAACTATGAAAGGTATGGAACCACCTTCCGATAGTGTATCTCTAGAGGAGAATACACTGGGTTCAACAAGAACATCTTATAACCCGACCACACATGACCGACCACTCATTCGCTTGAGTGTATCGAACATATATCACCAACGGTTGGGATCAGCAACCGTTTCCCAAATGGGACAGCATTGAATAGAATAAGGAATTAAATGAATCTCTAGATAGGTGATAGTACACCCTAATAGAAGCTACCCACATAGCCATACTGCCTGCCCAATTTTTGTCATTTCCTGGTAGTTGAGGCCTGTGGCTACGATTACTTATCATTCATTAATAGCACAATCACTTTGAATGCCACATTGTCAGATCCGTAAATCACTAATTGATTTGCACAAATATATTCTGGATATTATGCTAAGAGAATTAATTCTCTGCCGCCATATATATCTATACAGACCAACATATTCGATTATTGGAAATACTCTGTCAGACATTCGTCCATACACTTCGTTCTGGGACTGAACGAAACCGAAGGCACAATTTCTATTAATAGAAAAAGTCCTTGCACTTTACTCCATCTTTGATTGTCTTCATATAATCTGATTCGCAATGCTACTGCCAATACGAAGTGGTTCTCGGATAATAATCCAACCGGTCTCTTCATATTGACAACGATATTGGCAAACACTTCGATAGTCGGTTATTTAACTATTGAAGAAAAACAAACATCCATTCATAGCATCAAACAATCACTGGGCTCTTAATTAATTTTTCAATAATCAAATCACTATTCCATTTCCTTATCAATATTTGTTAACCAAATATTTTCAACAATCATCTTGCCCATTTACGCTATTTGGAAAACATTCCCATATATAACCTCCTTTTATTTTCTATACTTAGAAAAATATATTCTATTTGCAATTGGAAAACATTCCAATTACTTATCTCTTTCACGACCATTTATTTCTATACTTTGGAAATATTTGTTATTATATTTCCAAAATTCCACTTATCTAGGTTAAAACAAATGTTGTGTAAAACATTGTTACAACAACGCAAAATACTGCGTTCAACTAAATTATATTCAAAACACTTATCTTCGAGCCTGAATCTTGCTATTTATCGGTTAATAATTAAATCAATCAAGTTGGGGTATAATTACCTCTCAGACCTTGACTGAAAACATCGTTAACTTCAAAACAGACAAGACCACTTGCCTCGAATAATCAGCACCATCAAAATTAATTATTCATTTTTAAATACGTATACGTTTCACTTTCTAATTTTACCTGATTTAATTATAGAATTCCTTTTTGTTTATAATATTCTATTTTTAAGTTCAATTCCTTATCGAATTCTATATATATCGATACATGGATTTCTAAATATTAGTTTTTCTTAAAAATATTCTAACTCCTTAATTTTCTAGAATATTTCTCCATAACCTCCTTTGTATGGATCACTCGGTACAACTACAAAACGCCTCTCTGGTCCCTTTCCATTCAAAAAGAAAATTAAAAAGCCAAGCGGCTTGCGATTCAGCGCATAAAACCTCATATGCAATTTAAACGTGTACCTTTTGTCGGTCACACGAATTATAAATCTTCATACACTTCATTCCATACCTGTCTAACCCATATACTTCCATTCTTAATTTGTTCCAACTCAATCTGGCCATTTTAACTCAATTCGCTAATTTATTCTTTAATCGGCTTGTTTGCTCATTTCATTTTTTCTACTTGAACATATCATGTTTAACTTGCTTATTACCATTCGAATCCCATTTTCAATTTCGAATATGAATTTACAAACCCTTTTTCTGATCCAAAGTTCAATTTCGATTTCAAATTCCATTGACTAATTTTTCTTCAAATTAGTCAATTCAATTCAACAATTAAAAATCTGTTTTTTGTTTCAAAAATCAATTTATTTACTCCACTTGAGTTCAGATATATTTTACAACTTAAATATGGATTTTTCTAATGGAAATTCAGATTTTATTTGTTTAAAATCCTTTTAATTATTTAAATAAATCGTTATGGTTTTATAATGGTTCTAGCACTGTTTTTCTGAAAATTTGAATTTGACATAACTAAAAATCTATTCGACGAAATCTAGATTTTTCTCTTCCATTAGAAAACTATTATTCAACCGGTCCTAACGATTCTTGTTTCAAAGAATTCCGACTTAAATTGAGTTCTATATACTCAATTCGAGTTCGAAACGCCAATTAACGAACTGCTGTGCTGCGGCGAGTTCGTTTTAATTATATTTAATGTATAAACGTTTTAAACTTCATTTATATATAAATTCTAACTTCATTCTAATATATTTTAATATATATTAAATCCAGTTTTTCAATTCAACTCAACATTTCTGATTTTCTCAACTCGTCGATTTTTCATTACTCGGTTATAATTTATTTATAACTCGTTTTGCTATATTAAATTACACTTCCCTTTATAAATAAATTATTTTATAAAATTCTGTAATGACCTGCATTCTACGCACCGGAGGATCGTAGAATATTTATTTCTTTTTCATATGAAGTCGTATGGTCGTGTACTTTTGGGGAACGACTATCGGGGCTATTTTCCATGTTCATGATTTTTGCCGATTTTTAAATGACCGTTTTCCCCTAGCTGATCTTGTTTCTTCCATTACTTTTGATTGGAAAGGAGTTTTGATTTGAAACCACTTCCATTAGATTCGAATGATGGTTTACCTTTCCGTAGAGTGGTCACATGTGAAAAACGGACTTCTCATTTGGGAGATATGGCTGAAATAAGGTTTGGAAGCTGAAAAACTGCTTAACTGGGCCAAATAAGGTGATTAGTGAATTGGCCCATAACCCATTTCGGGATTACGGTTAAGGGAGGGCTGATAGGGTTTGGGAATTCAGTTTTATTCAGTTTTGTAGCCGCCACTTACACCTTTTGAACCCTAACAATGGCCTCCAACACCCAAATCAACTTCTAATCACTTTCTAATCGAGGATTTAGCTAATCAACATCAAATCAAGGAAGATCTTCACCAAATCAGTATTAGAACTTCTGTATTGCCTTGATATTCACGCCCAAACAGAGATATTTTTAGATTTGGTATTTTATTGTGGCTAAGGTGAGTGATTAGCATCTTTTTACACTAATTATGACTAATTAGGGTTGATTAGGGTTAATTAGCGGATTTAAACATGAATAAATTCTGGAGAAATATTTATAAATTTCGAAATATTGTTTTGGGCCTCTGTTAGAAAATTTGGTTTGTTTGGTTAAGTTTTGCCAATCCTATCATTAGATTTGCTTAAACATACTTAAGGGAAAAGCATAGTTTTTGGGTATGTTTGATCTATATTATCATGGTTAATTGTTTTTTTGGTGTTTGTGACTAATGTTATATGTTGCTATGACTATTTGGTATGATTTGTGATTGTTTAGAAAAGCTAGAATGGTCGAAAACGCTGTCGTATGGCGTAAAACAGTCGCTAAAAAAGTTGCAGGGAATGTGCAGGGTTTCGGATCGGATCAGATTATAGGGCTCGGATCGGATCGGTGGACCGAGCAAGGGGAATACGAACCAGATCGGAACTTGACACTAGCAGAGTCTTGGCAATAAGGAAGGCCACTTGCAAAGAGTTGGAGTTGGGTTGGGGATCAGATCGGATCTGAGCATGGGATAGGATCGGAGGAGAAGAGCTGGAGCAACGGATGGGATTGGTTCATAGTAACCGAACCGAAGCAGATGGAGATGAACAAACCGAACCGGATGGAGTGCCACAACCGAACCGACCTGGAGAATGTTGACCGAACCGAACCGGATGGATGACTAGGAGCTGAAGCATGTCGAACCGAACCAGGGGAAAGCCACCGAACCGAACCGGATGTATGCCACTACTTCTACGCGACGACTCTTCTGAAGACCAACCCCAATTTGACCAAAAACCCGAGATGCAAAGGGAATTCAGATGGGAGGTTATTACTCAGGATCCAAATGGGATCAACGGGTTTACTTCATGAGTTGGGCTTTGCTGCGGGACGTGTGCAAAAGGGTTATCAACATCCATAACGTTGATTCACCACCAAGACGTATGTTAGGCTGCGGATCAGTGCAGTGGGGTAGTTATTACTCCATGGGGCAGAGTGATCGTAGCATGGCTATGAGCCAGTGCAGTGGAGTCGTCATGGCTTCATGGAGCAGAGTGGACATAGCAAGGACCAGTGGCTATGGATCAGTGCAGTGGAGTCACCATGACTCCATGGGGGCAGAGTGATCATAGCAAGGATTTGGGTGATCAAAGCGGTGGATATCGTATGCTTTACACACTGAGTGAGAGATGTGAGGATGGTTGTTATGCTTGATTGTTTGTCACCACTATGTCATACAAACCCCACCCCCGTATTCTTTACACCATATGTTAGTGGCACCTTAGAGTATTGGACAGTATGTAGTGCTAACTCTTTGGTTGCAGGTTCAGGTATGGTTTAGTATACCTTTTATTGTTCTGTTTTGCTGCTTATCGCTCATACCAGACTTTTGTCTGACCCAGAGTTTTATGTCTCTTCTTATTACTCTGGGTGCTCCTAAACGAGCAGAATAGAGTCAGGTTAGTTGGTGATGCACGAGTAGCTGTACCGGAGATGAGCAGGAGGCTTCCACGTATGATATATATAGATATTCTCCTTATGTTGCTGCGGGTCACTACTTTGGGCATTAGTAGTGTACCTTTTCCATTCCTTTGCTTTAGAGACAGTTTGAAAATTTGTAATAATGATGATGTAGAACATAAGCTGTATTTGGATTTCCGCTACTATGATGTTTAGTTCTAGTTTTCAGCTTATGCACTGTCTCACCTGTTTTATGTCAAGTATGTTGTTATTATATTTTGTTCCATGCGATGTGCGACATTCTACAGGTTCTTGGTTAGTTCATTCTCTTCTTTCCTTTCTTTGGCGACCGTTTCGTGCCAGTTGGACATCTGCGTAGCGCATTTCTTTGAAATGCCGACTGGTGCGGGGCGGGCCGTCACGTTTGGTATTAGAGCTTGGTTGCGTAGTTAACCTAGGGAAGTCATCAGGGAGAGATAGTATACGTATATGATAGCGCGTATTTGTGATTATTTTGGTTTTCAAAAGCTATATATATATATATAAACTATTAGTATAGCTAAGGATGAAGTCGCATTGCTTTGACACCACAAAGAAGATGGTTAATCGTTTCTCTTTGCAAATTGAATGATGAGCCGATATAGGAGAGGTACTGGTAGAGGACCTAATAATGGGAATGCTCCTGATATGAGGACGATGTTCACTGACTTCATGAGAGAAATTCTTAGAGATGTGCAAGGAGCAGTTCCTAATGTTGCTAATGGTGGTGGTGCAGCAGTGCAGGCGCCTAGGGCCGATTTCGCCAAGCTCTGTAAGGATTACACTAGCCTTGGTGGGAATCCGTTTCACGGAACGGAGTCGGCTACGGATGTTCAGGATTGGTTGGATAGCTATGAACGTATCTTCGAAGACTTGGGTATTGATGATGCGATGAAGAGAAGGCTAGCATCCCGCCAGCTGCAAGGACGGGCTATGAATTGGTGGAATGCTATTAAGGTAGCTACCCCAGAGGATCAAGTTACTTGGGATCAGTTTAAGACCCGATTCAGTGATAAGTTTATCCCAGCTGCCCAGAAGTCAGAGTTTTTTTGGAAGTTCTTGGAGCTTAAGCAGAATGGCTGAGTCGATACTTTATCGAAGTATGGATTATCCCTAATAGATACTGCCGAGAAGAAGAACGAGAAGTTCATAACTGGTTTGGATGGATACTTGGGGGAAATGCTTATAAACCACATCGATGAGACGTTTAAATCGATTGTTGGGAAAGCTTTGAGATCAGAGAGTCTATACCCTAAGTCGAAGACTGAGGTTACATCTACAGGGGAGCCAAAGCCGCAAGCAGGCGGTGGAGGCAAGAATAACTCGCAGAATAAGAGAAAACAGAACCAAGCTAAGGATGGCCAGAAAAAGAGTAAGAAAGATGTTGAGTGCTTCAGCTATGGTAAGAAGGGCCACTATGCCAAAGAGTGTCGGGCCAAGCCAGCGGATAGGAAGTGCTTTAACTACGGCCAAGTGGGACATCACAAGGATAAGTGTCCGCAACCCCCTAAAGAAAACCAAATCGTGAAAGCATATGCTAACAATGTTGTTCCTTCTTCGTCGAATGCCCCAACTGCGGCGGAGAAGGGAAATAATGTTGTTATTCAAGGTATGCTTTCCGTTTATGATGTTCCAATAAGAGTGTTGTTTGATACCGGGGCTTCCCGTTCCTTCATATCTAGTGACATGGTAGATAGGTTGGGATTGGAACCCGAGATAGTCGATAGACCTTTAGTAGTGACGAACCCGATCGGTGGTTCGACTAGCCTTAGTACGATTTGCCATAATGTGGTCTTATCGAGTCATGGATGTATGTTTGTGATGGCTTTGTTTTGGGCTTTACTGGGTTTGGCATTATTTTGGGAGTCAACTGGCTCCAAAGATACGGGGTGGTGGTAGACTGTGAGGGCTTTTTGGTGACAGTTAGAGCGGATGATGGGCGGAGGGTAGTGTTTGATGGTCTACCCAATGATGGGGTAATGGCTAGTTTTCTAAATTCCCTCGACATCCTGCATGATGAGTTGTCATATGTGCCCGTGGTTGGCCAGTATCCGGACGTCTTCGAGGAAGTGACCGGACTTCCACCATACCGAGAGATTGAGTTCCGTATTGATTTTGTGAAAGATGCCAGACCTATAGTGATGCCACTTCGTCGTATGGCACCAAGGGAGCAGCGAGAGCTCGGGGTGCAAGTCAGCAATCTTTTGAAGAAGGGATTTATCAGAAGAAGTGTTTCTGAGTGGGGAGCACCAGTTGTGTTTGCTACCAAGGCAGATGGTTCCCTTCGATTATGTGTGGACTACCGCGAATTGAATAAGGCGACGAGGAAGAATAAGTATCCTCTTCCGCGAATAGATGATTTGTTCGATCAGTTGAGTGGCGCGAGAGTGTTCTCCCAGTTGGATCTCGCGACACGTTTTCATCAGCTTAGAGTGGAAGCTGAAAGTATAGCTAAAACGGCATTTCGGACGCCGTCTGGATTTTATGAGTGGTTGGTCATGCCATTTGGGCTGACCAATGCACCAGCATACTTTGTGGATCTTATGAATAGAGTTTTCAGAGATCAGTTGAATAAGTTTGCTCTTGTGTTCGTGGACGATATCTTGGTTTACTCGGTGACAGAGGAAGAACACAAGGAACATTTGAGGATAGTGATGGAGGTGTTGAGAAAACACCAATTGAAAGCGAAGTTTTCTAAGTGTCACTTCTGGAGGAGGGAAGTAAGATTCTTGGGCCATGTTGTTTCAGAGAGTGGTATTGTCGTGGATCCTGCAAAGGTGGCTACGGTACAAGATTGGTCAACGCCCAAGAATGCAACAGACATAAGAAGTTTCTTGGGGTTAGCCAGATATTATAGTAAGTTTATCCAAGACTTCTCCAAGATAGCAGCACCGTTGACTCAGTTGACCAAAAAGAATCAAGCTTTCGTCTGGGACGAAAAGTGCGAGAATGCATTGAAGGGTCTAAAGGAAAAGTTAACGTACGCACCAGTATTAGTCATTCCTAAGGGGAATGAAGAGATGACGGTATACACGGATGCTTGTGGTACCGGACTAGGTGCTGTATTGATGCAAGGAGGTAGGGTTGTAGCTTATGTAAGTCGGCAACTAAAACCGCATGAGAAGAGATATCCTACACACAATTTGGAATTGGCTACGATCGTGTTCGCGTTGAAGATGTGGAGACATTATCTCTTGGGAGAAAGATTCAAGTTGTTTACTGACCATAAGTCGTTAAAGTATCTTTTCTCTCAGAAGGATCTAAATCTCCGTCAGCAAAGATGGTTAGAGTTCTTGGCTTCCTATGATTTTGATATCGCGTATACACCAGGAAAGGGCAATGCGGTAGCTGATGCGTTGAGTAGGAGGCATGCCAGTTTAGGGGCTATGTTTCTTGAGTGGAAGCAACTAGAGTACATCGCTGGGTATGATTTCAGACCAAAGTGCGAATTGGATCCAGAAATGTTAGCAAGTTTGACGATCAGACCCACTTTGATTGAGCGGATTGGTTCCAGTCAGAGGGACGATCCTAACTTATTGGAAATCATCTCCAAGTTAGAGATGGGTATCGACGAGGAGATGAACGAGTATGGGCTTGATCGAGATATATGGCTTTGAAAGAATGGAAGGTTAGTTGTACCCAACGTGAATGGATTGAGAGATGAAATGCTTAGAGAATGTCACCACTCAAAACTGACCATACACCCCGGTGGTAACAAAATGTATCGAGACATGAAGCAGACTTACTACTAGGAAGGGATGAAAAGGGACGTTGGGAAGCTTATATCCAAGTGCATGAATTTCCAGTTAGTTAAAGCTGAGCAAAAGAAGCCTAGTGGTTTGTTACAGCCTTTGGAAATTCCCGAATGGAAATGGGAACAAGTTTCAATGGATTTCATCGATGGTTTACCAAGGACTAGATCGGGTCATGATAGCATTTGGGTGATTGTGGACCGATTGACCAAGAGTGCGAAGTTTATACCCGTCAAGTCGAATAGGACAGCAGCTAAGTTAGCTGAACTATATGTGAAGTGAGTAGTGAGATTCCATGGAGTATCCAAAGGCATTGTGAGTGACCGAGATCCATTATTTACTAGTGGATTTTGGAAAAGCTTATAGGAGGCTTTAGGATCAGAATTACATCTCAGTACCGCGTATCATCCTCAAACTGACGGTCATACAGAGAGGGTGAATCGAGTATTAGAAGACCTCTTGAGAGCTTGTGTATTGGATTTTGGTGGATCATGGGATGACCATTTGCATCTAGTAGAGTTTGCATATAATAATAACTATCAATCTAGTATTGGTATGGCTCCATTTGAAGCTTTGTATGGAAGACCGTGTAACTCACCATCATGTTGGTTAGAAACTGGTGAGAAATTTGTGCTTGGGCCAGATGTGATAAGAGAAACCTCAGACAAGATCAAGATAATTCAACAGCGAATGAAGGCTGCCCAAGACAGGCAAAAGAGTTATGCTGATAAGAGACGAAGAGAATTGGAATTCTCCATTGGTGACTTAGTATTTGTCAAGATCTCTCCATTAAAGAATGTTATTCGATTTGGTAGGAGAGGAAAGTTGGCACCAAGATTTGTTGGTCCATTCCCAGTTCTTTAGCAAGTTGGGAATTTAGCATATAAAGTTGAATTACCAGACAAGATGGCAGGAGTTCGCAACGTATTTCATGATTCCCAGTTAAGGAAATTCGTGCATGACCCCGATGTGACTATTTCACCTGATCAGTTGGATAATGTCGAAGTAGAACCCGAGGCGGTTGGGAACCGCAAGGCGATTCGTATTGTTGAGTACGATACGAAGCAACTTCGAAGGAAAGTGGTGGATCTAGTCAAAGTTCAGTGGGGGCGAGAATGAGAATGACTGTACCTGGGAGACAGAGGAGAGCATTAGGAAGACGTATCCAGAACTCTTTGCCTGGTAAGATTCTAATTGCGATTTAGTTTTCCGCATGCTAGGATAGACTTGATTGTTTATTTTGTATGTTTGATTGTTGTAAATGGTTGATAGGCATGCAGGATCCTTTGCTGTTTCTTAGTTAAGGAATTTCGGGGACGAAATTTCCTAAGGGGGGAGAATGTAACGACCCGCATTCTACGCATCGGAGGATCGTAGAATATTTATTTCTTTTTCATATGAAGTCGTATGGTCGTGTACTTTTGGGGAACGACTATCAGGGCTATTTCTCATGTTCATGATTTTTGCCGATTTTTAAATGACCGTTTTGCCTCTAGCTGATCTTGTTTCATCCATAACTTTTGATTGGAAAGGAGTTTTGATCTAAAACCACTTCCATTAGATTTGAATGATGGTTTAACTTTCCGTAGAGTGGTCACATGTGAAAAACGGACTTACCGTTTGGGAGATATGGCTGAAATAAGGTTTGGAAGCTGAAAAACTGCTTAACCGGGCCAAATAAGGTGATTGGTGAATTGGCCCATAACCCATTTCGGGATTAGGGTTAAGGGAGGGCTGATAGGGTTTGGGAATTCAGTTTTGTAGCCACCACTTACACCTTTTGAACCCTAACAATGGCCTCCAACACCCAAATCAACTTCTAATCACTTTCTAATCGAGGATTTAGCTAATCAACATCAAATCAACGAAGATCTTCACCGAATTAGTATTAGAACTGCTGTATTGCCTTGGTATTCACGCCCAAATAGAGATATTTTCAGATTTGGTATTTTATTGTGGCTAAGGTGAGTGATTAGCATCTTTTTACACTAATTATGACTAATTAGGGTTGATTAGTGTTAATTAGCGGATTTAAACATGATTAAATTCTAGAAAAATATTTATAAATTTCGAAATATTGTTTTTGGCCTCTGTTAGAAAATTTGGTTAGTTTGGTTAAGTTTTGCTAATCCTATCATTAGATTTGCTTAAACATACTTAAGGGAAAATCATAGTTTTTGGGTATGTTTGATCTATATTATCATGGTTAATTGTTGTTTTGGTGTTTGTGACTGATGTTATATGTTTCTATGACCGTTTGATATGATTTGTGATTGTTTAGAAAAGCTAGAGTGGTCGAAAACACCGTCGTATGGCGTAAAACAGTCGCTGGAAAAGTTGCAGGGAATGTGCAGGGTTTCAGATCGGATTGGTGGACCAAGCAAGGGGAATATGAACCAGATCGGAACTTGGCACTAGCAGAGTCTTGGCAAGAAGGAAGGCCACTTGCAAAGAGTTGGAGTTGGGTTGGGGATCAGATCGGAGCTGAGCATGCGATCGGATCAGAGGAGAAGAGCTGGAGCAACGGATGGGATCGGTTCGTAGTAACCGAACCGGATGGAGTGCCACAACCGAACCGACTTGGAAGATGTTGACCGAACCAAACCGAATGGATGACTAGGAGCTGAAGCATGTCGAACCGAACGAGGGGAAAGCCACCGAACCGAACCGGATGTATGCCACTACTTCTACGCGACGACTCTTCTGAAGACCAACTCCAATTTGACCAAAAACCCGAGATGCAAAGGGAGTTCAGATGGGAGGTTATTACTCAGGATCCAAATGGGATCAACGGGTTAACTTCATGAGTTGGGCTTTGCTGCGGGACGTGTGCAAAGGGGTTATCGACGTCCATAACTTTGATTCACCACCAAGACGTATGTTAGGCTGCGGATCAGTGCAGTGGGGTAGTTATTACTCCATGGGGCAGAGTGATCGTAGCATTGCTATGAGACAGTGCAGTGGAGTCGTCATGGCTTCATGGGGCAGAGTGGACATAGCAAGGACCAGCGGCTATGGATCAGTGCAATGGAGTCGCCATGACTCCATGGGGCATAGTGATCATAGCAAGGATTTGGGTGATCAAAGCGGTGGATATCGTATGCTTTACGCACTGAGTGAGAGATGTGAGGATGGTTGTTATGCTTGATTGTTTGTCACCACTATGTCATACACACCCCACCCTCGTATTCTTTACACCATATGTTAGTGGCACCTTAGAGTATTGTACAGTATGTAGTGTTAACTCTTTGGTTGCAGGTCCAGGTTCAGGTATGGCTTAGTATACCTATTATTGTTCTGTTTTGCTGCTTATTGCTCATACCAGACTTTTGTCTGACCCAGAGTTTTATGTCTCTTCTTATTACTCTGGGTGCTCCTAAACGAGAAGACTAGAGACAGGTTAGCTGGTGATGCACGAGTAGCTGTACCGGAGACGAGCAGGAGGCTTCCACGTATGATATATAGATATTCTCCCTGTGTCGCTGCGGGTCACTACTTTGGGCATTAGTAGTGTACCTTTTCCTTTTCTTTGCTTTAGAGACAGTTTGAAAATTTGTAATAATGATGATGTAGAACATAAGTTGTATTTGGATTTCCGCTGCTATGATGTTTAGTTCTAGTTTTCAGCTTATGCACTGTCTCACCTGTTTTATGTCAAGTATGTTGTTATTATATTTTGTTCCGTGCGCTGTGAGACATTCTACAGGTTCTTGGTTAATTCATTCTCTTCTTTCCTTTCTTGACCGTTCCGTGCCAGTTGGACATCTGCGCAGCGCATTTCTTCGAAATGCCGACTAGTGCGGGGCGGGCCATCACAAATTCGATATAAATTGAATTTCAATTATAAATTCTTTAAACTTGTTTCAATTCGGTTTATATTCTGAATTCCGAAATAAATTCTATCGTTCTATTTTTCAACACATTTTACAATCTACTTTTAATTTCATACTTGAATTTAAAATCCCAAATTATCCCCTGATAACCACCTTACTTAATTTATAAACATTGTTTATAAATTTAACATCCTTGTTTTATAATTTAAAGCAATAATCGTTTTCAAATCCATATGAAACCCAATTCCTATTCTGGAATATTTTATTGATTATATATATATATATATATATATAATAGTGAATCTATTTTTATATTTAAATTTAAACTTGTATTGAATATAATCCTAATATATTTTTGAAAATATTTTATCTAAATAAATTCGATCTAGTCGAATTCACATCATAAATCCCTACGGATTTATTTTAATCCAATTTACATTCTGAATCATCAGAATAAATTTTCATCGTTTACTTCTTTAACACAATTTCCCATTTCTATTTTAAAATTCACATTTGAATTTAAATATACAAATTATCAAATGATAATTTTTCCACTTCATTTATAAACATCATTTATAAATTCATTTCAATTTCCTGATTATCCAATGAAAATCATTCCATTTTATTTATAAACACAGTTTATAAATTTACTTCAATTTCCTGTATTATTTAATTTATAAACATCGTTTATAAATTCAATACTTGTTTTATTTATTCAAAACAAGTAATATCTTTATAGCCCAATTGATATTCAAATTATATTTTAGATAAATAGATTTTTCCCTTTAAATTTCAAAATATCTTTTTCCCGATATTCTTATGATTTAACATTTCAGGCCCTACTGATATTTAAACACCCCAAAACACTCAGTTATCAATCACAGGTTTTCTAACACATCATATATGATAATATATATTAAAAAACAAAAAAATAATATTTTTGAGGAATCCAGTTGGATCCCAACAACCTGTTTTCCTGCATCCACATAAGTTAGTCAACATAAATAATACCCATCCCGCTTCGAGGCAGGATATCGCGGTATAGAAGGTCATCCACTATCATAGCGTGGGGCGTACAGGGTCATCTGCTAATGATAGTGCGGGCATCCGCTAATGGTACTGCGGAAACTATCCAATCACCAATATATATATAATAACCACAAACACCAATCCTAAATAACTAATATTTTCACACACACACACACACACACATATATATATATATATATATATAATAGCCAATACTGATCAATAATTTATAAACACATCCAAGCAGCCAACAATTTATTTTTAATGATAAAAATAAATTTAAATAAATTCTGAGTGAGAATTACTCACCGTGATTTTAGATTTTCGATTCATTATGATTCCAGTTGATTCCAAAAATTCTGCTAACAAATATCACTTCCCGCTACGAGTCCAATTCGCCTTGCGTTAATATTTCGGACCTTGTATAATTTAATTACAGTATATAAAAAAAATGTTTGAACAATATAAGCTATATATTATATTATTCTCTTCATAAAAATTCGTATTTTATCTAGTTAAGAAAAAAAATCTTATACCTTTTTTTCTCTTTTGAAAACACTTTTCTACTTTGCCAAAACTGCCAAACCCCAACTCTTGCCTCATCTCCTTGCAACTTCCACTCTAGCCCATACAAATCTCGAATGAAGCCATTTCTATCCACTGTAATGTCAAACCAGAACTCCATGTACATCGCACAAGTGTTTGAACTCTTCCTCAGTCGCCTCTTTCATACTAGATCCAACCTTTCCTGAACTGCAATGCCAATCCCCCTTCTTGCACCACTCAACGAAGATGAAAACCCTTCAGCAAAAACTCGAAGCAATCCAAGACCGATACCCCATCTTCACGTCCTGTCAAAACCCACTCCAGTTCTTCCTTCCTGCCTCTAGAACGCGACAAAGATTAATGTGAACCCTCCCAAAAATCATGACTTCGATTTTTCTTGTGAACAGCTACAGGACTAACATCGCACCAGTTCAAACTGTCCCTTAGGAAAATCAATCGCATCCTTCTTCGAAGAACCCTCACAGCCTCCAGATCCCGAATCATGGTGAACCCCTGTAGCGATTTACACTATCGAACTTCCATCACGCACGGTTCTGCTTCCATTCATGGCTCGCTACATCTGCCTCCACGGATTCGAATTCGAGTTCGATTCTTTTTTTTTCTCGTTTTCATTAATCGAATAATCCGATTTCCATTTGACTTAAGGGAAAGAAGATAAAGACAGAAGCTTGTAAATGAAAGTGAAAAGGGGTTGCGTGGATTTCTTCTGAGGAATGGAATAAACCTGTAACACCCCGTAATTCTATAACATTAAGTTTCACAAATTAAAGTATAATTAAATTTTAGAAGAAGAATTAAGGGAAATGGGTTATGCCATTGCGTTCGTCTCGAAATTCTACTTGAGATAGAGTCCGAGTTTGCGTAAATCGGACTCCGTATGAAGAAGTTATGACCTCCGGAAGTTTCAGAATTCAATTTAAAATTCAAACAGCTCAAAATTCAGTTCAAAATTCGAAAACAGATCCAAACTGGGCTGGGCGGGAAAATTCCCCAAAAGCCATACGCACTATCTTCTGATCCTCTGTTTGAATTCTTGTCCCCTTCTTTCTTGAGTCTTCGGGGCTCCTGGCTTTCTAGGAGGTAACCTCATCGCGGCACGGTTCTGTAGGCTTGATAAGACTACGATACCTATCGAAGGGCAAAGTAGTGCCCGACTTCCATCTATAGCCATAGTAGTTTCACCTGCAGCTAGTTTTCTTTCAAGCTTTGAAGGGTTTTCCGTGCGATGGAGGCAGCTTTTGAGAAACTTGTCAATATGATTACACAGGGACGGTAAAGATGAGGATGATGGAGTTTGGCTAGGGAGCTCAACGCAAGGATGAGAAATTCATGGATATAAACTCGACTCATGAAGAAAGAAGGAATTATAAAACCTAAGACGAGAGTAAGTATCCTTTCCATGGTATAATAGGGCATATAATTAAGGACAAGGGCAAGGACGAGAGACAGGATTTTCAGAAGGGCGAGTGCATGCTTTCACCACCATAATTCCTGAGAGAGAGATAGTAAAAGTCTCTATTGGAAAAGTTTAGCTTTTCGTTTTGATCAACCAGTTAGTACTCTTTTGATCTTAGCGCTTCGCATTTGTTCATATCTACTTCCATAGTTGAGTCTCTGCACCTTAGTACTTGTATTGTAGAAGATCCCATTAGTGTCTCAAATCCAATTGGTGGTTCGGCCCGTTTACCTTTGGTTTGTGAGGATTTGAGAATAACTATATTAAGTGTTGAGTTTAAGCGTAATGCTTATTTTTTTGGTTCCATGGGCTATGAGTTGATTCTAGGCATGGGTTGGTTGGCTAGTAATTCTGAAAGGAGGGTAGTTAGACTTTTGACTTGCCTTGGAAATACCCTCGAGATTTTGTGTAAAGAATCAGTTAGGCTTAGCTAGATAGAATCGCTTAATGCATTTATCGACGATTTGCAATTCGTTAGGGTAGTCCATGAGTACGCAGATGTTTTTTATTAGGTTAGGAGTTTACCCCTAAAATGCGGGATAGACTTCCGCATGTATCCAGTTGACAATGAAAAGCCAGATATCCAATCAACGGCAGTTTTGGAAATGGAAGTCAAGAAGCTTTGCAATTGTGAAGATTAATTAGATAAGGTACATAATAGTGAAGCTCAAGAAGATGCGACTTAGAAGACTGAAGACTAGATACACGCATCATACCCTTTTTCTTAAGGGTACATCATTGATATCTTTTTCTAGGAATTTTATGCATACCTTCTAGCTTTTAAGGTATATCCTTTAGGACGTATCATTGATCTTTAGGTAGAAGCCAATGGACGTAAACATGTATTTGAAACATGTTATGATTGATGGTTGCAAATGGTTGCTCGTGGATGCATATACACACCATAGGCTCTAGAACGACTCAGTCACTTTCATATTGCATTCACATATATGTATTTGCTTAATGGATTTAACTTGATATGTTATCATATGGATGTTTCATATGGATGAATGGCTATGCACACATGTAGTATTTACATAACTAGGGATGCTTGCATACATGATTGGATGCATGGCACTGACATAATTCGCTTTAAGGAGGCCAACTGAATCAGTAGGTCGTCTGATTTTGCATTAGATAAAGACATACACACACACTATGCATATGAACATGAAAGCAATAGAAATCTTTTTAAGGACAATGAATGCATGTGATTGAATGGTTGAGTAGATGGGTTATTGGATGGTAGGGCACATTCTTCCTAACTTGAAGATTTCGGAGACGAAATCCTTTTAAGAGGGGGAGAATGTAACACCCCGTAATTCTGTAACATTAAGTTTCACAAATTAAAGTATAATTAAATTTTAGAAGAAGAATTAAGGGATTACGCCATTGCGTCCTCCGTATGAAAAAGTTATGACCTCCGGATGTTTCAGAATTCAATTTAAAATTCAAACAGCTCAAAATTCAGTTCAAAATTCGAAATAGACCCAAACTGGGCTGGGCGGGAAAATTCCCGCCCAGGACCCAGGTCGACCAGGGGTCGACCTGAGGGTCGACCTGGGTACCCAGGTCGACCAGGGGGTCGACCTACCCGGTCGACCTGGTCAGGTCTGGACCTTTTTCTGGTTCGTGCTGAGTCACCTGGGCCTTCTGGATAGCTCTGAACTGATCTGATGGCTGTGGGTAATTCTAGGGTTCATCTATCGGCTCTAATCAAATTGAAATCCTATATATACAACCTAGTACTCAACCTAAATTCACACAAATTCTCTTAGGCATCTACATGCTGCTTCTCTCTATTCTAACCTCCACCATTAAAATAAATCTAATTCTCCACTAAAATAAGTTATAGTTCTTCTTCAAATTGGAGATTCAAATCAAGATTAAAGCTTTAAGAAAAGAATCAAAGGCTAATTCAACGGTTGCGAGCAACGCCATGCAAATCACCAACGCTATCTGGTTATCCTTTTCTGAAACCGATCAATGTAAGTCAGTTACTTTTTAGATTTGAACGTCTAGATCTATTTGTGGCATGAAATTAAATGAATATAAGAGTATGCCTGATCCTTTCATTTGAATCTGTGCTTGTATACACCCTTGGATCTAATTCAGAACTATTGTGGTCAATTACCGATGAGACGATGCCTATGCCTATGACTATGAACATAAGACCATTGCCTACGACCATGATTCATGACTATGAGATTATTGCCTATGATTATGAACATAAGACTATTGTCTATGACCATGAGGTTGAAATTATTACAGTTAATTGCCTATGACTATTTAGGATAATTGCCTAGGACTATTTTGGTTAATTATCCATGACTATTGTGGTTAATCGCCTATGATTCAAAACTATGAGATTTCTACCTATGACCATGACTATGACTATTGTGGTTAATTGCCTAAGACTATTATGGTTAATTGTTTATGCCCATAACACTATAGTTACAAACCATGTTGTACACCGAACTGGAATTTTGTTGGATCTCATACCTAGGGTGTGACTTGCTTAGTTTATTCCTATTCGCTATTATGTACACCAAAACCATTGGATCCATTATCCTTGTATTTGGCTTGCTTTTGCATGCCTATTCTTTTATGTCAATTCTCATGTTTATCCTCTATTCCCTTTTTAGTTTCATTTCATGAGTATTTAGAAAACTTTTCAAATCATGGTATACGTACGTTATGAGGGTATATCATGAAATCTATATTATTTGGCATAATTTAGAGCATGTATTATAACATGACTATTAGATGCAAATTGGGGTAATTTGACATGAATTATAGAAGATGTAATTTGATATATTGAATCTAGTATTGGCAAGTAAACTAAGCTTCAGGCATAAATTGTAAACTAGATTACAAATCTAGTTTTGACATGAACCGTAAATGGGAATACTAGATCTAAATTGGCATAAAACTGCAGGTTGGGTTAAATGGTAGGTAAATCAAGATTTGGGCCTAGAAATAGGTATGTTAGTGGGCATGACAAATGTAACACCCCGCCTCCGCTAGGGTCACTCGCAAAGGAATGCACTAGCTTTAGAGGGGCATTATTGGTAAACATGCACAGAAATATCACAAGACAGAACATATAAAAATAGCGGAAGTAAAATCAAACTTTCATAACATGAATAAATAAGGTCTAAAGCCTTTTACATCAGAGTACATCAAAACCTGTCTTGCAATAGTAAAGAAGCATAAAGACATTTTCATAAATTATTCCCCAAGTAAAAACAGTAAAGTAGCCATAGCCAGGAAAAGTCCAAGCCATCCATGATGACCTTCAAGCAGAAGAAATCCGAACTAAACAGCAGTGTTTCCTCCCTATAACCTGGGGGGAAACGGAAGAAAAGAGGCGAAACAAAACGGGTCAGTCAAAAAGACTGAGTAAGCCCTATCTACTATTAGTATAAAAACTAGTAAAGTTAACTGACATGAGAAACTGAGATGAACATAAGCATGATAACAAGATAGATAAGCCAAATCAAAATAACAGGATGAACTACTGAACTCAGATAAACTAGGGTGTCGTGACAAACTACGATGTCTAGATAAAACAAGGTATCACATTGTCAGGTTTCTATCAAGTATAATATCCCAAGATATCTATCGCGTATAACGTCCCATGGCATCTATCCTGTATATCCGCTCTGCACCTACCGTACTAGTATCCCAATTGTATCACGTGTTATCCGTGAATGACCCTTACTCAAAAGTCGTGTAATGGTCCATGTCAACCTAATATGCCGCATATATAGGTTACTCAACTCATATGTTTCTTTCCATGTATAAGTTCAGTTCTTTGCCATAGGCTGTACGGGCTTTCCCATGTAAACGGTTTATCCTTGAAGTTGTTTTGGACTGCAACCCTTGATCTAGTTGTGTTTCCTTACCATGAACTATCGCGCGTCCACTTAGGATTTATGCCACCTAGGACCGCTAGGGATTATGCTACCTAATGAACGTTTTCGTGTCTCGGTTTGGGTTTTGGCCACCTAGGACCACTAGGGATTACGCCACCCGTCAACCGCGCCCTTGATCCCACGTATGTATCGTGAATCGTTTTCCATGTCTAGATGCACATGTTCCCCAATGTGCCATCCGAGTTCCGTGCCATGGCAAATCAAGAAATACGGAACTCGGTCGGGAGCTTTAAATCGTCTGCCGATGCAGATATCAAGGTCTGTTTTTGTACCCGTGGCTATGGTCCCACGTGACCCCTCCCTCAACTACTGAAAGGCAATCCAAGAAAAATCATGTATAAGAACCACTCCCCGGCCCCACTATAGCCCACTTTCCTATGGGCCAACCTCACCCATGACTCGATAGCAAGCACATGGTCTGTTGGGGGTTCCCTGCCTTTCCGCACGTACACAATTGACTAAAGATGGTAGGTAGTCGGCGATGTGCTATCCAGGGCAAAAACAAGAATCGTCGACTCCACGCTAATCCATCCCAGTCTTTAGGTTGCTCGCATAGCAACCAAGGCATACTCTTGGTCCTTCTAACGCAGACCTTAACCTCTCATGGGCTTAGTATAATTACCTGGCAGCTCACAGAGGGATCCCAAGAATATCCTCACGTCCCCCGAAGCTTCCACTTCGGCACCCAGTGCGCTGGAGCTTTTATCCAAGTCAGATAACTTGCTCCCCCTCGTATACTAAGCGATGACCTACCGTCTCAGGTTACTCATCGTTTTGAGAATTAGTCCTATGTCCTTAGCTAAGAATTATTACTTAGTTACCCTTAACTAAGGTTTACCACTTAGCTTCCTTTCCCGTTATCCTTGATTAACCACGGTTTTCTACCTAGTTCTTCTAGCTAGGGTTTGTCTATTGGGTTAAGTGTTATCATTCAAGTCCATGACTTAACCCGCCCACGAATCACGTCAAAGATTGGCTAAGTATTTAAGTTCAAGACTTAGTCCCACAAGTTGGTTAAGTGTACCCAGAGGCTCATGACTTAACCCTATCAAGTCAAATTGGTCAAGTACTAGCTTACCTTAATCCTATCGGATTATCTTGCTAGATCGATTAAGCATAGATTATCTTAATCCCATCAAATTATCGAGTCGGATTGGTTAAGTATAGGTTGGCTTAACCCCATCCTCTAATCGTACTACAATGGTTAAGTATATTCTAAAAAGGTCTTGTGACTTAACCTTATCAGGTCCGCGTATTAGATTGGTTAAGTGTAAGTTACTTAACCCCATCAAATCATCATGTATAATTGGTTAAGTATAAGTTGCTTAACCCCATTAAATTATCACGTTAAGTTGGTTAAGTATTGGTTACTTAACCTCATTGAATTACCGAGTTTAAATTGGTTAAGTGTTTAACTTAACCCCATCGAATTACCGTGTTTAGATTAGTTAAGTGTGGATTACTTAACCCCATCTAATTACCGTGTCGGATTAGTTAGGTGCAAATTACTTAACCCCATCCCCCTAATCATCTTGTATGGTTAAGTGTCATTAAGAAAACTTACTTAACCTTGCCAAATTATCATGTTGGATTGATTAAGTGTTGGTTAACTTAATCCCCGTCCACTAGTCGTATAAAAATGGTTAAGCGTCATTAGGCAAATCAAATCACTTAACCTACCCAACCTTGTCATGTTTTGTTAAGTATCATTAGCCTAACCAATTTACTTAACCCATTTACCCATGTCATATTTGGTTAAGAGTCATTAATCAAATTAACTTAACCCTATCATGTGGCATTAATTACTTAATGCACCCCAACCTCTCACATTAGACTTTGTTGTGGTTACTAGTTAAGCCGGTCGGTTCCGGGTAGCTTTACACCACAACTTGGTCTAACCTCGGGTTCAAGCACAACATGACCAACTTCTCACATTGGGTCCTATTGTTTGCAACTACTAGTTAGGCCGGTCGGTTCCGGGTAGTTTTACGTTGCAAACTCAACCCAACCTCGAGTTGACCACTTTCATGTTTAGTCTAGTGTCATGTTCATCATGTTTCCAAAACATGTTACAAGTTTTTCAAGCATTTGGGTAGACCTAACTTAATAGGTAAATTCCCAAAGGGTAGACCTAACTTAATAGGTAAATTCCCAAGCTTATGTTTTTATGCATACTTACATGTCATCTTCCATGTTATATTTCAAGCCATGTTTTCAAGTTGTATTTTCATGTCATTAGAAATTACCCATAACATAACCCAATGCTTTTAAACTCGCATATACGTTCGCAACAACGTAATGGATTAAAAGAAGAGACTTGGCAAAGGAATGACAAAAATGGGTATTAAGCCACAAGTTAATCATGGTGGCAAATGAGGCACAAATGTGTTCGTTAGCTTGCATGTTACATTCTTAAGCCTCAAAAACATGCATCAACCCAAACTTGGTACATAAGCGAATCATGGTGACAAAAGACATGGAATGATGGCTAGAAACTCGCATATATCATCATATACGGATTATGACTTCATATGCAAGTTGACATAATGATTATGAAGATTCTCATGTTGCATAATGCAACATTTCAACATAAAGGTTGTGGCTTTTAGCTCATAAGATCAAGATAATGACTTCATAAACTTGCATAACATGATAGCATGCATCATTCTAATTAATCAAACCCAAACTTTCAACATGAACATTTAACTTCATAGTTAATATCTAAGAGTAGGGAAGGGCTTACATTGCTTTGAAGGCCTAAATCGATTAAACTAAAGCTTGTGAGGAAGCTTATGCATGCCATCACCCAAATACCCAAAGATGGATGCCCCAAATCAACAAAAACACCATCTTTATGAACAAAGATCAAAGCTTTTGCCTTGAAATCAACTTGAGAGGCTCTCATACTAACATAGGGACTCTCTAACACTCTCATGATCATGAAACCTTTCATAGAAATGAAGTGGAGGCTAGGATAGTTGAGTGGAGGCCATGAGAGTAGAAATTTTGCCATAGTTTAGTTACATGAATGAATAATGAGGATTTAGGATAGGTTAGGGTCTTATTTATAGATTAGGCAAGTGTTTTAGGCCATAGGATTAAACCTAGATTCAATCCAAGCCATCAAAGCATGTCTTGGGGAAGAAGTCAAGTGTAGGAACCATCTAGGGCCTTTAGATTAAAGATGAACCATGAGAACCATCCAAATGCAAAATCTGCATTTGAGCGAATCGGCCCACGGGTTGACAGCCAAACACCCTGGATTAACCCCTAGTCGACCCAGCGGGCTCGGGTCGACCTCAAAAATCGGCCGGTTCGGTTATTCCCCTCTCTCAATTCGCTATTTTGAACATTTTTGCATATTTATTTATTTAATTTTCAATTATATATATATATATATCAATATATATATATTTCTCTGCGCAACCCATTTCACTTAATTAAGTATACTTTAATTTGGGAATTTTTCGTGAAACTTCGCGAGGCCATATCTTGGTCATACGGACTCCGATTTTCGAAAACTCTGACTCTATTTCGCGTATTTTTCCGAGACGAACGCAATGGCATAGTCCGTTTCACTTGATTCAGAATTTAAAATTAAATTCTGCCTTGATTCTCGTCTTTAATCATGTTATCGAAATACGGGTTGTTACATTCTCCCCACCTTTTAGGATTTCGTCCCCGAAATCTCCAAGTTAGGAAGAACATATCCTACCATCCATCATCCATCTACTCAAAACATCATCCACGAGCAACCATTGTCCTTAGATGATTTCTAATGCTGTATGAATATATGCAAGACGTGTGTGTACATGTTCCTTAGCTAATGCTAATGATCAGGCCTGGATAATCTTTCTAATGCAAAATATGTAAAGTGTCATGAATCCAACATGTATGCAAATAGTCCTAGTCATATAGATACTATATGCGTGCACAATCATTCATTCATATGCAACAACCGCATGATAATACATTCGATTTCATCCATAAACAAGTATAAATACTCGTGCATATGCAATATGAAATGTGACCTAGTCGAGCTAGAATCTAATGTGTATTCGCGCATCCACGAGCAACCACTTGCAACCATATCAATCATAACATGTTTCAAATACATGTTTACATCCATAGGGTTCTACCTAGGATTCCCTGGAATAGGGTCAAGAAGAAAAACAAGACAAACTCCTTACGGGGTTTGTAACAGAAAATAGGACCGAGAGGGTGTCCACAAAAGATAGCCTACAAGTAAGCTCTACAGAAAACAGGGATCAAGGATATACTCCCAAAAAGAGATATCATGCGCGTATCTAGTCTTTGACCATCAAAGTCGTACTTCCTTGAGCTCAATTCCATTGTGCCTTGACCGTCCTTTAACTTCGCGATTTCGTAGCTTCTTATTTCCTGTTTCCATAACATGAGCTGGAACTCATTTCTTCGTCGCCTCTCGTTCCACTCGCACACTTAGCGCAAACATGACTGCGTACTCATGATCTCATGCAAGCTTTCCAAAATTCACTAGTGAATCTCGGACTTCGTACCATAAGGTATTCCACGTAGTAGAACTTTCTCTTGGAAGTAAACAGATGCCAACCGGGTTATCAAGTGCACTTACTAGGGTGATTTCCATAACCCATGCATAAGTGAAATAAACCATCCGTCTTATCGGCGAACACCACTCGATCGGGCTTCAAATTTCCAATAAAGGTATCAAGGGATTCTAGGTAACTAATCATGACCAAACCCAAAAGGTTTCACGAGACTTCGAGGGTATTACCAAGGCTAGTCAAGAGTCTAACTACCCTCCTATCAAAACCGAGAGTGGCACCCCTTACTGGATAACCACTTCATCCCTAGAATCCATCCATAACCGAGGCATGTCATTCTCAAATCCAAAACAAGTCATGAATAAATGGACCGATTCTCCACAGGACTTGAGACAAAAATGGGATTCTCTATTACGCTAGTACTTAAGGTGCAGAGACTCAACTATCGAAGCAGGCTTAAATGATACGAACAACGAAGTCCTAACGGGATGGTAGAGAAGAAAAGCTAAACCTTTAACGAGATCGTTACCCTCCTTCCGAGGTACTCTAGAAATGAGAGCATACTACTGCCCTCCCGATGATCTTGTCCTTGTCCCATGATACTTAACTATCCGTCCCGTTCCACCATGCCAAAGGTACTCTCTCGTCATGGGTTTCATTGTTCATCTTTCTCTCTCATTCTGGGTTGAGCCATACCAACAAGTTGCTCATCCTTAAACTCGTATCCTTTACCCTTGCTCTTTATTATCCTTTCTTGTAACACGGCAATGGGTCTCTCGAGAACCACCTCCATCGTACAGGAAACACCTACGTGGCTAGACAAAGATTAGTCACAGTGAGAACTACTGTGACCACGGATGGAGGAAAGAAAGGAAATGAGATTCAATCAAGGAATCAAAGAATGGTGCTAATGGCTTTTGGGGAATAGCCTTTTTAAAACAAACTTTTCTTGAAAAATGCTTCTTTATAAACGGTTTTCCAAATAGTTTTCAGAAGGTTTTAAAAGCTTTTGCCCAGTCTGGTAACCTTCTGCTCTAATACCAAATGTGTAACACCCCACCTCCGCTAGGGTCACTCGCAAAGGAATGCACTAGCTTTAGAGGGGCATTATTGGTAAACATGCACAGAAATATCACAAGACAGAACATATATAAATAGCGGAAGTAAAATCAAACTTTCATAAATTCAATAATTAAGGTCTAAAGCCTTTTACATCAGAGTACATCAAAACCTGTCTTGCAATAGTAAAGAAGCATAAAGACTTTTTAATAAATTATTCCCCAAGTAAAACAGAAAAGTAGCCATAGCCAAGAGAAGTCCAAGCCATTCATGATGACCTTCAAGCAGAAGAAGTCCGAACTAAACAGCATTGTTTCCTCCCTGAAACCTGGGGGGGAAACGGAAGAAAAGAGGCGAAACAAAACGGGTCAGTCAAAAAGACTGAGTAAGTCCTATCTACTTCCAGTATAAAAACAGGTAAAGGTAACATGACATGCATAAACTGAAAGTAAACATAAGGATAACTACAAGATAGATAAACCAGGGTAGCCGGTTGAACTACTGCGGCAAGGTAAACTAAGGTATCATGATAAACTACGGTGTTATGATAAGTCAAGGTATCACATCGTCAGATTTCTATCGAGTACATTATCCCAAGGTATCTACCCCGTCTAACATCCCACGGTATCTATTATGTATATTCTTCCTAGTTCTAACATGTATATTTGCTCTGCACCTCTCGTACTAGTATCCCTACCCGCGTCATGTGTTAACCATGAATGTCCCGTGCTCAAAGTCGTGTAATGGTCCATGTCAACCTAATATCGCATATATAAGTTGCTCAAATCATATGTTTCTTTCCATGTATACAAGTTCAGTCCTTTGCCGTACCTCGTACGGGCTTCCTCATGTCGTATTATCCTTGAAATCGTTTGGACTGTCACCCTTGTTCTAGCTAGGCTCTTCCATATGAATCATCGTTTGAACTACTAGGACTTACGCCACCTAGCACCACTAGGGATTACGCTTACCTATTGCACGCTTTCGTATTTCGGTTTGGGTTAAACCACCTAGGCCACTAGGGATTACGCTAACCCTCAACCGCGCCCTTTTTCCCACGCATTCATCGTGAATCGTTTTTCTATAACTGTATGCACATGTATCACATCGTGCCATCCGAGTCCTGTCACACGGCAAAACAAGAAATACAGGACTCGGTCGGGAGCTTTAGATTTATCTGGCGATGCAGATACTAAGGTCTGCTTTTCTACACGTGGCTATGGTCCCACGAGACCCCTCCCTCAACTAGTGAAAGGCAACACAAGAGAAAATCTTGCATGAGAACTACACTCCGGCCAGCCCACATCCTACGGCCTACCTCACCCATAATTAGATAACAATTATGGTCTGTTGGGTGTTCCCTGCCCTTCCGTACGTACACGCTTGACTCAAGATGGTAGATGATCGACGAACTTGCTATCTCGGGCACCTTATGTATTCATCGACTCACTGCTATCCACCCCAGTCTTTAGGTCGCTCGCATAGCAACCAAGGCATATTCTTGGTTCTTCTAACGCAGACCTTAACCTCTTGTGAGCCCAGGATGATCATCTGCGACCTCACAGAGGGATACCAAGAATATCCTCACGTTCCCCGAAGCCGCTGCTTCGTTACCCAGTTCGCTGGAGCCTTTATCTAAATCTGATAGCCTGCTCCTACGCGTATACTTAAACGATGACCTACCGTATCGGGTTACTCATCTATCTAAGAAGTGGTCCAGATTTCCTTGACTAAGAATTATTACTTAGTTTCCCTTAACTAAGGTTTACCACTTAGCCTTATTTCCATTACCCTTGTTAACTATGGTTATTTACCTAATCCTCCGAATTAGGGTTTATCTAATGGGTTAAGTGTCACTTAAGTTCACAACTTAACCCGTCTACAAAACATGTCGAAACTGGCTAAGTATCCAAGTCCAAGACTTAACCCTACAGACCATGTGTCAAGTTGGTTAAGTATATCAAGCAACCCATGACTTAACCTCATCTAATTATCATTTTAGATTGGTTAGGTATATATTAATTTGACCCTATCAAATTACCGAGTCAAATCGGTCAAGCGTATTCGAAACGATTCGTGACTTAGCCTTATCATGTTTTCACATTAGATTGGTTAAGTATAGGTTAACTTAACCTCATCAAATTAACGAGTTAGATTGGTTAAGTATAGGTCACTTAACCTCATCAGATCATCGTGTTAAATTAGTTAAGTGTTTAACTTAACCCCATTAAATTACCAAGTTGGATTAATTAAGTCTAGGCTAACTTAACCCCATCCGATTACCATGTTTAGATTAGTTAAGCCTAATCTTAACCCCATCCATTAACTGTATTATACGGTTAAGTGTCATTAAGAAAATTTACTTAACCTTATCACGTTATCGTGTTGGATTGATTAAGTGTTGGTTAACTTAACCCCGTCCACTAGTCGTATAAAAATGGTCAAGCGTCATTAGGCAAATCAAGTTACTTAACCTACCCAAGCTTATCATGTTTTGTTAAGTATCATTAGCCAAATCAAATTACTTAACCCATTTGTCCATATCATATTTGGTTAAGCCTCATTAATCAAATTAACGTAACCCTATTATGTGGCATTAATTTAATTAATGCACCCTCAACCTCTCACATTAGACCTTGTTGTGGTTACTAGTTAAGCCGGGCGGGTCCGGGTAGATTTACACCACAACCTAGTCTAACCTCGGGTCTTAAGCGCGACATGACCAACTTCTCACATTGGGTCCTATTGTTTGCAACTACTAGTTAGGCCGGTCGGTTCCGGGTAGTTTTACGTTGCAAACTCAACCCAACCTCGAGTTGGCCACACTTATATTATCTAAGTTCATCATGTTTCCAAACATGTTACAAGTTTTTAAGCATTTGGGTAGACCTAACTTAATAGGTAAATTCCCAAAGGGTAGACCTAACTTAATAGGTAAATTCCCAAGCTCATGTTTTTATGCATACTTACATGCCAACTTCCATGTTATCTTTCAAGTCATATTTTCAAGTAAAAACACATGTCATAATCAAGTTAAGATTTCACGACATGTTCATGTTTATCTAACTACCCAAAAATCGTGTTTTCCCAACGCGAGCAAAGCGAGTCAACATAGTAAGAATACCATGTCACATATTGGTCTCAAAACATGCATGATGCCAAAAAGGGATTGGCTTCCACATGCATAACATCATAAAGGGATTGGCCATAAACATGCATAGTGTCATAAGGTAATTTGGCCACAAACATGCATATTATCAAAAAGGGTTTAGCCATAAACATGCATATTATCAAAAGGGTTTGGCCATAAACATTCATATTATCAAAAAGGGTTTGGCCATAAACATGCATAACTTAAAAGAGGGGATTGGCCACAAGCATGCATAATCTCATAAAGGACTTGGCCACAAACTTGCATGATAGCATAAAGGGTTTGGGTTCATAAACATGCATAAGCCCCAAAATCTAGTCTTAGCCAATGTTTCACAAGTAAAATGGTTCCTAAAGGTTCATGCTAGCATTTCATGCATAAAGATCCAAACTTGCAAGTTAAACTAGGTTATGCATAGCATGAGAGGCATGATCAAGTCACTCACATGGCCTAAGATCATAAATATGAACACAAGAGGCAAGGTAAGGTTCATATAGGTTCGCATAATCATGTTTAGCCTCATTTTATCCCATGTCATTATCAAAACTACCGTTTCCATCTAAAAGTAGCTAGAACTTACATAGTTAGGCCTAGGGAAAGAAGCATGGATCATCTTGGCTAAGAAAGGTGCCTCCTTTGTAGAAGAATCGTCATGGAACTCGCATAGCAATGTTGATTTGGCCTTGATTTGGTGTAGCAAGCTAGCACCTTTTGATTTGAACTTGATTTGAGTGCATAGGCTCTAGGGATTGGAGATGGAGGCCATGATCAATATTGATTTTGGCAGCACTTAGTTGCTAGGTTTGATTTTTAGGGATTTAGGTTAGGTTTAGGGTCTTTTTATAGAGATTAGGATAGTTTTAGGCCATAGGATTAGATCTAGGATTAATCTAGACCACAGAAATCGTCACAGGCCCATCAGACCAGACCAAGACTGCATCCAGGTGCACCAGATCAGAATCAGCCGACAGGGCAAGTCGACAGCCCTGTCGACATGCCTGTCGACTTGTCTGGGCGGGAATTTCCCCGCCTGGCCCCATTTCTGCATGCTTCGAAATTCAAATTTCCCGAAAACTTCTTTGGGCCTTAACCGGGTCATACGGACTCCGATTTTCGAAAACTCGGACTCTATTTCGCGTATTTTTCCGAGACGAACGCAATGGCATAGCCCGTTTTACTTGATTCAGAATTTAAAATTAAATTCTGCCTTGATTCTCGTTTTAACATGTTATTGAAATACGGGTTGTTACATTCTCCCCACCTTTTAGGATTTCGTCCCCGAAATCTCCAAGTTAGGAAGAACATATCCTACCATCCATCATCCATCTACTCAAAACATCATCCACAAGAAACCATCGTCCTTAGATGATTTCTAATGCTGTATGAATACATGCAAAGAGTGTGTGTATATGTTCCTTAGCTAATGCTAATGATCAGGCCTGAAAAATCTCTTGAATGCAAAAATATGTTTAGTGCTATGAATCTAACATGTATGCAAATAGTCCTAATCATATATATACACTATATGCGTGCACAAACATTCATCCATATGCAACGTCCACCTGGTAACACATTCAATTTCATCCATAAACAAGTATAAATACTCGTGCATATGCAATATGAAATGTGACCGAGTCGAGCTAATATCTAATGTAAATTCGCGCATCCACGAGCAACCACTTGCAACCATTTGCAACCATATCAACCATAACATGTTTCAAATACATGTTTACATCCATAGGGTTCTACCTAAGATTCCCTGAAACAGGGTCGAGAAGATAACCAAAACAAACTCCGTACGGGGTTTGTAACAGAGACAGGACCGAGAGGATATCCATAAAAGATAGCCTACAAGCAAGCTCAACAGAAAAACAGGGATCGAGGATATATTCCCAAAAGAGATATCATGCACGTATTTAGTCTTCAGTCTCCTGAGTCGCATTACCTTGAGCTTAGTTCCATCAGGCCTTGACTGCCTTTGACTTCATGATTTCGTAGCTCCTTGATTCCTATTTCCAAGGTGTGAGTGAAACTCATTTCACTGTCGCCTCTCGTTTCACTTTCACTTATTCTTTACCTAGTATACTTAGCTCAACCATATCTACGTACTCAAGCCAGCTCTCCAAAATTCACTAGTGAATTCTGGATCTCGTTTTCCGATGCCAATCCAAATTGCCAAGAGTCCTTACTAGGGTGATTCCCATAACTCATGCATAATCGAAATGAACCATCCGCCTTAGCGGCGAATTCTATTCAAATGGACTACCAACAACTGCATCCTGGGATTCTAGGTAACTAGCCATGACAAAACCCAAAAGGTTACACGAGACTTCGAGGGTATCACCAAGATGAGTCGAGAATCTAACTACCCTCTTTCCAAAACCGAGAATGGCACCCCTTACTGGATAACCACTTCATCCCTAGAATCCATCCATAGCTTATAAACATAAGCATTATTTCCAAGCTCAATACTTGGCATAGACATTCTCAAATCCAAACAAGTCATGAATAAATGGACCGATCTTCCAATAGGACTTGAGACAAAAACGGGATCCTCTATTATACTAGTACTAAGGTGCAGAGACTCAACTATCGAAGCGGACTTAAAAAGATGCGGTGATCAAAACAAAGTCCCGACGGGATGATAGAGAAGAAAAACTAAACCTTTAACAAGATCGTTACCCTCCTTCTGAGGTACCCTAGAAATGAGAGCATACTATTGCCCTCCGAATGATCTTGTCCCTGTTCCATGATACTTAACTATCCGTCCCGTTTCACCATGCCAAAGGTACTCTCTCATCATGGGTTTCATTGTTCATCTTTCTCCCTCCTTTTAGGACTCAGCCATACCAACATGTTGCTTATCCCTGAGCTCGTATCCTTTTTCCTTGTCCTTACTATCCTTTCATGCATAACTCTGCAACGGTCTCTCGAGAACCACCTCCATCGTACGGGAAACACTTACGCAGCTAGAATGACTAGTCGCAGTCAAAACCACTGTGACTACAGATGGAGGAAAGAAAGGAAAAGAGATTCAATCAAGGAAACAAGGATAATGCTAATGGCCTTTGGGGAATAGCCTTTTTCTTTTTAAAAGAAAATTTTCTTGAAAAATGCTTCTTTGTAAACGGTTTTTCAAATAGTTTTCAGAAGGTTTTAAAAACTTTTGCCCAGTCTGGTAACCTTCTGCTCTGATACCAAATGTAACACCCCACCTCCACTAGGGTCACTCGCAAAGGAATGCACTAGCTTTAGAGGGGCATTATTGGTAAACATGCACAGAAATATCACAAGACAGAACATATATAAATAGCGGAAGTAAAATCAAACTTTCATAAATTCAATAATTAAGGTCTAAAGCCTTTTACATCAGAGTACATCAAAACTTGTCTTGCAATAGTAAAGAAGCATAAAAACTTTTTAATAAATTATTCCCCAAGTAAAACAGTAAAGTAGCCATAGCCAAGAGAAGTCCAAGCCATCCATGATGACCTTCAAGCAGAAGAAGTCCGAACTAAACAGCATTGTTTCCTCCCTGAAACCTGGGGGGGGAAACGGAAGAAAAGAGGCGAAACAAAACGGGTCAGTCAAAAAGACTGAGTAAGTCCTATCTACTTCCAGTATAAAAACAGGTAAAGGTAATATGACATGCATAAACTGAAAGTAAACATAAGGATAACTACAAGATAGATAAACCAGGGTAGCCGGTTGAACTACTGCGGCAAGGTAAACTAAGGTATCATGATAAACTACGGTGTTATGATAAGTCAAGGTATCACATCGTCAGATTTCTATCGAGTACATTATCCCAAGGTATCTACCCCGTCTAACATCCCACGGTATCTATTATGTATATTCTTCCTAGTTCTAACATGTATATTTGCTCTGCACCTCTCGTACTAGTATCCCTACCCGCGTCATGTGTTAACCATGAATGTCCCGTGCTCAAAGTCGTGTAATGGTCCATGTCAACCTAATATCGCATATATAGGTTACTCAAATCATATGTTTCTTTCCATGTATACAAGTTCAGTCCTTTGCCGTACCTCGTACGGGCTTCCTCATGTCGTATTATCCTTGAAATCGTTTGGACTGTCACCCTTGCTCTAGCTAGGCTCTTCCATATGAATCATCGTTTGAACTACTAGGACTTACGCCACCTAGCACCACTAGGGATTACGCTTACCTATTGCACGCTTTCGTATTTCGGTTTGGGTTAAACCACCTAGGCCACTAGGGATTACGCTAACCCTCAACCGCGCCCTTTTTCCCACGCATTCATCGTGAATCGTTTTTCTATAACTGTATACACATGTATCACATCGTGCCATCCGAGTCCTGTCACACGGCAAAACAAGAAATACAGGACTCGGTCGGGAGCTTGAGATTTATCTGCCGATGCAGATACTAAGGTCTGCTTTTCTACACGTGGCTATGGTCCCACGAGACCCCTCCCTCAACTAGTGAAAGGCAACACAAGAGAAAATCTTGCATGAGAACTACACTCCGGCCAGCCCACATCCTACGGCCTACCTCACCCATAATTAGATAACAATTATGGTCTGTTGGGTGTTCCCTGCCCTTCCGTACGTACACGCTTGACTCAAGATGGTAGATGATCGACGAACTTGCTATCTCGGGCACCTTATGTATTCATTGACTCACTGCTATCCACCCCAGTCTTTAGGTCGCTCGCATAGCAACCAAGGCATATTCTTGGTTCTTCTAACGCAGACCTTAACCTCTTGTGAGCCCAGGATGATCATCTGCGACCTCACAGAGGGATACCAAGAATATCCTCACGTTCCCCGAAGCCGCTGCTTCGTTACCCAGTTCGCTGGAGCCTTTATCTAAATCAGATAGCCTGCTCCTACGCGTATACTTAAACGATGACCTACCGTATCGGGTTACTCATCTATCTAAGAAGTGGTCCAGATTTCCTTGACTAAGAATTATTACTTAGTTTCCCTTAACTAAGGTTTACCACTTAGCCTTATTTCCATTACCCTTGTTAACTATGGTTATTTACCTAATCCTCCGAATTAGGGTTTATCTAATGGGTTAAGTGTCACTTAAGTTCACAACTTAACCCGTCTACAAAACATGTCGAAACTGGCTAAGTATCCAAGTCCAAGACTTAACCCTACAGACCATGTGTCAAGTTGGTTAAATATATCAAGCAACCCATGACTTAACCTCATCTAATTATCATTTTAGATTGGTTAGGTATATATTAATTTGACCCTATCAAATTACCGAGTCAAATCGGTCAAGCGTATTCGAAACGATTCGTGACTTAGCCTTATCATGTTTTCACATTAGATTGGTTAAGTATAGGTTAACTTAACCTCATCAAATTAACGAGTTAGATTGGTTAAGTATAGGTCACTTAACCTCATCAGATCATCGTGTTAAATTAGTTAAGTGTTTAACTTAACCCCATTAAATTACCAAGTTGGATTAATTAAGTCTAGGCTAACTTAACCCCATCCGATTACCATGTTTAGATTAGTTAAACCTAATCTTAACCCCATCCATTAACTGTATTATACGGTTAAGTGTCATTAAGAAAATTTACTTAACCTTATCACGTTATCGTGTTGGATTGATTAAGTGTTGGTTAACTTAACCCCGTCCACTAGTCGTATAAAAATGGTCAAGCGTCATTAGGCAAATCAAGTTACTTAACCTACCCAAGCTTATCATGTTTTGTTAAGTATCATTAGCCTAATCAAATTACTTAACCCATTTGTCCATATCATATTTGGTTAAGCCTCATTAATCAAATTAACTTAACCCTATTATGTGGCATTAATTTAATTAATGCACCCTCAACCTCTCACATTAGACCTTGTTGTGGTTACTAGTTAAGCCGGGCGGGTCCGGGTAGATTTACACCACAACCTAGTCTAACCTCGGGTCTTAAGCGCGACATGACCAACTTATCACATTGGGTCCTATTGTTTGCAACTACTAGTTAGGCCGGTCGGTTCCGGGTAGTTTTACGTTGCAAACTCAACCCAACCTCGAGTTGGCCACACTTATATTATCTAAGTTCATCATGTTTCCAAACATGTTACAAGTTTTTAAGCATTTGGGTAGACCTAACTTAATAGGTAAATTCCCAAAGGGTAGACCTAACTTAATAGGTAAATTCCCAAGCTCATGTTTTTATGCATACTTACATGCCAACTTCCATGTTATCTTTCAAGTCATATTTTCAAGTAAAAACACATGTCATAATCAAGTAAAGATTTCACGACATGTTCATGTTTATCTAACTACCCAAAAATCGTGTTTTCCCAACGCGAGCAAAGCGAGTCAACATAGTAAGAATACCATGTCACATATTGGTCTCAAAACATGCATGATGCCAAAAAGGGATTGGCTTCCACATGCATAACATCATAAAGGGATTGGCCATAAACATGCATAGTGTCATAAGGTAATTTGGCCACAAACATGCATATTATCAAAAAGGGTTTAGCCATAAACATGCATATTATCAAAAGGGTTTGGCCATAAACATGCATATTATCAAAAAGGGTTTGGCCATAAACATGCATAACTTAAAAGAGGGGATTGACCACAAGCATGCATAATCTCATAAAGGACTTGGCCACAAACTTGCATGATAGCATAAAGGGTTTGGGTTCATAAACATGCATAAGCCCCAAAATCTAGTCTTAGCCAATGTTTCACAAGTAAAATGGTTCCTAAAGGTTCATGCTAGCATTTCATGCATAAAGATCCAAACTTGCAAGTTAAACTAGGTTATGCATAGCATGAGAGGCATGATCAAGTCACTCACATGGCCTAAGATCATAAATATGAACACAAGAGGCAAGGTAAGGTTCATATAGGTTCGCATAATCATGTTTAGCCTCATTTTATCCCATGTCATTATCAAAACTACCGTTTCCATCTAAAAGTAGCTAGAACTTACATAGTTAGGCCTAGGGAAAGAAGCATGGATCATCTTGGCTAAGAAAGGTGCCTCCTTTGTAGAAGAATCGTCATGGAACTCGCATAGCAATGTTGATTTGGCCTTGATTTGGTGTAGCAAGCTAGCACCTTTTGATTTGAACTTGATTTGAGTGCATAGGCTCTAGGGATTGGAGATGGAGGCCATGATCAATATTGATTTTGGCAGCACTTAGTTGCTAGGTTTGATTTTTAGGGATTTAGGTTAGGTTTAGGGTCTTTTTATAGAGATTAGGATAGTTTTAGGCCATAGGATTAGATCTAGGATTAATCTAGACCACAGAAATCGTCAAAGGCCCATCAGACCAGACCAAGACTGCATCCAGGTGCACCAGATCAGAATCAGCCGACAGGGCAAGTCGACAGCCCTGTCGACATGCCTGTCGACATGCCTGTCGACATGCCTGTCGACTTGTCTGGGCGGGAATTTTCCCGCCTGGCCCCATTTCTGCATGCTTCGAAATTCAAATTTCCCGAAAATTTCTTTGGGCCTTAACCGGGTCATACGGACTCTGATTTTCGAAAACTCGGACTCTATTTCGCGTATTTTTCCGAGACGAACGCAATGGCATAGCCCGTTTTACTTGATTCAGAATTTAAAATTAAATTCTGCCTTGATTCTCGTTTTAACATGTTATTGAAATACGGGTTGTTACAAAATGTAACACCCCGCCTCCGCTAGGGTCACTCGCAAAGGAATGCACTAGCTTTAGAGGGGCATTATTGGTAAACATGCACAGAAATATCACAAGACAGAACATATAAAAATAGCGGAAGTAAAATCAAACTTTCATAACATGAATAAATAAGGTCTAAAGCCTTTTACATCAGAGTACATCAAAACCTGTCTTGCAATAGTAAAGAAGCATAAAGACATTTTCATAAATTATTCCCCAAGTAAAAACAGTAAAGTAGCCATAGCCAGGAAAAGTCCAAGCCATCCATGATGACCTTCAAGCAGAAGAAGTCTGAACTAAACAGCAGTGTTTCCTCCCTGTAACCTGGGGGGGAACGGAAGAAAAGAGGCGAAACAAAACGGGTCAGTCAAAAAGACTGAGTAAGCCCTATCTACTATTAGTATAAAAACTAGTAAAGTTAACTGACATGAGAAACTGAGATGAACATAAGCAAGATAACAAGATAGATAAGCCAAATCAAAATAACAGGATGAACTACTGAACTCAGATAAACTAGGGTGTCGTGATAAACTACGATGTCTAGATAAAACAAGGTATCACATTGTCAGGTTTCTATCAAGTATAATATCCCAAGATATCTATCGCGTATAACGTCCCATGGCATCTATCCTGTATATCCGCTCTGCACCTACCGTACTAGTATCCCAATTGTATCACGTGTTATCCGTGAATGACCCTTACTCAAAAGTCGTGTAATGGTCCATGTCAACCTAATATGCCGCATATATAGGTTACTCAACTCATATGTTTCTTTCCATGTATAAGTTCAGTTCTTTGCCATAGGCTGTACGGGCTTTCCCATGTAAACGGTTTATCCTTGAAGTTGTTTTGGACTGCAACCCTTGATCTAGTTGTGTTTCCTTACCATGAACTATCGCGCGTCCACTTAGGATTTATGCCACCTAGGACCGCTAGGGATTATGCTACCTAATGAACGTTTTCGTGTCTCGGTTTGGGTTTTGGCCAACTAGGACCACTAGGGATTACGCCACCCGTCAACCGCGCCCTTGATCCCACGTATGTATCGTGAATCGTTTTCCATGTCTAGATGCACATGTTCCCCAATGTGCCATCCGAGTTCCGTGCCAGGGCAAATCAAGAAATACGGAACTCGGTCGGGAGCTTTAAATCGTCTGCCGATGCAGATATCAAGGTCTGTTTTTGTACCCGTGGCTATGGTCCCACGTGACCCCTCCCTCAACTACTGAAAGGCAATCCAAGAAAAATCATGTATAAGAACCACTCCCCGGCCCCACTATAGCCCACTTTCCTACGGGCCAACCTCACCCATGACTCGATAGCAAGCACATGGTCTATTGGGGGTTCCCTGCCTTTCCGCACGTACACGATTGACTAAAGATGGTAGGTAGTCGACGATGTGCTATCCAGGGCAAAAACAAGAATCGTCGACTCCACGCTAATCCATCCCAGTCTTTAGGTTGCTCGCATAGGAACCAAGGCATACTCTTGGTCCTTCTAACGCAGACCTTAACCTCTCATGGGCTTAGTATAATTACCTGGCAGCTCACAGAGGGATCCCAAGAATATCCTCACGTCCCCCGAAGCTTCCACTTCGGCACCCAGTGCGCTGGAGCTTTTATCCAAGTCAGATAACTTGCTCCCCCTCGTATACTAAGCGATGACCTACCGTCTCAGGTTACTCATCGTTTTGAGAATTAGTCCTATGTCCTTAGCTAAGAATTATTACTTAGTTACCCTTAACTAAGGTTTACCACTTAGCTTCCTTTCCCGTTATCCTTGATTAACCACGGTTTTCTACCTAGTTCTTCTAGCTAGGGTTTGTCTATTGGGTTAAGTGTTATCATTCAAGTCCATGACTTAACCCGCCCACGAATCACGTCAAAGATTGGCTAAGTATTTAAGTTCAAGACTTAGTCCCACAAGTTGGTTAAGTGTACCCAGAGGCTCATGACTTAACCCTATCAAGTCAAATTGGTCAAGTACTAGCTTACCTTAATCCTATCGGATTATCTTGCTAGATCGATTAAGCATAGATTATCTTAATCCCATCAAATTATCGAGTCGGATTGGTTAAGTATAGGTTGGCTTAACCCCATCCTCTAATCGTACTACAATGGTTAAGTATATTCTAAAAAGGTCTTGTGACTTAACCTTATCAGGTCCGCGTATTAGATTGGTTAAGTGTAAGTTACTTAACCCCATCAAATCATCATGTATAATTGGTTAAGTATAAGTTGCTTAACCCCATTAAATTATCACGTTAAGTTGGTTAAGTATTGGTTACTTAACCTCATTGAATTACCGAGTTTAAATTGGCTAAGTGTTTAACTTAACCCCATCGAATTACCGTGTTTAGATTAGTTAAGTGTGGATTACTTAACCCCATCTAATTACCGTGTCGGATTAGTTAGGTGCAAATTACTTAACCCCATCCCCTAATCATCTTGTATGGTTAAGTGTCATTAAGAAAACTTACTTAACCTTGCCAAATTATCATGTTGGATTGATTAAGTGTTGGTTAACTTAATCCCCGTCCACTAGTCGTATAAAAATGGTTAAGCGTCATTAGGCAAATCAAATCACTTAACCTACCCAACCTTGTCATGTTTTGTTAAGTATCATTAGCCTAACCAATTTACTTAACCCATTTACCCATGTCATATTTGGTTAAGAGTCATTAATCAAATTAACTTAACCCTATCATGTGGCATTAATTACTTAATGCACCCCAACCTCTCACATTAGACTTTGTTGTGGTTACTAGTTAAGCCGGTCGGTTCCGGGTAGCTTTACACCACAACTTGGTCTAACCTCGGGTTCAAGCACAACATGACCAACTTCTCACATTGGGTCCTATTGTTTGCAACTACTAGTTAGGCCGGTCGGTTCCGGGTAGTTTTACGTTGCAAACTCAACCCAACCTCGAGTTGGCCACTTTCATGTTTAATCTAGTGTCATGTTCATCATGTTTCCAAAACATGTTACAAGTTTTTCAAGCATTTGGGTAGACCTAACTTAATAGGTAAATTCCCAAAGGGTAGACCTAACTTAATAGGTAAATTCCCAAGCTTATGTTTTTATGCATACTTACATGTCATCTTCCATGTTATATTTCAAGCCATGTTTTCAAGTTGTATTTTCATGTCATTAGAAATTACCCATAACATAACCCAATGCTTTTAAACTCGCATATACGTTCGCAACAACGTAATGGATTAAAAGAAGAGACTTGGCAAAGGAATGACAAAAATGGGTATTAAGCCACAAGTTAATCATGGTGGCAAATGAGGCACAAATGTGTTCATTAGCTTGCATGTTACATTCTTAAGCCTCAAAAACATGCATCAACCCAAACTTGGTACATAAGCGAATCATGGTGACAAAAGACATGGAATGATGGCTAGAAACTCGCATATATCATCATATACGGATTATGACTTCATATGCAAGTTGACATAATGATTATGAAGATTCTCATGTTGCATAATGCAACATTTCAACATAAAGGTTGTGGCTTTTAGCTCATAAGATCAAGATAATGACTTCATAAACTTGCATAACACGATAGCATGCATCATTCTAATTAATCAAACCCAAACTTTCAACATGAACATTTAACTTCATAGTTAATATCTAAGAGTAGGGAAGGGCTTACATTGCTTTGAAGGCCTAAATCGATTAAACTAAAGCTTGTGAGGAAGCCTATGCATGCCATCACCCAAATACCCAAAGATGGATGCCCCAAATCAACAAAAACACCATCTTTATGAACAAAGATCAAAGCTTTTGCCTTGAAATCAACTTGAGAGGCTCTCATACTAACATAGGGACTCTCTAACACTCTCATGATCATGAAACCTTTCATAGAAATGAAGTGGAGGCTAGGATAGTTGAGTGGAGGCCATGAGAGTAGAAATTTTGCCATAGTTTAGTTACATGAATGAATAATGAGGATTTAGGATAGGTTAGGGTCTTATTTATAGATTAGGCAAGTGTTTTAGGCCATAGGATTAAACCTAGATTCAATCCAAGCCATCAAAGCATGTCTTGGGGAAGAAGTCAAGTGTAGGAACCATCTAGGGCCTTTAGATTAAAGATGAACCATGAGAACCATCCAAATGCAAAATCTGGATTTGAGCGAATCGGCCCACGGGTTGACAGGCAAACACCCTGGATTAACCCCTAGTCGACCCAGCGAGCTCGGGTCGACCTCAAAAATCGGCCGGTTCGGTTATTCCCCTCTCTCAATTCGCTATTTTGAACATTTTTGCATATTTATTTATTTAATTTTCCATTATATATATATATATATATATCAATATATATATATTTCTCTGCGCAACCCATTTCACTTAATTAAGTATACTTTAATTTGGGAATTTTTCGTGAAACTTCGCGAGGCCATATCTTGGTCATACGGACTCCGATTTTCGAAAACTCGGACTCTATTTCGCGTATTTTTCCGAGACGAACGCAATGGCATAGCCCGTTTCACTTGATTCAGAATTTAAAATTAAATTCTGCCTTGATTCTCGTCTTTAATCATGTTATCGAAATACGGGTTTGGGAATTAAGTATACTTTAATTCTGCCTTGAATATTATATAGGCCAAATTTGTTTAAAAGAGTTGTTAGCAATTTACATATAGACAAAAAGGATAAATATGTAACCCGAGGTTAGATTGAGTTACGGTATAAGACTGCCCGGAACTGCCCGGCAAATCCAGCAACCGTAACAATACCTATCTAATGTGGGTGATTAGAGCATTGAGCCCAAAAGGACCCGAGGTTAGACTGAGTTGCGGTGTAAATCTGCCCAGAACCGACCGGCAAATCCAGTGACCACAACAATATTTGTCTAATGTGAGTGGTTGGTGCTTTAAATGAATAATTTAAAGCTAAGAAATAGTTAGGCTAGAATGGGAGGGTTAAGTCCATAGGAACACTTAACCAACTTAACATGTTAACAAGACAAGACTTGTAGGGGTTAAATAGTCGTTATAACTTGTTGACTAGACAAGTGGGTGAGGTCAAGAAAAGGTTTAACCGTTATAACATGTTAACTAGACTAGAAGGTACGGTTAAGTAAAATACACTTAGCCAATTTAACATGTTAACTAGACTAAAAGGTGGAGTTAAGTAAACTTAGAACACTTAGCCATCATAGTGTGACAAATGAACAAGGTTAAGTTAAAACATGAAGGGACAATACTTAACCATTAGAACATGTGGATTAAGCAGACGTTAGGGCTAAGTTAACTAAGAGAACACTTAACCGTTATAACATGTTAGCTAAACAGATAGGCAGGGTTAAGTTAAAAGGAACACTTAACCAATACAAGATGAAGGGGTGGGATTAAGTAATAAGAAATACTTAACCAATATAACTTGATTTGTGGTAGGGTTAAGTCAACATGAACTAATGATAACACTTAACCAGTTTAACATGACAAATGAATGGGTTAAGTTAACTTGAATTGACTGATGACACTTAACCAATCCAACTTGACGAGAAGGAGAACTAAGTAGTAAATCATAGTCAAAGGGGCTAAGTAGGAAATCTTAGTTAAGAAAACGACGATTCAGGAAACTAAGTGGTAAACCTTAGTTAGGAGAACTAAGTAGTAATCCTTAATGGGACACAAAAAGGAGCGAACGTCCATCTGATCTTAAAGAAGGCTCCAACGAACTGGGTGACGAAGCACGCGGCTTCAAAGGGACGTGAGGGTACTCTTCGTATCCCTCTATGAGGCTGCAGATGATCCTCCTGGGCTCACAGAGGTTAAGGACTGTGTTAGAAGAACCAAGGGTATACCTTGGTTGCAATATAAGGCAAACTAAAGACTAGGATGGACCAGCGTGATTCGGCGAGACCAGTAGCCCTGTGATAGCAACTCGTCGTCTACCTACCATCTTGAGTCAATCGAGATACGTGAAGCGGAAAGGAGGAGAACTCCAAAAGACCATATACTTGATATCTAGTTATGGTTGCGGATGGCCATAGGTTATTGGGGCATAGGGGGGCCTGCGTATAGTTCTTATTTTTCTAGGTGTGCCTTTCATTAGTTGAGGGAGGGGTCAGGTGGGACCATAGCCACTGCAAAAACAGACCTTAGCATCTGCATCGGCAAATATCTGAAAGCTCCTGACCGAGTTCCATGTTTCTAGATTAGCCCTACCACGGGACTTGGGTCGCACATATACATGACATGTGCATCCAGACGGCGATAACGATTCGCGACACATACATGGGGAAAGTCTAGGAACATATACCGCTCTAGGTAGTGTGTCCTAGACTAGGGGGCATCGTTCGATAGGTAGCATAATCCCTAGTTGGACCTAGGTCGCATAAACCCTGAATCCGAGAAGCATAAGATAAGCCATGTAAACCCTAGTTGAATCTAGGAAGCACTCGATAGAAAAACCCTAGATTAGATCTAGGTAATAAATAATAGATGTACGCCTAAAGGCAACCACAATTACAGGGATTGGGAGCACGTTATCATTTTATAAAGATTACTAGTTGGGTCACTAGTTAGGTGGTGCAGAGATATAGAAACCAGAATAACAGGGTAATAGTGAAGCAGAGAAAGTAGTGAAGCATATCTTATCTTGCCTTAGCATATCTAGCGTTAATCTTATGTTATCTTGTTAGCCCTATCATCATGGTATTATCATGTATTCAATTAATTCATGTCGTGTTGCTTTTCCCTGTTCACATACTAGAAGTAACTGAACTTACCAGGCTTTATGTCTGACTCTGTTTTTCCTTCGTCTTCTTTTCTTCCGTTCCCCTCCCCCCCCCCCCCCCCAGGTAGTTAAGGAGAGAATAGTATAGCTCAGATTAGATTGGACCGTTACTCTTTCCAAGCTTGAAGACTATGTGACATAGTGCTTTGGACTCTCTTTCCCGCTGCTATGGTTGGCTTATGCTCTATTGGGGAAAATCATTGTATATTTATGCTTCTTTATTTTGTTAAACAAGATAGATATTTGCTATCAGAAAACAATCTTTGTACAAGCTATTTTATCAATAAAGTAAAGTTTTTATTTATCGCTGCATTAATTATCTATCTTGTAATTTATCTTCATCTTTTACCTTAAATGCTCCACAGAACTTAGTGCATTCCCTTAGTGAGTGACACTAACGGATGTGGGGTGTTAGAAAACCCTGCTTCAATTTTAATTTTGGTTCGAGTATATGAGGGGTGGCTTTGGCCACGGTTTCGATTTTCAGAGAACAAAGACACGGGTTCAACATTTTATTTTGATTTGCAGAAGAATTAGAAAGGAAGAGGTTATACGCGATTTATAGGAGAAGTATACTTAAGCACTAAGGAAGTGTTCTGCGCAATGTACTATTTTAGGAGGTAGCTTAGAGTAGGTAAAGTACAATGTAATTAATTTCGATTAGAGTTTGATTTAACTGCGATTTGATTTCATTCTTATCCATTTACATATATTTCGAGGTCCTGAATTCCAATTGAAACGCCACGACTGACGTTTCTGGGGTTTAACCATAATTTTGAACACACCGGGAAAGGTTTCAAAGCCTTATTTGATCATCTGGAGAAGATATAAATTTTAAATCAATATAAATTAAATTCTAAACAATCAATTCCTGGATAACAAATTATTATCGCAGTTTCTATAATAAATAGAATTTCGATTTAACCATTTGAATTAATTTGACTTCGTTTTAAAATTTCAAATTGAATTATTTCAGTTCTCATATTTCGAAAATTATATATATTTGAATAAATCATATTTTGATTATTCAATAGATACTCAATATAAATATCCATATATATTATTAATTCAATATTTTAAACAATATTAAATATTTAAATTTTATCGACAAAAATTTGGGTCGTTACATTCTTCCCCACTTAAAAGAATCTCGTCCCCGAAATTACTATGGTAGTTAAAATGCTACAAGCTCATTAACTCTTTCAAAGTTCACTTATGTTGAAACTATGTACTTTATATTTCAACAATTTTAGTTCTACCAAAACTTTTGGTTTCCATTTACATTGCACACCATATATGCTCACATTCAATTAATCTGAATGATTAACAATCAACTCATTTTCCATTCAAATTGATTCTGGTAAATTTATTTACTTCGATTTATTTAACTTTCTTAGTTAAATTTAATTTCCTGGGTTTCGATTTCAAATCCTTTAGAATTCATATAAATATATATATACATATATTTATTTCTTTTTCAAATTCAAAACATTTGAATTTTAAACAAACTTGTTTTCTTTCAAACAAATTTCCATCAAAAACTTTTCTAAGGTATCAATCCATCACTTAGAAACTCGAAAATGAATACTGATAATGTCGCGATCATCATCAGGATTATTTCCTAGCCACTGAAGTGAGTACGGTGCTTTATCACTTTCAAACCCATCTAAAATGATTTTTATTCAAAAATCCTTCCAAAACAAAGCTATATTATTTCAATACACTTTTAGAAAATATTTTTCAAACACCCAAGATTTTAAAATCTTAATTCTAATTCTGAATCCAATTTTAATTCATTTCATTTGTATATCTCATTCTTATACAAATTCTATTTGGTTAGATATAACCATTCCAGTTTTATAATCTCATTAGATTATAATATTAACATCCAACACATCCATATATTATAATAATTTCATAAAATTATTCTTTTTCTATATAAAAATTGAATTTTGAGTAAAATTATTTCATTCACCCTCTTTAAAATAATATCATGTCCAATCTTCTGTTCAAGTGTTTAGAAATTCCTATCGACTTCGTGGCGTCCCAACAATTTGATCAGAATTCATAAACCACTCAACAGACTAGCCAACACAAAATAAAACAAATTTTTATATCAATTAACAAATACGCTCTCTCGTATTTATTTATATATATATATATATACACACACACACTCAACTCATTCTAGGGTACTACTAACCCTATCTCTAATGAGCACATGCCACCCAAGCCTAGGTATTCGCTCAACCTAAGCTCTGATACCAACTGTAATTGCCCGGAAATCCATACTATCAAAGTTGACTACATACATCACATGTCCAATCCAAATATCACAGAAATACGAATCATTTTTTTTTAGAAGAAAAAGGTAGAAGAAGAACAGAAATAACAACATAGAATCTCACATCGCAGCGGAACAAAATATAATATATCATAACTTTTGAAATACAAAATTTTAACTGTATCATACAATTATCAGAGTACAATACTTACAACACAGCGGAAATAAAAACACTATATATCTAACACTGAAGCCTCCTGCTCCAAGCTCCTTTAAATAGATCTGTAAAATCCTGAACTACTTGACTGCTCGTACAAATTTGGGCACCCAAGAGTTTAGATAAAACAAAACAAAAATAAACTCTGGGTCATTCATGGGACTGGTATGAGTAAATGATTTAAAACAGTTTGAGAAAATAAACGATATCTCATAAGACCACGTCGTATAATACGGAACAGGTTTTTCCCTTATGAGAATCCAAAACACTTGATTTAACTTTCAAATCCTTTTGAAAGAAAACGATAATCTTTATATCAAAACTCTTTTGATATTATAATAGTGTCTAAATCAAATAAATAGAAATCTAGTGGAACGCTTTCATCTCACGCTCCACATATACATAATATACAATCAAAATCGCGAGCACGCATTGGGTAATGAATTTCCAACTATGAAAGGTATGGAACCACCTTCCGATAGTGTATCTCTAGAGGAGAATACACTGGGTTCAACAAGAACATCTTGTAACCCGACCACACATGACCGACCACTCATTTCGCTTGAGTGTATCAAACGTATATCACCAACGGTTGGGATCAGCAACCGTTTCCCGAATGGGACAGCATCGAATATGTTAGCCTACTTTGTGAGCAAGGTTATACAAAGATATAAAGGATGACAAGAAGAACATGCATTTGATGTCCGGATCGGGTTGGGGGTCACCAGCCAAAATAGAATATAGCAGATTAGGAAACGGAGGAGCAGAAGCAGCTCTGGATCGGGTCGAGGAAGCCCGATCCGCACCCTTCTCCCATTCGTTTGATCCAAACCACATACCAATGGATGGCAGTTACACCCCATGATTTCCTCAAGAAGCGGAACTGTTAAGAAACTACTTTTCCCACGTTATTCCCACATTTACCACCAACCAGATGTGTTGTCACCAACATATCCGATCCGAACCTGGTTTTCATGGGATGGAGGCCACGTATCCTCGAACCGAAATCGCTCCAGGGAGATTTTTCACCTATAAATACACCTCCCAGGCTCATTCGAAGGGATCTTTTGGCATTTTCAGAACTCAAATTCCTTTGCTATCCGAATTTCATCAACATATTCAGACTACAATCATCTTTTAAAGTACATTGTAGAGGAGATTGAGTGAATTAATGCATTGTACGAGTGAAATTGAGTGAGAATTATTGTTGTATTTGCATTCAAGTCATCAATTCAAAGAATAGAAAGTCGACGTAGGCTCTTTAACGCCGAACCACTATAAATCGTGTGTTTCTTCTTTGCTTTCAGTTTCATTTCATCAGAATTATTTCTGATTTGGGTGTTAGAACCATTTTTGGATCTAACATTTTGGTGCTTTCACTGAGAATTTCTGAATTCTTCGCTTTTTGGGATTATCATTCTACTATTTGGACCCTCAAGTTCAAAGAAGTTAATCCTCTGTTTCCGACACTTTCAAGTATTTGCTGATCAATTACTAAAGAATTGGACATTATGACTAAAGGAAAAGGGAAAGAAGTGCAAGGTGCTCGGGAGAACGATGCTAGAGGAGATCAGCAGGCCATCGTCTTGACGAGGTCGCGAGGACAGATTTCTGGAACGGCTCGATCCGAACCAGATGTTCTGAACCGAGCTGATCAAGAGGATCCAAATCGACCTGGAAGCTCTAGAGCTGCACAGACCCTCCCTCCGAACCGATCCGCCTCTGGTGCCCTACCTCGATCCGACCCGAACGCGGCTGAAACTGATACGTCTACTCGAGCACCCACCAATGCTCTGATGCCAGCCGCGACGACTGGTGATCAACTTGCTCCATCTGCACCCATCACGCATGGCGACTTTTTGTGCTTTCTTGACATGCTTAAGAGTACTAGGAATGCTTTGGAAGCCCACAAACGTGACAGTCTTCGTATGCAAGAGAATATGATCACCATGAGTAGGGAACTCAGTGAGCTTCGGGGCCAAAAGACACCTTCTCCAACACGCCGCCTTGCTACAGACTATTCATCCTCTTCAGATGAAGAGTGTCCACGTGAAAGAAGGCCGCTTGAGCGACCTCAAAACCTTGATCAGTTAACTTTTGGATCTTTAGGATCCCGTGAAGATGCTGCTCGTGTGTTAGGGCCTGATGACCCGAGCCTGAGAGAGCCTATGCTGCTGCCCATGCGTGGATCTCACGTCTTACCCAGGGATCCTAATATTACTAATACAATGCAACAACAACTTCTTCAACCCCTTCCTCCCGAGATTGACCAGGAGCATAGGGAACAGTGTAGAGCAGCTGCCGCTAGAAACAGGAGAATGTTCCCTAATCAGGAGCATAGGGGTAATCTGAATATTAGGGCTAGAGAGCCTGAACAAACATTAACTAATGCTGATATATGGGAAATGGTGCGCCAAATCATGTTTGAAAGCCGACGATACACCAATGAGGACTGGGGCATTGAGCGAAGTCACACCCCCTACACAGATGATATATTGGACTTCCAATTCCCTCTGCGATTTAACTTGCCACAGATGGATCGGTATTCAAGAAGAACCGACCCAGGACAACATCTGATGAGATACACATGGTTTATGAAATCCGCAGCAGCTCCAAACGCTGTAAAATGCAAGGCCTTCCCGATTTATCTAGAAGACGTGGCGTTAATGTGGTTCACCCGACTCCCTCCACGGTCGATATCAACTTTTAAAAAATTGAGTGAACGCTTTATGAATCAGTTTCGACTTCACGCTCGAAAATCTAAAAGCATCATAGAATTATCAAGGATTAAGCAAGCTCCGGGTGAATCTTTGAAATCGTATTTAGACCGCTTCAACCTGGCTGTCACCGAAGTCAGTGATCCTTATTAACCTACTATTTTGATGGCTTTAATAGAAGGAGTCGACCTGGACACAGAATTCGGGGATTATCTATCCGGAAAACTACCCCCATTAGGGAATTGTTCTACGAAAAGGCCAATATTCGCTTAAGGCGAGAGGAAGCTCATGCAAATAGAAAGAGAAAGTCTGAAGGAGCCTAGAAGGAAGGCGTCCAAAGCAATGTTGCTGTGAAGCAATCCGGTGACAGCTCGGGGAAGGTTGAGGTGAATGTCTGCAACCAGAATGGAGGTAATAATAACAGGAATGAAAACGACAATAGGAGGAATAGGAACCGAGGGAACAACTCCAGCAAAAGGCCTCGATTCCAAACTTTTGATAACTATTCACCGTTAATTGACACGTTGGAGAACATCTATCTTGATACTTACAACGTATTGCAATATAAGAAGCCACCACCCAGAGACTCAACCGAAAAAGAGATTGCTACGGGAAAGTTTTGTTTGTTCCATGGGACTCACGGCCATTCTACTAACGAATGCCGCCATTTGAGAGATGTAGTTGAGAAATTGCTGCGGGAAGGGAAGTTAGACGAGTACAAGGTTGCCCCACGGGACAAGGGGCAAGGAGGGCAAGCCCCAAACCAAAACCAGCCTACTTCCAAACCCACGGCCCAACAGAAAGGCAAAGGGATCGTAATCAATACCATTGTAGGCGGGCCCCATCTAGCTAGCCATAGTTACAAAGCAATGGATCAGTACGTTAATGCTGCCAAGCACCTTGAAGTAGGAGAGTGTAGTAACCTCGAAGACATCACTCCAGTAAAGCAACAGAAGACGATGTCAGACGACGTCATATTCCGTGGTAGAGACGACACTGGAATTCAGTCACCTACTGAAGATCCACTGGTAATTACTACAGCCATTGGCCCCGCTATGGTTCACAAAGTGTTGGTGGATAATGGAAGCTCAGTTAATATCCTCTTTAAGAAAGCCTTTGAACAAATGAAACTAGAGGGTAAAGACTTGAAGCCCTGTGAAGGATGGATACGAGGCTTCAATGGGGCATCGACGGCTCCAATGGGGTATGTAGAATTACAGGTAACATTGGGACAGGGAGATCGCCAGAGAGTGAGAATCCTCCCATTTGTCATTTTGGATGTTGAGTCACCCTACAATGCCTTCTTAGGCCGACCAGCCCTCGCAGAGTTTAGGGCATGTATTGCACCTTGGTGTCTACTGCTTAAATTCCCAACTGACGCGGGAATAGGAGTGATGAGAGGTGATCAAGCTACGGGGCGAGCTTGCTACATGATAGAGTTGAAGATGCTAATGAAGGGGTTGAATATAGAACCCAAGGACGCTTCTCTTCCTGTGAAGGAAAATTTAGCATAGCAATTAAGGGGTCTAGCCCCAAGAGAGTTTCCCTTAGATGTGCTCGAGGATATAGATCCCAGAGAGGATAAGGAACCCAAGGAAAGAAAGGCGACTCCCAACGAGACGACAGTGGATATCTCCATTGATGATGCAGATTCGACAAAAGTACTGAAGATTGGATCGCAGCTAGATCCAGTTCGAGCAAAAGAGCTGGCTGACTTTTTGAAGGCAAACCTGGATGTGTTTGCCTGGACTCACGCTGACATGTGTGGGATATCGCCTGCTATTATGAGCCACTCTTTAAGCATCAACCCAAAACACCCGCCGGTCAAGCAAAAGAGACGGATGTTAGGCCCGGAGCAGTCAGCATCTTTGAAGGAAGAGGTGGAGAAATTGAAGGATAATGGATTCATAAAGGACTCGAAATATCCCAATTGGTAACGAATCCTGTCCTGGTCAAAAAATCCAATGAGAAGTGGAGAACTTGTACGGATTTCACTGATTTGAATAAAGCTTGTCCGAAAGATAGCTTTCCTCTTCCTAGGATTGATCAACTGGTGGACTCAACAGCCGGACACGAGCTCTTATCCTTTATGGATGCCTATTCAGGATACAATCAAATTCCCATGCATATACCAGATCAGGAACATACAAGCTTCATCACAGACTTGGGGTTATATTGCTATGTGGTAATGCAGTTCGGATTGAAGAATGCAGGAGCCACTTATCAACCCTTGGTCAATCGCATGTTCTATAGTCAAATTGGAAAAACCATGGAAGTCTATGTAGATGATATGCTTGTGAAAGCTTGACAATCTTCTGACCATACGAAGGACTTGGTGGAAATGTTTGGCATTTTACGTAAGTATGGGATAAAGTTGAACCCTCTAAAATTCTAGTTTGGGGTTGCATATGGGAAATTCCTCGGGTTCATTGTAAGTTCACGAGGGATTGAGATTAATCCTAACCAGATAGCAGCGATAAGAAACATCGAAGAACCACGAAATATTAAGGATGTTCAGACCCTAGCAGGGAAGGTTGCCGCTTTAAGCCGGTTTATTTCCAAAGCTACGGACAAGTACGTCCCTTTCTTCGACTTGATAAAACGGGGGAAACGTAACTTCGAGTGGACTCCCGATTGTGTGGAAGCTTTCCAGAATCTACTGGATTTATTAGAGAAACAACCGATACTTTCAAAACCTGTGAACCACGAGGATCTGTATGTCTATCTGGCGATGTCATCTTATGCTGTCAGCACAACACTGGTACGTGAAGAAGACAAGGTCCAGAGGCATGTATACTACATAAGCAAGAAGCTAGCTGCTGCAGAACGTAATTATCCAAGAATTGAAAAACTTGCTTACAGCCTCTTGATCGCCTCCCGAAAGCTCCGTCATTACTTTCAGGCTCACCCGATAGTGGTATACACCGATCAACCTCTAAGACAAGTGTTGCAAAAACCCGAAGCATCGGGGCGGTTACTCAAATGGAATATCGAGTTGAGTCAATTCGATTTGAATTTTCAACCACGAAGATCAATAAGGGGACAGGCCTTAGCCGACTTCATAGCAGAATTAACGATTTTCGAAGAGGAAATGGTGGAGGACAAAGTTATTGCTTCAGAACAAGAGTTAGAGCTTAGTCCGTGGAAGTTATATACGGATGGGGCAAAGAATGATCGAAGATCCGACACCGGAGTTGTTTTAATCACTCCTGAAGGACGATCTATTTATTACGCCTTGCGATTGGAATTTCCTTCTACCAATAACGATTCCGAGTATGAAGCCCTGATTGCCGGGCTGAAACTCGTCAAGGAGTTAGGAGTAAAAACACTGGACATATTCTGTACTGGTCATATACCGACCAAACCATCGGTCCCGGATCGACCGATATAGCCGAGGCGCCTCGTATTCCAATATCCATATAAGTCAAACTCGTCAGGGCATATAAAACCACTGACGCCACTTATAGCTAGAAGAAAATGCATGTTCCAGGGTTTTTTAAACCACATTGCACTTTGATGGGCCATCCCTGACGATCTAAGGGCTTGACTGAGTACTTGCCCTGAGACTCGGGCTAGACAGTCTCGAAGCGGTGGGGACTATCTTTTGCCTCGGTTCATAGATGGAAATCCAACTTCCAAATACGACATTTAGCAGTTTTAATTGTAGAACTAGTATGGCGACATGATATATGGTACCCATGTCGTCTATGATTGATACATTTATATTTGAAGTGTTTTCTCCACTTATAGTAATAATAAAAGATTAAATTTCGTGTATCAAGCATTATTTGGCTATTATAAGGGAAAACCCTATCCTCCGGCTTGCGTTGCATTGTGTGATGGGACCTGGGTCTTATAATAGCTTCATTGTTCTTTATTTAGCATTGCGCTGTTTTGATATGCACTGGTATTCTTGGGAGGAAACCCGTTCCGTGTTATACGGCGTGGTCCCTTGATTTACCTAACTTTAAAAATAAAGAATAATAACTGTTTTAGCTCTCACACCAGTCACATGACTGACCTGGAGTTTATTGTTTTAACCTAAACTCTGGGTGCCCTTATTTTCCACACGGGCAGCTAGTAGTTTTGGGTTTTTGCAGACTTATGTTCACAGGATCCCGGTTTACAGCTGGAATGATATTCGAAAAGCTCTGTATCCGTATATCTTCTTCAGTTGTGTTTTGTATTATCTTTCTGTTGTAGTAATGTATTTAAATCTCTGATATTTTATGATGTGTGATATTTATTCATACTCTATATATTCTTGTATTCTGATGGAATTGTTGTAATAAGCAATGAAATGTTCTTATGTTTATGTTCTGATTTGTCATGTTCTCAAAGCAATCCGTTCTTTCCTTCATGGGGGAAGTTCGGGTCGTTATATTCTGTGACTCCAAGATAGTTGTTTGCCAGGTACGAGAGGAATTTGTGACCAAAGGACCTAGGCTTATTACTTATCTTAAAAAAGTAAAGGAGTTATTGGGTAATTTGGAGCATTACAGCATAACACACATTCCAAGAGCAGAGAATCTGAAAGCAGACCGGTAGGCAAAACTAGCAAGTTCAGACAACCCTAAAGAAACTGAAATTGTCCCAATAGAAGTATTGGAGTCACCAAGTTTCGACCTAATGGAAGTGGAACTAGCCCTAGAAGCTGAGCCAGAGAAGGAGTCATGGATGACACCAATCAAGAACTTCCTCAAGAGTGGAACTCTCCCATTGAAGAAAAGCGAAAGACAAACTGTAACACGTAAGGCTGCAAGAGATGTTTTACAGGACGACGTCCTTTATCGCCAAGAGTTTTCCATGCCTCTACTACGGTGTATTGCACACGACGACATCAATCGTGTACTACAAGAAGTACATGAAGGTGAGTGTGGGGATCACACCGGGGGGCAAACCCTAGCAAAGAAAGTACTGCGGTATGGATATTTTTGGCCTACCGTGAATAAAGACACGGCTGATTATTCACGACGCTGCGACAAATGTCAAAGATTCGCCAAAATTCCAGAGCACCTCTGACTCATCTTAAGTCAATGGTAAGCCCATGGCCGTTTGCCATGTGGGGAATTGATATCATTGGAGTGTTACCCATCGCCAAAGGAGGAGCAAAGTACGCGATCGTCGCCGTGGATTATTTCACGAAACGGGTGGAAGTTGAACCCTTAACCACGATCACAACAAGGAAGGTGATAAGTTTTGTGGTCAGAAACATTATCTGCCGATTCGGGATATCGAAGACCATTATAACTGATAATGGGACAGTTCGACAGCGCCGAATTCAGAAATTTTTGTCAGAAATACAAGATCGATAAAAGGTATACCGCTGTAGCTCACCCGCAAACAAATGGGCTGGTTGAAGCAATAAACAAAGTCAATAAATCTATTCTTAAGAAGCGATTGGAACGGCCCAAAGCCAAATGGGTGGATGAGTTACCACTAGCTTTGTAGGCCTACAGAACAACATTTAAAACGGCAATTGGCCATACTCCCTTTTCACTCTCCTTCAGATCGGAGGCAGTGATCCCGGTGGAACTCGAAGTCCCCTCTCATAGGGTGACATACTATGACCCAATGACGAACAGAGCACTCCTCCTAGAGTCTCTTGACATAGTTGAAGAGAAAAGAGACGAGGCAGACTTACGTGCTTCAAGGCATCGACGCCAAATAGCACGTTATTATGACCGGAAGGTTCGCTTTAGGACTTTCGAGCCAGGGGACTTAGTGTTGAAACGGATCTTCCCGCCTTCAACCCAACTGGGTCCAAAGTGGGAGGGACCATATGCCATCCAATGGAAGCTTGGTACAGGAGCCTTCAAGCTAACGACCGTGGATGGTGAGGAGATTCCTAGAGCTTGGAATGCTCAGCACTTGCGGCGATATCTGAGCTAGATATGCAATGTTTTCCTTTTGTTTTTATAAACTCTGTAAAAGGCACGACTTGCCCTGAAAATTCTGTTTATAATGAAGAATTATGAAGTGGATGTAAGCTACGACTTAGCTAAACCACTATAAAAACATCGTGTGTCATTTACTTTCCTGCATTACTTTTATCTTCTGTGCTTGTTCTACCATGATTATGAAATACTAAACATTAAATTAAACTTGAAAAATTGGAAACAATTTGTGTGCAGGAGCAAACGAAATGACCGTTTGCATAATGAGATAGAAGGAATGGGAAGACGACATTCCTAACTCTAACTCTCATGAATCGAGAAAGAGAGTATAAAGGACGAGAAGACGATGTCCCTTGAGGCGTGAAGGTGCACCACGATAAGAGACCGCCTCGATAATACTCTAACCTGGTTATGAAACAGGAGAGTATACAGATGCTAGAAGGATGAGCATCAACGATAAAAGAAATTTAGCCCCGCCAGAGAGTCGGGGGCAACTAAATGTTAAGTCTAATCAATCTCGAATAAGCCTTAGTTAGTCGGTCTATTCAAGATTGATTGGGGGCATACATATATATATGTTCCCTTGATAATGAATTTATTGTGTAACTGTGATATGACATGTTGTTTATCTGCATTTGTACTTAAATGACGTGTTTACAAATATTTGACATTGTAGGAAACAAACTACTTTATTCACAAGTACGTGAGTTTATATAGAAAACCTAAGCAAAAGATGCGAGGGTCGCACTCGCTACAACAATAGCGGACCAGTGGAATATCAAAACAAAAGACAAAGTGCATTGTCACTTGGACATTGGGGTAGACTTATCCCTCTTGGCAGCCTTAAGAGCAATTTTAGCTTCCTTTTCAGCATCAAACATGAGACGCTTTTGCCTCTTCTACTCCGGAATTGAAGTGCTGGAGTCGACGGACTTCTTCCCAGGAATTGGAGTAATGGGATCAAGAGAAGATTTTTTAGCAAGTTCCTCTGTAATTGACCTAGTTGAAAGCTTAACAGCTAACCTCGATCCAGCATCCACCACCGCAAGGAGTTTAAGACTTTCAGGGTCTATCTCCTCAACTTTTAGTTGCATGCACTTGTCTTGTCTAGCCTTCATCTCAGCCAGAGTCACGTCATCGGCATCCATCGAATCCCCAGTTATAGTGACATCAGGATCTTCTTCATACCAATCATTACCACCGTCATCTTTCAAAGTGTCTATCATTTCATCATCATGAGAAGTTTCGGTATTTGGCAGCACGGGGGTCTTGTTGATAACCTCCTCCTTTTCACCTTCAGCTCCTCTTCTAGATTTTGCAATGGTAACCTTAACCCGCCCTTCCTGAGTCTCTTCGATGGACTTTTCCCCAACGATAGTTTCCTGCCGCTCGTCAGTCTTCTCAGTTGGTTCAACACCTACAGAACGAGAAGAAATAGTAATCAGCTCAGGAGAAAACAAGGGATCTTCGATTGATTGCCCTATGATATGACGAAAGGTGGAGACTGCTTTGACAAATTGGGGTGAAAAGGTAGAAATACCTTCTAATGATTTCTCGATCGGGGTGGCTTCCATTTCTGATGCTGATTCTGGTATGGGAGATAAAAGAGGCGCTTTAGGAATTCCCGGATTCTCGGGATCATATTCCTCCACTCCGGTAGCCTCGATGACAGCAGAAGAGGAACCAGATTCGATAATATTCTTTCCTTTGGCTTGACGTTTCTCTTCCTCCATGGTAGCAGCGATGAGTCGATGCCCCTCGGCCAAACGTGCCGGTTCGTCGTCCCTAAGGAATCTCTCCATAAGTTTGTCTACATCAATGGTGTCCACCTTAAGTTCTTCCTTTTCCCATTCGATGATTTTGTTCCACACATGAACGAGGGTTGTCGGATAATCCTCGATCCAAGAGATGTTTCGACGACAGATTATATGAGGAAAAAAGTCTATCATCAATTCTCCGAAACCATCCAATTCTTTCCGAGCCTCAGATAGTTGTGTGTGGACTTCCTCGGCGGACTTGATAGCATTATCCACATTCCCCACGGCCAAGGCCGCTCTAGTCTCGGCCTCCATCAATTTGGCCTCTAAGTCAGCATTCCGTTTATCCAACTCGGCATTCTTCCTCGCTAACTCGGCCTTTTCTTGCTCAAGAGTACTGTAAGCTAGTTGCGCCTTGACACTTTCTAACTTAGCATCTTCAGCTTGCTTCTTTAAATCTAAACGCTCTTGGCTGTGAGATTCCAGTAGGTCGTGATAATGCTTTTTTAATTTCTCAAATTGCTTTTTGAAGTTGTTGGCATCTCGTTGAGCAACGGCAAGTTGAGCTTGTGTATCTTCTAAGTCCTTCTCCATATTTTTTAGAACATTCTCATCGAAATCGGCCACTTTCTTCATTTGATCGACATCTGCAATCAGGTCCCGAATGATTTTGGAGAGATTGTGTGAGTACCTATACATCTCCGAGTAGTGTTTCTCTACTACATCGATCTTTGCCTTAGCATCATCTGCCCACTTTAAAGAAATAGGCTCAAGTGCAGGTATGAATTGTAAATGTTCAAAGTAGTGATCTGGGAACTGTTTCTTCAGATATGCCAGTCTCGTTTTGGAATCAGAATCCAGGGGTGTGGATTTGGAATAAGATAGCTCGAAATGTTTTCACTTGGAGGGAACGATGGCTGCATCACTCTTCCCAGGTTGCTTCTCAGAAACTTTATGTTTGTCCTGCGGATCAATGTGCTTCGGTGAAGGTTTCTCTTGGGGACCTTTACCCTTAGGAGGGATTGAGTCTTTGGATTGCGGTTTGTCTCCTTCGCGAGGGCCTTGATGTCTCTTATATTTGTCCGGATCTGACCGAATAGGAGAACGAGAACGTGAAGTATGAGGTCGTTGGGAGTCGTGATGCCTTCTGTCATCTCTGCCACGATTCTCACGGTGATCGTATTCGGTGTCAGAGGAAGGTCTAGACATGCTGCGGTGAATTTTTCTGATATCGTAGTGAGGGCGTGTCATTGTACCTGCAAAACAATATGAGTAGAGTTCAGGATCAATGTTTATATAAAACAAAAGTGCTATGACGTGCGGTGCTAATGTGTTGTGTGCATCCTAAGTGATATTCCCCCCCCCAACAAACCAGAGCCTGAAGTTAGACTAGTATGTGAGGTTTCCTTAGCCTTCACCGGAGTAGTCTCTTCCAAAGAGGTAAAGGTTAAAGGATTCGTTCTGAAATCTTCTGAAGTGTAAATAGTTTTAGGTAAAGGAAGATCTCCTAAACCCCTAAATGCAGAATCATCCACAATGGGGGCATCTCCTCGAGGAACATCTGACGGCAAATCTTGTGGAGAAATTAGGCTTTAAGGAGTAGTGGCCCCTTCAGGAAGGATATATCCATCTCTGTCTTTCTTGGCTATGTTTGCTAATTCGTCATCCCTAGTGGAAGATGGAGAAGGGGGATCTTGAAGGGGTGCCGTCGGACCCCTCGAGCTTCCTCCCGTGTCAGGAATAATGTCAACAGGAGGGATATACACATAAGGTCCCTCGCCATGCCCTATGCTATGAGTTATAGCAACAAGACGATGCCTATGAAGATATTCATCCACCAAACACTCTTTGATGGTCAAGAATTTCTGATCACCGTTGAGTAACCGATTCAAGCGATCAAATTGTATTGGATATTTTTCTTGCAGCATATTAGAAACTACAAGTAAAAACAAGCGATGTTAGTATGTTTCCAAGGTCTGAAACTTAAAACATTGATGTCCTTACTTGACTTGAGCCACCTTCTGGTGCACCCCGGCTGTTGTCTAATGTAAAACCGCTCAGGCTTTGGATCCCCAACATTGCTACTAAACAGAACGGTGATAATTTTCCTTTTTGGCACTGATTCGAAATATACAAAGGACGGAGTGTCGTTGTTTCGATGCTTGAAGTTGTAAAAGAAATGAACATCTTAAAAAGTCAACTCTTCACCAAGAATTTCTCTTTAGGCTATGTACAGGATATACAAATAGGCGTAAGTATTGGGAAGAAGCTGCATGGGGGCAATACTTAGCTGTCTCGGAAAATCGACGATGAATGGTGGGAATGGAGGTATTGTTCCAACAAGACACATTAGTCTGGAAATAGCCATATATCCTTCTGGTGGATTATGGGGACGATCTGTTTTTGAGGGTAACAAGGTGTCTCTTTGAAGAATCCCATGCTTGAGGCGTATCCTTGTAAGTCTGTCGTTGTCGATCGTTGATTCGACCGAATCCTTAAGCGACTCCAAAATAACTGCATCCCTAAATTCGTTGGGGGCACGATTGTCTCCAATCCCGCCTTCTTCCTCCTCACCGAGAGAAACATCACCTCCAGATGATGCATCACTACAATGAGTTCCCATCTCATAATCTGGACCTTCGCTAGTCCAACCTAAATCGGAAGTAGAAGATACATCTTCAACGACAGGGTTATCAGATGTCCCTATAGCCTCCCTTCTTTCTGATAGTCTAGATGAACGTCTCTCGGCCATGATTGCTAAGCTATTGAAGAAGCAAGAATGGAAGTTACAGTAAAGTTGCCCATATCCCCCCGTGCATGTGTGTGAACTAAAGTGTATAAAGTGTATGTAGGAGATACAAAGTAAACACATAAAGGTACAATGCAAAAATTTGACGAAGCAGTAATGTGTTCAGAATAGTTATAAATATTCGTTCATGATCATAAGGTTCTATCCTGACTGTCCTCAAGGTCATAGATCAAAGTTAATGTTAATTGAATTAGTTGGGTGGTTCTTGTGCATTAAGTTGAATGACTTCGGATCGGTTCGGGTCCTTAGCCTAGGCAGTATGGGGTCGGCTCGGGTGTCCAAGCCATCAACAGGCAGTCTTGAATGTTTCATCTAATCAGAACAGATCAGATGGAGTTAGTAGAAGGTGGCCAAGAACGGGTCGGCCGACACCGACCCGAACCGTACTCACAACTTTAAACCTACTAATTTTTTTCATGCACACACTTCACCCTCCGACCCGACCCGGTTGGATGAAACCATTTCTCCTCCCTCTTGTGTCTCCCACTCTGAACCGATCCCATCCCTTTCTTTCTTCTTCTCCTTCACTTCCTCATCAACACCGAACCCATCTCCTTCCAAAGACTCATTCATTTTTGAGAAGTTTGTCACGGCAAAACGCCCATGGGCCAATATGCCCACCACCAGGGCGAATCCCATCCACCAACGCCTCGAGGTGGTGACGAGGCCACCAACGACGACGGCAAGGAGAGAGAAGGCACTGCGCCACGCTTGGTATGACATTGAGCATAAATTCACTCAAATTACTTCTAAAATTCGAAGGAGAATCAAGTGAAATGGAGTTAATCGAAGTTTTGACCCACCTATGAAATCGATTTGAGGATTAAGGGAGAATTATTGGAATTTTAAGAGCTAGGTTTTGTTTTTCTCCGATGCGATTTCTGAAAAAACGATTGAAATGAAAAGGAGAAGGCGGAAGTGAAGAAATGGTGAATTTATATGAGTATGAAGCGGCCCTTAGTATTCCTGCCCACATGACTCCGCTCAGACCGGAAGGCTGGCCCATAGTCATTTGGCCCGTTCGCTTAATGGTGCTAAGACGCAAGAGAGGCCATACGTATCAAATCCGAACCCAAGCAGAACCTCAGACATTGATTCAGCACATGAAGTAGATTTAAAAGAGAAACGTACAAAATCTTACCTGGAGGACTTGTCGGACATCAAGCAAAGCTCTCGAAATAATTTGAAACAAGGGAAGCAGTTTGTGCAATCTATGGTGTATATATATATGTACGGCAAGCGTTGTGACTTTACGAAGTGACACAACCCTACAAATGAATGGAAGCGATTGTTCGATGATTTATTTCAAAGACCAACGGATAGACAATATCGAAGCACACTCCATTTCCAATAGAAGTGTCTTTCGAGGGGGCAAAATGTTAGCCTATTTTGTGAGCTAGGCTATACAAAGATATAAAGGATGACTAGAAGAACATGCATTTGATGTCCGGATCGGGTCGGGGGTCACCAGCCAAAACAGAATATAGCAGATTAGGAAACGGGGGAGCAGAAGCAGCTTCGGGTCGGGTCGAGGAAGCCCGATCCGTACCCTTCCTTCTCCCATTCATTTGATCTGAACCGCATACCAATGGATGGCAGTTACACCCCATGATTTCCTCAAGAAGCGGAGCGATTAAGAAACTACTTTGCCCACGTTCACCACCAACCAGATGTGTTGTCACCATCATATCCTATTCGAACCCGATTTTCATGGGATGGAGGCCACATATCCTCGAACCGAAGTCGCTCCAGGAGATTTTTCACCTATAAATACACCTCCCAGGCTCATTTGAAAGGATCTTTTGGCATTTTCAGAATTCAAATTCCTTTGCTACCCGGATTTCATCAACATATTCAGATTACGATCATCTTTTAAAGTACATTGTAGAGGAGATTGAGTGAATTAATGCATTGTACGAGTGAAATTGAGTGAGAATTATTGTTGTATTTGCATTCAAGTCATCAATTCAAAGAATAGAAAGTGGACGTAGGCTCTTTAACGCCAAACCACTATAAATCGTGTGTTTCTTATTCAATTTCAATTTCATTTCATCAGAATTATTTCTAATTTGGGTGTTAGAGCCAATTTTGGATCTACCAGAATAGAATAAGGAATTAAATGAATCTCTAGATAGGTGATAGTACACCCTAATGGAAGCTACCCACATAGCCATGCTGCCTGCCCGATTTTTGTCATTTCCCGGTTGTTGAGACCTGTGGCTACGATAACTTATCATTCATTAATAGCACAATCACTTTGAATGCCACATTGTCAGATCTGTAAATCACTAATTGATTTGCACAAATATATTCTGGATATTATGCTAAGAGAATAAATTCTCCGCCACCATATATATATCTATACAGACCAATATATTCGATTATTGGAAATACTCTGCCAGACATTCGTCCATACACTTCGCTCTGGGACTGAACGAAACCGAAGGCACAATTTCTATTAATAGAAAAAGTCCTTGCATTTTACTCCATCTTCGATTATCTTCATATAATATGATTCGCAACGCTACTGCCAATACGGAGTGGTTCTCGGATAATAATCCAATCGGTATCTCCATATTGACAACGATATTGGCAAACACTTCGATAGTCAGTTATTTAACTATCGAAGAAAAACAAACATCCATTCATAGCATCAAACAATCACTGAGCTCTTAATTAATTTTTCATTAATTAAATCACTATTCCATTTCCTTATCAATATTTATTAACCATATATTCCAACAATCATCTTGCCCATTTACGTTATTTGGAAAACATTTCCATATATAGCATCCTTTTATTTTCTATACTTAGAAAAATATATTCTATTTGCAATTGGAAAACATTCCAATTACTTATCTCTTTCATGACCATTTATTTCTATACTTTGGAAATATTTGTTATTATATTTCCAAAATTCCACTTATCTGGGTTAAAACAAATGTTGTGTAAAACATTGTTACAACAACCCAAAATACTGCGTTCAACTAAATTATATTCAAAACACATATCTTGGAGCCTGAATCTTGCTATTTATCGATTAATAATTAAATCAATCAAGTTGGGTTATAATTACCTCTCAGACCTTGACTGAAAACATCGTTAACTTTAAAACAGACAAGACCACTTGCCTCGAATATCAACACCATCAAAATCAATTATTCATTTTTAAACACGTATATGTTTCTCTTTCTAATTTTACCCGATTTAATTATAGAATTCCTTTTTGTTTATAATATTCTATTTTAAGTTCGTTTCCTTATCGAATTCTATATATATATCGATACATGGATTTCTAATTATCAGTTTTTCTTAAAAATATTCTAACTCCTTAAATTTTCGGAAAATTTCGCCAAAACCTCCTTTGTACGGGTCACTCGGTACAGCTATAAAACGCCTCTCTGAGCCCTTTCCATTCAAAAAGAAAATTAAAAAACAAAGCGGCTTGCCGATTCGGTGCATAAAACCTCATATGGAATTTAAACGTGTACCTTTTTGTCGGTCACACAAATTATAAATCTTCATACACTTCATTACATACATGTCTAACCCATATACTTCCATTCCTAATTTATTCCAACTCAATCTGGCCATTTTAACTCGATTCGCTAATTTATTCTTTAATCAGCTCGTTTGCTCATTTCATTTTTTCTATTTGAACATATCACGTTTAACTTGCTTATTAACATTCAAATCCCATTTTCAATTCAAATTTCATATTCTGTTTCGAATATGAATTTACAAACCCCTTTTCTGATCCAAAGTTCAATTTTGATTTCAAATTCCATTAACTAATTTTTCTTCAAATTAGTTAATTCAATTCAACAACTAAAAATCTGATTTTTGTTTCAAAAATCAATTTATTTACTCCACTTGAGTTCAGATATATTTTACAACTCAAATCCGGATTTTTCTAATGGAAATTCGGATTTTATTTGTTTAAAATCCTTTTATTTATTTAAATAAACCGTTATGGTTTTGTAATGGTTCTGGCGCTGTTTTTCTGAAAATTTGATTTTGACATAACTCAAAATCTATTCGAGGAAATCTAGATTTTTCTCTTCCATTAGAAAACTATTATTCAACCGGTCCTGACGATTCTTGTTTCAAAGAATTCTGACTTAAATTGAGTTCTATATACTCAATTGAAGTTCGAAATGCCAATTAACGAACTGCCGTGCTGCGGCGAGTTCGTTTTAATTATATTTAATATATAAACGTTTTAAACTTCGTTTATATATAAATTCTAACTTCATTTTAATATATATTAAATCCAGTTTTCCAATTCAACTTAACATTTCTGATTTTCTCAACTCGTCGATTTTTCATTACTCGGTTATAATTTATTTATAACTCAATTTGTTATAATAAATTACACTTCCCTTTATAAATAAATTATTTTATAAAATTCGATATAAATCGAATTTCAATTATAAATTCTTTGGACTTGTTTCAATTTGGTTTATATTCTGAATTCTGAAATAAATTCTATCGTTCTATTTTTCAACACATTTTACAATTTACTTTTAATTTCATACTTGAATTTAAAATCCCAAATTATCCCCTGATAACCACCTTACTTAATTTATAAACATTGTTTATAAATTTAACATCCTTGTTTTATAATTTAAAGCAAGATTCCTTTTCAAATCCATATGAAACCCAATTCCTATTCTGAAATATTTTATTGATTTTACATATATATAAATATAACAGTGAATCTATTTTTATATTTAAATTTAAACTTTTATTGAATATAATCCTAATATTTTTTTTGAAATTTTTTTATCTAAATATATTTGATCTAATCGAATTAACATCATAAATTCCTACGTACTTATTTAATCCAATTTACATTCTGAATCATCAGAATAAATTTTCATCGCTTACTTCTTTAACACAATTTCCCATTTCTATTTGCAAATTCACATTTGAATTTAAATATACAAATTATTAAATGATAATTTTTCCACTTCATTTATAAACATCGTTTATAAATTCATTTCAATTTCCTGATTATCCAATGAAAATCATTCCATTTTATTTATAAACACCGTTTATAAATTTACTTCAATTTCCTGTATTATTTAATTTATAAACATCGTTTATAAATTCAATACTTGTTTTATTTATTCAAAACAAGTAATATCTTTATAGCCCAGTTGATATTCAAATTCTATTTTAGAAAAATAAATTTTTCCCTTTAAATTTCAAAATATATTTTTCCTGATATTCTTATAATTTAACATTTCAGGCCCTAGTGATATTTAAACACCCCAAAACACTCAGTTATCAATCACAGGTTTTCTAACACATCATATATGATAATATATATGAAACAAACAAATAATAATATTTTTGAGTAATCCAGTTGGATCCCTCCAACCTGTTTTCCTGCATCCACATACGATAGTCAATATAAATAATACCCATCCGGCTTCAAGACAGGATATCGCGGTATAAAAGGTCATCTACTATCAAACACCAATCCTAAATAACTAATATATTCACACACACACACACACACACACACACATATATATATATATATATAATAGCCAATACTAATCAACAATTTATAAACACATCCAAGCAGTCAACAATTTATTTTTAATGATAAAAATAAATTTAAATAAATTCTGAGTGAGAATTACTCACCGTGATTTTATATTTTCGATTCATTCTTATTCCAGTTGATTCCAAAAATTCTGCTAACAAATATCACTTCCCGCTACGAGTCCAATTCGCCATGCGTTAATATTTCGGACCTTGTATAATTTAATTACAGTATTTTAAAAAAATGTTTAAACAATATAAGCTATATATTATATATTTCTCTTAACAAAAATTTGTATTTTATCTAGTTAATAAAAAAAAATCTTATACCTTTTTTTCTCTTTTGAAAACACTTTTCTACTTCGCCAAAACTGCCAAACCCCAACTCTTGCCTCATCTCCTTGTAACTTCCACTCTAACCCATACAAATCTCGACTGAAGCCATTTCTATCCACTGTAATGTTGAACCAGAACTCCATGTACATCGCACAAGTGTTTGAACTCTGCCTCAGTCGCCTCTTTCATACTAGATCCAACCTTTCCTGAACTGCAATGCCAATCCCCCTTCTTGTACCACTCAACGAAGATGAAAACCCTTCAGCGAAAACTCTAAGCAATCCAAGACTGATACCCCATCTTCACATCCTATCAAAACCCACTCCGGTTCTTCCTTCCTGCCTCTAGAATGCGACAAAGACTAATGTGAACCCTCCCAAAAGTCAAGACTTCGATTTTTCTTGTGAACAGCTATAGGACTGACAGTGCACCAGTTCAAACCGTCCCTTAGGAAAATCAATCGCATCCTTCTTCAAAGAACCCTCACAGCCTCCAGATCCCAAATCACGGTGAACCCCTGTAGCGATTTACACTATCGAACTTCCATCGCGCACGGTTCTGCTTCCGTCCATTGCTCGCTACATCTTCCTCCACGGATTCGAATTCGAGTTCGAGTTCGATTCTTTTTTCTTTTCTTTTTCTCGTTTTCATTAATCGAAGAATCCGATTTCCATTTGACTTGAGGGAAAGAAGAGAAAGACAAAAGCTTGTAAATGAAAGTGAAAAGGGGTTGCGTGGATTTCTTCTGAGGAATGGAATAAACCCTGCTTCAATTTTAATTTTGGTTCGAGTATATGAGGGGTGGCTTTGGCCATGGTTTCGATTTTCAGAGGACAAAGACACGGGTTCAACGTTTTTCTTTGATTTGCTGAGGAATTAGAAGGGAAGATGTTATACGCTATTTATAGGAGAAGTATACTTAAGCACTAAGGAAGTGTTCTGCGCAATGTACTATTTTAGGAGGTAGCTTAGAGTAGGTAAAGTACAATGTAATTAATTTCGATTAGTGTTTGATTTAACTGCAATTTGATTTCGTTCTTATCCGTTTAAATATATTCTGAGGTCATGAACTCCAATTGAAACACCACGACTGACGTTTCTGGGGTTTAACCATAATTTTGAACACACCGGGACAGGTTTCAAAGCCTTATTTGATCACCTGAAGAAGATATAAATTTTAAATCCATATAAATTAAATTCTAAACAATTAATTCCTAGATAACGAATTATTATTATCGCGGTTTCATAATAAATAGAATTTCGATTTAACCATTTGAATTAATTTGACTTCGTTTAAAATTTCCAAATTGAATTATTTCAGTTCTCATATTTCGAAAATTATATATATTTGAATAAATAATATTTTGATTATTCAATTGATACTCAATATAAATATCCATATATATATTATTAATTCAATATTTTAAACAATATTAAATATTTAAATTTTATTGACAAAAATCTGGGTCGTTACAAACGAACAGTGTGGCGAACTTGTAATTATGTGTAATAGGCGCATGGATCGACGGCTGATCCATGCCATGGATCGTGCCCGATCCATGAAATTTATCCGATCCATAGTGCTTTAGTATGTACATGCCACGCCGATCCAGAAAACCTGGCTGATCCAACGATGGGCGCCTTGCCCGATCACGTTTTTCTCCGTCGCAGCATATTACTGATCCGTTAGTGGTCATTCTTCTCTGATCCATGTAATAGTTGTGACCCATCGTTACGCGCATGGCCCGATCAAGTATTCCATTATGCGCAACGCTTTGCCAAATCACAGTAGCGTGCCCGTTCCGCTATCACGATGTTGCCGATTCATAGTAGAGAATCCGCCCAATCCATGGATTAAAGTCCGCCCAATCCAAGGAAAGTGCCAGATCCATCATATAAAAGACGCCTGATCCATACATAATTTATCACCTGATCCATCAACTGAAAAATAGCCCGATCCATAAATAAAAAGCATGGCTAATCCACTACTTCAAACGTGCATGTTCCATTTAATCGGCTTACAGCCGATCCAATATAAAATATGGCCAATCTATCAACTTTTGATTTATATATGTTATCTTTGAACTGCACTTTCACAACAGGGTTAACATTTGCCCCTTTTAGCTTATGATTTTTTGCTTGTAAAAAACACGAGCTTCGAAATTATGACAATGACGATGCTTCTTGATGAATCATTCATTCATGGTTCTAATGCAATTTACTTCATCATACATTAAGGGACAATCAGTAACCGCCTTCGATGGATCGGAAACAGGCTCTCCTTTTTGTAGACTGTGTATGACTTTCCCAATGGATCGCTAAATCCCATATGATGGATCGAATAAATTCTTTTCAACGTTACTCTATATATTTTCAGATCCATACTTTCTTTATTTCACTCTTTCGTACAAAAAGGCATTTAAATGGCAGCCAAGATTTTCTGAAAAACTATCTGACTCTTGTCTACTATTTCTCCATCAATCGACCTCCGAGCCATCCTTCTTCAGCCAAGATTTTAATGGCATTTTAAACAGGCTTTGACAATCACTCCTCCTCCGAGCCATCCTTCTTCAGCCACTTCCTCTACTCCTGCCTCTGCTTCGCAACCTGGGTAAACAATTAGAGAAAATTGCTGCTATTGCTAATTTGGACGACCCGAGCTACTCACCGGAAGGAGGAGTAGAAGATATTGAAGATATAGATGAGAGTCCAGATAAGGATGTTAAAGGAAGCTAAGGGAAGAAGATTAAATCTTCAACGAAGAACGCAAGGGGAAACACAGTGCTCACAAGAAGGCACTTGCTATTTCCTTCCCCGAGGGTCCATAGGATGATGAAGAAGCCAAGGATGGAGGCCAGCCTGCCATTACACCTCCTCCTCCCAGAGTTCCCAAGCTTACACTGAGATATGTCAATGCTTCAAAGTGCTGAAAGAAGGAGGATTAGGGCTCTTGGCTGTTTACTTTGCTTTATGTAGCTTTCTTATTTGCATTTTGCTTCGACCGGATGTTATGCGACTGCCGATCCTCGCTTTTAAATTTGTAAAGACTTGTTTCTGAAACTTTCTTTGATTTAATAATTCTGCTTTTGGTTTGTTGTACTTTAGCTTTTTCTTTAGCTTTGTTGTACTTCCATATATTCATCTCATTGTAGAGTACAAGTCCTTTATTTGTTGCAATGTCACGATGAGCTAGATTATGCTCTTAGAGCATCATTCCATTCCAGTTTGGTTGTGTTGCCTCCATAACATAGGTCATCATGAATTGCATATGCTGGATGTGATCGACTTCGTTGGGTTTCTCTGATTTTGGCTAAAGCACTCAAAGCTTCCAATTTGTTGGCAAAGTCTTTTTGATTCTACCAGTGCATTGAGAGTTTCTGAGCTTGCCACTGCATCATGGAAACCCAACTTTGTTGATTGACCTTGTGCTTCTTCTTAGAGAAGTCTTTAGTATATGTGCCCCCCACACGGGAGTTCTTATATTTTGGGCCCAATGTTCGTCTACTGTCTAGCTTAGTTACTTCAGGCAGTGAAGACTCTCATCTTCAATTAAATTGATTAATCTAAGCATCAGAGACTTAGATTGGGTACCCCCGTAGAGATCTTTGGTTTAAGCCCAACTTCGTCTACAATCCTGCTTGGTTAATTCAGGCAGTGAAGACTTTCATCTCCAATTAAACCGATTAACCTAAGCGTCGAAGACTTAGATTGGGTGCCCCCGTTGAGGTCTTTGGTTTAAGCCCAACTTCGTCTACAATCCATCTTGATTAATTCAGGCAGTGAAGACTTTCATCTCCAATTAAACTGATTAACCTAAGCATCAGAGACTTAGATTGGGTGCTCCCGTAGGGGTCTTTGGTTTAATCCCAACTTCGTCCATAATCCAGCTTGGTTAATTCAGGAAGTGAAGATTTTCATCTCCAGTTAAACTAATTAACCTAAGCGTCGAAGACTTAGATTGGGTTCCCCTGTAGAGGTCTTTGGTTTAAGCTCAACTTCGTCTACAATCTAGCTAGGTTAATTCAAGGAGTGAAGACTTTCATCTCCAATTAAACTGATTAACCTAAGCGTCGGAAACTTAGAATGGGTTCCCATGTAGTGGTCTTTGGTTTAAGCCCAACTTCATGTATAATCTAGCTTCGTTAATTTAGGTAGTGAAGAATTTCATCTCCAATTCGCAGAGGTCTTGGATTTATTTTGGAAGCGTACTTCATTGCGTTGTTCGACAGAGCAGATGCCAGTCCTTTTGCCAGACGCTTGACTTGGCAAGCTATCACGGCTGGAGAACCAGGGCCCTGTGCCTCTGAGAGGGGCTCCCCTTTGGTTGAACTTGCAATTTGTTGTCTTCCAGTTGCTTGTCGTTCCTTTCATCATTTGACTCCTAGCGATCCCCTCTTTCGATCTTCTTCAAGGTGGTGCTCTACACCCTTGCATATATGCAGATGGACGTTTGTGGCACTCGACACTTGAGTTATTTTCGCCGTGATGCATTGCAAGTATCGCAAAATTTGGTCGGATTTTGAGGAAGCAAGAGCTCTTTTTGATAGCCTGGAATATTAAATCGATTTTAAGAAAATTTTGAACTGTTTAACAAAAATTTGTAAAAATTATATCGACATAAGAAGGCACACTTTCATTCGTAGATGATGTTCAACTACAATACTTGCATAAATATTTACAATTGTTTTTACAAAAAACTGAACAAACCAATTATGTAAAATAACGACACAGATGGTTGTTGTTCCAAGCTCTTAGGATTGGGATTCCATCCCCTATTGACAGTCTGAAGGTGTCATCCAATAGCTTCTGACTAATTACATATGGTCCTTCCCAATTTTGTCCGAATACACCTATGGCAGTCGTCACACTTTTCAGCACAAGATCACCAACCTCAAAAGTTCTTTGGCGGACTTTGTTGTTGAAGTGCTTGGCTATTCTCCATTGGTGTGCTGCGATTCGTAGCTCTACTTCATCCCTTCTTTCTTCAAGTTGATCGTGTGCCTCTAGGTGTAGCTGATCATTCCGCGCTTGATTGAAATGAAGTTTGTGATGAGTAGGAACCTCTAGCTCTACCGGAATAATTGCTTCATAACCAAATGCTAGGGAGAAAGGAGTATGCCCAGTCGTAGATTTATGAGTTGTTCGATACATCTTTAGTGAAAGAGGGAGCTCATCCACCCAACAACCTTTAGCTTTCTCAAGACGCTTCTTGATGGTTGACTTTATGATCTTGTTGATTGTTTCCACCTGCCCGTTTTCCTGTGGATGGTCTACAGCTGCAAAACTTTTCTGGTACTAAAACTTGGAATAGAAACCTTTGAACTCTTCGATCTCGAACTGAGTCTCATTGTCTGTGATTATTTTCTGTGGAACACCAAACATGCAAACGATATTCTTCAAAACGAAATTGATGACTTTCTTTGAGGTAATGGTGGCCAGTGGCTCTGCTTCAGCCCACTTCGTGAAGTAATCGACGGCGACAATGGCATACTTCATGTTGGATTTGGCAGTTGGCAACGTTCCAATCAAATCAATGCCTCAGACAACAAACAACCATGGACTGACCATTTGAGTCAACACTGTGGATGGTTCTCTCGGAATATTAGTGAATTACTGATATTTGTCACATTTTCTGGCATATGCTACAGAGTCTCGGTTTATGTCGGGCCAGAGATAACCATATCGAAGAATCTTTTTAGCCAATGTATGTCCACCCGAATTCCTCCACACTCTCGACAATGTAATTCTGCCAAAATTGCTTTGGATTCCTCTTTGGTTACACATGGGAGTAGGGGCATATAAAAACCTCGTTTGTACAACCAGCCATCCTGCATAAGAAAACGAGGTGCCTTGCTCAACAGCTTCCTTTGCTTCTTTTGATCTGCTGGGAGTGTCCCATTAAGAATGTAGTCTTTGATTGGAGTCATCCATGATTCTGGATCTTCGGCAATTACCATGACCCAATCAATATCAACGTCTTCAGTACTCGGATTGGAGAGAACTTTAATGGGCACCAATCCCAATAACTGAGCATCCCCTAAGCTAGCATACTTGGCAAGTGATTCTGCCTTGATGTTCTCTTCCCTTGGAATGTGAGTAATGGTATAGTAGTCCAAATTGTTGATTTGTTCCCAAGCTTTGGATAGATTTGCTAGCAAGTTTCCTCCTTTATCTTGAAACTCTTTTTTGACTTGACACACCACCAACTGAGAATCGCTGAAAATCTGCAAAGCCTTCAAGTTGAACTCCTTCGCTATCGTCAATCCGGCTATCAAGGCCTCATACTCCGCTTCATTATTTGTTTATGGAAATTCGAGTCTCAATGCATAGCATACTAAGTGTCCTTCGGGAGTCTCTAACACCATTCCTGCCCCGGAACAATACTCATTCATGGACCCATCAACAAACAGCTTCCATTGAATCATCACCTGCACAGGATCTTACTTATCGTCGCCTCTGTCTATGAATTCTGCAATAAAATCTGCTAAGGCTTGTCCATTGATTGCTTTTCAAGGATGGTATGTGATATCATATTGACTGAGTTCAATATTCCGCTTTAATAATCTTCCGAAGTCTCTGGACGAAACAAGACTTGCTTCAGCGACTGGTCTGTGAGAACCTTGATTGAATAAGCTTGAAAGTACGACCTAAGCTTGTTCAAGGCAATAAGTAGGCAGTATGCAAGCTTCTCTAGCTTTGGATAATTCAACCCTTCCTTAGTACGCCTTTTGTGGATGTAGTAAACTGGTCGTTGAACTTTTGAATCCCCTCGTACAAGAGCTGGACTTAGAGCATGCGATGAGAATGTCAAATAAAAAAATCCTCACCATCACTTGGCTTTGAAAGCATTAAAGGTGTTTCCATGTGTTTGATCAGATCTTCGAAGGCTGTCTGACAAGATGGAGTCCATTTGAAGTCTTTCTTCCCTTTTCTCAATGCATCAAAAAATGGAATACACCTGTCTGTTGCCTTTGAGATGAAGCGAGTTAGTGTAGCGACCTTCCCATTTAAACTCTGAAGCTCTTCTTAGTACTTGGAGCTCGCATCTCTCTCAATGCCAAAATTTTAGCAGGGTTGGCCTCAATGCCCCTGACATTGACCATAAATCCCAGAAATTTCCCTGATGCGACTCCAAGCGAACATTTGAGAGGATTTAACTTCATGTCGTATCTTCGGAGAATATCAAACATCTGAGCCAATTTTTCCATGTGATCGAGCGCTCTCTTCGCTTCACGAGTATATCATCAGCATACACTTATATGGTATTACAGATCTGATATTTGAACATTGGATTGACGAGTTGTTGATAAGTTGCCCCTGCATTCTTTATCCCGAATGGCATGACTTTGTAGCAGTATAAGCCCACATCTGTGACGAAACTAGTATTCTCTTGGTTTAGCTCATGCATCATTATCTGGTTGTAGTCTGAATAAGCGTCCATGAATGATAGCAGTTCATGCTCCGTTGTTGCATCTATGAGCTGATCAATTTTAGGTAGAGGAATGCTATCTTTAGGGCACGTTTTGTTGAGATCTGTGTAATCGATGAAAACACGCTACTTGCCATTCAGCTTCTTCACAAGAACAATATTGGACACCCAATCTGGATATGTGGACTCTTTAATGAAGTTGTTCTCCATCAGTCTGTCAACTTCATCTTTGAGTACCATAGATCTTTCGGGGCCTTAAATTCCCTTCTTTTGCTTTATAGGTATGATGCAGGAATCAATATTCAGTGCATGAACAACCACTTCAGGAGATATTCCGCACATATCTACATGGCTCCAAGCAAATACATCTAGATTAGCTTTAAGAAAAGTGACTGACTCACTTTGCAATTTCTGACCCAGTTGAGACCCTATTTCCAATACTTTGTCAGGATCTTTCGGATGAACTGATATAGAAATTGTGATCTCTGTAGGTACCACTCGATTCTCCTCTACAATGGACTTTCTAGGATCCATCTCCTTCTGATCCCCGCTATGCTCGCCGGTGCAGGGCCATGTTTTAGCTGCTATAAGGAAGGTTCACGAATGCGGAGGGAGCCCTCCACACTCTTCCCCTTGTCTTTCTTTTTAGCCTCTTTCAACTTTGTAAGATAGCATTCTCTGGTTGACTCCTGATTTTTTGTAGGAAACTTCATTGTCACACACCATGGTGCTAGCGAAATCCTGAAATCAGCTAAGGTAGGTCTGCCAAGGAATGCTTTATAAGCGAAAACCTCTTCAACAACTAAAAAGGTTTTCTTAAGAGTAGCTCTCCTTTCTCCCTCTCCCAACTCTACGAGCAAGTCAATAGTTCCAGTGGGTTGTTTTGGCTCTCTCGTGAACCCTTGGATCTTGGTTTGACAAGCTTGAACATCTGACATAGAGAGATTCATCCGGTTGAAGGTCTTTCGAAACAAGACATTGACGAAGGCGCCGCAGTCAACAAGCACCTTTCTGACCACAGCTGGGTATACCCCGACTATGACCTCTTGAGCTGGGGTTAGAATACCTTCTGTGTCTTTGTCTCGGAATGTAATAGTTCCATGAGAAACTTTTTGCTGCTTTGGGGAATAGTATTGCTAAGAATTAAACACCTCCCCTCTTTCGGAACGTACTTCAAAGCTTCTTCATACCTCTCAATCTCACCCCAGCTATTACCTACCGAATGAAGCCCACCAGAAATAGTGTTAATTACTGGCCTTGCAGTAGTTTATGCTGGAGCTCAATTGCTTGAACCAGAATGATTAGCACGTACACTCTGCCCTTGAGGAGTCAAGGAAGGATTTGCAGTCTGCGGCTTCCTCACATATTGTTGCAACCTATTTTTTTGATTAATTCTTCGATCAAACTCCTCATATGTCTACATTCATTTGTGTTGTGGCCAGGCTAATTATGGAAACAGAAAACCTTCCAGACTTCAACTGGTTTTCTTCCATTTTCAGCGGTTTCAGATTTGGATAATCTTCTGTGTCTTTAGTGGCAGTGAAGATATTTTCTGGAGTGTCTGTCAAAGGAGCCAACTCTGTAGGGCTGAAAAAACGGAGCTTCTTGCCATTTTCGTTATCCTTCCCGTCATTTCCTCTCTTCTTTCCCTCTGTATTCTTCTAACTACCTTAGGCACCATTATCCTTCTTTTCTGACGTAACACTACTTTCAACAACATTCTGAGTGAGAGAAGGATCGTCTTCCACTCTGATGAACTCTTCTGTCTTCTTATAGAATTTCTCAAGAGTATTAGGTTCTTTCATTTTCAACCATCTCCCGGATTCAGTCTTCTCATCCATAGCTTTGTATAATGCCATCAACACCATCTGAGGCTCTAGATTCCCCACTTCGGTTACGGCAACATTACAGCAAGTAAGAAAGGCTTTAACTAATTCACCTGGTTTTCGCTTCAAGCCTGATAATGACAGTATGTCTTTGACTTTCGTAGCGTACAACCTAAACCGCTCCATGAACTTCTTTGCCAAAACAGAAAACTGATCCACGGACTTCGGCGGCAGTTTGGTGAACCACAATGATGCCACTCCCTCCAAATAGATGAGAAAATTCAATCATTTCATTTCATCGGTAGCCCATGCACCATTCACGTGCTGGTCATACTTGTACAGGAATAGGTTAATTAGGGCACCGATTCTGCCATAAGCTCATAAAGTCAGAGGAACAAACTTTTTCGGGAACTCGACCTTCCAAATCCTCTTAGTAAACGGAGTCTTGCTTGGAGCAAAATCCCATTCTCTTTCATCATCATTCCTCTCCATACTCCTCCTCATAATTTTCCTAATCATATCTGAACTATATTCTTCGTCGTCGGTTCGTTCCACGGGGCGGACTCCATATCCTTTACTGGATGCTCGCCTAGGTAAGCGATCACAGTTAGAGATCCAGGGCCCTGGGCCTCCCACATGGGGAGGTGCCCCTTCGGTGGGACTAGCCACTTTTGGAGAAGTATATCTTTCGGAATGACTTTTTGCATTAGGTTTAGAATCCTCAACACCAGCATCATATGAATCGTCAACCTCTTGAAAAAAGTACTCACGGTTGAGATATGAAGTAGAAGAGTTAGCATTCTCTTCGAGATTAATTTCAACTTTCTGATTTGTCGTATTGGCTTGAGTAGCGAAAAGAGTATCTAGCCTATCCATTATAGCTTTGTTTGAAGCTTCCATCCTTTGAGTCAAGCTAGCAACGACTGTATCCAACTCTTCTCGAGACACACCAACTCCCGGAGTTTGAGAATTAGCTGGATGATTGGTTTGAGGAGTTGTAGCATCGTTAGCAGCATTATTCAGACCTCTAACAGACTAACTACCATCTTTCTTCGAAGGTGCCAAAATTTTAGACAATCTTCCAAGCTTCGTAGGAATCTTTTCGCTTGGCCTGACTTTTAGACTGTGCAGATCTATCGTAGAATGACAGGCTTTCAATCTTCACAATCCACAAAAATCCACCAAGGCTCTTAAGCTTGTGGTCGTGGGTCCGAGCCCCATGGTGGGCGCCAAAAATAGCACTAACACCCGAAAAGGCATTTTAACACTTTACAATTAACCAAAACAAGGTTAAGAACAAGGAAGTGCAGAAAAAATAGTAAAAGTAGAGAGCATTTATAGTGGTTCGGCCTCAGATCTGGCCGACATCCACTTTGAAAGATGACTTCATTACGATCTTCATTACAAGGTACATGATTTTCTTTATTTCATACATTTTCGATCTCTTTTTACAATAAATCTCTCTTATTTTTACACGACTTCTCAATGATTCTCTATCTCTTGATTTCTTCGGAGAAATACTTGAGTTGTCAATGGAAATGTTGATGGAGATGTTTGAATCTTGATTGAAGATGCTTTAGTGGAGTTGGAGATGTTGTAGCAATGTTGGAGATCGAAAATGGCAGCCCTTCGGAGTAGAAAATTCGGACTCTTTAATGCATGTGGTGACAGGGTATTTATAGGCGAAGAATGAATGGAGTGGCAAACTTGTAATTATGTGTGCGTAGGCGCATGGATCGACGACCGATCCGTGCCATCGATCGTGCCCTATCCAAGCCATGGATCGTGCCCGATCCATGAAATTCATCCGATCAATAGTGCTTTAGTAAGCACATGCCAGGCCGATCCAGAAAATCAAGTTGATCCCACGATAGGCGCCTTGCCCGATCACATTTTTCACCGTGCGCAGCATATTACCGATCCATCAGTAATCATTCATCTCTGATCCATGAAATAGTAGTGATCCACAATTTACGCGCATGGGCCGATCAGGTATTCCATTATGCACAGCGCTTTGCCAAATCATAGTGGCGTGCCCGGTCCACTATCACGATGATGCCGATCCATAGCAGAGAATCCGCACGATCCATGGATAAAAGTCTTCCCGATCACCGGAAAGTGCCTGCTCCATCATATAAAAGACGCCCGATCCATCAACTGAAAAACAGCCCAATCCATAGATAAAAGCATGACAGAACCACTACTTTAAACGTGCACGTTCCATCTAATCGGCTTATAACCGATACAATTTCAAAATGTGGCCATTCTATCAACTTTTGCATCATACACGTTATCTTTGAACCGCATTTTCACAATGGGGTTAGCAGCCAACTTACTAAAATAACTAGTTTTAAAAAGGAAAAATATTAAGAAGTATGAAAATTTTAATGAAAATGAAAAATTGACGTAACAGCAACAAATAAGAAAGAAATATAAGCAAACAAATAAGACAATTTATGTAAAAGAAATAAAATGAATTAAGAATGGGAAGAAATAGTAATGACAATGAAAATGATATGGATAAATCATCACAAATAAATACATTAAAACCGTAATGGTTTGATGATTTTTCACTTGGTAGAAATTGAAGAAGAAGAGCTTAGGTTTTCCTTCTAAATAGAATTGATATGACAAAGACCAAGTTATAACAAAAAGACAATGATAGACCTAGAGAAATGACCTAAGCATAATATTGTATGTACGGTTTATTACTTGAAACTCAAGTTATAGTAAAAGACAATGACAAAACAATGAAATAAGAACAATAAATAAAATGTATTAGAAGACGTATTAAATGCACAAGAAATAAAAATTAAACATATGGCACAATAAAGGCAATTGTAACTACATACATGAATTCAAATACGACCTTAGGTAAGTCTACGATGTAGGCAAATGTGTTGCAGATCATTAAAGATATTTTAGGAAAAGCTCATCCTAACGATGGTACATTATTTATCGTCAGAGCATGAAATAAGTGACTTCATTCGACATATAGATAGGAATACCCTGGGTTGATCCTTAGATGTAGACATGGGATGGTCCATCTAAGATAAGATATGTAAAAAGGGCGTATCAAGGAAGTATTGTCTTGACTGCTTTACACGGTATAAAAGATCGTTGGATGGCTAGATAATTGTACGATAAAAAGGCAGTGAGTAATAAAATTGATAGCAGTCGTAAGGTTATTAGATCATCACCAGTCAGATGACGAAAATAGAAAAGAACATGGGTTATTCCTCACAAGCCCAGGTTGATCTTTTATTATCGAAATGCCTGAAAAAGCTTATGAAACGCTACATGGTTTATTTTAGAGCTGAACATTTTTACCATATTACCACTTACCAGCCATTACCAACCGCTACCAATGAAAGTGGTACCGAACAATCGGTAACCAATTTGATTGGTATGGTATGCCAAACCATATGAAAATATGTGGTACATTAATGGTAATTGAGCATTAACAATGGTAATTACCATACCTACCACATATCTTAAACAATACATATGTATATTTTTATATTTCATCATATATGTTTATTACATAACAAAGAACTTCTAATATGTAATGATTTAATAAAATACGTAGGAAAAATTTATTACGATATAAGATTGAATGCAATTTTTATCATATATCATAGAAATGGTACAATTAATATGAGTTTTCGTTCATCCACAAAGTTTTCATGCATGTTTGACTACATAAAATAAGATAGATAAATAATAATATAATAAATACAATCAATTCTAATATTCAATATTTTAATGTGAAATATTGTAAACAAAAAGATCTCATACTAGTGAACGACAAAAACGTATTACGGACTTCTACCAATCATTACCAACCATAAACCAAACTATTGGTAACCGATTTCTTTGGCTGGTAATGGTATGATTTTTCTATTACCATATAAAGTTGGTACGGTTGTGGTTTTGAATACAAAGTTCCGGTACCGAACCGATTCCACCCCTAGTTTATTTATATTATTTGCTTAGGGGCAAGTCTATTAGCTCATATCAAGAGATATCTTCCAAAACTAGAAAAATGATGGCTGTTAGCGTCTGTCTATGATAAAAAAGACGGACTATAGATTATAAATTCCCGAATGAATTTCCGTGCAGTGTGAGCAATGCACTGCCCCGGATTCAGGTAGATGACGACGTTTACGACGTGAGTCATATTTATCACATAGCGAGACGATGACCACATTTATAACATGATCGATCACATTTATAACATGCCACGATGATGAATACATTTATAACGTGGTGAGACAATGGTCATATAACATGTTATATATATATGTATGATATACAACCGAAATGCTCACTTCAATAAGTAGGACTGCGGTATGCCTTTTAGTTTTAGGTATCAAAATTTGAAAATCGTACTACGTTGCCAAAAGTAAGACTCGGAAAGTTGAAATTCGTACACAATCTTTCAATGAAAACAGGATGCGCATACTTTGTCTTTGTTGCAGCTCAAGTGTGACAGTAGAAATACAGAACTGTTTAGTAACGTTCTAAGCAAATATATGCGAATAAGGAAGCTTTGCAACATCATGTGGTAAGTCTGCACTACCATCTCAAGCTGACATCTAAAGCGACAGGTTTACACTAGAGTCTCAAAAATCAAAATAACATTTGAAGTGGTAAGTCTATGCTACAATTTCAAACTGTGGATGGTATTTAGGATACTATGGACAGCCAGATGCGGTTTATAGCCAGTGATGAGGTAAGAACGACATTAATAAACCTAACGTTACTTGAATAGTACACAATCGGTGTGTGTATATATATACGGGTATCTATATGCAAGACTGATGCTATTAAAAAGACTTGACTTAAAATTGTTATCAGAATGGTAAAATTTTATATGCTATTATATTTCGAGTTATTCCACCGTTAGTTATTTACTTGAACTCTAATAAATATCTTTGTTTATTCGCAATTGCAGGATATGAAATAATTGATTCGTGTTCCAACAAACTTGGATTTTTGTTTTTTGCAAAAATTATGATCCATTGAAGTGCGGGTAGTTACACTCACTTTTTGATTCATCAGTTAACCGATTTTCTAACTCCCTCTTCCCAACTAATCAATGTTCCACTCCTACGCCCTTTTACATCATTAGAGCATCTCCAACAAGGTTACGGGTCGTAACATTACGACCCGTAACATTCAGGGAGATATCGTAGATATCTCCCAACAGTCGCAAGCCAATTTTATCTGCTCGCCATGATTTTATCATGGCGCACCGATAAAATCAGCTCGCCAGCTCATGAGCCGATAAAATCGGCTCGCGAGCTTACGAGCTGATTAAATCGGATCGTGCGAAAACCAAACAAAATAGTGTATGGGGAGTTCACAATTCAACTTATCCAAGTTCAAATTCTTGCATCTAACACACTTTAAGTGCTGCAAAGAATAATGACTAAATAAGCAATTGACATTCACGGCAAGTCGATTGTGAAGCGTGTGGGATGGGATAAATATTCAGCTTAAGGTTGTCCAAACAAAACTGTTAATAACATTACTTGTAAAGGTTGATACACAATGTCTGAACCCACGAGTACAAGTTGTTATGATCAAAATGATTCAACTAATATTTTGCATAACGATAATACTAACAATAAAACATACAAATACAACTAGTCATTAAAGGTACAACAACTAATGATAGTAGATGCCAACTAAAACACCAAAGCAAGCGTATATGCCATCTATTTGTTATGTGTTCAATCTCAAGGGAGTCTCATAATGTTCAATCGCAACTGTTTAATATCATTTTGGAGACGTCTATTCTCTTGTTGGAGTTCGTTTACATATGCTATTCCCCTAGGGCACAAGGGTTCGTCTATCCATTCTGTATAATTACATCCATTTGGATAGGATGGACACTGAGTCATGCGTCGACCTATATTGTTGCCCTCTGCTCGAACAATAACTTCAACCGCATAACCACAGTAGCAACATACTGGATAAGAATCAACTCCATGTTCATACGGTGGTACTTGATAGAACTCTGCTTCTTGTTGTGGTTGAGCAACTGCCTGTTCATACGATTGTTGAACATATGGTACTTAAGCTTCATGTGTAGGATTTACGTTCCCCTGTTCATGCAATGGTTCATCCCGCGGTCTTATTTGGTTAAAAACCGGAATTCGTCTTCGAGCTCCTGAAGTCTCATTTGTTCGTAAGCATGTTCATCAGAGTCTGTAGTTGAAGGCCAAGAAGGCATTTTGAATGAATGGTAAAAGGATGAGGTAGTAAAATAATGGGAACAAAATTGTTTGAGTGAGGAAAGTTATGAGTAATTTGACAAAATTATATAGCTGCGTGGTACAAATAAATAAATGAGACAAAGATGTAACCGGTCACTGTTAAGACTGTGCTTTACATGCTGCCCAACACTGTTTCATTTGACTAAAAAGTGTAGGGAATCTGCTTTTCATACTGCCAAGATGTGAAAGGTCACTGATTCTACTTTGCTTTACGTCATGCAATTTTCAAAGCATTTGGCAGCACTAATGCTCAAGTGGATGAGTGTGACCCTATTTTCTAACTCCTTTGTGTATTGTAATGTTTAATTTACACGTGGATTACAATACATATAATTAAGACGTAGTACCATATAACTAAACGTGGATTACAATACATATAACTAAACATTGATTACAATACATATAATTAACGTGGATTACAACAACGATAAAGCATGACTTAACGTGGATTACAACACATATAATTAAGATGAAGTACCATATAACTACACGTGGATTACAATACATATAACTAAACGTGGATTACAACAACGATAAATCACGACTTGACGTGGATTACAATACATATAATTAAGACGTAGTACCATATAACTAAGATCCTAGTTTCGGGCCGAACCGTTGAACACATACAACATTTCAGCCTTTGCTGCAACAAGGACCCTTCCCAGGCGACTTACCTCCGCTTGCATCTCTAGAGCATATGTGACACCCCCCTCCATTAGCGGTGGGTCGATCCATGAGAAAAATTACAACGTTCCAACCCTTGTCGGTTTAGTGCATTAATGTACGCTTTATACCCATAAAAACGATGACCTGCGTTGCTCTGGCTTTTAGAAACAACCACATTACATTCCACTTCGCAATAGTAAAGTACTGAACGACCCATCATGCTAGAGCTTGACCTATCTGGGCTCTCTCGAGCAATTACTTCCCTTAATCGAGCATTGTGGGTTTTTTGAAGAGGCCCAATACGCGAGACGACAACGTTTGGTTGCGTGGCACTGAAGAGCTCAGACTCCACTTCTCTAGCATCAACTTGATCATCCATTTGCGTTTCGGGCACAAACTCGACTGGTTGCTTATTTCTTTCATACTGATCGTAAATTTCGACCATGGTTTCATCATCGTATTCCCAAGCAGACATGTTGAACTACTTGAAAAGTAGAAGGTAGATAAAATAAACAATTTGACCATCCTAAGTCTTCCGAAATGCTGAATTTAAAGGTAGTCGCCTGCACTTTTACTTTGCTTTATTAAAGCAACAGTCAAGTCATCTTTAATCAGTACGAGTTGTGAGTGTTGCACGTTACCCGAGTGTTGAACGTTACATTGCTTTATTAAAGGTAGTCGCCAGATTCCTACAACACGTTACCCGAGTGTTGCACGTTACATTGCTTTATTAAAGGTAGTCGCCTGATTCCTACAGTACATTACCTGAGTGTTGCAGAGTGTAGTAACATCAACTGATTTAAGGCAGAGCTATAGCAAATCAACTGTTGAGGATAAATGGTAGTCCTGTCGTATGTATCTATCATAGTGCTCAATTAATGATGACAGAGCTTTACCAAAAAGCAACCCCCTTGTTTAAATAGTTTAGACTTCATCCCCTAAGCATATCTGGAATTTGCACGGTCTAGATCGACCCCAAAATTAAGGTGAGAAAATAATAATTCTATCATATATTTTTTCCCTTGATGAACTACTTCTTTGTGTACGTAATATGTTTCTTATTTCTGTGTAGCTTAAATGGACGATTGGGTAATAAGTGATGAACTTGTAGATAAAATGTTTGATGAGAATGAAATGGACAAGGAGAAGGAGAAAGAGGGTGGATTCGTTCCGGATACACAAGTAGAAGAGGCGGAAGAACAAGTAGTTGAAGTTCAAAAACCAAAAACATGTCCATGCAAAAATATTGAGGCAAGTGCTTAACCGTAATCGTCACAGCCAAAGTAATGCAAGCTCCAGTTCTACTACAACATAATTCTCTCCTAATGACTTACGTATACTCATGAAATCTTATATCGAAGTTGATAAAAGAGATTTGCTGCTGATGCAAAATGTAGGAGGGCTAACCCATGAAGAATTTTGATCCATGATAATAAGATTACATAACAATCATAGTAACTGCACCACTACAAGAACTTCTACTGAAATTCATATGGCTCATCGACGTTTCGTCAAAACTTGTGAACGACACCAAAAGATTGTACAAACAGTAGAAGAGGAAGACATATTTAAACCAACTCGAGCAACTTTTGATTCTCGTTACCTTGCAGCGTATGGCACTGAGTTTGTTGGGTACGAAGCCTACAAACTGTGTTATAGTTGGCTATCCCGATATGGGGCCGAATAGGTTAATGGATTTTCTTAGTGCTTGTTGAATCTTTCTGTTATTTCATGCTTCTACGTAAAAATGTGAGATTCCATCTAATTCGATACTTTATTTAAGTTATAAAACTATCAGCTTAGGAAAACAATAGCAGTATAAAAAAAGCACACATTCCATTAACACGAAAATCGTTACTACAACGGGGAATATAAGATTACTACAACATCCTAATACAAGAAACTAGTAATACAAATAGTGTTAAACAATCAACTTATAAGTGAGGAAACCGTTACGTTATAATACGGTGTTTCATCGCCATCCAAAATTCCTGCTCCAATTCGGGCATTCCAGTCAGATCTTTGTTCATGATAGAAATCTCGTCTTGGTCTTTCTTACACGCATCTTGCTCTTTCTTGTGCGCTAATTCCTCCGCTGGAATTTGTAGCTTCTTCTCTTCCAGATCAGCAATCCTTTTCATAAAATCCGTTCTTTTCCTAGCTTCTACAAGTCTTTTTTCAGCTCTAAGATTGTGTTCTTCGTGGCGTGCATTCACTTTTGCTTCAAGCCCGACCACCATTTTGCCCCTTCTTTTTGCAGATTTGAATCCCTCGGGTCTGAAATCTTCGTCCACCGTGGCATTAAACTCATCGAGTAGGTTTTCCCCTTCACATTGATAAATTTTGGCAGTTGAATAGCTTGGACTGGAAGAATACCCAAATCTAGGAGCTTTTTTCCTACTCTTGCTAGCGGACTGAACATCGCGGAGGCTCTTAGCAAGTCTGGAGTTCCATTTCCATTTCGGTTGACAAGTGAGCAGATCATAACAATGCATAAACTGATAATATTGTGGCCTTTTCGTTCCATTTTCTCTAGGAAAAAGCTTCTTGAACTCCTCGTTTGCCATTTGTTTCTATTTAAAAAAAGGAATAAGAATCATAAAAAAATCTACCAAACAGTAAGGTAAGTAGTCAGAAAAAATACCAGATTATCTTCCCCTCCCATGTCGCTTGGATTCGCTATCTTTAGTTTGTACACTTGTGACTCATAAAACTGGGTTTGATGACTTATTTTGCCAAAACGACCTTGAATCGCCGATAACGTCCGTCTGCATTGTGGATGCTTCTCAACGAACGCGGTCTTAATTTTTTCCTAAAACGTAATGGCTGATTGATCGTTCCCCATTGCCGGATCTTGTGAAAAATGACAATAGATGCTGCATAGATCGATGTCCTCCTCATTTGTCCACGACATGATTCCTTGTTAGCTTGACTAAGTTCCCATAAAATTGCTCGTGTTGCCTTGGGAAAACTGGCTTACTTCCAACGTCGGATGTGAGAAATCTCCAAATGGTGACGCCATTACAGAGCTAGAGTTTGTTTCGATTATAGAGACAGAAGTGAATTATGAATAGGTTGGGATGTAAAATGGTAGAATGAAACCATTTTATAATTGAAAATATAGCCGTTACAAAATTTATGACCGTTTTATAGCCGTTGGAGGAATATGACCGTTTTATAGCCGTTGGGGGAATATGACTGTTTGAAAATATAGGAGTATAGAGCTAGAGTTTGTGCATGAGCCGAATTTTTCGACTCCCTACGTTGGGAGAAGAAAACATCGGCTCGCCGGGGCTATTCAGCATTCAGAATAAAACCCATAATATTTCCCTTAATATTACGTGGTGTAATCTCTGTTGGAACCAAAACTGACCTCATATTACGTATTAAGTATACGAATATGGTATTGTTGGAGATGCTCTTAAGTACCAAAGGCGTTTGTCAATCCATCCAATTGCATCACCCCACCTCTTAGTGCCTCACCTAATAAATTTGACATGTTATCACTTAGAGATTGGTGACAACCCACCCTCTTTATTATCAATGTTTCTCAATTTGCCTCCTTTCCTTCTTCTCAATCTTCCTCGTCAACACCAACATTGTATCTGAGATTCCCTCGAATTCATTAACTACACTAAAGATACTTATCCGAGACTCCCTCGAATTCATTAACTCCACTAAGGATACTTATACCACAAATGGTGAGATTGCCACATCCATTTTGGATCCAAATTTCTCGATATAACTTTTCTGCATGCTCTCAATAATGATTTGCAAGACCCGTTTATTTTTTATGCATCATGAGACATAAATTTCATCATGCCAACCATTACTTCTTTTGAACTAAATCAAACTAGTTGATTATATAGGCAACTGGTATTGATCTATGATCAGGGGCGGATGATTAACATGAAAATGTGTTTATTTTATGCTCTTATATCTTATCTTTTTTTGACAAGGCCAACCGATTTTTATAGTGTTCCCTAACACTTATTATTATAAAAATAATAATCAGTACAATGGTAACAAGTGATACACCATGTGTGTATCAATTATGAGAAGGCAAGCTCCACGCAGGGAACAACAGAAAGCCAACTAGCTGGAATGTTACATTTCATTACAAAATTTGACTCCATAAGGTCACAAAATAAAAATATCACTGGCCTTCCCTGGTACATGACTATTGGTCCAATATTGACCCCCCAAAATGTAGTGCTACACCATATTGACCTGCAGGCTACGAAGTTTACTCCGCGTAAGAGGAGTAGAGACTTCCTTAGCCATTAGAGACTGGGGGTGGTCATTGACCGCAGCTTGTGCATGAGGCTTATATGCCACTGGCGTTAGAATATGAGCATACAGATGATCTTGCTTCGGCTTCCCGCGTTTCTTATCATTTGATGCCACTGTAGAGGTTGATGCATAATTCATCTTTGCTTTGCTAATAATTTCCTCTTGCACCGCTAAATCCAATTTCATTTTTGGGCTGGAACTGTTAAGGAAGCCAGGTTTAAAATAAGAGTTGCTAACTTGAGCTATCTTGTTTAATTGTGCAGTATTTTCATTGAATGGCAAGTGAACACCGCCATTCTTCATTGTGTCATCAAAACTTCGAACTTCGTCCAGTGTTTCTTGCGATATCCCATCCTCATTTTCCCATATTTCTTGCTCGCCTTGCCTCATTGAATCCTCGAAATCCCTTATATCCTTTAAGATTATTCGCAAAGCGTCTTCTTTGTTTATCCCATCATCACTTCCTACGTCAGTAAGTACCTGCTTGCCTTTTTCTTTCCTATCAATCTGTTATTAAACTGAGTTTTGTCTCTCTGCTCTTGTACCAAGCTATCCAAGTTGATTCCATGCTCCATGTTAGATTCCATAGTCAACGGTTTGACCAGAGGATCATTATTATTACCATCAGGTATGGAGACTGGGTTTAATTCATTACGATTTTCTCCTTCTTCAATTTCTTGATTTGCATTCGTTCTTCACTATCTTCATTAATCTCTCCAAGCACATCAAATTTGTTAAAGCTCATAACACCGCTTGACGCTTACTAACTTCATCATGCTGTTTACCAGATTTTGCTACTTCTTTCATTTTCCATTTCTTAAATACTTGCACTTTCGCCATTTTGTTACTCTGTGCTGACAGTTTCTTGGGAGGTTTCATGTTTTGTTCATTGAATCCATCATGGTGATTCACTGTATTTTGTTTTATGATGATGCCCCTGAGTTCAGAAACACTGACATTCTCGTGTCCTTTCTCTTTGCTAACTGGTTTATCAACATGCACCAGATTTTGACACTTTTCGATAGTATGACCGAACATTTTACACACTGTACAAAGATGAGGTCTCCAAAGATATGACACCTTCACTATATGTACTGTGTCGTCTTCTAATAACATTGGAAGTGTTTCAGGCAGTTCGCTACTAGTTGTAACCTCCACCATGCATTTTGCGTATCCTATCCTCTCTAAACTCTCAGTCGATTGATCCATGCACAAGAATTTACCTACTAGAGAAGCTAGCCAGCATATACCTAGTTGAGACCAAGCCACCATAGGTAAGTCATACATTCTAATCCAAACTGGAAACTGTTTTATCCCTTTACTGATGCTACCCATAGACATATCCCACTTCGTAATGATAAACACCTTATTCCTAATGATTAAGGGGTCAACTTCAAGAAATCTTTTCCTATCTTCAGTATCTTGCAACAGAAAGAAGAAGACGTTACCATTATACTTGACTTTAACTGGTCCTCTCGGTTTCCAGTGGTTCTTCAGGTGAGTAACAACCACATAATAGGGTAGTGGAGAGTCGAGAAAAAACCCCATCAAATAGTCTTGCCAAATGTCCACGCTTGCTTGTATAATGTCAGCTGTCGGAACGACATTCTTCCCTGAGAATTTGTGAGTAATCACTGGAGGAGAGAAAGAACCAGCGTTACGAGGCTTTTCGGCAAAGAGAGAAGACCATTTCACTTCAGATAGTGGAGGTATTGGTGGATTAGGAAGAGGAGGTTCATAGGGTGGTGGATCTGGGTTCGGCGGGATCGGGTCAGAAGGGAGTTTAACTGTAGGAAGGGAACACAATGATGGATTTGGCAGAGAAATTGCGAGGCTCGATGAAGCTGGAAAAGTGGGCTCCATTGCTGCGTGGATCGAGGAAGCTGGAGTCAAAGTATTTGATGTGGTGATTAGTTATATATCTTATTTTTTGGGTATAAATAAATATTACTTAGGTATTATTTTGTTGTTTTTATAAATGTGTTGTCCAAACCTCATTCAGCCTTAAAATTGAAGAATAGATGCCATATACATGAAAAATTGCATAAGAAGCTGTCATTGGAGGCTAGTTGTGTTCACATTGGTCACATTGGAAGGAGTTTTGTAGAATTGGGAAATCTTCTGTCAATCAAATGGACACACGGAAAACAAGGATAAGAGGAGGATCATAGCATAATCTTTGATGAGGAGGCCCATTTAGATGATTAGGATTTGCAGCTTAGCTATAAATACACATGTATACCCATTGTAAACATTGGACTTTCTTCTGTACCATCTTCTGCCATTAATCTAGTTTAGTTTTCTTTTACTTTACTATGTTTTAATTTTATTAACAACTAGTGCCATCTAGACAATTAGGTTTGATAGAGTACTAGTTGTCTTTTGCACTTATTTTCATTAGTGATTGACCGTCTGATTAGATTCAATGGTAATCCTAATTTTATTTTTTGTTTGTTATTTAATTTTTGCAATTTCAATTTTTGCTTTTTAGTTGTTTTCCTTGGTCATATTGGATTGTATATAGATTTGATTAGATTCAGATCTGATTCAATTCAATAATAATTTTATTTGCAGTTTTTTTTCAAAATCAATCTCGAAGTTTTGTCTAACTCGCCTACGAAATATATAAATAATAAATTTTAATTTTCGTCCCTGTGTTCGACCTGCATACTACACACATAATGCGCTTGCAGTTATTATAATAAATTTGCACTTTTCTATTTCATAGAAAAGTGCCGATCAATGGACACAAGCTTAGGCGAGCTAGGTCCAAAAACATAACTGGAAACATGAAAAGTAATTATAATATATGATATTTCCACCTATTTCCCTTACTAAAATTGTATTTGGGCCCTAGCTGGCAGGTTGAAACAACTTCAGCTCATGCTGAACTTGCAGGCTATGTCCGCCACTATCTATGGTATGTACTTATCTTTGTATCACACGACACACTTCTACTATAGGCACCAATGCTAATACAGGTTCCTACTGATTTGTTAGCAACTCCTGTATGTGTTATATCATCTACCTATGTAACAACCATTGTTATGTATAACATCACCGTACCACTGTTGTAACGATCCGGATTTTTGGTCGGTTTATTTTAAACATTTAGTATTGTTTTAAATATTGAGTTGATAATATAAATGAATTTTTATATTGAGTTATCAATTTAATAATCGAAATACGATTTAATTTTGAATATATTGAATTATCAACAAAAAATTGAATTCATTATTAAAACAACTGAATTAAAACGGTACAGTCAATCAATACAAATTCTATTGTAATTAGAATGATAATAATTACATATTAATTTAAATTGTTTGAAACCAATTTATATTTAAATTGGTATCTTTTCCAAACGATTGAATCAGGCTTCAGAACCTGTCCCAGTGTATTCAGAATAGCGGTCAAACCCTAGGAACGTCAGTTACTGAGCTCAAATTAGAGTTTGAAACCGGGAAAAATAAAACTAAACATATAGGATCAAAATCAAATCAAAGTAAATACAAATCAAATCGCATTATAAATCTTCGAACCTTAAGCCACCCTAGTTTAGTACTTCAGCCTCCCCTATCTATAACCGCGCGTGCAGCTGTTCCTTCTACCCAAAGTATCTCCGCCTATATAATTCGCACCATTTCCTCTCATTCATTCGCAAGCTTCAAGAAGTTGAGAATTCCACTCCAAAATCAAAATAAATTGTCCTCTCCTTTGCTCATTTCAGCCTCAAATCGAATAAAGAAAATGGACCCAACATTTTTCCTCTCCCTACAAATCAAAGCCGTGACATTTTTTTATCTCCCTCAAAAATTGAAGTCGTTCCAGTTAAAAAAAGAAAGAGGATCCGCTCCTTTTTAATTCGTGAGTTTCCCCTTCTCACAAAAAAATTCGAATCCTCTTACACTCAAAAACTTATCGCCTAAAATTTAATCGCATTCAACTGGGGACACTGGATTTCAGCTATAGCGTGATAATGGTTGAGGTTTATAATTAACGGAGGTGACAGATCGGCTTATGAAGGCGACGACAGGCGATTTCGAGGATAAACAGGGAGACTGGGGAGGTAATCGACAACATGGGGTTCAGACGCATTGAAATGTGGAGTTTTACGGGGTTTCGAGCACAAAAATGACGCATGTGATTGGAGGGGACTGTCTCAAGATCCCAGGTCGCGATGATTTGGAAGGAGATAGTGTACTCGTTGAGATAGCTACCAGTTTGTGTTGTTTCAGGGAGGAGGAGAGTGGCAATAGTTTGGTAATCAGTAAAGAGAAGAGCGATGAAATGGAAGTAGCTCAACATGAGCAGTATTTTGAAACTGGAAGTGAATGTAATTTTCATAGGAAAGGTGAAGGATTAGGGTTCGCTAATCTCGGTAATTAGTTTAGTTAATGTTTATTTTATTTAAATTAAATTAGTTGTTTTATATCCAAACCCAAAAAAATAAATAAATTATAATGTGATATATTTAATTCATACAAGGCTCAAAGTGTTAAGGGATGCTAAAGCTGTTCGTTCTGGGAATATACAGCAATACTTAGAAGTCACGGCCCTTGTGGTTCTTTATGTTTGGAAGCATACGGTTTCCAATATTTTTCATGAGGAAGAAGGATTAATTTTGGTAAGGTAATTAACATTAATAATTATCATTAGCTAATTTAAATTTATTTAATCATGTTTAGTTCAACTAGTTATTTATAAAAGCAATATGTTCATATAAATCAGATGTGAACACCATAAATCACGTTGGGTTTATAGTTGCATAATGTACGTGCTGGAATTGATTTGAAATTTTTGGGATCAATCGAAATCAGCTTGGGAATTTTAATTTAAGTCGAATAACGCTCGATTTAAATTAAAATTGGAATAGAGCGTAAATAAAATCAAGGAGAGTAAACTCACTCCCTGAATTCATTTATAATTTATTATAAAAGAATATTTATTTCATTTAATGTTATACGTTGTTTGTTGGTTGTTTGGATGCATTTAAATATTTTTATGGCTATTATATATTAGTTATATTTAGGCTTTGTGGTTGTGGCTATTATACATATACATATACATACATACATATATATATATATATTGGTGGTTGGATATTTCCCGCAATACCATTAGCGGATGACCCTATACGCCTCCACAATATATTATAGTGGATGACCTTTTATACCGTGATATCCTGTCTTGAAGCAGGATGGGTATTATTTATGTTGGCTAACATCCGCGAATGCAGGAGAATAGAATGGAGGGATCCAACTAGATTCCTCAAAATTTATTATTGTCTGTTCTCATATATATATATATATATATATATAATCATATATGATGTGTTAGAAAACCTGTGATTGATAATTGGATGTTTTGGATGTTTAAATATCGCTGGGCCTAAATGTTGTTTTATAAAAATATTGTGAAAAGGGATTTTGAGATTTAAAAGGGAAAATCTATTTTTCTAAAAATAGAATTTGAATTTCGGATGGGGTGATAAATATTAACTTGTTTTGAATAATAAAAACAAGTAGTGAATTTATAAACGATGTTTATAAATAAAATGGAATAATTTTCATTGGATAATGCGGGGAATTGAAATGAATTTATAAACGGTCTTCATAAATGAAGGGAAATAAATAATCATTGGATAATATGAATATTTAAATTCAAATGTGAATTTAAAATGAGAATTGGGAATCGTTTTAAATAGTAAACAATGAAATTTATTCCGATGTTCGGAATGTAAACAGAGTTGGAATAAATCCATACGAATTTATGATTAAAACTCGACAATGTTGATTTATATAAAAATAAATTATTTCCAGAAAGGATATTGGAATTATACTAGATAGAAACTAAAATAAAATAAGTAAATAAATTACATGTTATATAATAAAATATTCCAAAAACTAGGAATGGGTTTCAAATGGGTATTTAAAGGAAAGCTTGTTTTAATTTATAAAACAAGGGCAATAAATTATAAACGATGTTTATAAATGTAGTAAATTAATTATCAAGAGATAATTTGAAATTTTAAATTCAAATATGAATTTAAAAATAGAATTTGAAATCCTTTCGAAAAGGGAATGATGGTTTTTATTTCAGAATTCAGAATATAAAATGAATTGAGTTTCAAATAGATTTTGAAATGGAACTTGTTTTAATGTATAAAACAAGGAAGTTGAATGTATAAACGATGTTTATAAATCTAATGAAATAAATTGTCATTCGATAATTTAGAAGTTTAAATTCAAGTATGAATTTAAAAGCGAATTGGAAATCGTTTTGAAATGGGAACAATTGATTTTATTTCGGGATTAGAAATATAAACTGAATTGAGATTGATCTAAGAAATTATAATTGGAATTCGATTTTATCAAATTTTATAAAATAATTTATTTCCAAGGGAATTGGAAAATGAATATAAAAAAATAAAAAAATGGAGTAGTAATTGAATTTATAACTGAGTAATGAAATAATTGACGATTTATGATAATCAGAAAATTTAAGTTAGATTTAGGAAATCAGTTTAATTTAAATATTAAAGAATGGAGTGAAATTTATTAATAAACAAAGTTTAAACGTTTATATTTAAATATAATTACAATGAACTCGTTGCAACGTGGTAGTTCGTAATTTGACGTTTCAAACTTCAATTGAGTATATAGAACTCAATTTAAGTCGGAATTCTTTAAAAAAGAATCATCGAGACCGATTGAATAATAGCTTTCTAATGGAAGAGAAAAATCTGGATTTCATCGTATAAATTTTAAGTTATGTCAAAATCAAATTTTAGAAAAACAGTGGTATAATCGTTATAAAACTATAACGATTTATATAATAAAATAAAAAGACTTTAAGCAAATGAAAGTTAGATTTCCATTAGAAAAATCTAGATTTGAGTTATAAAATAAATATGAACACAAGTGCAGTAAATGGATTAATTTTTGAAACAAAAATCAGATTTTTAGTTATTGAATGGAATTAACTAATTTGAAGAATAATTAGTTAATGGAATTTTGAATCGAAATTGGGCTTTGGATAAGTGAATTGGATTTGTGAATTTATATTCGAAATCGAATATGAAACTTGAATTGAAAATGGAATTTGATTGGTTTATAAGCAAATTAATATTTGTATGCGAACGTAATATGTTCAATTAAAAGTGGAATAGGCAAAAGAGCTAATTAGAGAATTAATTAGCGAGTTGAGTTAAAAAGGATTAGATTAAGTTGAAATAAATTGTAATGGACGTATATATGTTAAATAGGTATGGAATTAAGAGAATGAAGATTATAATTCGAATGCCCGACAAAAAGGTACACGTTTAAATTCCATACGAGATTTTATGAGCCTATTAGGCAAGCCACGTGGCTTTTCGATTTTCTTTTTTAATGGAAAATGCCTAGAGAGGCGAGTTGGTGTTTGAGCTATTAAGCCGTACAAAGGAGGTGCTAGCAAAATTTTCCGAAAATTTAAGGAGTTAGAATATTTTTAAGAAAAATTGATAATTGGAAATCAATATATTAATATATATGTATATAATTCAATAAGGAAATGAACTTAAAATAGAACATTATAAAGAAAAAGCAAATCTATAAACTAAAATCTGTAAATAATAGAAAGAGGACGTATACACGTTAAAAAAATGGATAATTGGTTTTATATGACGTTGATTATTCGAGATAAGTGGTCTTGTCTGGTTTGAAGTTAAAGATGTTATTCCATCAAGGTCCGAGATGTAATTATACCCCAACTTGATTGATTTCGTTATTAATCGACAAACAGGAAGATTCAGTCTCGAAGATCAATGTTTAAAGAGATTTAGTTGAATGCAATATTTCGGGTTGTTGTAACGATGTTTTACATGACAAACGTTTTAACCTAGGTAAGTGGAATTGCCTAAGATGGATTAATAGAAATTGTGCCTTCAGTTTCGTTCAATCCCAGAACGAACGTGTAAGGACGAATGTCTGACATCGTATTTCCAATAATCGCATATATTGGTCTGTACAAATATACATCTGGTGGTGGAGAATTTATTCTCTTAGCATAATATCCAGAATATCTTTGTGCAAATCAATTGTGATTAACGGATCTGACAATATGGCATTCAAAGTGATTGTGCTATCAATGAAAGGTAAGTAATCGTAACCTCAAGCCTCGCAACTGGGAAATGGTATAGAATCGGGTAGGTCGCATGGCTAAGTGGGTCTCACCCAAGTAGCGTGTATTGTCACCTAATCTAGAGAAATTCCGTTTGCTTCCTTAATCTTTTGATGCTGTCTCTTTCGGGAAACAGTTGCTGATCCCAACCGTTGGTGACAATACATTCGGTACTCTCAAGCGAAGTGAGGGACTGGTCATGTTTAGCTGAGTTGCAAGATGTTCTTGTTAAACCCGGTGTATTCATCTCTACAGATACACTATCGGAAGATGGTCTCATACCTTGCCAGTTGGAATCCATTCTCCAATAAGAGCCAACGGTTTTGATTGTATACTATGTATGTAAAGCATAAGATGCAAGCGTTCTGCTAGTTTGTTATTTACTTGTTTTAGACACTATTATAATATATCGGAAAAGTATTGATTTTAAATAATATTTTAGGTCACCGTAAGGTAAAAACCATCCGTGTTTATGTGTAAATCGGTCTTACGATTATCTTTTCTTTCGAAAAGGATTTTTAAAAGTTAAACCAATGATTGGAGTTTACTCACACCAGTCCCATGACTGACTTAGAGTTTATTTTGTTTTTGTTTTACCCTAAACTCTTGGGTGCCCAAATTTGTACGGACAGTCAAGTAGTTCAGGTATTTGCAGATACTAGGAGGAGCTTGGAGCAGGAGGCTTCAGCATTAGATATTTACCGTTTATTTTCCGTTGTGTTGTATTGTACTCTAATAATGATATGTTTATACAGTTAAAATTTTATATTTCAAAAGCTGTTATACATATTATATTTTATTCCGCTGCATATGAGATTCTGTGTTTTTGTATTTATGTTCTTCTTCTTCTATTGTAATATTCTTTCTTTTTACTTCTCACCTTCTAACTTCTTCCTATTAATGATCTGATAATTTCTGGTGTTTGATTAGTCGATATGGTATCTGTATCGATAATCAGGATCGAGAAAATATCGGTTCGATACAAGTGTGACATTGGTAGTAACACATGATTTAAATCATTGAACATATGCATGTTAAATTGTAGTAACTATACACCATCTAGTACTTAATACAACAACTGTCTACTACATCCGAAGCATCCATTTTCATAAGCTTATACTGCTAAGTAGAAGAGCATGTTGACTATTATTTATGTCTAGATCGTGCTCTCTTACGAATCTTTGTAACATAAACTTTGATAACCATAAACTACCATTATTGAGTGATCAAAAAAATTAAAACTAGATAAAAATACTAAAATAATAACACAAGTTAACATGAGCCTAGAATTGTCAATTGATATTCAAAAAATTCGAAATCCCATATGAATCAACATTCGAAAATTAAATGAATATCCAATACTTAAATAAAGAAAACGGATGCGAGACATTCACATTTACTTTTATGTAGATTATAGTTCAAACTATGTGTATTTTTATACATTAAAATTTATTATTTTATCAAGTTATAAATTTATATTATATGCACTAAAAGCATGCTAACTGTTCAAAACTATTTAGCATTATGGTATTTATTTACTTTTAATATTTAATAATCAATGGAATTGAAAAAAGTACGTTAAGCTAAAATTTTCCATTGAAGTTTTTTAATTTACCAATCATTGGCAAATAAGATGTTTATCCAACATTCAAAATTGATTTCAAATGTGGATATGCCAATATCCTTATATCCACATCCAAATGTAACCATCAACTAATCCATATGCGCAACTCTTAGTATTATCCCATTTTTGAGGGGATTAGTTCAAATTTTGCAGAAACAAATAATCCAAAGGCTAATATTTTATAATACAGCTATCGCACTGGGAACAGAAACTTTGTACACAAATCAGCATCACCCTGAATGCATTTGTTCCAATATATGCCCCGTTTGAACAAAACCACAAAAATGTAACTTTAGCTGAAATGATCAAAGAATATATGCTGCGATCAAAGAGCTCTATGTACTGTTTCCCTTCCGAAGTTAGATTAGATTTCAAGAGCATCCAATGATAGATTTTCGGCACTCAACAATTTTACTTTCTGCACACAGTCGATAAAACATAATCAATGAAATTAGTACATGATGGTAATTGGTAACTAACTTAAGGCTAGAAGCTATTTGTGTAAAAAAAAAAACTTCCAAGTTCTTACCTTAATAAAATGGGCAGGATCATCAAGGCTAGTAGAACCAAGAATGATTTCCCTCTTCAGTTTTGATGTTAGCTTGTGTACAGCGCGAAGCTGATAAAGGGAAAATGAATATACTATCACGGCCGGTTCCATTTTTGCATATATAGGATAAAGTTGTATAACAGTATCTTCAATGGTTTTTCTCAACACAAAAAAAATCATCTAGGGCCTCTCTGGACAGTGTTAGAAATAACCCTTGATGGTAACATAAAAATAATAATGGTGACATCAATAACACGTTTGACGGACTATATAACTCATATATGCAGGCTGAAAGATCACAGATGTAAGTACCTCAGATCGGGTAGCTCCACCAATGATAAATACAAAGATACGCTGGCCCATCCTTCTAAAATCATTAGATGTATCTTTCAAACCTGAATCACTGGAGAGAAAAAAAACAACAACAACATAATAGTAAGCAAGAGACCAAAAGCTAAAACATGAATCTGAATAATAAGTCAGAGTTTATTGGACATTCAGAAAATAGCTTGCAGGAGAATCTACTGAGGTTTGACAATGAAATCTATTGCTTATTTTATTTTAATCCTTTCTTTTTAATCTTTTTCTCTTTGTACCATAAATTTGGGAAAACTGTATGTTTGCATGAATTTAATTCTGTGATTTTTACCGTTAAAGCAAAAGTCCACCTTGAAACTAGTTCATTTATATTGTCATCGTCATGTTTACCTTGAATGACCATCATCTGATGCACGAGGCCTTGCCCATGTGGGGGTTCTCCTTGATCTCACGGAATGAGCAGGATGAACAGGGCTGGAAGTAACTGAAGCACTTTGTGTGGTTCCATCAATAGTAGGGCTTGATTCATTCATACATTGATACTCGTCCTTAGGTAGCTCACTCTTGTTAAGTTTATCAATCAATTCCTACAAAGATACAGTGATTATGGGCACTGAAAATGAACCGGCAAACATTGAAAATAATGGTCTCATATATGGTGCTTTCTTCCGACTTATAAATACAGATGTCATATTCATGGAATTTTCAGGTCTTCAATTCCGATTTATTTTTTTGGCAGAATCAACTCATGAACATGACATGTTTAGGCTACAAATATCAAGCATTTTCTTACTCATACAGTACTTATCTTTGCGAACTAAATATAACACTCAAAATTTTAACATTTTAACAAATTATTTGCACTTCACTCGTACCAACTTTTTTAATTTGCCATGAGAGTTCACATATAGAGGAAGTAAAGTATCCTAATTGATTCCTTTTTAAAACAGTGTACGATAATATTAAATGAAAATTATAGATGTCTACCAAAATATTTAAACGATACAGTACCTTTAAGCATGCATGAATGAACGTTAGTTTAGGCTTATACGGCTGTCATATATTGTTTACATTGTAAAATAGATGATGACTTATAGTATAGAACAAAACCATATGAAGAAAACTGTAATGCTCAAGCATCAATCAAAATAATATAGCTATAGAGCACAAGGAATAAGAACAACCTCTATCATTGTATAAAATTTAGATAGAACCCACTGCTCATCTTCACCTTTTCGCTCTTTTCTTACTCCATGTTTCTTCTAGCACACATCAAAATGAAATTAGATCTTTTTATTTGGAAATTGAATAGAGTGAAATGTTGGAGAAAATACATCCATTGCCATAGACATGAGCAAATAAACATACATCTACAAACAAGTTTACCTTATGGAATTTGAGAGCGAAACCTCCTGATGACTTTTTAACAGTATGTCTAAGCCATTTCATGTTATTGACTGCAATAGCATCGTCATCTGACAATTTTGCCAACTGAAACCCAATGAAAATTCATATCAGCTTATTTTAATCTGCATAGCTTATTGAACATGCATAAAAGCATGATATCTGCATAGGATACATAAAAACATACTAGCCAAGTGACGACTTTTGTATGGGGCGTTTATCAGATAGCAATAAAAATTTCTTTCAAACAATCAGCTGTAACCTGAGAATTCTATCATTTATATTTTGACAGCACAAATAAAACGTATGACATAGGGGAATTATAACGGTACCGAATCTGAAATGCTACTGGAACTTCAGTTGAATAGAATCTCTTCAAGTTTCTCCTAACTCAATTTGCAACTTAGAACTCACCAACTCAGCTAACATCAGGAAACTCGTATGTTTACTACACGCTAATGTGCAATAGATTCTCTGATACAACAAATTTGCAATCCAATTCAAAAAACATACATTTAGTTTTGAAAACAATTTGGTATTTTGATATAAACAAATAAAAAAGTTATCACGGTACATTTTTTGAAATGGTGAACAGCTTTAAGATTAAGAATACTAAAGAAGGCCAATTGCATATACAAACTTTACAAGGATTCAGCATTTTCCTCTAAAGTTTGAAAAACAAGCTAAGCAAGAGAAAACTCATAATAGCTCTGACACAAAAATAGCGTAAAACATGAATAGTAAAGACAAAATATAAATAGCTTTATGCAATCTATAAATAACATACTCAGCAATTTCTGTATCTAAACTTATATTTATTTATTTCACTTGAATATCTCTACAGTTAGATTGGGGATGTAGTGCATTCATAACATTGGCGCCCTGTTTTTCACATAGAGAAAAATGCCATTTAAAATCATGATCATGTACATACCTAAGGTTTTAGAACCTACATAAACGTACCCGTTTTATATGTGTTGAAGACAAGTTTTACCCACTGTAAGGTGGTCATGTTCAACTAGAAGACAGACCACCAAATAAAGAAAGGTATTTCACTATATACTGATTCAGATTGATTTGTTGGGAACAAGCCCTGTAATCGCCTAGAGTGATCCGAAGTCTTGGCCAGCCTTGATCACTAAGCATTGAACTAGGTAGAGATCTTACAATTGTTCAAAAAAGCCATTACTGTAAATCGAACAGTAGTGGTTATTCGGAGTATCATGGGACTATTTGTTCCCAAAGATGTTGTAAGAAGTGAGGGACCTGCTACTTCGTAACAAAATAAAAACACAATTGATGACACAATAAATCTGAACGGCTGAACTTTTTTATCCTTATATAGAAAGCGGAAATCAAAAGGAGATATGGTTAATATTTCTTGTGTCACCATTTGTGTCTACAAATTGTATTAAAAAAGAACTTCGCTATAAGTTAATGCATAACACATACAAATGGCAATAATCAATTATGTTACGTTGGTTACATGATAATGTATTATGTCCATGCTAAACAAAACATAACAAAAAGTACAAGGACTAGAACAGCATTTATGAACAAGCGAGCATGTTGTCTGTTATCAATGCCAAATTCATCTGTTTTTCTGTAACTGTTTAACATACCTGCAGTAGTTTTGCTCCTTTGTCACTTTCAAAATTTTCTGGGTTTATGGCTGCATATATCATCATTAAACGCAATTTGATTTCATCACTAGCATCCTGCAGAAGTCAAATATATTTATTGTAACATGTACTTTGTACAGTCAACAGTCAACACTGAGGCAAATATCCATGTGAAGAAGAGAATTCTGACTAACCTGGTTTTTCCTTAGAAACTCAATTACTGCTTTTGTCCCCGCATTTCCGAAAGCAAGATCTTGCTCAAGTTGCCCGATGTCTTTAAGTCCTAACTCTCTAATCATTTTGTTAATTTTTCCTGCTATCTGGATATAGAACATTAATATGTACAAGTTAAATGCAAATTCATCATTAGATCAATAAATGCACGTTGCAAAGGCTATGGATACCCAACTACTAAACTGGATGATAATTAACATAATACTAATCAAGGATGGCTTGCCTAAGTAACAAGACCTCTAGAATGTGGTTTTAGAGGTCTAGGATTTGGGTTTCAACTTTCAATATGCTTACTGCACAAAAACCCAAACTTCAAAATGCTTACTTGGCAAAATGTGGACTTATGTGCACTCGAATCTATTCGATCCAAGAAAAGCGACAATAGACTAAATTTAGAAAATAATACTTAATACCTATCTATTTGCGAAAAGTTTTGTTTAAAAGGTGTGTCTGTAAAACAAAAGATACATCATGGTGCACACAAGTAAATACACACTTTGGCACACATATGGCATGCCTTTTTGACACATATATAAAACATGTCAAAAATGCACACCATATGCTGCATCGTGTGCCAAGGCTCAACAATTCCTCTACAACTTTGTGTGTTGTTTATGACTATATGCATGAAACACACAGCAAAACCAGCAATAAGATTGCAACCACACCCAAATTTATCGAAAAAAAAAACACTAAAATCAATCACCAACATCCAACATATCAATTTGGCCATTAATTCTGAAGTTGCAATAAACTTTACCTCTTTGATTTAGTTTGAATTTAACGATTTAACTAACCCACATGTCCCCCACAGTAAAAAGCTTGACAAAATAACTGTTAACTACACCCTCTACGTCTCTTCAGAGCCTCCTGTATATCAGACATTAGGTGATTGTGTTCCAATGAGTGCTCGATATGTAACAACCTTGTATGCAATGCCACAGTCTGCTGCTCTAAATCCAAGCAGCTAGTGGCACAACACTCCTTTTTATCCAATTGCCTAACTTCCCGCGAAATGTCTTTGCCCCACAGACCGCTATATTGTTTACATCACCAATTCTAGAATAGTCATATGTCACTGAACACAAATATTCATAAATAAGCTAACCTCAACATGAAGAGAAATCTTGTCAATTTGTTCGCCATAATCGGGTAAATCTCGAACAATCTTCTGCATGTCCCTCGTTGACAGTTCACCACCACCTCTATAATTCGATTAGCAAAGATAAATGAGGAAACATAAACACAAGTTTCATGAGAAAAAATATGACTTGTAATTATTTCAAGGATGCATCTAAGGCTTGGTGATTAGAAGCACATTTTTGAAGAATAGTAGTAGTGGCTAAACATTTACTATACAAGAATAACGATCGTAAAATATAGCTCTTGCATTTTGAGTCATCTTGATTACAGTAACAAATGCATACCAGATTTTTCACAAATAACTCCAATGAGTTGTTATTCCCAGCATTTTATTTTTTATGCACATTCATTTGTGTTCATGCAGACTTTAAATTTATCGCATTTTTAAATACTAGCTGTGCCACATATGCTGCGAGACACTGGCACGTTATACTCGATTTGTACGTCATCGCATTTCTCTTAAGCTTGCATTTTTTTTAATTAGCATTTATAACCTATGCCATGATGTCAAACCGGCAGTAGAAGAAATACGAAGTTTTCTTGGCTAGGCTTTCTTAATGTATACAAATAAATAAGCCTAACTCCATATGCATGTTATTGGCTAGGCTTTCTTAATGATATATATATATATATATATATATATATATATATATATATATATATATGAGGAGGGTTCCGCTACACCTCTTATATTGCACGTGAACTCTCCCCCTTAATCTCCACCGCTCATTCTCTCTCTTCCCACTAAGAAATAATATTGAAATAGGAAAAGAGAATGAGTGGGGAAATGGGTGGTGGAGATTAAGGGGGAGAGTTCACGTGCAATATAAGAGGTGTAGCGAGACCCTCCTATATATATATATATATATATATATATATATATATATATATATATATATATATATGCACAAACATAAAGAAATCAATATGTCCCAGGTGCACGTTTTTGGATTGTTTTTGGGATCACAAATACCTAATAATGAATGAAATTTCCCTTTTTAACCATCTCCACCGGTTGTGTTATGCTTCTTCATGTTCCAAATCCGCTTATTTGATAAAGAAATGTAATACAACAATGAGGAACATGAGTATGGACAAAGGAAAAGGTTGGAGCAATCTACACTTGAGGAAGCAAAAAAGATGTGGCGGAGTTGTAAATCTGTATTTCTCTAGTCAATTCTTTTCTCATTCTTCTCTGCACTCTGATCTTCATCAACAAATATTCTCTTCCTCCCGACCCATTAGTGTTTCTAATTTCATTAACATAAGTCTTACAGAATCATCTGATTCCATCCTTCTCATTTTGAAAATTTATCATCATGGTGATCAACATCTCTTCTACTTAGTCTTCTCTTTGGTAAGTAGTTAGCAGGAATTAATTTACGAAATAGTTTTAACAAATTCGGTACACCGAAATTTGAAAGAATTCATTTACCAAATAATTTTAACTAATTCATTTTGCAGATATTAATTAAGGATGAGAATCGTCTGATTTCGTCTTTCTAATTTTGATAAATTACCACTTAATTAAAGATGAGAAGCACCAGATATTAATCTTCTCTTTGATAGATAGTTTGCAGGAATCGATTTAGGAAATAGTTTAACAAATTTGGGAATTCATTTATGAAATAGTTTTAATAATTTTGTTTTGCAGATATTAATTGAGGAAATAGTTTTAACAAATTTGGTATTTTAGAAGCAAAGAACTAACGAACATGTAGCTACACCAAGAGAGAATACAACTACTGGAAATGAGAACCATGAGCATGAAGGCATAACTTTCATTCTGTGGGATTCCACCCAACTTGTATATTTCATATAGCTAGAGAAGCTCTAAATTCTAAGTCCAACTAAACAGTCAAACAGATGCCCACCTTCCCTTAATATTATGTTTTAAAGCCTGATACCTGCCAAACATATCAGGTTCATAGTCTAATTCTTTGTAGTTAGAACTAGGGCTGCACAAAGTATGGGTTGGGTCGGGTTAGACCAAATACTTTATCCGACCCGCATAAGTATGGGTTTAAGGTAGTTCAACCCATACCCGACCCCATATGAGGTTGGATATGGGTTGGGTTGAAGTATGGGTTGGGTCGGGTTTAGTAGGGTTGGGTTGGGTTGCTTGAATATAAATAAAAAATGAGAATACAAGAGATTTTTTTTAAAAATAATATTAAAATACTCAACATAATTTATTATATTTTATTTAGCATAATGCATTTAAAATAATAGATTCATTATAAGACATATTTTATTAAAATTTCATTGTAAAACACATCATATGAAATTAATTTACTACATAGTAGAAGAAATGTTTCATTTTAAAATACAATAAAATGCTCTTTAAAATATATTTGCCAAGTTCTATCTAGCTTGGATTGACATGGAATATGTTTTGCTATATATAATTACTATAGAATACATAAAATATATTATAAGATTATACAATTCTAATTTTAAGTGGGCTAATATTAAATTAGTTCTTTAATATAGGGTTGGGTTGGATTAAAATAAGGTTGGGTTGAACAAAATATCAAACCCGACCCGTATATAGTATGGGTTACAAATTGTAACCCATATCCGACCCGAACTAGGATGGGTTGGGTTGGGTTTATGTGGGTTGGGTCGGGTTGGTGGGTTGGGTTGGATTGGATATGGGTTGTGTGCAGCCCTAGTTAGAACCATATAAGGGGCCAACATGACACAGTTAAGAAAGATTGCTCATCGTACCCTTCTTGAGAACTTGACTGGAATATGTTTCAAACTTGATGGAAACATGCTCCAAAGTAAATGAATAGACTTTTACGCGTAGCTGGAAATTTTTCAGTTAAGCATTATTAAGATTTCGGCGATAGCAATCATTTTGAAAGAAATAATGAGAACTAACCAAAATAGTATTACAGTTTTTCAAATCCAAAGTAAACGAATAGACTTTTACGCATAGCTGGAAATTTTTCAGTAAGCATTATTAAGATTTCGGCGATAGCAATCATTTTGAAAGAAATAATGAGAACTAACCAAAACAGTATTACAGTTTTTCAAATTGTTGCAGATCAAACTTCAGACATCCCTTTTCAGATTTATTTGATAGTACGAATTCATACATTTTATTGCAATTTTATTTTGAAGAAGTGGCTTATACACACACACGCACATATGCACAAACACATACATACATATACATATAGCATATATAACATAACGTATAATAAAACTGTTAAGAGTATATCCAACGGCCACTAGCCCAAGTGGTAAGACACTCTAGATAGAGGTTTTGGAGGTCTTAGGTTTGAATTTGCGAGATATTAGAATGAGTGATCTGCTTGAAAAAGTACTTCCCACTCTTTAGAAAAAATCGTTGGTATAATAAAAATCACTGTTATCAAAGCGACCGCTATAGAGCAATAACGACAAATAGCGTAGAGCATGTGCTATTTCACTTATAATAGCGGGTTCTTTAGCCTCAAGGACAAAATGAACAAAAATTATTCCATAAGGACGAGGGGCTAAAATTTTATCCATAAGGACAAATTTTAGTGTAAAGGGAGAAATTCAGGGGACCAATACAATTCCTCCCTTTACACTAAAATTTGTCCTTATGGACAAAATTCTCGTCTCTTGTCCTTATGGAACAATTTTTTGTTCATTTTGTCCTTCAGGGTATTTTCCTGTATAATAGCATAGGGGTCCCCGGTAGCACAAAAATAGCACATTATTTTATCAACGCGCAAAATAGCGCATAGCTCTAAATAGCATGCTGTTTTTTTTAAGGTTTGGGCAGTGAATAAAGTCCACTGTAGTTCATTTGAAGTTGAATAATTATCCAACATGTCCATCTTGTTATATGACTCAGTTCACAGTTCACATGATCTTATAGGTTTCAATCTAGAGCAAAACCTCTTTCTTCCCTAAATTGATATCAACTATTGAAAAGCTGAAGCCGACTCAATTAAACTTACGTGTTTATATATATATTCATTTAATTTCTTAATTGATTTTTTTTATTACTCTTTCTTTTCAAATCTGATGTTCTGAACCATCCACCATTATTTAGTACCGATTCAGTGATATTTTCCCCCTTTTCTATTTATTCTGAATCGGACTTTGATATAGTTTCTACTTTCTAGTAATACTAGGAATGAAGATTGAATCATGATTTACCCTCAAATTTAATGTTGTTTCCGTAGTGAAATATATTTGTATTTGCTGCTAATTGAAAAAGCAAATTGTTTTGTTGAACAATATGAAAGTCTTTACTATTTACCTTAATCAGCTTCTTCATTTTGTTTTTCTAATTTCACTTTTAGTAAATTAATAAGTTGCATGTGTTAACAACTTAACATTGATTTTAAATTAATTTGAAAGAATTTCAGCTATGATGTTTGAGTTAAACAATTCAGTAAAAAAATGCAAAATAAAACAAAATTTCAACTAGGCATAATATACTTGATTAGTTGTAAAAAAAAATACCAAAAAAGTAACCAAATAGCACTCACTAATCGCTATAGCACAAAATAACGCATAGTTCAAGCCTTGCTCTATTGACTACACTGATAAAAATATTAAAGCTATATATTCATTGAATATGAACTAAAACAATTAAAGAAAATTCAAAATAATATCAAAAAAATATTATTGTTTTCCAAGTACTAAAAATAATTAGTTACTAATTTCATAATTCAATTATTGAATCTAACCAACTTAATATTTTTGTCTAATTTATAAAAATGTTAACAATTTTTTTATTTTATTAAAACCCATTTCTACATTATTTCTAACATTGATATTTTTCACATTCATGTTTCCCATTTCATTCTCCATTCCTGTACTGATCCCCATACCCGCTCCGTTTTTGACCTATAGGATATCATCCCATGCCAGCTCCATTTCATTCTCCATTATGTCTAATTTATAAAATTACTGTCACAACAGATCTCATCCAGACAGTGCACCCTATCTATGTAGGCATGTGTACATGCACGCGCACACAAAAAAAACATGGGAAGAGTTCCGCTACACCTCATCTACAACCCTCTTATTTTTTGATATACACGGCTAGAAATCAAACGGAAACCGTAGATATGTTCTTACATAACTCAAAATCATCTCTATAAAATATGCTTAATTTGGATAATCATATGTTCAAAATAGTGTAGTCAAATAGCGAATAGCGCAAGGCTCGCGCTATGTGCTATTTTGTGCTATGCGCTATAGTGCGCGCTATTGCGTTTATTTTTTTTAAAGGTAAACAAGTATATTTTGCCTAACTGGATTTTTTTGCATATTTTGCGTCATATCCAAACCGTTCAGAACTCCAAATACAAGCACTACCATACTTTATGCATGTATTAAATATTTTTTGAAGTAAAATGTAATTATATTACAAAAAATTTGGTAAATTCATATTGTACATTCAAAATAATTTATGGATATAATATATTTGTCTTACAAATTAAAATTTATTTTTATAATTGATAATGAAATTTATTTCTAGTGTGGTGCAAAGGGCACTCCAATATGTGTTTCCTAATACCGCGGCTAAAAAATACCACAACACTTACTATTACACTCTCTTAATACCACACACTTAAAAAATATAGGGACTACCACACTGTTACCCTATTTCTGTCTCGATCGATTATTGTTCCTCCTCATTTCGAAACCCGATCAAGCCTAAACCCTAAATCTAACTCAAACCATATGATTCTGAATTCAATGATACGGATTCAATGCACCAATTGTATTTGCTCTATTTTTTTTGTTTTTATACGAAAGGGATACTAGATTATCCCATAAAATAATATATTCATTTTTCATGCATCAGTGCAAACATCATGTTCGGCCATAACATACCATATAAAAACTATATGTTCGGTCCTTTCTCACAGATAGAAGATGCTATAATAATTGAATTCATTTTTATGTTCTGGTCGGAGACTAACCACCGAAGAAATCACCCCTGATCGATCTATAAAGACCGAGCATAAAGATAACTCACGGTGTTAAACCACTGTACCGAAAACAGTGAGCTATCCTCATTTGTGTTACCCCTTCGGTGCTGGGTGTTACCCCTTCGGTGCTGAAACCCCTTTTGAAAACTGGATCACGGTGATTCAACACCGTTCTTAAAAGCACAATATTATAGTGTCAGTTCGGTCGGTGATGGAGCACCGATAATTTTTAATCCATTCGGTGCGTAAGATTTTGAAATTTGGAATTTGCCACGGGAAATCAATTCGATGGTGGATCACCGATTTTGAAATTTGTCGTGGGAAACAAGAAGAAGACAACGATTGGTAAGAGATATTAGGGTTTTAAGATTAGGGCTGAGTATGTGATTAGTTCGGCAAACAACGGTTGAGTGAGAAATTAGAATGGAGAAGTAATGTGGTACTAGGAAGCACACAAAATTTAATGAGCTTTATTATTTTAATTGCGGTATTAAGAAGCACATATTAAGGTGCCCTTAGCACCACACTATTTATATTATCAATTATGATGATATAAAACTCTAAGAAAAAATGCATGAAAATACACTTTTGCACAAATGTAAACAAAAAAAGATCTAATGACAAGTACTATAAACAATCATCAATTTCTTCATCTCTCAAGTCATACTCTACGACATTTTTCCTTTGAGTCATTATAAGTACAATAGCCTGCTATTTTGGGCTTAATTTACTGTCCAAACATTTAAAAAAGAGACAAAAACAAAATAGCGCATTATTTAGAGTTATGCACTATTTGTGCTATTATAAAATGACACGCTATTTTTGCGCTATAGGGAACCCTTACACTATTATAAGTACAATAGGCAAGCACTGCGTTATTTGTCACTATAGCGCACGCTTTGATAACACAAGTTCAAAATCATGTGTTAATTTTTAAATCCACGGTTGAAATAGGCGTTTTAACAGTATTTGACTTGACATTTTGAACAATTTAAGCATTTTGAAATGATATCATTTTTTTATGGATATGACGTCCCTAGTGTAGATTTAACATCTATAAAGTCGCATTTGATTTGGAATAGTTTAGCACTAAAAACTGAAGCATGTAGAATGAGGTGTACCGAAAACATGTACGTACAACAAATTTGAAGCTCCAGAAGAAGCCAAACCATGGAGTTTCAACCTCCAAAAGTGCTAGCATATATTTTGTTAAACAAAACAAAAGGCCTCTTAGCTTTGAATCCTTCACCAAAAATATAAGTAGAAATCTTCAACATCATATTTAGATTGATGGGGTGAGATAGACAAATATAATATTGAGCTCCATGCCACATTAAGCTTCAGATGTAGATTTTTGTGAATAACATAAATATTTTGAAAGCATGATTGTTGGTCCAAAGTGCAGTATAAGTTTAGTGTTGTTATTTGTTGGGAAATTACGCAAATTTCCTTATAATTAGATTTGTAGAGAAAAGAAATTAAATGTAGAATGGTAAGAGACACACAAACTTGATAACGGAGTTCGGACAATTATGTTTACGTCTCCGGGCTGCTGTAGATCTTTTATTTCAGAGAATATTACAAAGTGATTACGCAAAAACACTTTTCACTCAACACTCGATCCCACTCTAAACTTGTTTTCTTCTTCTTATTATTGGATCTGGAATGGAATAAAAGTTATGAAAAAGAAGGATGTATATATAGGTGAGAATATGGTTGTTGGCATGGTTGGTAAAGCCCCATGTTTATTGCATGGGTGGCTTGAAGGCTGCTGCAGCTGCAGGTTCCAACAATCTCTCACTTGAAGACTGATTTCAATCCTTGATTGATGCAACAGTCATTCTGCTCTTTTTACTCTAGCAGACGAACTGAAGTTGAACACAACTTCAATTTATCGATAGTTACCGTCTTTATCAACATATCTGCTGGATTCTTGTTTCCTTCGATCTTCTCCAGTATTAACACATCATCTTCCAGTAGAGATCTGATGAAGTGATAACGAAGCCCAATACGTTTGGTTCTGGAATGAAATGCTAAATTCTTCGCCAAGTGTATTGCACTTTGACTATCACTGTATAAGATATTCTTTCCTGCTTGAATCCCAACTCGGTTTACAAACCTTGAGTCATATCATCTCTTTACTAGCTTTGGTGATTGCTACATACTTAGCCTCTGTAGTGGATAAAGCGACAAACTTCTGTACATGTGACATCCAACTAATAGTTGTAGTTCCAACCGTGAATACATAACCTGTAGTGCTTCTTCGATGATCAACTTCGCCTCCAAAGTCTGCATCCACATAGCCTTGGGCTTTAACCTGCCATTTACCAAAGTACAAAGCGTTATGTACTGTGCCTCGTAGATATCTCAAAATCCACTTGACTACTTCCCAATGTGCTTTCCCCGGATTTGACATGAACCTGCTAACTACTCTCACTGCATGGCCAATGTCTGGTCTCGTATAGACCATGACATACATCAAACTTCCAATAACTGAGAAATAAGGAACATCAATCATGAAATTTTTTTCTTTCTCCGTTTGAGGGGACTGATCCTTGGATAAGCGAAAGTTATTGGTCAACGGTGTACTGACTGGCTTAGCATCGTCCATGTTGAATCTCTGCAAAACACGATTGATGTAATCTGCCTGGGATAGCTGCAAGAGTCATTTCTACTTATCTTTAGTGATTTGCATTCCGAGAATCTTCTTTGCTGGACCTAAGTCTTTTATGTCAAACTCCTTTGACAGCTGCTGCTTCAACCTTCTGATATCATCCATATATGATCCTGCTACTAACATGTCATCAACATAAAGCAGTAAAATGATATAACTAGACCTGTATCGCTTGAAGTAGCAACAATGATCAGCATTGCACTTCTGGAACTCTTCCTTGTGCATGAATCCATCAGACTTTTTGTACCATTGTCTCGGGGCTTGTTTCAAGCCATACAAACTTTTCATTAATCTGCACACCATGTTCTTCTTCCCTTTCTCGAAGAAACCTTCTGGTTGGTGCATGTATATCTCCTCGTCCAAGTCTCCATGAAGAAATGCGGTCTTCACATCTAACTGTTCAAGATGAAGGTCTTCAACAGCAACAATACTTAATACTGACCTGATAGTATTGAGCTTCACAACGGAAGAGAAAATAACATTGTAGTCCACTCCTTCCTTCTGTTGGAATCATTTGACAACTAACCGAGCTTTGTATCTCTTGGAACCACCATGCTTCTCTTTGACCCGATACACCCATTCATTATGAAGTGCATTCTTTCCTATGGGTAACTCAGCTAGTTCCCATGTCTGGTTGGAGATGAGAGACTTCATCTCATCTTTCATGGCAAACTCCCACTCGCTAGCATCATCAACCTGAGAAGCTTCATCATAGCATTCAGGTTCCCCTGCATCATTTAGTAACAAATAGTTCATGTATCTTTTATTAGGTACATGAGGTCGAGAAGACCTTCTCAATTCAGGAGCTGGAGTAGGATGTTGTGGTGTGTCAGACTGGTCCACACCGCTCAAGTCAACGATTTCATCAGATTGAGAAGTTGCTATAGTCGGTTCTGTTACGAGACTATCTGGAATATTATTTGAATCTGCAAATACCGGTTCACTCTGCTTTGAGTCGTTGACTTCTGTTTTGTGTTTGTCTTTGTACATTACTCTTTCGTTAAAAATCACATCTCGACTACGGATCACCTTCCTGTTTTCATCACCCCCAAATGCGATAGCCAAACTCATTTTCGCCATAACCGATGAGAGTGCATTTCTTCGATTTGGGATCAAGTTTATTCCTGCCTTGATCACTAATATGCACATATGCTATACAACTGAAAACTTTTAAATCTGATAATTTTACCTCTTTTCCACTCCATAACTCTTCTGTTATTATGTGCTCTAATGGAACCGAAAGACCTCTGTTGATCAAATAAGTTGTTGTGTTGACTGCTTCTGCCCAGAACTGCTTTGGTAGACCTGATTGTATATGAATGCTTCTGGCTCTTTCTGTCCAAGTTCGATTCATATGCTCTACGCCATTGTGTTGAGTACCAGGCACGGTTCTCTACATTTTGATCCCGTGCTCATAGCAGAACTGCTTGAATCCGGTGTCTTCATATTCATCTACATTGTCAATTCTAAGTTTTTTTTTATCTTTAGATTTGTATCATTTTAAACCATAGTTTTTCATATCCTGAAAGCCTCAAACACTTCGGATTTATGCCTTAAAAAATAAACTCATACCTTTCGCGAGTGATCATCGATGAAAGTAACTAAGTAATGTTTTCCACTAATAGATGAGATGGTCGTTGGCCCCTAAACATCGAAATGAACAAGCTCCAACTTTTCCTTTTTTGGGGTTTTACCGTTTATTTGAAAGCTGACTCTTTTCTGCTTTCCAAGTATGCAATTTTCGCACATGTCAATTTCCGCTGACTGTATACCTGGAAGTTTTCTCTTCGAGTGCATAATCTTCATTTCCTTTTCACTCATATGGCTTATCCTTTGGTGTCATATGTTGGAATTTTCATTGCTAGCTGCAACAGTGATCGAACATCGTGCTCCTGCTGTCATGTAAGGATTATCACTCTTCTTGCCTTAAGCAATCGTCATTGCACCATTCGAAATTTTTCAATCATCGCCATGAAAAGTCGTAGTATAGCCTTCACTAGCCAATTGTCCTACGGAGATCAAATTTTTTCTCAAGTCAGGTATGTGCCTGACATTCTTTAGCTCCCAAACCGACGCATTTAACTTAATCTTCACAACACTTACCAATGATATCACAAGATTGATCGTCACTAAGATATACCTTTCCAAGGTTTCCAGAGGCGTACCTTTCGAAAAATTATTTCTGCGAAGTGGCATGAAACGATGCTCCAGAGTCTAGCACCCAAGACTCTTCCTTGCTCTCCAAAGAGCATATCAACGCTTCATCTCCTCCTGAGGTAGAAGTAACATTTGCCTTTATCTTCGCCTCCTGGTTCTTTGGTGCACTTCTGCATTGATTTTTGTAGTGTCCGGTCTTTCCACAGTTCCAACACTCAACGATTTTTGAGCTGTGAGAATTGTTGGGATTTCTGGATTTAGATCTCCCGTCCTTCGACTTACCTCGGTAGTTCGATTTGCTATGTCCATTTTCTCGTCTTGAATTTCTTCCTCTTGATTGTATGCAAAATTGAAAATTTTGACGACTCACTAGAATCCCTTCGTCGGATCTCTTCACTGAGAGCCATATCACGGGTATCATCAAATTTTAACTTATTGCTTCCCGATGAGCTACACACTGCTATGACAGTAGCATTCCAACTTTCTGGCAGGGAAGACAAAAGTATCAACGCTCGTACTTCTTCATCAAATTCAATTTCAACTGAACTTAGCTGAGAAGTAATTATATTCGGCTCATTGAGATGTTGAGCTACAAATGCACCTTCTGTCATTTGCAAATTGAACAATTGCCTCATCAAATGAACTTTGTTAGAGGCCGATGACTTCTCATACATACTGGAGAGAGCTGTCATAAGACCTATCATGGTCTTTTCCTTTGCTATGTTGAAAGCAACATTGCGAGATAACGTCAATCGAATAACTCCAAGAGCTTGTCTATCAAGAAGAGCCCAATTTTCATCTCTCATATTCTCTGGCTTCTTTTCTGAGAGAGGTTGATAAACTTTTTTCTGATATAGGTAATCTTCAATTTGCATTTTCCAAAAGCCAAAGTCTGCTCTATCAAACTTCTCGATTTTCACCTTTCCTTCATCTGCCGCCATCGCTCCCACTCGAATTTGATTTCCCTTCTAACGAAATATGACTCCGATACCAGTTGTTGGAAAATTACGCAAATTTCCTTATAATTAGATTTGTGGAAAAAAAAAATTAAATGTAGAATGGTAAGAAACACACAAACTTAATAACGGAGTTCGACCAATTATGTCTACGTCTCCGAGCTGCTACAAATCTTTTATTTCAGAGAATATTACAAAGTGATTACACAAAAACACTTTTCACTCAACACTTGATCTCACTCTAAACTTGTTTTCTTCTTCTTATTATTGGATTTGGAATGGGATAAAAGTTATGAAGAAGAAGGATGTATATATAGGTGAGAATATGATTGGTGGGGTTGGTGACTTGGTTGGTGGCATGGTTGGTGAAGCCCCATGTCTATTGCATGGGTGGCTTGAAGGCTGCTGCTGCAGCTGCAGGTTCCAACATTATTCACCAGAGAGATCATGCTACAATTTTGTCCCATGAATGTAACACTGGGGCTCAGGAGCCCAACGAATCATATTCACTTCCATTGTATATCCACAAGATATTAAATCTATGTTTTTTATGAGAAGTATGAACATAATACTTTCAATTACTAGCGTGAACATGTGTGTTGCACACGATAATATTGTGAAAAACAATTCTAAAAAGTCGAATATTTTGTTTAGTGATTCAATTTTTGTTACAGTTTACACTATTAACGTCAAAAATGGCATCAACCCCAGATGTAAGAAAATTTAGCAAAAGCATCAGCCTTTTACAAACAATTAAATCGAGTCTTGCGCGGATCCTACACGGGTGATTAAAGTAAAAAAACAAAATGAATGAAAAAGAGAAGAGAAAAATAACACAAGGTTTATAGTGGTTCGGCTGTTAACTAAGCCTAGTCCATTTTTCTATAAGATTAACTCTATTATCTGCTGCTTCTTACAAATGTTTTGGTAAAAGAGATTAAAAAGATTTCTATAAATTGTCATCACAAGTACAAAGGCTGATCGGAGTAGATCACAACAGCATACTTGGTGACTGGTCTTGATAGAAAAGGAGGCTGAAGAAGCACTTTGGCAGCACGTAAGCAGAAAGAGTCTAGATATTTTTTATGTTCAAGGTAGCCATTTTATTTTTCCCTTTAACGGTGACTTTAATATTTGTCGATGAATAAATGGATATTAGATACTGTGTTTATTCAATTAAATTTAAAACTTGTTTATTTTGAATTGATGATTGTTTGAATAAGATTGATCTATAACAAACTTACTGAGATAAATGATGGATATATCTTAAACTGAAAAGTTTATGTACTTAGGTAGATGATGATTTTGAAAATTTGAAGGACTTTAAGTGAAAATATTGATGATAAAAAAAAGAGAAGATTTTGAAAATGGAATAATTCAAGTAAATAAATATATTGATGGGATTAAGGTAAAGGGGATGTGGATGTGAATTCTGAAGATGTGCAGGATTTGAATGGAAATATTGATGGAAGAATTAGGAAGAGATAAAGAAAATATTCTGTTTGCATAATAATATATTAGCCAGGACTGCTTTAGTTGCCATAGCACGGATATGAGAACGCAAATAGAAACAGTATTAGCTTGTAAGCACACTTCAGTTGCAAAATAAAATATTCAAAATTACAGCATGAAGGAACTAAATTATTGTGCTTCCAAAGTAGGAAATGCTGTTTTATTATAACTCTAAATAAATTTTTGTTCTTGTAAATAGCTAAATTAAGCATATATAAAAATTTATAAACAGCACATACTGCAAGGTAAGGTGAATTTGTGCTGCTGTATTATTTGACATGAAGTTGGTCATCTTGTCATGTAACCTTTCACTAGCCTGAAACATTTTGCAAGTATCTGTCAGAATCCAGGTTTATAAGTACGAATATTAAATAAATTTTCATTCAATTAAATTAAATTACATCAGCTATGTGTGCATGCCGAAGCTCAAGCCAGACAGGATCATGTTCTTCTAAAAGGACTTCTTTCCTCTCAACTGAACCTGATTTACTAAGCACCTATTAATACACAGACACATTTAACATAAGACAGCTTGGAAGAAATGAGGTGGAGAGAAAGATACATATACTTATACAGTCAACGATCTAATCCCATCTTACCTCTTGTACATATTTGTTGCCCTCCAAACCAAGTAAATCATGGCACATTGCATCATAAGTCCATTCATGAATGATAGGGGCAATCTAGGAAGGTGATCTTTTATAATCATCACCAATAAAAACATAAAGCTTAGGCAATGAACCGGTAAAAGCTAAATATACCAGGTCTACTGAGCGGTCCACAATAAGTAATTCACATGTCTCTCTTTGTGGAAAATTAGGAATAGTGGTTCTGTACTTAGCAAGGCAATTCCAAATTTCAGCAGCAAGCTTAGTAGGAACCAGATCACGAATAGTAGTAAGAACGGAAGCATCAAAAGAAGACTTCGCAGCCTGATATCTCACATAAGGAAATTCCTAGTTCAACATAGCTTAAATCAATAGAAAAGCACAAACTATATTGCTCATTAGCCTAAATTTATACCGCATGAATTCAAGTCTTTGAATCCTAAGAGAAATTACATTTGTCTATATGATAATGTGCCATCAAATACACATACACTATTAACAGTATTACCAAGAGTATTTCAAGATAGCTGCAGCTCAAATTCTTCAAACTAGCATTTTAATTTTTTAGTAAAATTGATTTATTATTAACCTGGTTGGGAAGGAACTCGAGATACAAAATTTGTTATGGAATGAATATTAACATGTGCAGATAATGTTTTTACTTTGCAGATTCAGCTCCATCAGGTATCCAGGTAAATTACTAAAATACATGATTGTTAAAAATACAACTGTTAATTATGCACATCCATAATTTAGACTAAGATCATACTTTGTTGACATATTCCCAATATTATACATTTCACGGTTTGTCAAACAGGCATACCCAGAAGGGGGGGGGGGGGGGGGGGGTAATTACCCGTAATGAGGCAAAAACTGTTGCAATGCGGACTGCCATGGTATTTATACAGGAACTATATTTGTGAGAATGCTCAGCACTTTCAGCAAACAATTCCTCTAATGCCCTCTCATTATCTGTAATAAAACCCTGCAAAGCATAAATTTTGCCAGGGAAGCATTATATTAAAATTCTGGGCTCCATGCCACCTAAAATTTCCGTTAGACCTTGTCTATAAAGAATGCATAGTATGCTGAAAGTAAATACCTGATTGTCAATGGTCGAGTACTCCAAATTTATCTGTCACAATGAATGAAGAATCAACATAAGGCCTTTCCATCCAAAATCCATTGAGCAAAGAAAAATACTCAGCAGTCGATAAAAATTCAATATCAAGAGAAAACTACAAATGAGCTATTACAACCTCGCTCAATGCACCTATGCGAGCTAATACGCTATGGTCAGTCTTTATGTGGGATAACAACTCCTTAGAAACAGGTGAACTGAAGAATACATATGCCCTAACAATCATAGAAGTTGGTTCTGATGTAAATAAACATATAAATAAAATCAAGCTAAACGATAGAGAATTCAAGACTAACCAAATCTACATACTTTTTGTATAAAGGTTTTTTGCCAGACATGTCAGATAGGAATGCCATAATACTGCAGGTAACAACAGCACACAGTCAAACAAAAATAGTTCAATTTTTCATCAAAGATCTAGTCCACCTTTATCAAATACTGAAAATTTTAACCAAAGCAGAGAGCACAACAGTATGTAACTGTAAAACCGTCAGTACAAGTATGAACTGACAAAACGTGCATTAACATGAAATTTAAATTCTGAAGAAAATGATCTGAAATAATAGAATTAAGAATAACTACAACCAAAAGAAATTATGTATGCTTATACAACACAATCCCTGGTATGAAAGTATAGGGGCAACTGAAAAAAGTATCACACACATGGTGATAAATATGATACACAATTACTTGTCTTTGAGAGGCTGCATGAAATATACAGCATCCATTGCAGGCATAGGTTGCCTTCGTTTGTAAAGATCTTCCACCACTGAAAAGAAAATTTGATGCGTGTAAGCATGACAGATTTATTATTCATATAACATCCTTATATTAAGCACATAATTGATCCTTCGAAACATGGTAGAACATACGATGCAACTTTTTAGAAGAAAAACTCCACAGGTAAGCAGATATCAAAACAATCTGCCGTGAAATATATTTACCATAAGCAGGTGGAAAATTTAATGTGCGCTGAAACGTGTTTATAACTTTCTTTAAACATAAAATATATTTCTACAAATATTGTTATGATACACACTGACGTATGCAGAAATTCTGAACAGTGGGGGGCAAACTATGATTATAATTATTTTAAACTTGTAGTCAAATAAGTAGTATGGATTATGGTGAATTTAATACCATGTGAGTAAATTATGATACAATATATATCAAAACACTTAACCACTACTTAGTAGCAGTACTACCTTGCAATATAATACAAAACTGTGATGATGTAAGAAAAAGGTGAAAATCAAAACAAATATTTTCTCAATACTGAAAGTATATATAGACTTCTATGACTCGACTTTGATTCTATAGTTGAAGTGTTATAAAAAAAAAGGACTAGATGGTAAAAGAATGTTAAATAAAAGTGAATTAAAGAGTTAACATGGACCATACTCAACACTTATTTATTTAGTTATAAGAGTAATGTGCTTCTTCTTTCTTGTTTAGTTCCAGTGAAGCACAGTAGTTCTCCTTCTAAATATCCTCATTAGATCATAGCATACGTGTACTTAAATTCTAAAAAAAAGAGTGAGGACGCCCGGCCCCACTGGGCCAGAAGTGGGTACACCCTTGCCCACATGCACTTACAAGACATGTGTGGGTGTGCCCATTTTTATTTTTGTTAGTAATGTTACGAAAATACATCTTTAAATGAAGGAGACCTCTTTCATTCCGTTAATAAATATTTAAAAAATGTTTTTGCACATTCACTTCAAAAAGCCCACAATACGAACGGGTTTTAACTCACATGAAACTCCTTCGTCAGTAATATCGGCCATCTTGCAGGAATTTGACATGATTTTAACGGTAAGTTTGTCCATAATAAGCACCTAAGATCAATCCACATGATCAAGATGAGTAAGCTTGCTTATGTATATCACAGAGAAAATGAGCAAATAAGATATCATGTAAATTCATATCCACGATACTTACATCCAAAATATTAATTGCTATTCAAATTTGGCGCTGTTAAATAGAGCTAGCAGATGAAGTCATGTGATGCAATAGTAAGTCATAATTTGATCTTGAAAATGCAAACGAGGAATTGTGCATGTTAGTATAAAATGTTCATTTTGTGTTCCAGATAAACAACAATTAGGCTACCAAGGTTGGTTCCAATATAAAGTATCATGATTGGACATATGAGGTGGCATAACTCAAACATTTATAATAATGATTAAAACATTATGCTCCAATTATATCCCTTAATTGTTAAAGTGATATGAATCAAATTGTGGCATCAAATGTAAATTTAAAAGCTTGAAAGTGACCACATGTTCAGGTTTACCCTACCCATTTTGGTAGCATACAACAACAAAAAAAGTCAACAGCGGTAATGATAGTAATCATTATAGCCCAACGTGGTAATACTAGAAGGGATCACATACACATATGCGAGGAGAGAAAATTGCATAATACATATTTGCTGATGAAAATGTAGTACATATAGATTTTATGTTGATATTACCTTCCATGTTGCTTTGGTGTCTTTTGACTTGACTGATCGGAGCATTTCATATAATAAACCTGAAATCAATTTAAGAAGATGGAATGAAGGGACAATTGAAAGAATGTACAGATATCAAAATGGAAATATTGTCGATGCCAAAAAGCCCAAAACCCCATAGCACTTGTTAATTTACAACGCATCACCAAACTAAAAATGTATAGTTATCACTAATATGGAAAGCATAAATACTTCCCGCACATGATTATGCACAGAAAACTAATCGAAACATCAATGACATTTGTATTGACCTCACTGATAAGCCATAATGTCAATGATTGCTCGAGCACGCATGGTCCAGTTTAACCTATAGGTATTTTCATGCTTAGGTATGAAAAAATTATTTTTTTAAAAAAAGTTAACGTATCAGGAATGGTATTACTTGCATATCTGGTTGAGATCAAGTTCCAGCTACAGAACAGCCAAGCAGAGGAAAAAAAGACTGCTTCACTGAATGTACATTTTATGTCTTAACAATTAACTAGCCAACTCCATAGTTATACCATACATATGAAAAACAGGGTCTGTATAATGTATAGCAATTTAGGATGGAAAAAAAATGAAAGGACAACTGAAAGAATGATGCTTAAAGGTCCAAAATCCAGTAGTATTTATTAATTTACAATACATAACAAAACCTAAAATGTGTAGTTATCGCTAATACGAAGATAACCTACTGGTGAACACTCATATCCATCTTTAAGTTTTACCACAGGAACAAACTTCATCGTTGTTCAATTTCGCTTTGTTTCATTAAATTTATATCGTCTTCTTCCACTGTAGTCTTCATTCTACAGTAATCTAATCCGTTGGCAAAGTGTATCTTCAACAATTTCAATGAACTAAAGTTTGATATGTGAAAATAAACATTGCACGTCTAACTAACTTTGCATTTGGTACATGATTTAAATTTAGGCTGTTATCTTATTTCCCCTTTCCCACCACTGCCTCTTACCTTTACCTTGGCACGGTCTGTTACAAAATGTAGGGTAATGTGGCATCAAAATATAAAATATGAATACAAAATCATAAACAACTCACAAAAAATAAGATGACAAAAAAGGGGGAAACAAAACCCTTTTTTAGTGGATAAATATAAAATAAAATTTCATCTACGTACCAGATATTCACAAACGTAAAATTGATATAGTAAACAATATCAGATTGAACTCAATATACAGCCCGGTTTTACAGATTACAATATCAGATAAGATACTACCAACTAAGGTGATAGTCATTGTGTTGTTTGGAACAGAACAAAGCCCTGGACATCAAAAAGTCTCTTAGAACTCCAGGCGAATTCCAAGAAGATGCTAGATGCCAATCTACAATTTGTCTTCATAAAACAAATACTAATGATAGTTTGTATCAGATAATTACTAGAAAATAACAAATTACCTATAAGCAACTAAACAAAATCTGGACTCGTGCATACTAAAATTTTAAATATGAACGTGTGCAAACGTTAGTAAGTGTAAGTTATTACATAAGATTCATAACAACAGTCATATAGTTAACAATTAACATAGCCAAATAAATTGAGGAATGTGAAGACGTACCAAATATTACACACATACAACCGAAGGTCTAAGGAAAAAACAAGCATCCAATAAAGGTCAAGAGCACCCATTATCGCTCATTTGCGTCCATCACTGCTCAAGCAGCATCTAATAGTAAACACTATCGAGCACTCATATTAAAAGACAATTAATATCCTATGAACAGTGGTTTGATAGCATCCGCATGGCACCTCTAACAACAGTGCTATTATGTAAAACATACCTATAACACCTGATTAAGGTGGTCTGCAACAATCGTACCTTCAAAAACTGAGTTATTCAGCATTGGAAACAAATAGAAGAGATTTTTTTTCTTGTTCATCGATTCTCTAGTTACGCTCTCTCTTTTTTCCCTCAACATGGAATTTAGAGTTTACGGATATGAAATTTACAGCTTCCTCTAATTTAAACTTAATCTTGATCGAAAAATAGATGTTAGTTAACAGAGAGAGGATCCAGGGTTTTGTAATATTAAATGGTTGGAATCCAGAGTTTGCACTGTAAAATGGTTGTGACTATCTAAACCATTTCATTCTACTGAAATATCCAATTTTCACATTCCAGCGAAACATACCAAGGATGTGTCCTTATTACCAAACTACAAAGAGCTATATAAATAAAGTCTGTTCAAAACAATTAAATGATCAGAAAAAGAGAGAACTGAAAGCATACGATCTCTGGTGATCTGGCGAAAGGTCTTGTACTCAGCTCCACCTTGAGAGGACGTATCGGAATCCGACATAACTCCAAATTTTTATTCAAAACTTACTGCAGTCCAAATTGTTTCCGATCGACAAACAAAAATGGAACTGAGGTTTTGAATCAGACTGGTATGAATTCTTCGTCCCGAGAGAGTGGTTTTGATTAAGAATGGGTGATGGAAGGGATGAACGATTCGATGAACCTTGGTTATTCGAGCGGAGGAATTTACTGATAAAGAGGATGAACAATGTTATATATATATAATTTTTTAAAGTGCACTGAATTTAGTAGTGGTAAAAAGAACAGGCCACCGCTGGTTATTGGGAATTCAAACGGAATGGGGAGGGACTGACATATGTCGTGCGTGTAATGAAGCACTTGAAGAGTTGAGGTCAGTCAGCAATGGATTTTGAACGAGATATTTTTTTTCTTTGGCAAATTCTAACTGTTTCTTTTCGGTTATATATTTTTTTTTTAAGTTTTGGTCTAGCTCGTAGTGGCTCTTCATGGAATCGTTGGAAATCACGCAGGGCCACTACTAAGTTCCTAGTCATACCTCGTAGAGCCTCTACGAGGTATGATTAGCAACCACGTAGTAGCACTGCATGATTTTCTACAATATCACGTAGAGCCACCACGAGAAATGATACTATTAAATTTAAAAAAAAAAAAAAGAATTAAACGGGGAGCTACTCAGCAAAATGATGGGATTACTTTTTTTTTTGGAATTTTAGGGGGCTAGTCACTGGGTTCAAATAGAATTTGCCTTTTTCTTTTCCCAAATTGCAATTCATCCCAAATTTTCCTTGCATCTAAGACATGCTGTCAATAATTCTATCTTTGATTGATTGCACAGAGATGGCGGTCGGTTAACCACACTAATTGATTAATATTTTCGGTTAATCGAACTATTGAGTAATCGAATTTGTCATCCGGTTCGGTTGAGGTCGACTATATTGGTTAAGTCGATTAACCGTATGTCCACCCTTAATTGCATACGTCTATCTACTTATCTCCTCAAATTTTAGAAATTTGCAACTTCATTGAACTACAAATCCGTCATTTCGATCTAGAAACAAGCTTTAAGCAGTGCAAACAAGATGCAAGCTACAAAACACTCATGGTAATCCGATTGACAAACTTAAGAATTAGTATCATTCCAAGACCACGGATAAGAACCGATCCACGAGCATTGATGAGGTTAACGAAATAATAAAGATGTTGTCATCATTTATCACAGCTGTTCATTTTGAATAATGTCTCATATACATCGTATTAGGCTCGTTTACAGGCTGGGGCTTGACTATTTTTTATAATCAGCAAGTATTAGCAGTTACAATGTTATATACGACAAGTATTATACTAGTCGTTACAATTTATAGTCAGCAAGTATTAGTCGTTACAATGTTATATACGACAAGTATTATACTAGTCGTTACAATGTTATAATCGGCAAGTATTAGCCGTTACAATGTTATATACGACAAGTATTATACTAGTCGTTACATTTTTATCAATAAAATTACAATAAAATTCTTTGTTTAATTTTCTCTAATTTTGTTTATGGTATCAGAGCTCTAATTTGCCGAAAGTCATTATTCTTCCTGTGCCAGCTTGATACTGCCACGCTATGGACAATGATAATGAAGCTACTTCCGCTCTGTCTGGCAGCAATGCCAATGGCTCATCTCCAAGCCTCATGAACTTAATTAAGCCAAAAGTCAAGTTATTACAACTTCGTTGGATGAAGATAACTATATTCTATGTAAATATCAAATAGAAATTGCTCTCAAATGCTATGATCTACAAGACTACATAAAAGGAACATTAGTTACTCCATAAGTAATAATTACTGATGAAGGAGGAAAAACAGTATCAAATCCTGAATACATCAAATTTCAGAAGCATGATAGCTTACTATCATCATGGCTCTTATCTTCTAAAAATTCTAATCTGTTACCACAAATTGTTGGATGCGACTCATCGTACGAAATATGGTTATAGAGCAAATTTTCAGCTCTCAATCTACAGCAAGGATCATGCAATACAGAAGGGAACTTCAAAATTGCAGAAAGGAAGATATACAAGCATGAAAGATTACTTGGGCAAAATTAAAAACATATGCGATAAATTAAATGTTGTTGGACATAAAATCAGTGATAATGAGAAAATACTTTTTATTATCGGAGAACTTGATGAAGAATATAAGTCTTTGGTAACTGTTCTTGCTACTCAACAAACGTTACCTGATCTATAGTTCGTCCGATCTGCACCCCTCACTCATGAAGAAAGGAACGATCAAAGGAAAACAACACAGGGTGAATTTTCTACTAATTACGCTGTAACTAAAAACATGCAATCATAGGCAAACAACAATAATATCAATGCAAACAGACAACCAGTACTCAAGGGGATTCCAGCCACAAAGGGGAGGCTTTCAGCCACAAAGAGAACGAGGACATGGCAAATGGAATAACAACAACCGGGTAAAGTGCCAAATATGTCAAAAGTTTGGTCATCTGGCAGACAAATGTTATTCCAGGTATAGTACCAATAATGGGCAGCGGTATAATCAAAGCAATTCGAGTCAGAAGGCACCACATGCCAATATGGCTATGATGAACTAAAAAAAGAAGCAGTAATGATGATGGAAGTTAGAATGAAGATAGCGGTTTTAAAGAATGGTACCCAGATTCGGGTGTCACTCATCATATAACAAATAATCTCCAAAATCTTAATATTGGGAGCAAAAACTTCTCAGGTATGAAAAATTTACGTATGGGTGACGGTAAAACTGCATGTATAACACACATTGGCAAGGGTTTCACAGTTAAACACAATGCTTAGAGTACCTTCTATTAATAAAAATTTGTTAAGTGTGTCAAATTTTGCCAATGACAATCACATATTTTTTAATTTCACCCTAAATTCTGTGTAGTTAAGGATTTACTAAATTACAAAATATTACTACAAGGTAATCTACATGACGGGCTTTACAAGCTTGACACCTGAAGACTGGAAACTCTAGTGGCAAACTCTAGCGTAATATGTAGAAACTAGTAATAATGATTGTAATAGGGAAACTAGTGTTAGCAGTAGCAATGGATATGATGGAAATATTGAATCATGGCATATGAGACTAGGGCATCCTAGCATTGAGGCTGTTAAACTTTTTAAGCAATAATAATATTTCTTTTAATAAAAGCATACCTATTAAGCACACATGCACACACTGCCAACTTGGCAAAAGCCATAAGCTTCCTTTTAGAGATTCTGAAACAAAGTACAGTAAACCCCTTGAGTTGATAGCTGTTGATAAGTGGGGACCAGCAGCACTGAACTCATATCATGGACGCAGGTACTATCTTTCCTTTGTGGATGCCTATTCGAGATATACTTGGATATACATGCTAAAGAATAAATCAGAACATGTAATACTGTGATACAGTTCAAAACTCATGTTGAAAAATAAACCAGTTGTAGTGTTAAAACTATCCAAACATATGGTGGGAGAGAGTTTAAACCATTAACTAATTATTTTACTAACAAAGGAATCAAACATAGGCTGATTTGTCCTCATACATCTGAACAAAATGGTTTGGTTGAAAGAAAACCCAGGCACATTGTAGAGACTGGTCTAACACTAATGTCTCAAGGCTCGGTACCAATGAAATATTGAAATGAAGCTTTCTACACTTCAGTTTTTCTTATCAACAAATTACTAACTAAGGTTTTATATAATAAAACTTCATATGAAATGATATATAATGTTAGACCAGACTACAGTTTTTTAAAAATTATTGTTGTTTGTGTTTTCCATGCTTAAGAGGCTACAATAGGCACAAACTAAGCATGAGATCAAACCCATGCACTTTCATTGGGTATGCTCAGAATAAAAAATGATATAAATGCTTGGACAAAAATGAAAGAATTCATATTTCTAGACATGTGGTTTTTGATGAAAACACTTTTCCCTTTGTAGGAAAACAAGAAACTAAAAATTATGAAGAGCATTCTATCAAGGGATATCAATTCAAACAGTTACTTACTGAACCACCTATTGATGGCATTAGTGAAGACCATCTAGACATCAGCATGCAGAATGACTCCATGGAAGTAACAAATGCAAATACAAATGAATCACAGAATAGTTCAGAAAGTATGCACATATATCAAATCAACGAAGATGTGCAAAGCAACGATGCTACAAGAACCAACAATAATGGAGACACAGGAACAAGCAGCAATACTGACAGACACCAACAAACACGCAATACTGACAAGCACCAACGAACACAACAAGGACATCATATGACAACAAGGTCAAAGAGAGGCATATACAAACTTAAAGTGTATAACATCTCAGTTATTGAAGTTGAACCAATCAACTTCAAGCAAGCAATAAAATCAGAGAAATGGAAAGAGGCTATAAATGTTGAATATCAGGCTCTCATGGAAAATAATACATAGAGTTTGGTGACACCACCTAAATATAATAACATTATTGGATGTAGATGGGTATTCAAAATAAAGAGAAAGGAGGATGGAACTATTGACAAATACAAAACTAGACTGGTCGCTAAGGGTTATGTACAACAATTTGGATTCGATTTCAATGAAACTTTTTCTCCAGTCATAAAACCCACAACAAATAGAATCATATTAACCATTTCTATGAGAAAAGGATGGAACATAAGGCAGATGGATGTCAACAACACTTTCTTGAATGGGGAGTTGACTGAGGAAGTTTATATGTATCAACCCGAAGGTTACAACTATGGCAACAAAGTTTGCAAGTTACATAAGGCAATATATGGTTTAAAACAAGCTTCGAGGACTTGGTATGAGAAACTCAAGTTAACCTTATCCAACAAGAGTTTCATACAAGCTAAATCAAATAATTTGTTATATATGAATAGAAGCACACATGGAACTGTCTAATTTTGGTATATGTAGACGATATGTTGATAACAGGATATAACAACTAAGAAATAGACAACACCATACGAAGACTGGATCAAAAATTTTCTATAAAAGACATTGGAGAACTAATTCTTTTTTCTTGGAATACAAGTTATCAACAAAAATGACAGAGAATTATTTTTATCTCAACAAAATTACATTTCAGAAATCTTGCAAAGGGCTAAAATGCATCAAGTAAACTCTTTACCCACGCCAATGACAAGAAATCTATAACTTTCTAATACAAAGGTGAAGCCATCGACAACATCAAGGAATATAGAAGCATAATAGGAGCACTTCAGTATGCAATTGTTACTCATCCAGATATATGTTATAGTGTTAACAAATTAAGTCAATACATGCAGAATCCTCTATCAGAATATTGGATAGCTCTCAAAAGAATACTACGATACTTGCAAGACATAAAATATCATGGTTATAATAATAAAATCTGAGAAAGAACTTAGCTTATAGTGCTTTAGCGATGTAGATTAGGCAAATGATAGTGATGACCAAAAGTGAGTCTTAGGGTACTGTGCTTATCTTGGCTCCAACATAGTATCTTGGTGCACAAAGAAGCAATGAACAACTTCCAGATCCAGTACGGAGGCATAGTATCAAGCTTTGGCAAGCGCAACGGCGGAAGTTATTTGGATGCAGTCACTATTGGAGGAGCTAGGGTTTACTCTAAACTGAAAGCCTGTTATTTGGTGTGACAACAAGAGTATGGTGTCTCTATCACTCAATCCGATTCAACATTCGAGGACGAAACATCTTGAAATTGATCTTCATTTTGTTAGAAACAAAACTCAGACAGGAAAACTGGCGGTTTGTCATGTCCCCGCGTATTATCAGTGAGCTGATGTGATTACAAAAGCTTTGTCTACCAAGAATTTTATAAGACTGAGGGAGGATCTAAAAGCCGTTGATGGAGACAGAGATAGAAATGGGAAAGTAGTTGATGGAGGCGGAGATAGAAATGGGAACCTTAGTTTGGGTTGTGGGAGAGTAACGAAATAGTAAAGATGTTGTCATCATTCATCACAACCTTTCATTTTGAATAAGGTCTCATATACATTGTATTGGGTTCATTTACAGGCTGGGGCTTGACTATTTTTATAATCAGCAAGTATTAGCTGTTATAATGTTATATACGAAAAGTATTATACTAGTCGTTACAATGTTATAATCAGCAAGTATTAGTTGTTACAATGTTATATACGACAAGTATTATACTAGCCGTTACAATGTTATAATCAACAAGTATTAGCCGTTACAATGTTATATACTGCAAGTATTATACTAGCCGTTACATCTTTATGTATAAAAATATGGTCTTTGTATCAATTTTATCAATCAATAAAATTACAATAAAATTATCTGTTTAATTTTCTCTAATTCTCTTTAGAGGTGTCCCTCAAATTTTCTTGAGTGTTGGTATTGAGACGAGATGTTAGGTTCGTACAGCTATAAATAGAAGGTTAATTGCTAATTTTTGAGGATTTTTTGACTTCTTCATAATTTTCTGTAACAACCATGGTTTTGTGATTAACTAATTAAACGGTATTTACAAAGTATTAATTGGAATTAAACTTAATATGGAGAGGATGACTCGTAAAATTCTTAAGTTGAACAAGCCAAGGACTTTGGGTTAGAATTGAGTATGTATGTTCAGTTGAGTTTATCATGGAATGTAATTTAATTCAATATTAAGTTGTTAACCAGAGAAATCTGTTTATTTAATCTTTAAGTTGACTAAATAATGGGTTTTGGATAATTACGATGGCTTTAAGGTTGGAATTGAATAAAACAACAAAAGGATTCAATCCAACATTAATGTATAGAATAAATTTAAATATGAAGAAAGCCAAAGTTTTGAAAACTTTGTAATGTGTGTCATAGTAGATAAGGGTATGTTGAAGGATTTTGTGTGTCTTAATACAATAATTTGTAAATTATTGTTAAAAATGAATTTTTAGTGTAAAAGCGTGTTTTAAAATTTAATTGACATGTAAATACAAATTTAACATAAAAATATTAATTAAAAATCATATTTGAGTGTTAAAATATTTTTAACAAGGTTTGATTATTATTTTTTGACAAGATAATGCATTTTGTATAAAGTTAGTTGTTTATGTAAGTTCCAAATAAAAAAGGTGTAAAATAAACAGTTTATTAATAATGTAACTTTTGCTATGTTTACGTCAAAAGTAATATTTAAAATGTTTAAAAATGATTTTTAGATATTTTGTTACAAATTCTGTAAGTTAAACAATGTTAGAAACGTGAATATTTAATGTTAAGTTGGTTAAAAAGAGTATAAACATATACTAGTTGATGTTAGTCAGCAACACTTAGCTTAATATAATTAAAACTGGTAACACTACACCTAACCGCGCCAACAATGCCCAAACTAATTTTCTTAAAGAACATTTAGAAGAAAAAAAGAAAGTACGTACTAAAATTCTATCTTCTTCTTGTAAAACAGTTTGAGAAAAGAAAATTAGATTTCCCTCTCAAATCCTCAAATTAGAGCTCCATATCCAAACTAAAAATAGAGAAAGTTTGCTACTCTTGCTATTACAAGTAATCTTTACAAAACTAAAGACTTATTTCTCCATTTCTCATATTTAATGGGAAAGTGTTTCATTGTAACTTTATTTCAACTTGCATGTCTCTTTCAATGTCTATAACAGGATCCTAAATCATTTTGAGATCTAAAAGGTCCAATCTTCTTGCCTAATCGCTGTTAGATTTGGTGCTACAAATCAAAAATGGGTATACCTCACCTTCTAAATTAAACCATGTGTTCCAGTTGTTAAATCTGAGTTTTTGTAAGCTTCTGAGAAAAATCCATTTATTACATAGATATTGATTTTTGTGTTTATAGTAAAAACTTGTTGTGTATTGATCTTTATGGCTTTATATCGTCTTTGATTCATGTCAAATCATGACTAATCTTTTCCGGTTGATATTCTGAATGTTGCTGTTGTTGCCTGTCAAATTTTATCTCAAAGATAGTTCAATAACTTGATCAAAACCTTGCTTAAACTATGAATTAGAACAGAAAATAAATCTACGTACCCGACCATTAGCTCGACCTGGCCTTCATTAGGGTCGACCACAAGGTCAATGTTACCATATATAGGTCGACCCTAAGGTCGACCTATGCGTTTGTTTGGGTCAACCTGGCCTAGTGCATTTGTTCCAGGTCGAACTCCATTCTTCCTTATGAACTGGTTAATTCTTTTGATTTCTTGCCTATTTTTAATGGCTTTACTGCATTGTTTTGAACTATTTTGAGCGACTTAATCTTAATCTTCGAGAGAACAAGAATGTGAATTAAACGATATAATAAACCATGTGGTATAGGACACATAGGTTTATTATATCTGTTAATTTGAGGCTTGTTCGATTGAAGCTATTTTCCGTATAGAATTGACAACTTATAATAGACCGATAAGTGAGAACGCATGGTATGGGATACACTGTTGACACTAATTGGATTACAATTTGGAATTTTCTGTCACATCTTGTTGTTGTTGTTGCCAGTATTAGGCTAAAGTGGTATATATATATGAACTAGGAAATGGGGCATTTACACTACGCTAGGGGGGGCGTTGTTGATGTTAGGCATCAAAATTTATATTAATAGTACTTAGCAAGCCAGGATGACCATTTATATGATGCACATGTAAATGTTGTTTTGGATCCATTTTGATGTATTTATATCCATTTTTAGTGATATTTCTGGATTTCATATTTCAAATACCATTGATTTTCAAAAGTTTCACCACTTTTGATGATGTTGGGTTTATCCATAGCCTAAGAGCTATATGGCGTGTAACACCCCGTGTTTTCTGTTAACATTAAACTAACGAATTGAGGAATAATTAATTTTAAATGTGAGAATCAAGGGAAACGGGTTATGCCATTGTGTTCGTCTCGGAATTCTGGTTGAGATAGCGTTCGAGTTTGTGTAAATTGGACTACGTATGAAGAAGTTATGGCTGTCAGAAGTTTCCAGAAATTCAAATTTAAATTCAAAAACGAATTCAGACTCAGAACCGGGCAGGGCGGGAAATTTCCCACCCTAGGCCAGGTCGACTAGGGGGTCAACGTTAATGTCGACCTACCCTATAGGTCGACCTAGGGGTCGACCTACCCTCCTCGGGCAGATTTGAATTAAGCCCAATTCTGAGCTGTTGCTGAGTCATTAGGGCTGAGTTGGCTTTTTGGATGGTTCAGGTTGCTTCTAGGTTGATCGGATGGCCTAAATTAATCCTAATCTCTATATAAACACATGTAGACTCAAACCCTAAACCTAATAAAATTAGAACCATGGCCGTCATGCTATCACCCAGCAACCTAGAGTAGCCTCCACCAACTAGAAGCAAAGTAAAGCTAATCAACTCAATTCAACTCAAGTCTATAACAACAACAACGAATTTGTCTACTTCAAAGGCGCGCTAATTCAACAACAAAACACAGATCCCAGAACTCAAGACTTTCTTTGAGGTGTGAGTTCGATTTCTTTAATAGGATAATTAACAAGTTAATTAGGTTGAGTTATAATTGGGGTTATATGGCTATGTTTGTCAATCATTGGAAAAATGTGATATTTTGTGAATATATGCTAGCTGTTCATAATGATAGTTTTTGTTGTGGATCCCTTTTTATATGCCCAATCACCTATGTTCAACTTGATTCATGTCTGACATCATTATATATGCAAGTTTGTGACTATGGCCTATGCAAGTTTGGGTATAGATTATAATGCTAGTTTCTATGTGAATTGTACACAAGTTTACATGTGAACCAAGTAAAATGACTATATGCAAGTTTAGGTAGTAATTGGATTCACATATATGCAAGTTTACACCTTTAGGTTTAGATCTGTGACATACATAGTTTTATGCAAGTTTGTGACTATGGCCTATGCAAATTTGGGTGAAAACCATATTCATACATGCAAGTTCACACCTTTAGGTCTATGTCTAGGTTCATGACAATACAAAGTTTATGCAAATTATGTTGTAATCCTTATTTGCAAGTTAGATCCATTTTGTGTGTTATGCAAATTTGCGATGTTTCTTCCCTTTTATGTGTTAGACTAATCGCTAGTCTTATATATATATATATATATATATATATATATATCATGATAAGCGAACGAACAACGTGGGGACGATGAGGGTAATATTGAATATACACATATTGAGAATTGGCATGTAATGGCCTTAAAAGGTATACAATTAATTTGAGGCAATAATTAGTATAATTTGTATACCTGAAATAAATGGACATAATTTAGGTGACAATTATGGATATAAGTATACTTGGAATTTATTGACAAATTTGAATAGGGATATTAATCCGCTTTGGGGTTAAATAAAGATATGTAATAATTAACTGCCTGAGACACGAGGTTAGACTCGTTTGTGGTGTAAGACTACCTGGACCCGCCCGACAAATTCAGCAACCACAAACGGTAGTCTAATGTGAGAGGTCGAAGGCACGAATTGAATGCGTAACGATTGTAAAGACACGAGGTTAGGCTCTTTTGCGGTATAAGACTGCCCGGACCCGCCCGGCAAATCCAACAACCGCAAATGTCAGTCTAATGTGGGAGGTCTTTACAAGGTTATGGTCCTAATGAATTATGTAACACTTAACCAGATAAACATGTGGTTGGGTTAAGTGGGTGGCTTGTGAAATACGATTAGAAACACTTAACCAAGTTGAAACATGTAAGAAGACATGAATAAGAAGGGGTTAAGTGGGATGTACTAGAGGGGACCAAGCATAGGTGGGAAGCTTGTGTCAGGCATGGGGGCCCTTATCAGACCAGTAACTCATTAAGTATCTTTGTGGGCTCGACCCAAGTCGAGGACGGGACACGCGTACTGGGTTTGATTGTAAGAGGTCAAAACGGGTTAGCGGTGGCAACGCAAGTCCAACGGGGTCATGTGCGTGTATGGGCCCGGGCTGGTAGGTAAGACGTTGTTGCATCGTGTAGGTATAAGCCGTGCATCTTTAATGGTATTGGGTTGTCACTTTGGGGAATGATACACCCCACTGTGGGACCAGCACGGGTATCTACGAGTTAGGAAGCCGATCGCATGGGGGTAGTGGGTACACCTAGTGGAGATAGGGGCAGGCGACACCTAAATAGATAGCTAGGGGTACACGAAACTACTATTATGATATCTAAGTTAAGTAGGTGGGGATCAACTTTCTGGGTGTTTGGTGTGGTGCAATGTAGTAATTATCTTATAGTGATTAGGTGCGCCTTTAACGTTATCTTTGTTCATCTTATTTCCTTTGTTTGCTCTGTCATGCCCATTTGTTCACAGTCATTTCCTTATTTACCAGCTTATGCCTTATCCTAGTTACTTTAATGATTATATTGTTAAAGTTATTGCACTCGCCAGACTTTATGTTTGACCCCTTTGTTTCCACCTCTTTTCTTCCTTCCCCCCCCCCTCCAGGTGCTCAGGGTGGGACTAGTACTAGTGGAACTTGATTTGGATAGCTTTATCTCTTTCTTTTGGAATTTGCTTAGATTGCTGAAGTAAAGTTCAGCCTATCTTATTTATGGCAATTTTATGTTGGGTTTATGTCTTTTATTTTATGTACTCAGAACTTATTTGTCAAGATGGATAATAAGTGCATTTGGTTTTGTAGTTGGTTTTTGATGTGATGCAAACAAACTATTTCTCCGCTGTAATAAAAGTTTCTATTTTCCAAGTACCAATATATTTATCTGTCTTGTTTACTTTTCTGTTCTATACACAATAAACGCTCCACCAAAATTAAGGCATTCCCTTTGTGAGTGACCTTAATGGAGATGGGGTGTCAGACGTGGTATCAGAGCTGAAGGTTACTAGAACAGATAAGATATTTTAAAAAACTATTTTTCAAAAAGCATTTTCATAAAGGATACTTTCAAAAATACGTTTTAAGGAGAGTATTTTCAAGAGAAAAGTTTATTCTAAAAACATAACCCCCAAGAGCTATATATCTTTCCTTCGATTCTTTTGTTTTGAATCTTTCCTTTTTTTCGTTTCAGCATGTCTGGGGATCTTAACCTTCTGGAGGGTGTACCGATACTAGGATGGTTTAGGAGGTATTTGGAGGCTGGGGCCACCGCCGCAGGCCCAGCAAATGTTCCTCCTCCCTCAGATGCACCCGTTCCTCCTCCTCTTCCCCCTCCTCGTGTTGATACTTTCGCAAAGATATGCAAGGACTTTCGGGCAATGGGCGGAAAATCTTTTCACGGGTCGGAGACGTTTGTTGAAGCTCGAAATTGGCTAAAGGAGGTGGAAGAGTTGTTTGGAATCTTTGAGGTAGAAGATGGAAGAAAGGTCCAATTAGCTATCTGGATAATGAAGGATGAGGCCTCGTTTTGGTGGGAGGTCACTAATGGAGAGCGTCCAGTTGAGACATGGCCGGATTTCAGGCGTAGGTTTGAGGCAAAGTTTCTCTCACGGGCTGAAGAGAATCTATACATGGAAATGTTTTTGGCATTGAGGCAGGGAAATCTATTAGTGAAAGAGTACGTCAACAAGTTCAATCAGTTGGCGAGATTTGGCTTGGACTTGGTGAATACACCCGAAAAGTAGGCCCTGAGATTTGTTAAGGGTTTGAACGAGCCACTACATGGGTGAGCTATGACCCACATCCCTATGGGGGCCACCTTTGAGAGACTGGTTGACATGGTGCTTATGCATGAAGAGGAGAAAGGCACCAATGCTAATAAGGCACCTAAGAAGAAAGGGATCAAAAGAAACCACAACAACAACAGTAGAACAAGAAGGGTGGTAAAGACAACAATGGCAAGGGAAAGAAAAGATGCTTTAACTGTGGGAACGAGGCCATCTGAGCAAAGACTGTAGGAAGAAAAAGAAGACTGGTTGTTTCCACTGTGGCAAGGCAGGACATCTGATTAAGGACTGCCCAAAGAAAGGGCAGAGGGCAGGGTCTACCTTTGGAGGGCAGATTCAGGCTCTCATGGCACCAGGGCAGGTCCAGGCTCTCATGGCCCCACCGCTGCAAGAACTAGGTAGAGCGATTTCCGTTGAAAGTTCAGTTTATCTTTTTGATCATCTAAATAAGCTGAGCCCCCAATTGGATCGAAACAACTAAGGGATCATCTACTATACTGGTGTTTAGGTGTAGTGACTCAACTAAAGCAGTAAATATAAAAGAGTGCGATGCACCAGAATCAAAGAGTGTGCGTCGATGATTTGTTTGGATTTGGAAATTTCTATACTTAGCGTTGGGTTTAGATGTGATGCTTATGTTTTGGGCTTCACGGGCTATGGGTTAATTCTGGGCATGGATTGGTTATCCAGTAATGGAGCTGCCCTAGATTGTGAAAAGAGAGAGGTTAGGCTTATGACTCGCTTGGGCAACACTCTTGAAATCTCTTGTAACCCCATGTGTAATGACCCGCACTGGCAGAGGTATTATGATTAATTTATTTTATTATATCAATGGTGGTTTAGATAATTTAATGGTCGTGGAATAGAATAATGGTGAGTATTTAATTTAAAATAATAAATTAAATAATATATTTAATTCTGAAATAAACAGAATTGGCTGAAATGGCGATATGCTGTGAACTGGATGATCTGTGATATTTAATTCAGTTTAGAATTGAGTTAGAATAACGAATATATTCAATCGTCGACAGTTGAACGTATAAATTATAATATAATTTTGATCGAGCTTGAAATGGCGCTGCAGTTCGTTAATTAGCGATTCGAACTTCAACTTAATGTACAGGATTCGTTTTAAATCGGATTTCTGTGAAACAAGAAACGCACGGAGCTGGTGGAGTATATCTTTCTAGTGGAAGAGAAAAATCAGGATTTCGTCGTGTAGATTTTGAGATATGTCTAAATCAAATTTTAAAATAGTCGCTATAGAATCTTTTATCGACCATATCGGTTTAATCGATATAACTAGATAACAGGCGTGAATTTAGATAAGGTTCTTTTGGGACATAGTGATAATTTAATTTTTAGAATTTTAGTGTAATTTTTAATTAATTAAATAAGCACCTTTTTATTTGGAGTATTTTTGCACCCTATGTCGATATTTTGGGGTTTCAAAAAATGAGTTAATCTACTGATATTTTTATATTATTGGAATTCTGGCACATCGCTGATCACAACGGTAATTTTGTTTTCGTTGTTCGTGGCTCGTATGTATGGAGGTAGTGTGTAACGGGGTATGTTCAATATTTTAAACCGATAAATGGATACTCAAACCCTATTAACTTTCTTTCTCTAATCAAAACAGACGACACGTTCATCTCTTCTCTGCCGCATCACCCTTTCTCAAATGAGTGGCCATCAAAGATCCACGGCAATCCAAACAAAATGCTATAAATACTACCCTTAACCTAATATTCTCATTCCCTAGTCAACGTTGTCTTTACATCGCCACTTATCCCTCTCAAAGCAAAAACGTGAACTGTAAAATCTCTTTTAAATCAAATAAAAGCTCCAATAAAATCCAAATGCAAGTTTATTCAATTTTCGTTGGTGATGCTCTCTGATCCGGTGTTTGTTTCGTTGGGGTTCGTGAGTTTTTATTTCTCTGAAATTTCCGTCAGCATGGGCTCGTTCTAGGGTTCGATTTAATCAAGGATTGGTGGCGAGTTTGGCCGATTCATGTGTGGATTTGAGTTGAGCGGTTGATTTCAGGTTTGTGGGAATGTTCTGGTGAAGTGCGGTTAGGATTTGGTTCGATGCCTATACGGGAATGGTACGGCTGTAGTCAGAACGCGATGCAACCGAATGCAGTGGACATGGAATCTTGGCAACGAGGAGGGAGTACTCGTGAAGAGAGGGAGAGTGGTAGTCTCGGTCGTTGAGTTCATGGCTTGTGGAGAGAGGATACTGGTTGCGTTCGATTGTAAATGGAGTTGGAAAAGGAGCGGATGTCTGAGAGTTGTGTATTGGGGAAGAACGGATGTGAGGGGCTGGGCTTTTAAAACGTTGGATGGACCGGGGGAAAACAAATGGTAAAAGCCCAAGTGATTAAAAGGATGTTTAAGTTTTATTTAATTTAAATGTTGTACTAACTTTTTAATGCGATAACTTCGTCGTACGATATCAGAATCAAGCGAAACAAGATCCGATGGGATCGTATGGACGGTGGCTACACACTGGAAGTGACGGGGAGTGAAATGAAGCTCGTTACAATTTATAGCGAAATAAATTGTCCGATCTAAATCAATGACAATTATCGTTTTTAACGATAACAGTCCAATGTGAGTAAATCTCACCAACTCTGAACAATTTATAATTTCATGTTGTATTTTTAGAACTGTTAGATATTGGCTGATTGACTGTATGTTGACTGTTTGATTGAACTGCTAGTCAGTTAGTTAAAATTCTATATTGATTCTGTTTAACAGAATATATCATATGGAACTGAAAGTGATGTTATCTATATTGTTTAACATCTGTGATGCAGGGAAACAGGTTGGAGGAATCCGACTGGATTCCTCAACATTTATTTTACTGTTTTCATATATTGTGATATATGATATGTTATATAATCTGTTATGGATTATGTGTGTTGGAATGATGTTGATCATTGTTATTCGATATTTTAAAATATCATAAAAGACCCTGGGATGTAAAAAGAAGTATTTCAATGTATATTGAAATAAAGGAATTTTATAAAATCACAGGATTTTATAAAAAGAATTATTTATAAAACGAACACGGTTTTATAAAAGGGATATTTATTTAGAAAATAAATAGAAATAGAAAAGGAATATTTATTTAGAAAATAAATAGATGTTATAAATAGGAAATATTTGTAACGGTAAGTAAACGTTATAAATAGGAAATATTTGTAATGGTAAATAGAGGTTATAAAAAGGAAATATTCGTAACGGTAAATAGAAATTATAAATAGGATATATTTGTAACGGTAAGTAAACGTTATAAAAAGGAAATAGTTGTAACGGAAAACGTAGTTTATAAAAAGAAGTTAATCGATGTTAGTTAATCGATTAGTGTTAAAGTTAAAAAGAAGTTAATCGATGTTAGTTAATCGATTAGAGAATAAAGTTAAAAAGAAGTTAATCGATGTTAGTTAATCGATTAGAGAATAAAGTTAAAAAGAAGTTAATGGATATTAATTAATCGATTAGAGAATAAAGTTAAAAAGAAGTTAATCGATGTTAATTAATCGATTAGAGAATAAAGTTAAAAAGAAGTTAATCGATGTTAGTTAATCGATTAGAGAATAAAGTTGAAAGGAGATAATCGATGTTAGTTTAATCGGTTAGAATAGAAGCAAATGAGTTAAATCGAATATAGTTATTCGAATAAAAGCAAATGAGTAAATCGAATATAGTTATTCGAATAGAAAGTAAAAGGAATTATCGAATATAGTTTATTCGAAAAGAGTAAGTGAAATGAGTAAATCAATAGCGTTAGTCAAATAGAGTTAATCCAATAGTGTTAGTCCAATAGAGTTAATTGATAAGGGTTAATCGAATAGAGATTTATTCGAACGAGAGTTAAGTAAGGAAGTTTGTTAAAGAAATATAAAGTGAACTTTGTCTATTTCAAAGTTAGAAATGTTGTTCAGTTAAGGTCTGAGAGGTAGTTCTACTCCAACTTGATTGGCTTCGTTTTTAACTAAGGAATAGTTAAGGTTCGGTAGTAAAGGAAATGGTTTGAATTGGCATCGCGATGGTTTGTTTAAACATCTGTCTAAGTCCAATGAAGAAGCTTTGGAAATGTTTTTCCAAAGAAGAAACCAGAAATGTTTTCTTATAAAGGAAACGAGAAATGGAAATGTTTTCCATTGTTAATAACGTATATTTTCCCAATTTAGAAAATAAGGAATATTGAACGTAGGGAAACATGAGATAAGTAAATTAATGAAATAAAGAGATAAATGTTGAATGATGTTTGATCGATATAAATTTCCATCTAGAAATAATATCGTTTTTTGCACACTTGTTTTTATTCGATAGTTAAATCACAGACTATCGAAGTTTTGACCATTTTAACGTTGTTAATATGGAGAGACCGGTTGGATGATTATCCAAAGAACCACTCTGTATTGGCATAAGCGTTGCGAATCATATATGCCAAAGATAAGTGAAGACGGAGTTATGCAAGGGCTATCCTGTTTACAGAATAGTGCCTTCAGTTCATCCTGTTCCTGGGTGACTTGTATGGACGGATGTCTGACAGAGTATTTCCAGATGATCACGTATATTGATTTCTCCAACTGTACCAAGAGTGGAAGCGGAGAAGGAAACTTCTTTTAGCTAACGCGTAATGTATGGTTGAGGATGTCAATCGGTGATTTGATGGATTTGACAATGTGGCATTCAAAGTGAATCTGGTATGATGATAATGCGTAGCTTCTAGCCTCATCATCCGGTAAATGACAGAAATCGGGCAGGCAGCATGGCTAAGTCGGTCGCACCGAAGTAGGGTGTATAATCACCTGATCTAGAGTTTCATTTACTTCTAAAAATCTATTGTTGATGCTGTCCCATTCGGGAAACGGTTGCTGATCCCAACCGTTGGTGATATACATTCGATACACTCAAGCGAAATGAGTGGTCGGTCATGTGTGGCCGGGTTGCAAGATGTTCTTGTTGAACCCAGTGTATTCCTCTCTAGAGGTACATTAGCGAAAGGTGGATCCATACCTTGTCATAGTTGGAAATCCATTACCCAATACGTGCTTGCGGTTTTGATTGTATACTATATATGTAGAACGTGAGATGAAAGCGTTTCTGCTAGATGAATATATATATATACTGTGGTTGATAGACATTACTATAATATCAAAAGGTTTTTGATATAAAGATATTTTGGATTCTCATAAGGGAAAAACCCGTTCCGTTATGCGGCGTGGTCTTATGAGATATCGTTTACCTGTATAACTGTTTTTAAACTGTTTTACTCATACCAGTCCCATGACTGACCCAGAGTTTACTTTGTTGTTTTCCCTAAACTCTTGGGTGCCTAAATTTGTACGGGCAGTCAAGTAGTCGGGATTTTACAGATATACTTGAAGAGCTGGAGCAGGAGGCTTCAGGATCATATAGCTATAGTTATTTCCGCTGTGTTGTAAGTGCTGTACTTTGATAATGATATGTATATTCAAGTACTGATTTGTATTTCAAAGTTATGTTATGAAATATATTTATTCATTCCGCTGTGAGATTCGTGTTACTCTGATGTTGTGTTCTTCTTCTTCTTCTTCTATTCTAAGTTTCTATCTTATCTTTCCTCACCCTCTAATTTCTTTCACTAATTACCAGGATTTTTCGACGTTTTGGTTATCGACATCGTGCTTATGTCGATAACCAAAGTCGCCGAAAATCCGGGTCGTTACAATTGGTATCAGAGCTTAAATTAAGAATTACTTGGCTCTGTGGCGTGACTCGGTAGAGATAGGGTTAGTAATACCCTAGACTGAGATTGAGTGTATGTATACGAGTGAACGTATTTGTTATTGATATAAAAATTTGTTTTATATTGTGGAGATTTATTGGTTGAGTTGTTTATGAGTTCTGGTCGATCAGTTTGATCCACTGTATCGGTAGGAGTTACTAAACACTTGAATACGATGAACCGTCATGGTATGTTTTGAAAAGAGGGTAAATGAAAATAGTTTACCCAACGTATATTTTGATATATATTGGATATATTGGTTGTTATTATAATCGAGCAAGATTATAGATTAAATGGTTATGTAAATAATCAATCAGAATTCATATAAGTGAAATACGTGAAATCAGATGAGTTAAATCTGAAATTTAAACCAGAAATTGAGTTAAAACTCTGGAAAATTGGATAAGTGTTTGTAAATGGATTTGGATTAAAAGTAAGGAAAATTTAAGATCCTGGGAGATTTTAAATTGTTTTACAAGCAGTATGAATCATATTTTGAAATGAATTTCAAAGTAGAAATGTTTAGAAATGGTTTTATAGTATTGAACTCACTTCGATCGCTGGAAAATAGATTCTGATGATGACAGCTGCATCATCAGTATTCATTTTCGAGTTGTAAGTGACGAATTACTACCAGAGATACTGTTTTGAAATTGTTTTGGGAAAGACAAGTTGTGTTGAATTTCAAAATGGAATTTAAAATATAGAATTTGAATTTTTAAATAGATTTGAAATATTAACTTGTTTTAAAAGAAATAAAACGAGAAGTTCCTTTATAAACGAAGTTTATAAATAGTTCTTTTATAAGCGAAGTTTATAAATGAAGTGAAAAGAATTATCATTGGATAATTCAGAAATAAAATACAAGAGTGAAATTGAAAGGGGAACCTATTTTCCAAAGGTAGTAATATCGATTTCAAAAGGAATTGAAATCGAGACTTATGTAAAGGATGAATAAAGAAAGTTTAAAAAGGAATTTGAATAAAGGAAGTTCAAACTTAGAATGTGAATAAAGAAAATTCAAGGGGGATTTGAATATAGAAATTCAAATGAGATTTGGATAAAGAAGATTTAAATAATGGAAAATTGAATATAGAATTCATATAGAGTAATAATGAAAAATTGAATATAGAATTCAAATAGATTGAAATGGAATTTAAATATAGAATTTCAAGATAGAATTTGAAATAGAAATTCGAATATAGATTTCAAATAGAGTTGAAATGGGAATTGGAATATATAATTCAATAGAGTTTGAAAATATAGGATTTGAATACCGAAAGTGAAGTAGAATTGAATATAGAAATTCAAGGGAGTTTGAATATATGAAATTCAATGGAAGTGAAATGAAATTTGAATAAAGTAGATTCAAATAGAATTGAAATTGAAATTTGAATATAGAAGATTCAAAGGGAATTGAAATGAAATAAAGAGAATTCAAATAGATTTGAATTTAGAAATTTCAAATGGAGTTTGAGAATAGATTTGAATAATGAAATTCATATATGGAATTTGAATAAGTAAATTGAAATGAAATTCAAATATAGAATTTGAATAAGAGAATCGAAATGGAATTTGAATATAGGAAATTCAAATAGAATTGAAAAGGAATTCAATTAGTTGATAAACAAGTTAAAATATATTTGAACATGTTATACTCAAATATGAAGGTGAAATGGGCAAACCAGTAATTTGAAAATCACTTAACGAACTAAGTTAAAACGATTAGATTAAGTTGAAATGAATTAGAAGTGTATAGATATACATGAGATAGATATGGATAAGGATAATGCAAGAGTTATAAATAGATTGCTCGACAAAAGGTATGTGTTTAATTCCATATGAGATTTTATGCGCCGTATCGGCTAGCCGCTTGGCTTTTCTTTTTTGATGGGAAAAGGCATGTGTGGCAGTTTGGGGATTTTCCCGGTGCTCCCAGTACAAAGGAGGTTATGGCGAATTTTTCCGGGAATTTAAGGAGTTAGAATATTTTTAAGATAATTTGATAGCTAGAAATCAACGTATCGATATATATAGAAGTCGATAAGGAAACGAACTTAGAAATAGAATAGTAAAATCAAAAAGGAAGACTAAGAATAAAATCTAGTCAGAATAGAAAGAGGAAGTGTATACATGTTTAAAGGTGAATAAGTAGTTGTATGGTATTGATTATTCGAGTAAGTAGTCATATCTGTTTTGACGTTATAAATGTTATTCAGTCAAGGTCTGAGAGGTAGTTATACCCCAACTTGATTGATTCCATTATTAACAAATAAATAGTAAGATTTCAGGCTCGGAGATCAATGGTGAATAAGAATTAGTTGAACATAGTATTTGGATTGTCATAACGATGTTTTACACAACATCTGTTTTAACCCAAGTAAGTGTAAGCTTGGAAATATAATAAAGAATATTTCCTAAGTATAGAAATAAACGAGATCGGAAAAGAGATAAGTAATTGGAATATTCTCCAATTATAAATAGCATATATTTTCTAAAGTTTAGAAAATAAAGGAAGGCGATATTCAGAAATGTTTTCCAAATAACATAAAAAGGCCAATATGGTTATTGAAAATATTTGGTTAACAAATATTGATAAAGAAATAAGAGAAGTGATTTAACTAATGGAATATTGATTATGGGCTCAGTTGAATTTCAAAAAGGAAAATTTGATTTTTGAAGAGAGTAAACTGTTTGAAAATTCCCAGGGAAAGACTGTTTTGAATTAAAAACAAATTTAATAAAAATTTGTGAAAGCAAATTTGAATTAAAAGTAAAGCCAGTAAAGTGGTAACTGAGATTGAATTAGAATGATGTCAAGACAAATTGGATTGTGAGATTCAAATTGAAGAGTAATGTGATAATCAAGTTAAGAGTTGGGAATCGAGAAGAAACACGAGTTGAAATGATATTTGGCTCGGATATAAGCGAATGGTTGTGTTGGAGACAAAAGTGATTGGGATTTGATTGGGATAACCCCTGTATATGCTGAGTTGATAGCATATGGAAGTGATAGAGTTGATATGCCCGACAAAAAGGTACAAGTTATATTATATTGGGTTTGAGATTTTGATAAGCCGATTTGGCAAGCCGCTTGGCTGTTTGATTTTCTTTTGGGTTGGAGATGGCCCAGAGAGGCAAGTTGAAGTTTGACGTATTGACCAGTACAAAGGAGGTACTGGCGAAATTTTTCGAAGAGTTAAGGCGTTAGAAAATTTTCAGGATTTTTGAAAATTTTCGTTAATAAGAATGAATAAATAATTTAAATGAAATTAAATTGGTTCAGTTGAAAACTGAAGTAAGGAAGTGAACGAATATGTTCTAACCAGTCGATAGGGCCGTCCCCTACTTTTTAGCAATTTCGAGGACGAAATTATTTTAAGTGGGGAAGATTGTAATGACCCGCACTGGCAGAGGTATTATGATTAATTTATTTTATTATATCAATGGTGGTTTAGACAATTTAATGGTCGTGGAATAGAATAATGGTGAGTATTTAATTTAAAATAATAAATTAAATAATATATTTAATTCTGAAATAAACAGAATTGGCTGAAATGGCGATATGCTGTGAACTGGATGATCTGTGATATTTAATTCAGTTTAGAATTGAGTTAGAATAACGAATATATTCAATCGTCGACAGTTGAACGTATAAATTATAATATAATTTTAATCGAGCTTGAAATGGCGCTGCAGTTCGTTAATTAGCGATTCAAACTTCAACTTAATGTACAGGATTCGTTTTAAATCGGATTTCTGTGAAACAAGAAACGCACGGAGCTGGTGGAGTATATCATTCTAGTGGAAGAGAAAAATCAGGATTTCGTCGTGTAGATTTTGAGATATGTCTAAATCAAATTTTAAAATAGTCGCTATAGAATCTTTTATCGACCATATCGGTTTATTCGATATAACTAGATAACAGGCGTGAATTTAGATAAGGTTCTTTTGGGACATAGTGATAATTTAATTTTTAGAATTTTAGTGTAATTTTTAATTAATTAAATAAGCACCTTTTTATTTGGAGTATTTTTGCACCATATGTCGATATTTTGGGGTTTCAAAAAATGAGTTAATCTACTGATATTTTTATATTATTGGAATTCTGGCACATCGCTGATCACAACGGTAATTTTGTTTTCGTTGTTCGTGGCTCGTATGTATGGAGGTAGTGTGTAACGGGGTATGTTCAATATTTTAAACCGATAAATGGATACTCAAACCCTATTAACTTTCTTTCTCTAATCAAAACAGACGACACGTTCATCTCTTCTCTGCCGCATCACCCTTTCTCAAATGAGTGGCCATCAAAGATCCATGGCAATCCAAACAAAATGCTATAAATACTACCCTTAACCTAATATTCTCATTCCCTAGTCAATGTTGTCTTCACATCGCCACTTATCCCTCTCAAAGCAAAAACGTGAACTGTAAAATCTCTTTTAAATCAAATAAAAGCTCTAATAAAATCCAAACGCAAGTTTATTCAATTTTCGTTGGTGATGCTCTCTGATCCGGTGTTTGTTTCGTTGGGGTTCGTGAGTTTTTATTTCGCTGAAATTTCCGTCAACATGGGCTCGTTCTAGGGTTCGATTTAATCAAGGATTGGTGGCGAGTTTGACCGATTCATGTGTGGATTTGAGTTGAGCGGTTGATTTCAGGTTTGTGGGAATGTTCTGGTGAAGTGCGGTTAGGATTTGGTTCGATGCCTATACGGGAATGGTACGGCTGTAGTCAGAACGCGATGCAACCGAATGCAGTGGACATGGAATCTTGGCAACGAGGAGGGAGTATTCGTGAAGAGAGGGAGAGTGGTAGTCTCGGTCGTTGAGTTCATGGCTTGTGGAGAGAGGATACTGGTTGCGTTCGATTGTAAATGGAGTTGGAAAAAGGAGCGGATGTCTGAGAGTTGTGTATTGGGGAAGAACGGATGTGAGGGGCTGGGCTTTTAAAACGTTGGATGGGCCGGGGGAAAACAAGTGGTAAAAGCCCAAGTGATTAAAAGGATGTTTAAGTTTTATTTAATTTAAATGTTGTACTAACTTTTTAATGCGATAACTTCGTCGTACGATATCAGAATCAAGCGAAACAAGATCCGATGGGATCGTATGGACGGTGGCTACACACTGGAACTGACGGGGAGTGAAATGAAGCTCGTTACAATTTATAGCGAAATAAATTGTCCGATCTAAATCAATGACAATTATCGTTTTTAACGATAACAGTCCAATGTGAGTAAATCTCACCAACTCTGAACAGTTTATAATTTCATGTTGTATTTTAGAACTGTTAGATATTGGCTGATTGACTGTATGTTGACTGTTTGATTGAACTGCTAGTCAGTTAGTTAAAATTCTATATTGATTCTGTTTAACAGAATATATCATATGGAACTGAAAGTGATGTTATCTATATTGTTTAACATCTGTGATGCAGGGAAACAGGTTGGAGGAATCCGACTGGATTCCTCAACATTTATTTTACTGTTTTCATATATTGTGATATATGATATGTTATATAATCTGTTATGGATTATGTGTGTTGGAATGATGTTGATCATTGTTATTCGATATTTTAAAATATCATAAAAGACCCTGGGATGTAAAAAGAAGTATTTCAATGTATATTGAAATAAAGGAATTTTATAAAATCACAGGATTTTATAAAAAGAATTATTTATAAAACGAACATGGTTTTATAAAAGGGATATTTATTTAGAAAATAAATAGAAATAGAAAAGGAATATTTATTTAGAAAATAAATAGATGTTATAAATAGGAAATATTTGTAACGGTAAGTAAACGTTATAAATAGGAAATATTTGTAACGGTAAATAGAGGTTATAAAAAGGAAATATTCGTAACGGTAAATAGAAGTTATAAATAGGATATATTTGTAACGGTAAGTAAACGTTATAAAAAGGAAATAGTTGTAACGGAAAACGTAGTTTATAAAAAGAAGTTAATCGATGTTAGTTAATCGATTAGTGTTAAAGTTAAAAAGAAGTTAATCGATGTTAGTTAATCGATTAGAGAATAAAGTTAAAAAGAAGTTAATCGATGTTAGTTAATCGATTAGAGAATAAAGTTAAAAAGAAGTTAATCGATATTAATTAATCGATTAGAGAATAAAGTCAAAAAGAAGTTAATCGATGTTAATTAATCGATTAGAGAATAAAGTTAAAAAGAAGTTAATCGATGTTAGTTAATCGATTAGAGAATAAAGTTGAAAGGAGATAATCGATGTTAGTTTAATCGATTAGAATAGAAGCAAATGAGTTAAATCGAATATAGTTATTCGAATAAAAGCAAATGAGTAAATCGAATATAGTTATTCGAATAGAAAGTAAAAGGAATTATCGAATATAGTTTATTCGAAAAGAGTAAGTGAAATGAGTAAATCAATAGCGTTAGTCAAATAGAGTTAATCCAATAGTGTTAGTCCAATAGAGTTAATTGATAAGGGTTAATCGAATAGAGATTTATTCGAACGAGAGTTAAGTAAGGAAGTTTGTTAAAGAAATATAAAGTGAACTTTGTCTATTTCAAAGTTAGAAATGTTGTTCAGTTAAGGTCTGAGAGGTAGTTCTACTCCAACTTGATTGGCTTCGTTTTTAACTAAGGAATAGTTAAGGTTCGGTAGTAAAGGAAATGGTTTGAATTGGCATCGCGATGGTTTGTTTAAACATCTGTCTAAGTCCAATGAAGAAGCTTTGGAAATGTTTTTCCAAAGAAGAAACCAGAAATGTTTTCTTATAAAGGAAACGAGAAATGGAAATGTTTTCCATTGTTAATAACGTATATTTTCCCAATTTCGAAAATAAGGAATATTGAACGTAGGGAAACAGGAGATAAGTAAATTAATGAAATAAAGAGATAAATGTTGAATGATGTTTGATCGATATAAATTTCCATCTAGAAATAATATCGTTGTTTGCACACTTGTTTTTATTCGATAGTTAAATCACAGACTATCGAAGTTTTGACCATTTTAACGTTGTTAATATGGAGAGACCGGTTGGATGATTATCCAAAGAACCACTCTGTATTGGCATAAGCGTTGCGAATCATATATGCCAAAGATAAGTGAAGACGGAGTTATGCAAGGGCTATCCTGTTTACAGAATAGTGCCTTCAGTTCATCCTGTTCCTGGGTGACTTGTATGGACGGATGTCTGACAGAGTATTTCCAGATGATCACGTATATTGATTTCTCCAACTGTACCAAGAGTGGAAGCGGAGAAGGAAACTTCTTTTAGCTAACGCGTAATGTATGGTTGAGGACGTCAATCGGTGATTTGATGGATTTGACAATGTGGCATTCAAAGTGAATCTGGTATGATGATAATGCGTAGCTTCTAGCCTCATCATCCGGTAAATGACAGAAATCGGGCAGGCAACATGGCTAAGTCGGTCGCACCGAAGTAGGGTGTATAATCACCTGATCTAGAGTTTCATTTACTTCTAAAAATCTATTGTTGATGTTGTCCCATTCGGGAAACAGTTGCTGATCCCAACCGTTGGTGATATACATTCGATACACTCAAGCGAAATGAGTGGTCGGTCATGTGTGGCCGGGTTGCAAGATGTTCTTGTTGAACCCAGTGTATTCCTCTCTAGATGTACATTAGCGAAAGGTGGATCCATACCTTGTCATAGTTGGAAATCCATTACCCAATACGTGCTTGCGGTTTTGATTGTATACTATATATGTAGAACGTGAGATGAAAGCATTTCTGCTAGATGAATATATATATACTGTGGTTGATAGACATTACTATAATATCAAAAGGTTTTTGATATAAAGATATTTTGGATTCTCATAAGGGAAAAACCCGTTCCGTTATGCGGCGTGGTCTTATGAGATATCGTTTACCTGTATAACTGTTTTTAAACTGTTTTACTCATACCAGTCCCATGACTGACCCGGAGTTTACTTTGTTGTTTTCCCTAAACTCTTGGGTGCCTAAATTTGTACGGGCAGTCAAGTAGTCGGGATTTTACAGATATACTTGAAGAGCTGGAGCAGGAGGCTTCAGGATCATATAGCTATAGTTATTTCCGCTGTGTTGTAAGTGCTGTACTTTGATAATGATATGTATATTCAAGTACTGATTTGTATTTCAAAGTTATGTTATGAAATATATTTATTCATTCCGCTGTGAGATTCGTGTTACTCTGATGTTGTGTTCTTCTTCTTCTTCTATTCTAAGTTTCTATCTTATCTTTCCTCACCCTCTAATTTCTTTCACTAATTACCAGGATTTTTCGACGTTTTGGTTATCGACATCGTGCTTATGTCGATAACCAAAGTCGCCGAAAATCCGGGTCGTTACACCATGAATTCTATTATGCTAAGTTATCTAAAATCGCTTGACGCGTCTGTTGAGAATTTGCAGTCTGTTTGAGTGGTCCGTGAATACTCGGATGTCTTTGAGGAAGTAGAGGGCTTGCCTCCGAAGTGGGAGATAGACTTCCGCATATACCTAGTTGATAACGCAAAACCCGTTGCTTTACCCGTTAGACACATGGCTTCAAGGGAGAGAAAGTAGCTTAGCAAGCAAGTTAAGGTGCTGCTAGAAACAGGGTTTATAAGGCGGAGTATTTCTGAATGGGGTGCTCCAGTGGTGTTCGCAACCAAAGTGGATGGTTCACTTCGCCTATGCATTGATTATAGGGAGCTAAACAAGCTGACCAAGAAGAATAGGCACCCACTGCCAAGAATAGACAATTTGTTCGATCAGCTTGTAGATGCAACAGTTTTCTCCCAATTAGATCTGGCTACCGGATTTCATCAGCTAAGAGTGGCTGAAGATAGCATTGATAAGACAGCGTTCAGAACCCCGGACGGTTTCTTCGAATGGCTTGTCATGCCTTTCGGCTTGACAAACGCACCTGCTTATTTCATCAATTTGACGAGTAGAGTGTTCCGGGAATTTCTCAATAAATTTATGGTGGTCTTCGTAGATGATATTCTGATTTCCTCGAAGAATGAGGAAGAGCATGCTTTGCATTTTAGGGAAGTCATGGATACTCTCCGTGCACATCAGTTGAAAGCAAAATTCTCCAAGTGCCACTTCTGGAGAGAAGAAGTAAGATTTCTTGGGCACGTGGTGTCCAAAGAAGTGTTAGCTGTGGACCCCGTAAAAGTAGTTGCGGTCCAGGATTGGAAGGTTCCAAAGAATGCAACCGAAGTCCGAAGTTTTCTTGGACTAGCAGGCTTTTATCGCAAGTTCATTAAAGACTTTGCAAAAATCTCAGCTCCACTTACAAGGTTAACGAAGAAGAACCTGACTTTCGCTTGGGATTTGGATTGCGAAGTCGCATTCCAACGGTTGAAGAGGGATCTGACAACATCCCCATTTTTGACATTACCAGATGGGAGCAAGATGTTTACGGTGTACACAGATGCATGCGGTACGGGACTAGGCGTTGTTTTGATGCAAGAGGGGAAGGTAGTAGCTTATGGTGGAAGGCAGTTGAAAGTGCATGAGAAAAACTACCCAATCCACGATCTAGAGTTAGCAGCCATCGTTTTTGCACTTAAGTCTTGGCGCCACTATCTCTTAGGTGAGAAATTTGAATTGTATACTAACCATAAATCGTTGAAGTACCTTTTCTCGCAGAAAGACCTCAATCTAAGGCAGCAAAGATGGATGGAGTTTCTTGCCTCATACGACTTTGAGATCTCCTATACTCCTGGCAAGGGCAATGTAGTAGCAGACGCCTTAAGTAGAAAGAAGCTGACCTTAAGTCCTCTCTTTGTAGAAAGGAAAAGTTTGGAGTACATAGAAAATTTTGATTTTAGACCCTCTGCTGATTATGTGACTGGTTTGATGGCAATGCTAGAGGTGCGGCCTACTTTGTTGGACTCAATAGGAACCGTGCAACGTGAAGACCTCAACTAGTTGATGTGATAGATAAGCTGATTAGGGGAGAGACTTCTAGTCACCTCAATAGATACTCCATCGATGATAAGGGTTGGTTGAGACAGGATGGAAGACTATGCGTCCCACAAGCAAGAGATTTGGTGAAAATGGTTCTGGAAGAAGCACACCATTCCAAGATGACCATACACCCCGGTGGAGACAAGATGTATAAAGATATCAAAAGAGTTTTCTTTTGGAATGGCATGAAGAGGGATGTAGCTGAATTTGTTTCGAAATGCATGATATGCCAGCAAGTCAAGGCGGAGCAGAAGAAGCCTGGTGGTTTGCTTCATCCTCTAGAAGTTCCGCAATGGAATTGGGAAAGCATCTCGATGGACTTTGTTGATGGGTTGCCTAGGTCAAGAAGGGGCAATACCGGTATTTGGGTAATAGTGGACAGGCTCACGAAAAGCGCTCATTTTATACCTATCAAGAGTAGGAGGACCGCCTCATCTTTAGCCTCCATTTATCTTAAGGAGATAGTTCGACTCCATGGGATACCCTCCAGCATAGTGAGTGATCGAGACCCTATCTTTACAAGCGAGTTTTGGAGGAGTTTGCAAGAGGCTGTAGGCACATAGCTATGTTTAAGCACTGCCTATCACCCTCAAACCGATGGTCAGACGGAAAGGGTGAATAGAGTACTGGAAGATCTTTTGAGACTGTGCATTCTTGACTTTGGAGGATCTTGGGAGGATCATCTCCCTTTGGTGGAATTCGCTTATAACAATAGCTATCAAGCCACTATAGGCATGGCACCCTTTGAAGCTTTATATGGAGGGCCATGTCGATCACCAACTTGTTGGTGGGAGTCCACAGATAAACTTATACTTGGGTCGGACATGATTAGAGAGACTTCAGAGAAAGTGGACTTGATACGAAGGAGAATGAAGACTGCCCAAGATAGACAGAAATCCTACGCAGACAAGAGAAGGACCGACCTTGAGTTTGAGGTTGGGGATAAGGTGTTCCTTAAAGTATCTCCTTTGAGGAATGTCATCCGCTTTGGGTCTGTAGGAAAGTTGGCACCACTATTTGTAAGACCATTTCCTATCATCGAAAGGATTGGAACGATGGCCTGCAGAGTAAATTTACCTGAAAGACTGGCTGGTGTTCATAATGTTTTTCATGTCTCTCAGCTACGAAAGTGCTTACATGAGTTGGCAGAAGTTGTGGAGCCAAGCATACTAGTGGAAGTCGAAGTGGAACGAGAAGCGACTGTGAGGAGAGTTCCAACTCGTATCTTGGGGATGGAAGTCAGAAAGCTACGCAACCGTGAAGTCAAGCTTGTCAAAGTTCAATGAAGCGACACCGAGGAAGAAGCGACTTGGGAGACTGAGGCCAAAGTACGTGCAGCCTACCCTTTTCTTTTTTAGGGTACATCTTTGATCTCTTTTTCCTTAAGTTTATTCAAGCTTGTATCTACCTTTTTAGTGTATCTCCTCGGTCATATTCCTTATCCTTAGGTAGAGACCAATGGATGTAAACATGTATTTGAAACATGTTATGATTGATGGATGCTAGTGGATGCAAGTGTTTGCTAGTGGTTGATCGTGGAAGCATACACACACACATTAGGCACTAGATAGGCTAAATCACTTTCATACTGCATATGAATGTGTACTTATTTAGGTTAATGGATGTATAATGGTTGTGTTATCATATGGATGCTGCATTCGGATGAATGGTTGTGTTATCATATGGATGCTGCATTCGGATGAATGGTTGTGAACACATGTAGAAATAATATGTATCATTAGGGATCTTTTGCATACATAATGGACGCATGGCACTATCATAATTTGCATTAAGGAGGTCAACTGAATCAGTAGACCGCCTGATTTTGCATTAGATACGGACATGTACACACACTGTGCATACAAACATGAAAGCATTAGAAGTCTTTTAAGGATAATGGATGCCTGTGTTTGATGGTTGAGTAGATGGACGATTGGATGGTAGGATATGTATTCTTCGTGACTTGAAGATTTCGGGGTCGAAATCCTTTAAGGAGGGGAGTACGTAACACCCCGTGTTTTCTGTTAACATTAAACTACCGAATTGAGGAATAATTAATTTTAAATGTGAGAATCAAGAGAAACGATTACGCCATTGTGTTCATCTCGGAATTCTGGTCAAGATAGAGTCCGAGTTTGCATAAATTGGACTTCGTATGAAGAAGTTATAGCCGTCGGAAGTTTCCAGAAATTCAAATTTAAATTCAAAAACGAATTCAGACTCAGAACCAGGCAGGGCGGGAAATTTCCTGCCCCAGGCCAGGTCGACCAGGGGGTCGACCTTAGTTTTGACCTACACTATAGGTCGACCAGGGGGTCGATCGAGGGGTCGACCTACTCCCCTCAGCCAGATTTGAATTAAGCCCAATTCTGAGCTGCTGCTGAGTCATTAAGGCTGAGTTGGCTTTTTGGATGGTTCAGGTTGCTTCTAGGTTGATCGAATGGCCAAAATTAATCTTAATCTCTATATAAACACATGTAGACTCAAACCCTAAACCTAATCAAAATTAGAACCATGGCCATCATGCTATCACCCCGCAACCTAGAGTAGTCGCCACCAACTAGAAGCAAAGTAAAGCTAATCAACTCAATTCAACTCAAGTCTACAACAACAACAACAACAACAACAACGAAATTATCTACTTCAAAGGCAAGCTAATTCAACTACAGAACACAGATCCCAAAACTCAAGACTTTCTTTGAGTTGTGAGTTCGATTTCTTTAATAAGATAATTAACAAGTTAATTAGGTTGAGTTATAATTTGGGTAATAAGGCTATGTTTGTGAATCATTGGGAAAATGTGATATTTTGTGAATATATGCTAGTTGTTCATAATGATAGTTTTTGTTGTGGATCCCTTTTTATATGCCCAATCACCTATGTTCAACTTGATTCATGTCTGACATCATTATATATGCAAGTTTGTGACTATGGCCTATGCAAGTTTGGGTATAGATTATAATGCTAGTTTCTATGTGAATTATACACAAGTTTACATGTGAACCAAGTAAAATGGCTATATGCAAGTTTAGGTAGTAATTGGATTCACATATATGCAAGTTTACACCTTTAGGTTTAGGTCTATGACATAAATAATTTCATGCAAGTTTGTGACTATGGCCTATGCAAGTTTGGGTGAAAAATATATTCATACATGCAAGCTCACACCTTTAGGTCTATGTTTAGATTCATGACAATACAAGGTTTATGCAAGTTATGTTGTAATCCTTATTTGCAAGTTAGATCCATTTTGTGTGTTATGCAAATTTGCGATGTTTCTTCCCTTTTATGTGTTAGACTAATCGCTAGTCTTATATATATATATATGTCATGATAAGCGAACGAACAATGTGGGGACGATGGGGGTAATATTGAATATACACATATTGAGAATTGGCATGTAATGGCCTTAAAAGGAATACAATTAATTTGAGGCAATAATTGGTATAATTTGTATACCTGAAATAATTGGACATAATTTAGGTGACAATTATGGACATAAGTATATTTGGAATTTATTGACAAATTTGAATAGGGATATTAATCCACTTTGGGGTTAAATAAAGATATGTAATAATCAACTGCCCGAGACACGAGGTTAGACTCATTTGTGGCGTAAAACTGCCCGGACCCGCCCGACAAATCCAACAACCACAAACGGTAGTCTAATGTGAGAGATCAAAGACACGAATTAAATGCATAACGATTATAAAGACACGAGGTTAGGCTCTTTTGCGGTATAAGACTGCCCAGACCCGCCCGGCAAATCCAGCAACCGCAAATGTCAGTCTAATGTAGGAGGTCTTTACAAGGTTACGGTCCTAATGAATTAAGTAACACTTAACCAGATAAACATGTGGTGGGGCATGGGGGTTAAGTGGGTGGCCTTGGGTGGCTTGCGAAATACGATTAGAAACACTTAAACCAAGTTGAAATATGTAAGAAGACATGAATAAGAAGGGGTTAAGTGGGATGTACTAGAGGGGACCAAGCATAGGTGGGAAGCCTATGTCAGGCATGGGGGCCCTTATCAGACCAGTAACTCATTAAGTATCTTTGTGGGCTCGACCCAAGTCGAGGACGGGACACGCGTACTGGGTTTGATTGTAAGAGGTCAAAACGGGTTAGCGGTGGCAACGCAAGTCCAACGGGGTCATGTGCGTGTATGGGCCCGGGCTGGTAGGTAAGACGTTGTTGCATCGTGTAGGTATAAGCCGTGCATCTTTAGTGGTATCGGGTTGTCACTTTGGGGAATGATACACCCCACTGTGGGACCAGCACGGGTTTCTATGAGTTAGGAAGCCGATCGCATGGGGGTAGTGGGTACACCTAGTGGAGATAGGGGCAGGCGGCACCTATGTAGACAGCTAGGGGTACACGAAACTACTATTATGATTTCTAAGTTTAGTAGGTGGGGATCAACTTTTAGGGTGTTTGGTGTGGTGCAATGTAGTAATTATCTTATAGTGATTAGGTGCGCCTTTAACGTTATCTTTGTTCATCTTATTTCCTTTGTTTGCTCTGTCATGCCCATTTGTCCACAGTCATTTCCTTATTTACCAGCTTATGCCTTATCCTAGTTACTTTAATGATTATATTGTTAAAGTTATTGCACTCGCCAGACTTTATGTCTGACCCCTTTGTTTCCACCTCTTTTCTTCCTCCCCCCCTCCAGGTGCTCAGGGTGGGACTAGTACTAGTGGAGCTTGATTTGGACAGCTTTATCTCTTTCTTTTGGAAGTTACTTGGATTGCTGAAGTAAAGTTCAGCCTGTCTTATTTATGGCAATTTTATGTTGGGTTTATGTCTTTTAGTTTATGTACTCAGAACTTATTTGTCAAGATGGATAATAAGTGTATTTGGTTTTGTAGTTGGTTTTCGATGTGATGTAACCAAACTATTTCTCCGCTGCAATAAAAGTTTCTATTTTCCAAGTACCAATATATTTATCTGTCTTGTTTACTTTTCTATTTTATACACAATAAACACTCCACCAAAATTAAGGCATTCCCTTTATGAGTGACCTTAATGGAGATGGGGTGTCACATGGCGGTTTATATATGGTTAACACATTAATGTTGATTGAATACTCAGACAGGTTTTATATGTTGATATTATATTAGCTTCCACCTTGTACTTCCTTGGTGTTTTGGGATTTTATATATAGCTTCCCTTCATGCTTTGCACTCGTTGACGATGGGAAACCCTTATTATAGTGTTCGACAACAGGGGGTTGTGTGAATGGTCCAATGTGGTGTGGAGTAAATTTACCATTCCTAAAATGACATTCACTACTCACAAAGTAATTAAAGGGCATCTACCTACCAAAGACCGTCTTAACAACTGGGATATCCCTAATTCTACGTCCCGTATTCTGTATGACGGTAATATGGAAACACATAAGCACCTATTTTTTGAATGTGATCAGTTCGTGTCTCAGATTGCTAAGTTTTATTTTTTGAAATTGAATTAAAATTTACCAGCAACGATATCATTCAATTATTATTTACTTGGCCAACAAATGGAAACCCAAAAATATTGAAGCCAAGATAGATTGCATCGCTCTCACAATTGTTGTTTGGTGGATTTGGAAAGAAAGAAACCGCTGCACGTTTCAGGCAAAGTTGAGAACGAAGGAGGAAGTTTGTCAGTTGATTCTTAATGATGTGGGTATTAAATTGACAGCAATTCAGGGAAGAAACGTTACCTCCAACCAGGAAGAAGGTTCAACTGATAATGCAGGTGAGGATCGTGTGGCGTCGTTCGCTCTAAGCTGAAGTATATACCTTCATTGTCTACAGCCGCCATGACTAGGGTTGGTGTTTATTTTAGGAAAGTTAGGTTTAACTGAGTGTTTTTTCTTGTTGTGGGCTTGTGTTGTTTATATTGTATCTAAACTGCATTTTGGGTTGTTTTCCTTAATAAAGCCTATACCCATTTTTTTTAAAAATCTCATGAATCATAAGTTGAAGTTATTCATTCTCAATTGAGAAGAGTTATCGCCTTGTGGCATTATACTTCATTTATCATGATCTAATCATCTTGTTTAAGCTTGATTGACTTGTGTATTTTATGTACTCGAGTCAGACTGAGATGTTACAGGTTAATTACCTACTATTGTTATATGCTTAGCCTACTTCTATTTGGGTCTATCTTATCATCTTTTGATGCTTAAGCTATTTTGAGTAGTTGCCTTGTAGTTATTGTGTAACTCTGATATGTACCTATTCTATTGATGATAAGATAGACTTGGCCCATATTGCTAGGCTGTTGTTCATATTACTATGTATTAAAAAAGTATCACCAAGTGGAATTGTAGTTTAATATTTTGGACTGTATCACTATGAATTGTACTTGTGGTGTATTTGTATATGGTTATGCCTATTATTATGTGATCTGTATTATTTTTTCATTATTATGTTTTGTTCTGAATAGATCTATTAGCCACTGTAGTATTGTATTAAGATTGAATCGTTTATGTCGATCCACTTGAGAGAAAAATATAGAGCATTAAATCAATGTATTCAATATTTGTTTAATACAAGACTCAAGGATGACCACTCCTAACCAAGCCTATTCTCTGCACCAGCAGACAGTATTACGTAGTAATACTCTTTATTAGTGCGGGTCTCGGGATGGGACGTCACAGCCTTTTATCAGAGCTAAATTCAGAACAAAGCATGATGAACATAGAACAGAACGTGTATTACAGTACGTTGAAGTATAATATATGTATTAACATAGTCTCCAATCATCATTATCCTTAGTTGTATCCTTAATCCTTTCGTGCAATTGAGATGGATATAAGTAGGAATACGTGTAGGAATGCATTTTTAATTCCATAGTATTCCATATTGAGTTCAACTATAATATCTTACCCTTGTGAATAATAAGTATCTTCTCTTATCCTTTTAGCTTATGGTTGATAAATGCAGTAGCGACGTATCTGGTGTTGGACAGTCCAGGGGCTCACATCTAAAGGGTGTTTACATGTCTACCGAGTAGTTTATAGAGCTATTATGCAGTACCCAACCTCCAGCTCCTGCTTGATCTTCTCCTCTATGAAAGTCTGCCTTTGCACGTATGTGTAGCGACTTCGCTCACTTAGGAGGCAAGCATTTCAATGGCTCTAAGACTATTCTTGAGGTTCAGGCATGGTCGCATACATGCGAGTGCATCTTTTCTCGTATGGATTTATCTGACCACCATCGTGTTCTTGTAGCATCGAGCATGTTGCAAGAATGTGCATTGGATTGGTACAAGCTCCCTGTAGTTGAGACTGATGAGTCCACTCTTGAGGGGAAGCAGTTTAAGGAGCATTTTGAGCTCAAGTTTGTTCCCGAGTCAGAAAAAGCCATTCTAGCCCATCGCTTCCTTGAGTCAGAAAAGACTTCTGTTTCTGAGTATGTAGCTTCCTTCAAGGTATAATCTAAATATGGTCTTGAGCATATCACTGCATCATATAAGAAGAATATGAAGTTTATAAGTGGCCTAAAAAATACTCGAATAAGTCATTGATCTTACAACTTATGTTATCTTTTGAGGAGTTAGCTAAATCGGGGCTTCATATTGAAGCAGTCAAGACGAAGAAGGATAGCAGTGACGAGACCGAGGTTTGTAAGAAGCCAAATAAGAAGAGGTTTCCCTTTCATAAGTCTTTGTCTTTTCCCCATAGCAAGAAGAAGGCTGCTGGTTCTAGCTCTGATCTTATTAGGGCACCTCATAGCAAAAGTGGATGTTACAATTATGGTTCGAATGATCATTTGATTAAAGATTGTCCCAGGTTCCACATATGCCATGTTTGCAAGAAAGAAGGATATTGGTCTACATCATGTCCTAGAGCTCCAAGAGGTCATAAATCGGGGAAGCTTAGTGTGATGGAAGGTTCTATATTATTTTATGATCATACTATTCAAGTTCTCTTCGATGTAGGTGTGTTACATTCATTTATGTCAAATTAACTCGTAGATGAAATTTATTTGGAAGTGACTTGTCTTGTGTCTTCTTTGAGGACTGCAAATCCTATCGGTAGATCCATAACACTTAGCACGTTGTGTGAGAATTTTGAGATTTTCTATGTGGTTTTTCTTTTCATGCCAATTCACACGTTATTCATTTGCTTAGATTTGATATGATATTCGGTATGGATTGGCTCGTTCGATATGAAGACTAAATGCTATGTATTGAGGGAATTCTATATCTTAGGCATCCTGATTCGCCTAGTCAGTTATCACTTATTCTTCTAGATGTCGATTACATTTTTGAAGCATCTCTATTTTCTCTCGAATCTTAAGATGATGATGATGATCTTATTCCAAATTCGTGTCATGTGTGAGTTTCCTGATGTATTCGAGCCTATTTCGGGTTTTCCACCCAAGCGGCAATTGAGTTTCACATCAATTTCATTCCTAGTGCTTAGCCAGTTAGTCGTCCCCCCATGAGCATGCCTACTAAAGAAAATGAGGAACTCAAGAGGAAATTGTTAGAACTTGAAGCCAAACAATTTATTTAGTCTAGTTCAGCTCTGTGATGAACCGTGGTTGTTTTCGTAAAGAAGTCCAATGGACCTCTTAGGCTTTGCTTTGATGTTCGCAAGCTTAATGAGTTAACCATCAAGAATATATATTAATTGCCTAGAATCAACGACATGCTCGATCAATTAAGTATCGCTAAAGTATTTTCTTGGCTTGATCTTTCCACTGGCTTTCATCAAATATGAGTTGCGGAGATAGCATTCCCTTACCACATTTCGCATTTGTTGCTATTCTTATGAGTGGTCGGCCCTACCATTCGATTTGACGAATGCTCCAACTTATTTCGTTGATCTCATGAATCGGGTATTCCGAGGATATTACGATAAGTTCGTCTTGGTTTTCATTGACGACATCCTTATATATTATAAATCTTAAGTTGGTCATGCTCAGCACTGGAGGATCATCTTGAGTATACTTCATCAGCATCAACTTAAGATCAAATTCTCTAAGTGCCATTTCTAGGAGAATAAGATGAAGTTTCTAGGCAATGTCATTTCTTCCGATGGCATTTTTATCGATCCATCAAAGATCGAAGTCATTTGGAATTGAGAAAGGCTGCAAAATGTTTATGAGATTTGTAGCTTATTTGGATTGGCGGGTTACTCTGTCAATTCATTAAGAATTTTTCTCACATTGTTCTTCCTCTTACGAGCCTTATGAGGAAGGGTGTTTTGATTTATCTAGTTTAACAAGTATGATGCTTCTTTCTTTCTAGAAATTAAAGGATCTTATCACACATGCTTCTATTCTAGTGGTTCCTGAGGGAATAATTACCTCGCTGCTTACACCAATGCTAGTAGATGTTGCCTCGGTGTTGTTCTTATGTAGAGATCGGGTAGTTGCCTACGCATCTAAGTAATTGCGTCTGAATGAGATTCAGTACGTTACCCAGGACTTAGAGTGGCTGTCATAAGTCTCTCAAGTTTCTTTTTACTCTAAAAGAGCTCAATATGCAATAAGAGTGTTGGCTCAAATTCCTCACCTCTTAAGACTTAGATATCCAATTCACACTTGGAAAGGGGAATCAGGTTGCAGACGCATTAAGTCGCAGGCAGGTAGCCATAGTTTCGATGATGCTATAAGAAATGAAGAATGGAACATATTAGAGACTATATCTTATCGTGACAATCGTGGTCGTGCTCTTATTTTTGGTTCTTCATCTTATTATGCAGCAAGGAAGCTTGACCTACCTTACGGGATCATATTGTTGAAGCACAGTGGAAAGATTTAGGCTTGTACATCTCATTCAGCTTTAAAAATCTGAATTCCATGATGAGGAGTTGAGGAATTTCAATATTGATACCCTGATTGTATTCAATAGAAGAACCAATTAATCATTCCTGGTGTTTCTGATCTTAGGTAGGACGTTGTTGATCAGTATCATTATTCTAACTTTTAAGTATACCATCTATCCCGACAGTGGAAAGATGTATGTTGATATGCAGTGCTTGTATTATTAAGAAGTAATAAAGTGCAATATGGCAAGTTATGTGAACAATTGCATGACTTGTCAACTTACTAAATCCGAACAACAACATACCAGTGGTTATCTAGCCTTTTAAGGTCCATTTGGAAATAGGATCAAATCTCTTTGGACATCATTGATGACCCACCTTGATCGAGATTGGGCCTTAACAATATTTGGGTGATAGTGGATTGTTTTACTGAGTCTACTTATTTCATTCCTGTTAAGTCAAATAGGACGACATCTCTTCTAGCTAAGCTATGTATTAATGAAATCGTGAGACTTCACGGTATTCCTAATTCGATTATCTATGGAAGAGATCCGCTTTTCACCAGTAATTTCTGGTAGAGTCTTCATAAAGCTTTGGGCACAAAGCTTAGTTTTAGCATTGCATATCACCAGTAGTCCAATGGAACAACAGAGCGGTGAATCGCATCCTTAAGGATTTATACAAAAGGCCGTGTCGATTGCCTTCTTGTTGGCTGGATTCTGGAAACAAGCTTATTTTAGGCCCCGACTCTATTCGCGAAGCTTTAGAGAAGTTCAATTTTATTCGCAAAAGTATGAAAGAGGCTCAAAAGACAGGAATCCTTCGCGGACAACCATAGGAAGCCTCTAGAGTTCTCTATTGGAGATCTTTATAATGTGTTGAATAATTTTAAACATGAAGAAACAAAGTTTCAAAAACTTTACATTGTGTGTTTGTAGCAAAAAGGGGCATGTTAAAAGATTTTGTGTGCCATGACACAATAATTTGTAAATTATTTTTAAAAATGATTTTGGGTGTAAAAATGTGTTTCAAAATTTAACTGACATATAAATACAAATTTAAAATGTAAATAATGATTAAAAATCAATATTTGAGTGTTAAAATATTTTTAACAAGGTTTGATTATTTAGTGTGTTTGTATAAATTTAGTTGTTAGTAATGTAAGTTTCAAATAAAAGAAGTGTAAAATAAACATTTTACTAAAAATGTAAATTATGTTTTGTTTATGTCAAAAAATATGTTTAAATTATTTTAAAAGTATTTATATGTTCTTACAAATTTTGTAAAGCCAAACAATGCTAGAAACGTGAACTTTTGATGTTAAGTTGGTTAATAAGAGTATTAAACATGCATTAGTTGATGTTGTTTAGCAACACTTAGCTTAGTACGATAAAATTTAGTAACATTAAGCTTAATTCAGTCAAAATAAGTCTAATGCCTAGGTTAATTAGCTGAAAGAAAGATCTGGAAGAAAAAAAAAGATAGTACGCACTATTTTTTTTATCCTTTTCTTTTGGGCAAGTCGACTACTCCAGGTACAACAAGTGATACATAGTGCACATAATGATACATAATTTATGACAAATCAAAATATATGCTTATCTGATATGTACCTACCGCTTAGCAATACTTTGCTTAATACAATTAAAATTAGTAACATTGGGCCTAATTGGGTCAAACTTAAGCCTAATACCCAACTGAATTAGTTGAAAGAAATATCAAGAAAAAAAAGATAGTTCATACTAAAAATTCTACCTTCTTCTTCCTGTAAAACCGTTTGAGAAAAGAAACTTACATTTCCCTCTTTAGTCCTCAAATTAAAGTTACAAATACAGAAATAGAGATTTTTTTTCTAATAATGCATATTATAGGTAATCTCTACAAAACTAAAGACTTATTTCACCATTTCTCACATTTAAGAGAAAATGTTTTATTTGTAACTTTATTTCAACTTGCATGTCTTGGTTATTGTTTGTAACGTGTTCTTGAAACATTATAAGGCCGAAAACATCAATCTTCTTGCCTAATCGTTGTTAGATTTGCTGCTGCAAATCAAAAGTGAGTAAACCTCACCTTCAAGCTTAAACCATGTATTATATTGTTAAATTTGAGTTTGCTAGAAGTTTCTGAGATAAAATTCATTTAATGTAAACATAGATATTGAGTTTTGTATTTACAGTAAAAATTTATTATGTACTGATCTTTGTGGCTTTATATCTTCTTTGATACATGTCATTATCATGACTAATCTTTTCCAGTTCATTGTCTAAATGTTTCTCTTGTTGCATGTGAAATTTCATGTCAAAAGTAGTACAACAACTTGATCAAAATCTTGTTGAAACTTCGAATCGGAGCAGAAAATAAATATGTAGCCATTCCTGACCATTAGGTCGACCTGGCCTTCCTTAGGGTCGACCCTAAGGGTTGACCTTACCATACATAGGTCGACTTTTAAGTCAGCTTATGCAGTTTTTTAGGTCGACCTAGCCTAGTGCGTTTATGTTAGGTTGGACTCCATTCGTTCCTGTGATCTGCTAGTTAATTCTTTTTTATTTCTAGTGTTTTTCTAATGGCTTTGCAATAGTGTTTTGAGCTACTTTGAGTTGCTTAATACTACAAAAGGAAAGACAAGATTATAATTGATCCTATTTCGAGTTGACGAGTTTTCTTATGAATAGTGATGTGTTAATTTCATGAGCTTTCGTGATTTTTGTTTACACAGTGCACATGTTTTTTAAATTGTTTTCGAAAGAATTTGTATTCTAAAACTATATTTCAAGACAAATATTTTTCAAAATCAATTGATAAATATAATTATTTCAAATCTATTTTAAATATATTATATGAAATCTATTTTAAATATAATTATTCCCTAGTACAAAGAGATTTTCAAAGAAATAAGTTATTTATAGTTTTCACAAAATCATTTTGAAAATTCATTTTCTTAAAACATATTTTCTATATAAAGCCATAAGTGTTTACACTCTTCGATAGAACGAGAATTCGACTTAAACAATATATAAACAATGTGGTACAAGACATATAAGTTTATTATTCAGTTAATTCTACACTTGTTCCATTGAAGCTATTTTTCGTGTGCACCGTGGAGTTGACTAACTTGTAGTAAATCAATAAGTGAGAACGTGTAGTATGGGACACACTATTGAAACTAGTTGGGCTATTATTTGAGAGTTTGTGGAAATTTTGTTGTTATTGCTAGTACTAGGCCGGAGGGAGGAGAGGAAGGAGGGGCACATATATATAAATTAGGCCGAGGGTATTTACATTAGGCTAGGAGGCCACTCCAGATGTTAGGTGCCATAATTTAAATTAATAATACTTGATAAGCCGGGGGCGATTTATATGATGCACATGAAAATGTTAATTTGAATCCATTTTGATGTGTTTATATCCATTTTTGTGATATTTCTTAATTTATAGATACTACTGATTTTCAATGTTTCACTTTTGATGATGTTGGAGTTTGCTCATAGCCTAAGAGCTATTTGGTGGTTTACACATGGTGAACACATTTTTGTTCATTAACACTCAAATGGGTTCTATATGTTGATATTTACGATCATTTCTACCTTGTTATTTCTTGGTATTTTAGGATTTTTTTTTAATTTGCCTAATGAAATCGAAGGCAGCTAGGGTACTCAACTGTCCATCACAGTGGTTCCCTTTTAGCCCAAAACATAGGCTTTATGTCCTCAACCTGTTTGTTAGTTTTATGGGGATCCACCTCCGTGCCTTGAATGAGAATAGGGCAGTCGGGACTTGAACCTATGACCCTTTCAACGAGAAGAAGGTATCTTACCATTGGGCCACTACTTACAGATATTTTAGGATTATATATATAGTTTAACCTTCGTACTTTGCGCTCGTTGACGATGGGAAACCCATATATGTTGTTTTTGATGACATTACATGATTATTTAGTTGCAATTTATCGCATGCACCATAAGTTGATCCAAGTTGAAGTTACTCTTTCTCTATTAAGAAGATTTATCCCATTATGATATTAACTCCATTTATCATGATTTAATCATCTATTTAAGCTAGGTTGACCCATGTATATTATGTGCTTGGGTCATACCAAGTTGTTCGAGGGTAGTTACCTATTGTTGATATCTTCTTAGCATGCTTTCTCTTTGGTATATCTTAGCATCTTTTGATACTTGGACATGTTTTGAGTAATCTCCTGGTAGTTATTGTGTAACTCTGATATGCACCTATTCTTTTGGACTTGTTGTATGTATGTGGTTAGTATAATCACTCACTTATATATCACTATGTGTTGTACCTATGATGTGTTTGTGCATAGCTATGTTTGTTGTTCTTTGATCTATGCTATTTTTTAATATTATGTTTTTCTAAATAGATTTATCATCATAGTATTGCATTAAGCTTGAATCGTGTATGCCGATCCACTTGAGAAAAAAAATAGAGCACTAAATTGACGTAGTCGATACTTGTTTAATACACGACTCATTGATAATTGATCTTAACCAGCAATATTCTCAGCAATAAAAAATATTATTACTTAGTAATAATCTTTGTTAGTGTGGGTTTCAGGATGGGTCGTCACAATTTCTATATTTTCCTTATTAATTATGTGAATCCCTACCGATTGTGAAATGAAATTATAGAAACAATGGCATAATTAAAGGAAACTTGGTGTAAACATAGGCCAGAGTACATCGAACCACTATAAATATTTATACGACCATTTTCTAACTCTTTTTTCATTTATTCTCTTCAATTTTATTCTCTTCTTACATCTATCATGCGTTCATGTCATGCTTAGTGTCAACATATTGGTGTTTTCATCGAGGGAGTTACTTGAACTCACTGAATTAAGATTTGGTATCACTTGAGATAACAAGACAATTTACTAGGAAGGCTATTACAGAAGGAAATCAACTTGGAGGCAGTTAGGAAGCATGATCATGGCCAATCCTCCTTCAATCCACATAATTCAAGATGAGATGGAGACTAAGGTGAACTAACTGTATGAGAAGATGATAGCTCATCAAAAAGAAATTATGGAAAGTTTCTTTAGAAATAGGACAAATGGGAACAACCAGAGTAACTAGAAAGTAGAACTGAAGACCATAAGTAGAAGCGAGAAGTGGAATGGAGAAAACTAGAGAAGCCCTAGATCGATCATATGGATCAATGCCGATCCCCAAGAACTTGAAGGCATAGGTCATGTTGGTTTAGTTGGAAACAATATACTCCAAAGAATGACTTTGGGCGTTTTAAATGTCGATCAGAATGTAGATGTATGACCAAAGGAATACATGCAAGAATAGCATTGTGGATATGGGGGAGGGGGGGGGGGGCAAGAATGAAAATTGAAGAGTTCCTCTATATGATAATAATTGACTTGTTGAGATGTGTTGGGAATGGGTCCCTTCCTATGTGGAAAAACCCATATTTAATTGGAGCAATAAGTGTTGCTATGGTATTTCGTGCTTTTATTTGAAAAGGTGACTAATTGACTTTTGGTGTGCTTTGTTAACTGCACTTTTATAGGAATTGTCATCTTATTAAATATGGTGGTTGAATGGAGACTTCAAGGTGCCTCTTTGATGGTTATATATACATGCACATTTTGGGCAACAAATAACACACAACAACATCAATTTGGATAACATTGGTATAAAGATATCTACCATCAAAACTTTGCCTGCTTCTTGGAGACCTTGTGGGCTGCTTCTACTACTTTGAGATTGCCCTTTACTGGCGTGTTTTTGCGAGATCTCTCAGCTTTTCTGAGCTCTGTTTCCCGATGATATTTTTCACTTTTCTCGCTTTTGTTTTGATGCTGTTATTGCTAGCTATTGTTGGATAATTTGTGTATCCACTTTCTAATTTGGATTTGGATTTGTGTACATTCCATTATCATAGTAAGAGAAGTTTAGAAGGACCCCCGTCATTGGTCCCGTGGTTTTTACTCTTCACAGCGAAGAGGTTTTCCACGTTAAAAATTCGTGTGTTCTTACTTTATTATTATTTCTTGTTCTGTGAATTATTTGCATTATTCATTGGTGATTGTGGTGCATTTTGCTGGGTTTCTTTTATGTCATTCATAACAAACTGGTATCAGAGCAAGGTTGTTTAATTTGTAATATCCTTTGATGGATTCTAATAATATCAACACTAGTAGAATGATTAGTTTGAATGGAGCTAACTATCATATTTGGAAGAGAAAAATGAGGGACTTGTTGTATGTCAAAAGTTGGCATTTATCCGTGTTTAGTGATGAAAAACCAGAAGGTAAAACTGATGAACAGTGGCAATTTGAACATGAACATGTGTGTGGATTTATTCGTCAGTGGGTTGATGATAATATTTTGAATCATATAAATGATGATGTTCATGCTAGATCACTATGGAAAAAACTTGAATCCCTTTATGCTAATAAGTCTGGAAATAATAAATTGTACCTTATCAAGCAATTGATGGGCTTAAAGTACAATTCAAGCAAGTCACTTTCTGATCACCTGAATGATTTTCATGGTATTATTCAGCAATTATCACCTATGGATACAAATTTTGATGATGAAACTCGGGGACTATTGTTACTTGGTACTCTTCCTGATTCATGGGATACTTTTGAATGACACTTTGCAACTCAGCACCACATAGCAAAGTTACTTTTGATATTGCCAAAGTTGGTATTTTGAATGAGGAGATGAGGAAGAAATCTCATGGTGTGTCTTCTTCATCCGAGGAAGCATATGTTGCTGAAAACAGAGGAAGAAGCAAGAGTAAAGCTCCAGTTTCCAAAGACAAAAGCAGAAGCAAATCTTGTGGAAGGTACGCAAATATGAAGTGCCATTATTGTGATAAATCAGGTCACATTAAGAAATATTGTTGTAAGTGGAAAAGAGACAACAAGGGTGGTAAAGGCATGGAAGATAAGAAGCAAGATAAAAAAGATTGTAGTAATGATGATAAAGCTTCTACTGCAGCTGGCGGTGATCTTATCATTGTACATGATGAGAGCTATGTGAACCTTGCTAAATATATGTCGAATTAGGTCACTGACAGTGCAACATTACTACATGTGACATCGCAGAAATAATTCTTCACATCTTATACACGTAGTGACTTTGGGGTATCAAAGATGGGTAATGATGGTGTGGCTCAGGTTATGGGCATTGGAGATATATGTTTGGTGACCAACCTTGGAGAAAAGTTAATGCTTAAACATGTCAGACATGTTCCAGAAATCGGATTAAACTTGATCTATACTAGAAAACTCGATGATGATGGCTACTACAATACTTTTCATGGTGGTCAATGGAAGCTTACTAAAGGAAACATGGTGCTAGCTCATGGGAAGAAGCACACAAGCCTGTACTTGCTGCAAGCCTAAATTCCCACTGATTTTGTAAATGTGGCAAATGATGATCTTGCAAAATTATGGCACAGAAGACTTGGCCATATGAGTGAAAAGGGGCTAAGTTTTTTTATGACAAAAAAATGCACTACGTGATTTGAAGTATGTAAAATTGGATAAATGTCCTCAATGTTTTGCAGGAAAGCAGAACCGAGTCTCCTTTAAGAGACATCCTCCTTCAAGAAAATCAGGTTTGTTTGATTTTGTTCATTCTGATGTTTGTCGTCCGTTAAAAGTTAATACCTTTAGTGGTGCACTTTACTTTGTTACTTTTATTGATGTCTTTTCAAAGAAATTGTGGACATATGCTTTAAAAACAAAAGATCATGTACTTGATTTTTTAAGCATTTTCAAGCCTTGGCAGAAAGGCAATCTAGTAAAAAGCTAAAGTGTTTACGTTCTGATAATGGTGGTGAGTACATTGGTCCACTTGATGAATATTATAAGGCTAAGGTATTCGACATCAGTTTACACCAAAGAAGACTCCACAGCTGAATGGTGTTGCAGAGAGAATGAATAGGACTTTGTTAGAGAGAATGAGGTGCATGCTTTTAGAGGCTAAGTTACCAAAACACTTTTAGGGTGAGGCATTGTTTACAGCTACACATGTGATTAATTTGTCTCCTTGTTTTTCTTTGAACGGTGATGTTGCAGATAAAGTTTAGCTTGGCAAGGAGGTTTCTTACAGTCATTTACGTGTCTTTTAGTGTAAAGCATTTGTGCACGTGCCTAATGATGAAAGATCGAAGCTGGATTCCAAGACTCGCCAATGCATCTTTGTGGGCTATGATCTTAACAAGTTTGGATATAGGTTTTATGATCCTATAAAGAAATTAATTCGTAGCAAGTATGCACACTTTGTTGAAGACCAAACAATTGAAGATATTCAGAAACCACAAGAAACTGCATCTCATAGTGGCTATGATCTGGTTGATTTAGATCTCCCTCCTTTGACTCCTGCAACTCATGCACCAACACCAAGTGAGCATGTTCAAGAAAATGACAATGAAGGTCATGTACCTGAGGAAGATAATCCCATGATGAAGATGCTGAAATTGATCATCATGCTTCTCCTGAAATTCAAACAACCTTTGTAAGGCGATCTACCAGGGATCAACGCCCCTCCACTACGTATCCTTCTTCCGAGTATGTTCTCTTAACCGACGGAGGAGAACCTGAGACCTTTAAAGAAGTTACAAACAACGATTGTAACACCCCGCGAATTCTATAACTATGAAATTAACAAATTAAAGTATAATTAATTTGAAATCAAAGAACTAAGGGAAACGGGATACGCCATTGCGTTCGTCTCGGAAAAATACGCGAAATAGAGTCCGAGTTTTCGAAAAACGGAGTCCGTATGAAGAAGATATGGCCTTCGGAAGTTTTGAATTAAATTTAAAATTCAAACAGAATAAAACAATTAAAAATTCCGAAGTGGGGCCCAATGGGCCAGGGCGGAAAAAGTCCCGCCTGACGCACCCAGGTCGACTGGGCTGTCGACCTGGTCTAACCAGGTCGACAGGCCTGTCGACAGGGCTGTCGACAGGGGTGTCGACCTGGTCCAGAGCCAGGTCGAGCCCAGTCTAACCTGGCTGGCCTATTCTCTGTTGGTCGATTTTCTGTGGTCTGCTTTGTCATTAGGGCTAGGTGGCAAGCTCTAATTGGTCTCTCCCTAGGATGAATGGCTACGATCTATCCAAGCAACATCAATGGTCCTAATCAGTTCATTTCCCCTATAAAAAGGACCCTAGACTAAACCCTAATCTATTCATTCATAAATAAGAACAAAGCCGCCATGTTGCTGAGGAGCGTCTAGGAGTAGCCACCAAATTGGAGAGAAGATTAGGAGGAAAATTCTAAAGCCTAAAGCAATTCAAGCAAATCAAATCAAACCGCATCTTCTTATTCCTAAATTAGAGAATTCGCCGCAACCATTGTAAGTAGAGTATTACTTTGGTATGAACAAATAATTGTGTTGGTTTGTATGCTTGAATTGTGGCAATAAAGTAATTCATATTTGTGCGTTCTTATCAATTTGAAATATTATATACGTTTGGATATTCTTGAATTATGTTATTCAATTATAAAGAACTACATGCGGTAGTTCTATGCAAGTATACGTTTGGAATATTTCGCAAATTATGTAATCCATGTTGAAGCTACATGTATGTAGTTGATTTAAATTCATGCAAGTTTGGGGCTTTGCTACTATGCCATCATAATGTGTATTTTTATACAAACGTCATTTTTATGAAGTAATTGGAATAGGTTTGGGTTATCATAATCCATATGAAATTATGTTGAAAATTGGGCATCATGTATTAAGCCATGCTTTTGTACTAGAAAACCTATTTGCAAACTTATGAATATGGCTAGGCTATGAATGATATTTGGCATAATTGAAATCCATGATTAAGTCTATCTTGTTTACAAGAATTTTATGATGACATATGTGGTACATAGCTAGGTTAGGCTCAAAAATCCCTTTTTGTAAGTTTACATGACTAAAGTAAGAATCATTATTTCATGTTAGAAATATTTATGCCATGGTTATGTGAACAAATTTAACTATACTTATGCCATGCTTATGTTTGATATTATGCCATGCTTATGTCTGACATTATGCCATGCTTATGTTGGAGATATCTATGCCATGCTTATGTTTGACATTATGCCTAAATAAAAATATAGGTTCATGTGTCAATAATGATACCCAATTTAGATTCTTATCTCAACTACAAGTTCACATGCTTTGATTCATGTCACCTACGCTTTATGACCAAAGTATATATGCAAGTACACCAGTTTCTATTTTGTATTTCCAACGTCATATTGCAAGTTCATGCGCTCACCATCCCCTCTTTGTGCATGTAATCACGCTTTAAGCCTCCCCTTTTCGCATGGCTAAATTGGGCTTTAAAAGGCTAAGCCCAATATATATGTAATAATGGACGTGTAAAACGGGGGAAAATAACGTTGGGTTAAAATTACTAATGAATGGAAATATAAAATAGAAGGGCCCAAATTCAAGTATGGGTTGGGCCCATGATTGGTGTAACCTTTACACCATTAACTTAATAACGGGCCGCAAATATTTTCATATAAGAAAATAAAGAAGAAAGACAAAATATGTAAATGTAGAACATACGATGTGTTTAACCCGAGGTTGGATTGAGTTGTGATGTAAACCTGCCCGGAACCGCCCGGCTGTCCAGTAGTCACAACAATACCTATCCAATGTGGGAGGTTAAACATGGAGCCCAATAAGGACCCGAGGTTAGACTGAGTTGTGGCGTAAGACTGCCCGGAACCAACCGGCAACGGGCAGCCACAACAATACCTGTCTAATGTGAGAGGTCAGGGCCTTAATAAGACAATTAAGGCTGAGCCAGGATTGTTAGGATTAAGTGAACTAAAGACTTAATCAAAATGGAACATGCTAAACTAAACGGACTGGTGGGGGTTAGGTTAGAAAACACTTAACCAACTTAGCATGTTGGCTAGAGATAGAAAACCTAGTAACGGGGGACCCTTTTCAGCAGTAACCCTAGAAGGTGTATCAGGATACCCTGAAACTAGGCAGGGTGGGGCACGATTACTGGGCTGATTGTAAGAGGTCAAATCGACGGCGGTGGTGTAGCAGTGTAGGTTCTAACGGGGTGCGGGCGTGCACACACTCCGACGTAGAAAAATAAGGCACTGGACACCAGTAGCATACCTGTGCATTCTAAGGTTGTGTCGGGCCGCCGCCATGGGACTTGATACACCCCATGGTGGGACCAGCATAGGTAACTACAACATCGGGGGCCGTAAGACACATGTAACTATGCGAGTAGGAGCCGATCATTATAAAATGGATCACTTCACCCTGATTATGGGGTGCCAGTTGGAAACTAGTTTATATGGGTTCAGAGATTAACATGGGGTACGATAGCGTATTCGACCCTAGACAACTTAACCAAGTTAGAGTGCTTTTCCACTTCTTGTTTATACTTATCATACCCAGTTCTTTATTCATAGACAAAATAGTACTAAACTTACTCAGGCTTTATGTCTGACTCTACTTTTCTTTCGTCTTCTTTTCTTCCGTTCCCCCCCCAGGTCCACAGGGAGGGAACACAGCAGCTTGACCGGCCTTAACATCCAGCTTGAAGAAGAGAAATGTATTGCTTGGACCTTTTCGTTTGAAACTATGGCTTTGGACAAACTCTATGGGGCTTTTGCAGTTTATCTATGTTTTATTTTTGCTTCTTTAAATAATGTAATCAAGACAGATTATGAAAGTGTTATGTTATGTTTTGGAAAAGATGTAAGACAATTATGGTGATGTTGTTGTAACACGTATTTGCTTTCATGAAATAAAAGTTTGTTGATTTTCCGCTGTTTACAAATATGTGTTCTTATATCTGTCTTGTATATCTGTGTCTTATACTTATAAACCTCCACCAAAATTAGGGCATTCCCTTTGAGAGTGACCCTAACGGAGGTGGGGTGTTTCACTTGGTATCAGAGCATAGGTTTACCAGATAAGATAAAAAGTTTTGAAAAATTATTTTCAAAAAAGAAATTTAAAGAAGCATTTTTAAAAGAAAAATATTATTTTATTTTTAAAAAAAGGCAAAGTCCACCCCCCAAAGCCATAGGTACTATCTCTTATCCTTCGTTTTGAATCTATCCTTTTTGTTTCAGCATGTCCCAAGAACTTAACTTGCCGGAAGGGGTGCCAATACCTGGTTGGTTTAGACGGTTTTTAGAAGCAAGGGCCACTCAGCCAGGTCCTACCATTCCTCCTCCCCCAGCTGAAGGAAATCATCCAGCCGCAGCGGCACCTTTTCCTCCACCTCTTCCACGGGGAAACACGTTTGCTAAGATATGTAAAGATTTTAAAGCTATGGGAGGAAGGGATTTCCATGGAACTGAGTCCTTCGTAGCAGCTAGGAATTGGCTGAAAGAAACGGAAGACCTATTCATCATCTTTGAGGTAGAGGATAGACAAAAAGTACAATTGGCAGTGTGGCTATTGAAGGGCGAGGCTTCCTACTGGTGGGAAGTCACTAATGCTGAAAGACCAGTGGAGACATGGGAGGACTTTAGGGCAAGGTTTGAGACTAAATTTCTCTCAGATGCGGAAAGAAGTTTGCAGTTGGAAAAATTCTTATTTCTTAAGCAAGGGGACAAGACAGTCAGAGAATATGTGAATCAGTTCGATGAGCTGGCTAGGTTTGGGCTTGACCTAGTCAACACCCCGCACAAGAAGGCTCTCCGGTTCGTCAAAGGGTTGAATGAGCCATTACACAGTTTGGCCATGACCCATATACCCATGGGAGCCACGTATGAAAGATTGGTGCAAATGGCCTTGCTGAATGAAGAGGACAAGGGCAAGAAGGAGACAAAGGCAGAAAGCTCTCAAGGGAAGAAAGAGGGTTTGCAGCCTAAGAAGACAGACTTTAAGAAGGGCGGGAAAGGCAACAAAGAGAAGAGGAAGTGCAATTTCTGTGGCAAAGTGGGGCACTTAGTAAAGGACTGCCGGAAAAAGAAGGCCAAGGAGAATGGTGGGTGCTTTTCTTGTGGTGAGACGGGCCACAGGGCTAAGGACTGCCCAAAGAAACGGGGACAGGGGCAGAGGGCTGGATCCACCCCAGGGGCACAGGTTCATGTGCTGGAAGCGCCACCTCTGCAATAGCGAGGTATAAATACTTCTGTAGAAAGTGTAGTTTATCTTTATGAGCACCCCGTTCGTACTTTGTTTGATTCTGGCGCATCACACTCCTTTATCTCATCTGCTTTAGTAGAATCTCTGCACCTAAAAACTAGTATGGTAGAGGACCCCTTAATTGTTTCAAACCCAATTGGGGGCCCAGCTCATTTGTCTATGATCTGTGTGGGATTGAAAATTTCCATTCTAAGTGTAGAATTTCAATGTAGTGCCTTTGTTTTGGGCTTTTCGGGTTATGGTTTGATTTTGGGTATGGATTGGCTATCCAGTAATGGGGCCATCCTTGATTGTGAGAAAAGGGTTGTTAGGCTCCTAACCCAGCTCGGTAATACTTTGGAAATTTCTTGTAATCCCTCGTATGCGGTTATGCTTAGTTATCTTGAATCGCTAGATGCCTCTGTTGAAAATTTGCAATCAGTTAGAGTGGTCCGAGAATATCCGGATGTCTTCGAAGAGGTGAAGGGCTTGCCTCCGAAGCGGGAAATAGACTTCCGCATATATCTTGTAGATAATGCAAAGCCCGTTGCGTTGCCCGTTAGACATATGGCTCCACGAGAAAGGAAAGAGCTCGGTAAACAGATTAAAGAGCTTCTAGAAAAGGGGTTCATTAGGAGGAGCATTTCAGAATGGGGCGCTCCAGTGGTGTTCGCTACAAAGGCGGATGGTTCACTCCGTCTATGTGTTGACTATAGGGAGCTCAACAAGCTAACGAAAAAGAATAGGCACCCTCTCCCTAGAATTGACGATTTATTTGACCAGCTTGTAGGAGCGTCTGTTTTCTCCCAGCTCGATTTAGCAACCGGTTTTCATCAGCTAAGGGTGGCTGAAGATAGCATCGATAAAACTGCATTCAGAACCCCAGACGGCTTCTTTGAATGGCTTGTCATGCCTTTCGGCTTGACAAATGCACCTGCTTACTTCGTGGACCTGATGAGTAGGGTATTTAGAGATTTCCTCAACAAATTCGTAGTGGTCTTCGTAGATGATATCCTTATCTTCTCAAAGAGTGAAGAGGAACATGCTCAACACTTAAGGGCAATCATGGAAACTTTGTGAGTCCATCAACTAAAAGCCAAATTCTCCAAATGCCACTTTTGGAGAGAAGAGGTGAGGTTCCTTGGGCACATAGTATCCAAACAAGGGTTAGCAGTGGACCCCGCTAAGGTAGTGGCGGTACAAGATTGGAAGACACCAAGGAATGCAACTGAGGTCCGAAGCTTTCTAGGACTAGCAGGTTTCTATCGAAAGTTCATAAGGGATTTTGCGAAAATCTCAGCTCCACTCACGAAATTGACTAAGAAGAATCTAGTATTCAATTGGGATTTGGATTGCGAGTTTGCTTTCCAACGACTGAAAAGGGCTCTCACAACAGCCCCAGTTTTGACGCTGCCAGATGGGAGCAAGATGTTCACTGTTTATACGGATGCATGTGGGACAGGGCTAGGCGCCGTCTTAATGCAAGAAGGAAGGGTAGTAGCTTATGGCGGGAGGAAGTTGAAGGTGCACGAAAAGAACTACCCAACCCACGATCTTGAGTTAGCCGCCATCGTCTTTGCACTCAAGTCTTGGCGACACTATCTCCTAGGTGAGAAGTTCGAACTTTACACTGACCATAAATCGTTGAAATATCTTTTCTCGCAGAAGGATCTTAACTTGAGGCAACAAAGATGGATGGAGTTTCTTGCCTCGTACGATTTCGAAATCTCCTACACTCCGGGCAAAGACAACGTAGTAGCAGACGCGTTGAGCCGAAAGAAATTGACCCTAAGCCCGTTGTTTGTTGAAAGACAAAGCCTAGAGTTTATAGCCAGCTTTGACTTTAGGCCCTCCTCCGATTTCGTACCAGGCTTGCTAGCATCTCTCGAAGTGCGCCCAACTTTAGTGGATTCAGTAGGGACAGCACAACGCGAAGACCCTCAGCTTGTGGAAATAATTGATAGGCTAATTAGGGGTGAGACTTCAAGTCACCTCAATAGATACTCCATCGACGATAGGGGTTTGCTAAGGCGAGACGGAAGACTATGCGTCCCACAGACAAAAGATTTAGTAAAGAAGGTTCTCGAGGAAGCACATCACTCCAAGATGACGATACACCCAGGCGGAGATAAAATGTACAAAGACATAAAAAGGACTTTCTTCTGGAACGGCATGAAAAAGGACGTGGCAGAATTCGTTTCTAAGTGTATGGTGTGCCAACAGGTTAAGGCGGAACAGAAAAAGCCTGGCGGACTGCTACATCCTCTGGAGGTCCCGCAGTGGAAGTGGGATAGCATCTCAATGGACTTCATCGATGGGCTGCCTAGGTCTAGGAGAGGCAACACTAGCATTTGGGTAATAGTGGATAGGCTTACTAAAAGCGCCCACTTTTTACCTGTCAAAAGTAAAAGAACTGCCTCATCCCTAGCATCACTTTACCTTAAGGAAATCGTTCGACTCCATGGAATACCATCTAGCATTGTTAGTGACCGAGACCCCATCTTCACCAGCGAGTTTTGGCGGAGTCTGCAAGAAGCAGTAGGAACGCAGTTATGCTTGAGCACAGCCTATCATCCCCAAACCGACGGCCAAACAGAAAGAGTGAACAGAGTTTTGGAAGACCTTTTAAGGCTATGCGTCCTTGACTTCGGAGGGACATGGGAAGACCACCTTCCTTTGGTGGAATTTGCCTACAACAACAGTTATCAAGCAACCATCGGAATGGCGCCCTTCGAAGCTTTATATGGAAGACCGTGCCGATCACCCACTTGTTGGTGGGAGTCTACTGATAAGCTCATACTTGGACCAGATATGATCTGAGAGACTTCAGAGAAAGTAGACTTAATACGAAGAAGGATGAAGACGGCCCAAGACAGACAAAAGTCCTATGCTGACAAGAGAAGGACCGACCTTGAATTTGAGGTTGGAGACAGAGTTTTTCTCAAGGTATCACCGCTAAGAAACGTTGTTCGTTTTGGAACCACAGGAAAGCTAGCACCAAGGTTCGTAGGGCCATTCCCTATCATCGAGAAAATTGGGAAAATGGCCTATAGATTAGAGCTACCCGAGAAGTTGGCTGGAGTCCACAACGTTTATCACATTTCACATCTCCGAAAATGTCTACATGAGTCAGCCGAGGTGGTAGAGCCAAATATCCTCGAAGAGGCCGAAGTGGAACGCGAAGCAACCATAAGAAAAGTTCCAACCCGCATCTTAGGAACGGAAGTGAAGAAACTACGCAACCGTGAAGTCAAGCTCGTCAAAGTTCAGTGGAGCGACGCCGAGGAAGACGCGACTTGGGAAACTGAAGCTAGAATCCGTACAGCCTACCCTTTTCTGTTCGAGGGTACATCCTTGATCTTTCCTTTTCCTTAAGTTGCGCTTTTATCTATCTTTTTAGGTATATTTCCTCGACCTTATCTTTTAGGTAGAATCTCTTTGGATGGAAACATGTAATTGAAACATGTTATGGATGATGGTTGCAAGTGGTTGCAAGTGATTGCTATTGGTTGCTCGTGGTTGCATATACACACACAATCTAGGTATTAGATCGGCTCAGTCACTTCATATTGCATATGCATATATGTTTGCATTCATATATGGTTGAACTTTAATGTGTTGTCATGTGGATGTTGCATTTGTATTGAATGATTGTGCACTCATGTAGAATCAAAATAGGAAAATTTGCATACATGATGGATTCATGGCACTTACATAATTCGCATTAAGGAGGTCAACTGAATCAGTAGACCGCCTGATTTTGCATTAGATAAGTTCATGTACACACACACACTTCGCATATGATCATGAAACATTAGAAGTCTTTTAAGGACAATGGATGCTCGTGTTTGATGGATGAGTAGATGGATGATTGGATGTTAGGATATACATTCCTCCTAACTTGAAGATTTCGGGGACGAAATCCTTTTAAGTGGGGAAGAATGTAACACCCCGCGAATTCTATAACTATGAAATTAAAAAATTAAAGTATAATTAATTTGAAATCAAAGAACTAAGGGAAACGGGATACGCCATTGCGTTCGTCTCGGAAAAATACGCGAAATAGAGTCCGAGTTTTCGAAAAACGGAGTCCGTATGAAGAAGATATGGCCTTCGGAAGTTTTGAATTAAATTTAAAATTCAAACAGAATAAAACAATTAAAAATTCCGAAGTGGGGCCCAATGGGCCAGGGCGGAAAAAGTCCCGCCTGACGCACCCAGGTCGACTGGGCTGTCGACCTGGTCTAACCAGGTCGACAGGCCTGTCGACAGGGCTGTCGACAGGGGTGTCGACCTGGTCCAGAGCCAGGTCGAGCCCAGTCTAACCTGGCTGGCCTATTCTCTGTTGGTCGATTTTCTGTGGTCTGCTTTGTCATTAGGGCTAGGTGGCAAGCTCTAATTGGTCTCTCCCTAGGATGAATGGCTACGATCTATCCAAGCAACATCAATGGTCCTAATCAGTTCATTTCCCCTATAAAAAGGACCCTAGACTAAACCCTAATCTATTCATTCATAAATAAGAACAAAGCCGCCATGTTGCTGAGGAGCGTCTAGGAGTAGCCACCAAATTGGAGAGAAGATTAGGAGGAAAATTCTAAAGCCTAAAGCAATTCAAGCAAATCAAATCAAACCGCATCTTCTTATTCCTAAATTAGAGAATTCGCCGCAACCATTGTAAGTAGAGTATTACTTTGGTATGAACAAATAATTGTGTTGGTTTGTATGCTTGAATTGTGGCAATAAAGTAATTCATATTTGTGCGTTCTTATCAATTTGAAATATTATATACGTTTGGATATTCTTGAATTATGTTATTCAATTATAAAGAACTACATGCGGTAGTTCTATGCAAGTATACGTTTGGAATATTTCGCAAATTATGTAATCCATGTTGAAGCTACATGTATGTAGTTGATTTAAATTCATGCAAGTTTGGGGCTTTGCTACTATGCCATCATAATGTGTATTTTTATACAAACGTCATTTTTATGAAGTAATTGGAATAGGTTTGGGTTATCATAATCCATATGAAATTATGTTGAAAATTGGGCATCATGTATTAAGCCATGCTTTTGTACTAGAAAACCTATTTGCAAACTTATGAATATGGCTAGGCTATGAATGATATTTGGCATAATTGAAATCCATGATTAAGTCTATCTTGTTTACAAGAATTTTATGATGACATATGTGGTACATAGCTAGGTTAGGCTCAAAAATCCCTTTTTGTAAGTTTACATGACTAAAGTAAGAATCATGATTTCATGTTAGAAATATTTATGCCATGGTTATGTGAACAAATTTAACTATACTTATGCCATGCTTATGTTTGATATTATGCCATGCTTATGTCTGACATTATGCCATGCTTATGTTGGAGATATCTATGCCATGCTTATGTTTGACATTATGCCTAAATAAAAATATAGGTTCATGTGTCAATAATGATACCCAATTTAGATTCTTATCTCAACTACAAGTTCACATGCTTTGATTCATGTCACCTACGCTTTATGACCAAAGTATATATGCAAGTACACCAGTTTCTATTTTGTATTTCCAACGTCATATTGCAAGTTCATGCGCTCACCATCCCCTCTTTGTGCATGTAATCACGCTTTAAGCCTCCCCTTTTCGCATGGCTAAATTGGGCTTTAAAAGGCTAAGCCCAATATATATGTAATAACGGACGTGTAAAACGGGGGAAAATAACGTTGGGTTAAAATTACTAATGAATGGAAATATAAAATAGAAGGGCCCAAATTCAAGTATGGGTTGGGCCCATGATTGGTGTAACCTTTACACCATTAACTTAATAATGGGCCGCAAATATTTACATATAAGAAAATAAAGAAGAAAGACAAAATATGTAAATGTAGAACATACGATGTGTTTAACCCGAGGTTGGATTGAGTTGTGATGTAAACCTGCCCGGAACCGCCCGGCTGTCCAGTAGTCACAACAATACCTATCCAATGTGGGAGGTTAAACATGGAGCCCAATAAGGACCCGAGGTTAGACTGAGTTGTGGCGTAAGACTGCCCGGAACCAACCGGCAACAGGCAGCCACAACAATACCTGTCTTATGTGAGAGGTCAGGGCCTTAATAAGACAATTAAGGCTGAGTCAGGATTGTTAGGATTAAGTGAACTAAAGACTTAATCAAAATGGAACATGCTAAACTAAACGGACTGGTGGGGGTTAGGTTAGAAAACACTTAACCAACTTAGCATGTTGGCTAGAGATAGAAAACCTAGTAACGGGGGACCCTTTTCAGCAGTAACCCTAGAAGGTGTATCAGGATACCCTGAAAGTAGGCAGGGTGGGGCACGATTACTGGGCTGATTGTAAGAGGTCAAATCGACGGCGGTGGTGTAGCAGTGTAGGTTCTAACGGGGTGCGGGCATGCACACACTCCGGCGCAGAAAAATAAGGCACTGGACACCAGTAGCATACCTGTGCATTCTAAGGTTGTGTCGGGCCGCCGCCATGTGACTTGATACACCCCATGGTGGGGCCAGCATAGGTAACTACAACATCGGGGGCCGTAAGACACATGTAACTATGCGAGTAGGAGCCGATCATTATAAAATGGATCACTTCACCCTGATTATGGGGTGCCAGTTGGAAACTAGTTTATATGGGTTCAGAGATTAACATGGGGTACGATAGCGTATTCGACCCTAGACAAATTAACCAAGTTAGAGTGCTTTTCCACTTCTTGTTTATACTTATCATACCCAGTTCTTTATTCATAGACAAAATAGTACTAAACTTACTCAGGCTTTATGTCTGACTCTACTTTTCTTTCGTCTTCTTTTCTTCCGTTCCCCCCCCCCCCAGGTCCACAGGGAGGGAACACAGCAGCTTGACCGGCCTTAACATCCAGCTTGAAGAAGAGAAATGTATTGCTTGGACCTTTTCGTTTGAAACTATGGCTTTGGACAAACTCTATGGGGCTTTTGCAGTTTATCTATGTTTTATTTTTGCTTCTTTAAATAATGTAATCAAGACATATTATGAAAGTGTTATGTTATGTTTTGGAAAAGATGTAAGACAATTATGGTGATGTTGTTGTAACACGTATTTGCTTTCATGAAATAAAAGTTTGTTGATTTTCCGCTGTTTACAAATATGTGTTCTTATATCTGTCTTGTATATCTGTGTCTTATACTTATAAACCTCCACCAAAATTAGGGCATTCCCTTTGAGAGTGACCCTAACGGAGGTGGGGTGTTTCAACGATAATAAGCAACTTTAGTTGGATGCAATGAAAGAAGAGATGAAATCATTGCATGATAACCACACTTTAAATCTGGTGAAACTACCAAAGGAAAAGAAGGCTTTGAAGAATCGTTAGATTTACAAGCTGAAGCAAGATGAAAATGCAAAGACGCTTCAATACAAAGCAAGACTTATAGTAAATGGATGTAACCAAAGAAAGGGAATTGACTTCGAAGAGATATTTGCACCAGTTTTCAAGATCTCTTCCATCTGAGTTGTTTTGGGTCTTGCTGCTAGTTTAAATTTAGAAGTTGAGCAGTTGGATGTGAAGACTGCCTTTCTTCATGGTGATCCTGAAGAAGACATTTACATGAAACAACCCAAGAGCTTCAAAGTTAAGGGGAAGGAAGAATATGTGTGCAAATTGAAGAAGAGTTTGTATGGTCTAAAACAAGCTCCAAGACAATGGTATCGCAAATTTGACTCTTTTATGGGGGAGCAAGGCTACAAAAGGACATATAATGATCATTGTGTATTCTTGAACAAATTTGCTAATGATGATTTTATCATTTTGCTACTTTATGTTGATGACATGCTTACTGTAGGGGAAAATGTAGATTGGATTGCTAGTTTGAAGCAACAGTTGAGCAAGACTTTCTCTATGAAGGAACTTGGTCCGACGAAGAACATTTTAGGAATGATAATTATTCGTGATCGCAAGGCTTGAACGTTATGGCTATCACAAGAAGCATATATTTAGAGAGTGCTTAAAAAGTTCAATATGGAGAAAGCAACGCCTGTGAGTACTCCACTTTCTATGCATTTTAAGTTCTGTTCTCAACAGTGTCCTTCTACAACAGAAAAGAAGGAGAAGATGATGCATATTTCTTATGCTTCCACCGTGGGTAGTTTGATGTATGCAATGGTTTGCACTCGGCCAGATATAGCTCACGCTGTTGGTTTGGTTAGTAGATTTCTTTCTAATCCACGTAAAGAGCATTGGAGTGCTGTGAAGTGGATTATGAGATACTTACAGGGTACTGCTGATATGAAGCCTTGTTTTGGGAGTGACAAGCTTCGTCTTATTGGTTATTCAGATTCTGATATGGCAGGTGATATTGACTCGAGAAAATCTACTTCAGGTTATTTGGTCACTTTTGCAGGGGGAGCAATGTCATGGCAATCTAGGCTACAAAAATGTGCGGTTTTGTTTACTACTCAGTTGGAGTTTATAGCTGCGACAGAGGCATGTAAGGAGTTGTTGTGGATGAAACAGTTTGTTCGTCAGCTTGGATTTACACAAAAGAGGTATGTGTTGTATTGTGATAGTCAAAGTGCAATCCTTCTTGCTAAGAATTCCCTTTTCATGCAAAGTCGAAGCATATTGATGTGAGATATCATTGGATACGTGATGTTCTTGATGATAAGTTAATTGAGCTTAAAAAAAATTCATACTGATGACAATGTTTCTGACATGATGACTAAAGCTTTGGCAAAAGACAAATTTGAGACTTGTCATTTAATTGTTAGAATGACAACCACCTACACATAGTCGGGGGGGAGGGGGGAGGTTTGTTGGGAATGGGTCCCTTCGTATGTGGAAAAACTCATATTTAATTGGAGTAATAAGTGTTGCTATGGTGTTTTTGTGTTTTTATTTGAAAAGGTGACTATTTGACTTTTAGTGTGCTTTGTTATTTGCACTTTTATGAGAATTGTCATATTTTTAAATATGGTGGTTAAATGGAGACTTTAAGGTGCCTCTTTGATGGCTATATATACATCCACATTTTGGGCAACAAATAACACACAACAACATTAATTTGGATAGCACTGGTATAAAGATATCTACCATCAAAACTTTGCCAGCTTCTCCGAGACTTTATGGGATGCTTCTACTACTTTGAGATTGCCCTTTGCTGGCGTGTTTTTGCGAGATCTCTCTGCTTTTATGAGCTCTGTTTCCCGGTGATATTTTCACTTTTCTCATTTTTGTTTTGATGTTGTTATTGCTAGCTATTGTTGGATAATTTGTGTATCCACTTTGTAACTTGGATTTGGATTTATGTACCACTCCATTATCATAGTAAGAGAAGTTTGGGAGGACCCCATCATTGGTTCCATGGTTTTTACTCTTCACATCGAAGAGGTTTTTCACGTTAAAAATTCGTGTGTTTTTACTTTATTATTATCTCTTATTCTATGGATTATTTGCATTAATCATTGGTGATTGTGGTGCATTTTGCTGGGTTTTTCTGTGTCATTCATAACAAGATGGTGAGGCGAGCTATGAGAGTTAGACTGCTTAATCGAGTTTAGAGGATGTGAACATGAGTCCATTCACTCCGAACATTCGATATGCTAGGAATTTTCTTGATTTTAAGTTACCAACATTAGAGTCGTATAATGGAAAAGCAGATACGTTAGTTTCATTTGATGAGGTATATCCAAAGCACGGAGGTCTTGGGTGAGTTTAAAGAAGTCATGGTATGATGTTTCCCTCCGCATTTGATGGATTTAGCTGCTTTATGGTTCAGATAGCTAGAGAACGATTCCATTGGTACATGAGCAAATTGGTAGAGAGATTTTGAAGCAGATCTGGACCCATATTTCATGATCTAAGAATGTTAGGCCATTGTTGACTATAAAGCTTATGGTCGGAGAGTCCCTTGGAAATATTTTGATGAGGCTTAATGTGGCAGCAACCACGGTAGATAGGCCAAACCCATCAGTGGTTTTAATGGCAGTAGGTTTAGGAGTGGTTAGTAAAACAGACTTTAAGAGCGCTTCAAAATGGAATCCACCTATGAATCTTAAGGAGTTATACCATGAGGCTGAGAGGTATATGTGTTAGAAGGACATTGAAGCTCAAAGGAAGAGGTTAATATTGTAGATAACGGAGGACTGTGCAAAGCAAGATTTGGCAAACATAAAGGAAAATGAAGGATGGATGATGGTTTTAAGGGATCAAAGCGGTAAAAAAAAAGGGAACCAAAATTCTCTTCTTATATTATTAGGGCAAATGCCCTCTTGAAGGTTGGCGAGGAGGGAAACAATCAACTATGAAAGGAAGTCAGGGAAGTATGGCATACTCCGTAAGCTGGAAGGGAATAACATTAATGGATGCATACACTTACGCGATCTGATCAAAGATATTTCAAAGATAATCGATTACAACAGCATGTGAAAACCAAACTGTAATGATGGAACACAAGCATCCATCATCAACGACAAATAGAAATGGCCTTGAATCAAGGTTGGGGATCATCCTCTTTTAATTGGGATGGAAAAAATCAAGCTCGTTTCTTATACTCTATTTCCATTCCTAATAAACAATCGTAACACTACAGTTGAGTCACTTGCTTTTGTGTATGAGATTTCCCTTGTAATCTTATAAGTTGGATAGTATGATGTAGCGCCCAGAGAGATAATCATCATGATGCCCAACTCTATGCTTATTGATGTTTGAATCTGAATCCAGTGAATAGGTAGTCGATTATTAAAACACCATACAAATTTAAAGACAATAATGAACATGATGGTCCCGATCAGAGAGATAGGGGATAACCAAAAAATACGAGTCCTCTCATTGGAGAATGAGCAAATGAACTTATATGATATGGATTAGGCTTCTAACTAAAGAGTCGGGGATAAAGTACAAGTACAAGGACCTCATCAAGGAGTGATTAAAGAACTTATGCAATATAAGGATATATATCTTATGTATCAAAAGATCATAAAATAACTCTATCTAGTTCATTTATAACAGTAATACTTTGGGATATGTCTTAAGGATGCTTCACATATCTATGATTTTTATCGAATATCTATGTGGCTATTTTCCCCCTAAGTATCGTACTTTGGCTATAATGTTCGGATGAAGATGAGTTAGGTACTTTACCCTATCTTTTCTCATTCCATAGAGTGAAAATATAGGAAAATCAAATAAGTAGTCAAGAAGTTATGACAATTTTAAGTTTTAAAAACCATTATCTAAAGTTAGAGAATGTTTGGTGCACTGAATTAGTAATCCCATTAATCCAATCAGTTTTGGCTATAAGCATAGAGTGAAAGAGGCTATTTGAAAGTTTCTTTCTAATTTTATGTTAGCCTCAAACCCTAAATCTCAATTAATCAAATTTCATCTCAAATTGTTTCTAGTCTCAAATTATAGATAGATCTATATCAACTTGCTAGACCTCTTCACTTTTACTGCATCTGCGTTCTATTACTTGCTGTCTTGATTCGATCTATTCCAGATCTTATTTGATTTTTTTTATTTGTGATTGGTAATGATCTCATACTTGTTTATGATAGAATATATGCAGCGATTAGGTGATTTCATGTTAGAATTTTCAAATTAAACCGTGAAGGTTTAAGTAATTCTATATCTATAAATTATAAGATAGCCTAATTATACATATAATTGATTATTGGCTATATTTAATCGTTTACATTTATGCATGTTTATGTTATGTCTATGTTAGAAAAAAGGTTGATCATTCAATTGTAATGATTGTATGAATGTAAGTTAATTAAATGGTATGCAATTTGATGTTTGAATAGTTGCTATGATTGAGTTGGATGGTATGGTTGATTTGCTTATTATTGTTGTGCATGTTCTAGGATTTAGATTGATGATCAGAGCATGTCGGCTTGAAGGATATGCTCTGAGCATGACGAAAAGGGAATATGTGAGTTGCACCTTGATTGGAGCTAAGTCATAGAGCTACTCCCGACTCATGTTTGTTGTGTCGATATCGAGTCTATATAAGGGGGCCAATGTGGCGACTACTCATATGGTTAGAAATAACATGCTTAGTGTAAGATCTTTCAAATTTTTGTATTGATGGATGAGCCAAGTGTTAAAGGACATATGAGTCATTTTTAACGAAGCAGACCATGATGCATAAAACAGAAGTCCTAAGGGAGAAGAGAGATAAGTCAAGGTTAATGGCATCAGGATATAGTACACTAGAGGTTAGAAGAAGATCAAAGCAAGATTTGGTAAAGTAATAGACTCAATGCCGTCTCATAGTGATTGAGTCGGCACCAATCCAAATGGGTGTCTCTAATGGTAGTGTGACTCATAGGGTAGGAGCCTGGGTTATAGAGGTATGTTGAAGGCGATGGCTCATTAATACCTTCTGTGATGTGGAAATTATAGCATGATGAAGTTTTAACTCTTTGGCTGGGAGCTCAGATAAGAGGAATAATCGAAGGAGTTGAACGAAAGCTCGGGATGGAATGAGACTGCAGGATAATGGAATCGGTCGAGTGTTAGGACCCATGCCCTAAAATGGAATTATGAGAAGATTTTGAAGATTTAATGTTCCAAAGAATCATTGATAACTCAAAATGTTTTAATTGTAATTAAAAGAATGGGTATTAGAGGTAGGGATTCCCAAGGACTAGTAGCAATTACTGCGTACCCTGAACTGCTCCAATAGAGGGTCTAGTGCTGGATTTTGGATCTTGGAAGGAAGATACTAGATTTTGGATCATGTGACGCATGAGAGTAGAGCTAGAAATAGGATTTTCCACTAATCCCTGACAAAGTGACAAATGAGAGAATGGTCATATAATTTATCATGCATTCGTGGCATTAGAATGTGATAGTCATGTTTTGTTTGATGGAAATTATGGCTACTCTTAGTTCTCTTTCTTCCATAGACTATCACCTGTAGGACACTGGAGAAGGAATAGGGAAATAGGGTCAGGGACAGTGGCTTCTTAGATTCTTCTATCATGTTTTGTTACAGTATCTTCTATTGCCTCCTTTGAATATCATACATCATCTTACTATTATATGCTAAAATTTTGGTTAGACGGACATGGCATGTATGGCTTATATGTGCATCTATCTAGTATAATATTTTCTAGTATATGTCTTGATGATCATTTGGCACTCATACAAGACAGTTGTTTGAGCCAAACTTTTATGTTTTTTTTGTTATTATCTTGCGTACTCTTAAATGAGTAGGCTAGATGACAAGATTGGTGATGGTGTTGTTATATTCAAGACGAGCTAGAAGAGCATGGCCTATTGCTTTATAGTTGTAGATATTTCCACCGTTATTCATACTCCGCTAGATTCAGTGGTGAGGAAAATATTGTACTAGATATTATCACACGTTGTATATAATTCATATGATTTTATAAAGTTGAAATTTTCACTTTGATATAGTTTACTACTATCCTGTTGCATATGCTCAAACTATATTTTGTTCCATTAGATGCGAGATATACAACATGTTATTTTGCTTTTATTTCTTCTTTGATGATCATCTTATATTCGCTTGGTGCTTACACAACACTTCTTTTATGATAATTCATGCAGTTGGTATGGAATGATCATCACATTTAGTGTCAAAGCTTTGTTTATACGATTAATTGAAGTGAATTCTTAGATTCAGTAGAGGTAAAATAGGAGTTACCTTATTAGACAATATCAAAAGTGTACGCTAACAAGGGAACATGCTTATTAGTGCCATGTTTTTAAGCCATGTGGTAATATATAATATAGTAGCATTCACTTAAAGCATTATTACATCTTTTTTTGTTAGGAACTAATCATCATTATAAAATATTAATAATGAAATGGATCACTAGCAATGTTATTAGGAATAACTCTACTTTAGAAGTGGATGAGAGCACAATCAAGACTTGTTGCACCCGATTACCAACTTGTATTTGATGCTTTGACGTCGTTGATAATGAGAAGAGTCCAATCTACTTATGGAGTGGTGATAGGTAAAGGATCTCAAGTGCATACACCTAAGGGTAGTTGGATATTATTAAGGTCTATGATTAGTCGAATTAGTTTAATACTTGTGCGAGCATCTTCAGTGACACGAACATGGAGGATTTTATGATAAAGAAGTTGGCATCTAGACAATTTTATAATAAAGCTATCAATTGGTGGAATGATATCACCATTACTATAATAGAGAGTCTAATTTCTTAGGATTAGTTTAAAGTTATATTTGAGTAGAAGTTCATCCCTGCGACTCAGAATTTTATCTTGTTTAGAAGTTTTGCAGAGTTGAAGCAAGAGAATAGTCTATTTTTGAGTATTTTTCGAAAATTTATGGTTTGTTTAAGTTATAATGTCCTTCATTGATGCTCCTTAAAGAAAAATTAAAAGTTCATTATTGGCCTGGAAGACTATTTAGGAGATAAGATTGTTGATCATATTGATGTACCATTTAAGAAGCTAACGGAGAAAGTTTTGTGGCATGAGAATCTATACGCTAATGAGAAGGTGGTTATCATTATTATCATTGATAAAAAGATGCCAAAGCCACAATAGAGCAGTGGAGGTAAGAAGAAGTCGAATGACATGAGGAAGCAACAACAACAAGAGGAAAAGGGATTAAAAAGGAATACGAGTGAAATTGTTTGCCCCATTTATAAAGATTTAACACAAATTAAATATTTATGTTTGGAATTTTGTCCATTTTGAACGATATTTAATTGAACCCTTTCCGTGGATTTATAAACTTTTTAAAACAAGATTTGCATTCTAACTGATTTGAATCTGTAAGGTTAGAATTTCTCTACTGTTTAATATTAGTGTTATTGCCGTTATTAAATCATTTTGTAAATTAATTAAGAAATGTATTTAGTATGAACTTTTTGGAAACAAGAATTATTACCGTATTAATTTATTTTGTAATTTAATGAATTTAATATAAATCATATGTATTCCGACTAGAAGTTGGACTTTTTTTTAACATACCATTCACTTTTAACATGAAATTACATTTGTAAATATAACCTCAATTTGAACGTTTTTCCAAAGTTAACGTTTTACAAATTTTGTGTCTAATGTGGCGATGTAAATAAAGATCAATTTTGAAATAAAATTTTCAACTTATTTAAGGAATAATTTACTATGGAGAATTTATTTGCATAGTAAAATATCGTCAAGATTTATTTATTTCCAATCAAAACATTAAAGTATAAATGACATAATGAAAACATCAAATTAATATTGAAGGTTAATTTAAGTAGTGATTAATTTTGTTCAAAAAAATGATAAGTTTAAGTTTATTGCATAATGATATTATTTTCTCTCAGTTAACATAATTAAAACGAAGAATGAACTTTGGAATATTAGCGATGTAACCAAACTAGGAATCTAATCCATATTTGTTTAAGGAATGCGCAATAAAAAGAAAACAATAAATTATGAAATAAATGCGCATATTTGGCATTAACATTTAAATTTAATTTACGGTATATAGCAATCAAATATATAACAATTTGACTGTTGACAAACTAAATTCAATATTAAAACAAAACAAAGAAGGAAATGAACGGTGTGAACACAAATTTAAACCATGAAAAAAAGCGGTAGACAATATTTAGAAAATATTTGTTTCTATCCTAGACCAATTTAACAAGTGTCCCTTCTTTCTCTAAAATAGCTCTCATTAAATTTGAAAATTTAGTCTCCCTAAAGATATGACAGACAATAATATCTGATATAAATCTTGCCATATCAATACAAAGATTTGTGAAACAGTAACCCATAGATTTTGAACAGTGTGGAGACAGAGAATCCAATGCTATAAGCAATTTGGAAAGGCAGATATAAAAGGCGCTCCTCACTATTGTTGCGTGACACACCTTTCTCTCATTTCTTCCCGCATCTGGTTCTCTTCCTACCCATCTTTTTTTATGCAAATATCCTTCCACCTAACCCATTTCCTCTAACACTAAATTTCTTTTCTCATTTTCTTATACCCCAAGTTCCGCGTAACTACCTTCCTTCACGTGAGAAACAGAAAAAAAGTAAGCTTCACCCATTTCTTCACACTGCCAAACCACACCTTAAAGCCTCAGCAAACCTCACCACACCTCCACCCTCTTGCCGTGACTCAAGCAACACCAAGACCCTCCCCATAAAACCTTCGACATTCTCTTGCTTTGAGGAATATAGACGTGTGTTTAAGTATAAAGTGTATATATTTTTTATATGTACATACGGTTGAAGATAAAGGGAATAATGCGTTGTTCGTAAAATTTGCAAGCGATCATTCGCAAGCTTGGTCCGTAGTAAACGCAAAGTTTTGACAGTGAAGAATTGGAAAGCATAACTGGTGAGAACATTTATTTAAATTTATTTTAACAAGTAGAAATGTTAAAATTGTTAGTAGTTGACCAGTTAATAATTTTGGAGTTCCTATTGATGGTTGCTATTGTTGTAATGATTCGAATGGATGTTTGTGTAAGTTAAAAACACTAAAACACTAAGCGTTATTTAAGGTGACGCTTGTGCACAAACTTGATGGTTTTTAAAATTTTCAAATGTTGATGGACTGACTAATGTTGGGTATGTATTGATTTTGTCGTATCTCACATCTTGATTGTGGAGATATATGGGTAGTCAATTTAAACCTCCTCCTCATATGAATGATGATGATTTAATGTAATAAAATAAAAAATTAAAGTAAATTTTTGAACGTAAATCTTTAAATAAATTTGAAACTAAATGGTTTACATAAAGACGAAATGACTTTTTTTGAAATGTCTAAATCTGGTTTTGAACCCTCTAGATTGAAACAAGGTTTCATATTTAGTTAAGGGAAGATTTGATTTTTCTTTTTGATTTGCATCAGTTTTATGTAAACATTTGGCTTCATTACAGTCATCCATAAGCTTTGAAATTTTAATTATAGAAAATTGATTTTAAGACCATTTGTAAGTTCTTAATATGGTTAAACAAAGTTTGGTAATATTACATTAAGCTTCCAAAGAAAATTTAAATGACGGCTTAATTGAAGTTACATAAACTTTTATTACGACTTTAAAGAGGATTGGGTAATTTATGTTTTGAACCGTTATCGAATATATATATATATATGACATTTCTTCTAAAAACATATTCATATACCAGAACGTTCTAGGGTGACAGAGAGGATAGTTCTAAGGCTTGGGTATGGAAAATACAAGTTTCCAGCTCTCCCTAGCTATCCCTAACTGGTCAGACGGACGGGACGGTTATTTTCAAAATCTAATTTGGGGGTTAATTAAAACCCCTTGAATTTAGAACAAATTTTGGAATCTTACAAGTATCATTCATTATTTAAAATAATTTGAGTAAGATTTGAACCCTTAAATGATATTGAATCTATTTGGTAAATAGCTAATCTATAGTACTTATGAAACGTTTTACCATTCCATGAAATCATTTAATTTGAGATCTATTATTTAAACTTAAAAAAAAATTGTATAAGGCTTTCAATCCAAACCTGAAAAAACAAATGCAAATGATAGCAACGAATAAAGAGTTTTGAACAGGGGATTTGTAATGAAGAGTTAAGGAGAGAATTAAGGAAATGAATCCAATCTTATTCTAAAATAAAAAAAATGATAACAATTGGGAAGGAGATTTGGACTGAAGCGATATAGTCCATAGCTTTTGTTTTAAAATGCACTTATTATTTGAAAAGACCGGGATCAGATGTAAGTCCGAAAACCATTCCAAGTAATAATACGACCCTATGAAGGAAATTGAAGTATTGGAAATGGCAAATGAAGATCGGTAATCTTTGGACTTATTTGATTGATTGCTGATGTCTCAAATCGGGCTGTACGCCCGGTACGAGGTTATAAGTGGCATGACGTCTGAATATATTTGAGGAATTTCGTATTTTGTTCCGTTCAGACCCAGAATGGACTTATATGGATTGTGTGTCTGACATTGTAATTGACTGCATAACACTGATTTCTGTTGGTATATATATCGGACTGTTGCAATTAATTATTTCCGTGTGCTTAGAGGTTATGTATTGATAGAAATCAGTGACATGTTATAAATTGACAATGTGGCATACTCAAGTTATGAAACGAGCTAATGATGATCACAGCATGGCTTATATAAGCATAACTTTGTGTATACTGTGACATCCATATACCTCACACCCCGGATGATGAGAAACTGGTGGTTAGGTTGTTGACATATACATGATTTTGTGATCGATAGCTACGGCGGAGGTACCTCTTGTGAACTTGGGAATTAGGTATGTTCGGTGTCCATGTCTAGATGAAAAATGGTGATTTACCTCGCGATTTGTAGTTGGTGTCCGATTTTGTATGGAAAAACTGTGTTACACTTCGCTTGTGTTCCTGATTGATCTTTCGTGGCAGGAATCATCAAGTTGGAAACTCAATCTCCAATACGTGCCCTATGGTTTTATTTATATACCTATAGCGACATAGTATGATGGGGTACTATGTTGTCTAAGATTGATACATTTATTTTCGAAAGTGTTTTCTATACTATGCACTAATAATAATAAAAGAGGAGTTTCATTTATGGAAGTATGTTTGGTTATCATAAGACAAAACTCGCCTATCTGGTGTGCGCTTGCATTGTGTGATGTGGGATGAGCCTGTGATAGCTTCATTTTCCAAAGTCGTTGCGAATTTATATGCACGGGCATTCACATGGAGTGAACCCAAAAATAACTGTTTTATGTTCTCACACCAGTCCTATGACTGACCTGGAGTTTATTGTTCCTTCCTAAACTCTGGGTGCCCACTAAATTTTCCACACGGGCAGCTAAGTGGTTTAGTTTTACAGTTATAGACTATTGGAGCAAGATTTGGAGCGCTTTTTGAGTTGGAGCTTCGAGCTAAAGTTGGAATTTCTGCTGCCTCACATCGCTTCTTCCGCTTAGAGTATATTTATGTTTCCGCTGCTATATGTATGTAACTCTGATATTTTATGTAACTCTGATGAAATATTGTATCATGATATAAAAAGTTCTGTTTTTTGTTCAATATATGTTAGTACCCATAACAATCCGCCTTTGTGAATGGTTTAAGCTGGTTTAATTACCGGTGAGAACTGGGCAGAAAGTCGGGATATTACATTTATGGTATTAGAGCTTTGGTTATTTAAAGCTAAGGGGTACCACATATTTGAACAAAAGATAGAACTCATCAGAGTCATAGTATCTCATTAGAGATAGGGTTAGAAATGTCCTAGAATGGGATTTTGGAATATTTCGTTGAGAAAGCGTATTTGTGTACTTAAGAAATTTTTTACAACTCTCCTTTTCGAGGACGAAAAGTTTTAAGTGGGCGAGATTGTAACGACCCAGAAATTTGACATTTAGAAATATAAATTAAATTCAAATTTAACACAAATTAAATATTTATATTTGGAATTTTGTCCATTTTGAATGATATTTAAGTGAACCCTTTCCGTGGATTTATAAACATTTTAAAACAAGATTTGCATTTCTAACTGATCTAAGTCTGTAAGGTTAGAATTTCTCTGTTGTTTAACATTAGAGTTATTGCCATTATTAAACATTTTGTAAATTAATTAAGAAACGCATTTAATATGAACATTTTTGGAAACAAGAATTATTACCATATTAATTTATTTTGTAATTTAATGAATTTAATATAAATCGTATATATGCTTACTAGAACTTGGAGTTTTATTTTGAACATACCATTCACTTTTAACATGAAATGACATTTGTAAATATAAGCTCAATTTGATATATATTTTTCAAAATTAACATTTTACAAATTTTGTGTCTAATGTGGCAATGTAAATAAAGATCAATTTTGAAATAAATTTTACAACTTATTTAAGGAATAATTTATTATGGAGAATTCATTTGCATAGTAAAATATCGTCAAGATTTATTTATTTCCAATCAAAACGTTAAGTATAAATGGCATAATAAAAACATCAAATTAATATTGAAGGTTGATTTAAGTAGTAACTAATTTTGTTCAAAAAAAGCTAAGTTTAAGTTTATTGCATAACGATGTTATTTGTCTCTCAGTTAATATAATTAAATCAAAGAATGAACTTTGGAATATTAGCGGTGTAACCAAACTTGGAATCTAATCCATATTTATATAAGGAATGCCCAATAAAAAGAAAACAATAAATTGTGAAATAAATGCGCATGTTTGGCGTTAACATTTGAATTTAATTTACGGTACATAGCGGTGTGAATTTATAACAATTTGACGGTTGACAAACTAAATTCAGTATTAAAACAAAACAAAGAAGGAAATGAACGGTGTGAACACAAATGTAAACCATGAAAAAAAACGGTAGACAATATTTAGCAAATAGTTGTTTCTATCCTTGACCAATTCAACAATTGTTCCCTCTTCCTCTAAAATAGATCTCATTAAATTAAAATTTAGTCTCGCTAAAGATATGGCAGGCAATAATATTTGATTAAATGTGGTATAAATCTTGCCATATCAATACAAAGATTTGTGAAATACTAACCCAAAGATTTTGAACAGTGTGGAGATAGAGAATCCAATGCTATAAGCAATTTGGGAAGGCAGATATAAAAGGAGCTCCTCACTATTGTTGCGTGACACACCTTTCTCTCATTTCTCCATGCACTGGGTTCTCCTCCTACCCATATTCTTTTTTTTTTTACGCAAATATCCTTCCACATAACCCATTTCCTCTAACACCAAATTTATTCACTCATTTTCTTCTACTCCAAGTTCTGTGTCACTACCTTCCTATACGCGAGAAACAGAAAAAAAGAAGCTTCGCCCTTTTCTTCGCACTATGCCAAACCGCACCTTAAAGCGTCAACAAACCTCACCACACCTCCACCCTCTTGCCGTGACTCATGCAACACCAAGACCCTCCCCATAACACCTTCGACCTTCTCTTGCTTTAAGGAATGTAGACGTGTGTTTAAGTATAAAGTGTATATATATATATTTTATATATACATACAGTTGAAGATAAAGGGAATAACACGTTGTCCGTGAAATTTGCAAGCGATCATTCGTAGGCTTGGTCCACAGTAGACGCAAAGTTTTGACAGTGAAGAATTGGAAAGCATAACTGGTGAGAACATTTATTTAAATTTATTTTAACAAGTAGAAATGTTAAAATTGTTAGTAGTTGACCAGTTAATAATTTTGGAGTTCCTATTAATGGTTGCCATTGTTGTGATGATTTGAATGGATGTTTGTGTAAGTTAAAAACACTAAAACACTAAGCGTTATTTAATGTGACACTTGCGCACAAACTTGATGGTTGTTTAAAATTTTCAATTGTTGATGGACTGACTAGTGTTCAATATGTGTTGATTTTTTTGTATCACACATCATGATTGTGGAGATATACGGGAAGTCGATTTAAACCACCTTCTCATATGAATGACAATGATTTAATATAATAAAACAAAAATTTAAAGTAAAATTTTGAACATAAATCTTTAATTAAATTTGAAACTAAGCGGTTTACATAAAGACGAAATGACTTTTCTTGAAATGTCTAAATTTGGTTTTGTACCCTCTAGATTGAAACAAGGTTTCAAATTTAGTTAAAGGAAGATTTGATTTTTTTTATTTTTTTTGAGTTGCATTAGTTTTATGTAAACATTTGGCTTCATTACAGTCATCCATAAGCTTTGAAATTTTAATTATAGAAAATTGATTTTAAAGACTATTTGTCAGTTCTTAAAACAGTTAAACAAAATTTGGTAATATTACATTAAGCTTCCAAAGAAAATTTAAATGACAACTTAATTGAAGGTATGTAAACTTTTATTATGACTTTGAAGAGGATTGGTAATTTATGTTTTGAACCATTATCGAATATATATATATATATATATATATATATATATATGAAATTTCTTCCAATAACATATACATATTCATATACCAGAACGTTCTAGAGTGACAGAGAGGATAGTGTCTAAGGCTTAGGTTTGGAAAATACAATCGGGATAGTTATTTTCAAAATCTACTTTGGAAGTTAATTAAAACCCCTTGAATTTAGAACAAATTTTGGAATCGTACAAGCGTCATTCATTATTTAAAATAATTTGAGTAAAAGATTTGAACCCTTAAATGAAGTTGTACCTATTTGGTAAAAAGCTAATCTACAGTACTTATGAAACGTTTTACCATTCCATGAAATGGTTTAATTTGAGAACTACTATTTAAACTTTAAAAAAATGTATAAGGCTTTCAATCCAAACTTGAAAAGACGAATGGAAATGATAACAGTGAATAAAAAGTTTTGAACAGGGGATTTGTGAAGAGGAGTTAAGACAAGAATTAAGGAAATGAATCCAACCTTATTCTAAAAAAATAAATTGATAACAATTGGGAAGGAGATTTGGATTGAAACCGATATAGTCCATAGCTGTTGTTTAAAAATGTACTTATTATTTTGAAAGACCGGGATTGAATGTAAGTCTGAAAACCATTCTATGTAATAATACGACGCTATGAAGGAAATTGAAGAATTGGAAATGGCAAATGAAAACCGGAATCTTTGGACTTATTTGGATTGATTGTTGATGTCTCAAATTGGAGCGTACACCTATATGAGGTTATAAGTGGCATGAGGTCTGAATATTTTTGAGGATTTTCGGATTTTGTTCCGTTTAGTCATAGAATGGACTTGTATGGATTGTGTATCCGACATTGTGATTGACTGCATAACACTGATTTCTATTGGTATATATATATCGGACTGTGGCAATTAATTATTTCCATCTCTAAGTTTTACATGCTTAGAGGTTATGTATTAATATAAATTAGTGACATGTTATAAATTGACAATGTGGCATACTTAAGTTATGGAATGAGCTAATGATGATTAAAGCATGGCTTATATAAGCGTAGCTTTGTGTATACCGCGACATCGATAACCCTCACACCCCGGATGACGAGAAAATGGTGGTTAGGTTGTTAACATATACATGATTTTGTGATCGATAGCTACAGCGGAGGTACCTCTTGTGAACTTGGGAATTCGGTATGTTCGGTGTCTGAGTTTGGATGACAACCGGTGATTTACCTCGCGATTTGTAGTTGGTGTCCGAGTCTGTATGAAAAAACCGTGTTACACTTCGCTTGTGTTCCTGATTGATCTTTCGTGCCAGGAATCATCAAGTTGGAAACCCAATCTCCAATACGTGCCCTATGTTTTTATTTTTATACCTATGGCGACAGAGTAGGATGGGGTACTATACCGTCTAAGATCGATACATTTATTTTCAAAAGTGTTTTCTACACTATGCACTAATAATAATAAAAGAGGAGTTTCACGTATGAAAGCATGTTTGGTTATCCTTAGACAAAACTCGCCCATCTGGTATGCACTTGCATTGTGTGATATGGGACGAGCTTATGATAGCTTCATATTCCAAAGTCATTGCGAATTTATATGCGCGGGTATTCACATGGAGTAAACCCATTCCACAGTAGCAGCGTGGTCCAGTGAATTTCCCAATTTTTAAATAAACCCAAAAATAACTGTTTTATGTTCTCACACCAGTCCCATGACTGACCTGGAGTTTATTGCTCCTTCCTAAACTCTAGGTGCCTACTAATTGTTCCACACAGGCAGCTAGTGGTTTAGTTTTGCAGTTATAGACCATCAGAGCAAGATTTTGAGCACTTTCTGAGTTGGAGCTTCGAGCTAAAGTTGGAATTTCCGCTGCCTCACATCGCTTCTTCCTCTAAGAGTATATTTATGTTTCCGCTGCTATATGTATGTAATTTTGATATTCTTTGTAACTCTGATGAAATATTGTATCATGATATAAAAAGTTCTGTTGTTTAGATCAGTATATGTTAGTACCCATAACTATTTGCCTTTGTGAACGGTTTAAGTTGGTTTAATTACCAGTGAGAACCGGGCAGAAAGTCGGGATGTTACAAAAACCATATATAACACTAAAATTATTTTGATTTAAATTTCTTATTTATATAATTTTGTTTATTTAAACTTTACCTTCATTTTTTCTTATGAAAACATCAGCGCACAAAAAAATTGCATAGTGCGTGCAAGTGTTTTCGCATCACAACAATTGCAGCCTATGCGAAACTCTAAAAATCTTTGCAAATACCTTGCAAATTATATGATAAAAATATTTGCAATGTTTAGCATATTATTTAACATGAAAACTATTGCAAACTTATGATATTCGAAAAGACTGGAGTTTATTTAACATAAATACTTTGCAAAATCTGTGTAGATGACATGATTCACAAAGATTGTGCAAACACTTGTAAAATTTGTAAACAATTCAAAAATTACTTAGATAATTACATCTGCAAGTTATTTGCAGATTACTTGACACTACAACATTTGCTTTACCAAAACATTTGAAAATATTTAGGGATTATTTAAATGAAAATATTTTCAGACATAATAGTATTTGTGATTTAATGATGAAAAAAAAATTAATTTTTGAGCCTATAACCTAGTCCAATGACCTTAAATATTTCCAATATTTAAAGCGTGATATCGTCGAGTAGATTTATCAGAATTTTATTTTGTTTTCGCCCTATTAGCGATCAATATTTAAATAAATTCTAAATTATGCAATCGCTAATACACAGGTTGTTACATATATGATGCTAAAGCCACTAGGATGACGCGAAGGCGCGAGCCTGTATGCTGATCCGAGGAAGTATGACTATGCTGATCTGAGACAATATAACCATGTCGATCTCGAGCAATGGTTAGGCGGACCTAGATTGAAGTTGTCCAAAACTTCTCATATCCATGAAATTCGTCGCTTCAACCTAACTTTTCCAAGTTCGTGTATGCTAGTGCTTGAATCCCAAGCAATCCAGTAATCAGTAATCCAAAGTGTGACGACCTTGTAAAAAAGCAGTTCAATAATTTGCATATCCAAAAAACATGCAAAGGTTTGCAAGTGGTCTGGCATGAAAATAATTGCAAAAATCTATTATTTTTTTTGCAAATTATAAGTAATTTTTGTTTGCGAAGGGCTTGCAGATTATTTAACATGAAAACAATTGCAAAGCTAAAGAAATTTGAAAGACATGGGCATTTATTTAACATAAAAACATATTTAAAGTTTGTGCACACAACAACATTAACAAAGATATTGCAAAAATCTGAAAATTTTGCAAAATACCTTGGAAATCGCTTAAATGAATACATTTGAAAATGCATTGTTTTTTATTTAACATGAAAACAAATGCAAATCTAAGGGCATGTTTGGTTACTTATTTTTAGAGTATTTTTAGTTTTTTGTTTTACAAAGTGATGAAACCTTGTTTGATCTACCACTTTACAAAATTCATTTTTAAAAGTAGCCACTTCTCAAAATGAATTTAACAAAGAGAATGGAAAATAGGCTTTTTTCCTAATTTTCAGCCCAAATTAAAAATACGAAAACCCAAAGCTGAATTATGAAAGAAACACGTTCAAAACCCAATTCATTTTCCATTGTCGTGAAATCTGAAATCGTATCACGAGCGAAATCGCCTTCTTCCTCGGATATCATCCCAAATTCATCCGATATCTGGTAATTTCGATTTTAATTCACAGTTACCAAGCATTCTTCAGACTAACAATATCTAGGGCTAAGCGCAAATGATTCGATGATCCCTTTTCTTTATTTTTGTGAATTAGGTTTTTTGCTTTTCATTGCTGATTAGGAGCAGAAATTATTTCTTGTCTACTTAATGAAAAATTTATATAATATTTTAGTTTGAACATCATTATTTTGAAATAGCCAAAATTCTAAGATGTAGAAAATAAATAGTGAGAGGAGCACAATCAGATAGAGAATGGTCATCTGACCATGTTTCTTTTTCCACTTTAAGTTGGAAAAGAACTACATCCTTCATAGTTTTCTAGGTTGCAAGTTTTATAAAAAGGGTTATAAAAGGGTTTCTAACTATTATGTGCATGCTACTACATTTTGTTCAGTATATCTCCTCTATACATCATTTTAAAAATAATTATCACTCTATCATTCATGACTATTTTTTGCCTAATGGGTCCAATATCCTAACATCCTTATTTATGCTAGAATTTCAAATTTGACATCCAAGCCATAGTCCATTGTAATAAACATACATGTAGCAGTTGACCATAAGGTTAACTATAGGGCTGGTTATTTTTCCGATGTTTTCCTTCCCCATATTTATGTGGGCTCTATAGGTATAAATGAATATGTTAGTTTGAGGTTCTTGTGTTTGGGTATATTATGCGAATATATTACATTATTACATGAATATATTAAGTGTATAACTGTATGTTACAACATTAAATGAGCCTATTAAGTGTATATTACGTGAATATATTACAAAAATATCATCAATTTAATTCTTTTTACATGCAATCTTCTATATGTTCAGTCAATCTTCTATACAAAAACATCATTAACTTATACACCATTTTATAGGTTCTCCATGTTGTATATGTTCTTTGCATTTTACACACTGTTATAATGTTCTGTGTTCTATTTATGTTAATTATGTTCTATGGTGTTCAATATATTCTGTCTAACTTCGGTTACAAGTATAAATCATGTGGCTTAAGGTTCATTTGGTTCTATATATTCACAATAAGAGGTTTATGTGAAACATTTTTTCACTTTAAAATACTAGAATATTCATCAGTAACCAAAAAATAAAAATGCGTAGATATATATGAATAAATGTGTGTTTCCACTATGTGGCCATCATCACATTGAGTTGTATTTGCATGTCCCCTAAACATAATTGTACGCCACACATGAAGAAGAAAAACATAAAAATAAGAGGCTTAGCAAATGTGCATGCCAAACTTATTTGGACACCTATTGAATGTAAAAGACACACGGACACCAAACCTAATAGGGTACCTGTGGAACGTAAAAGAAATTCAGGTGCTAAACCTAATCGGGTACATATGGAATGTAAAAGACATATGGATATCATATTCTATATACAGTGCTAGTTTACTTTACAAATACAATGTTATATTCAACCATCATTACAATGAATGAATGATAGTTAAAAGAATTCTTAGAATGTATGAAATTTAATGAACAATGGTTAAAAATATCATTTATACTTTTAATCGCATTAAAATATATAGGATGTACCATACGATAATCAATCTATCATTTGTAGTTTTAAATTAGTGCATTACAATGTATCAAATTTAATGAAATATGTTGAATGATAGTTAAAATATCATTTGTAGTTTTAAAGGGAATTATAGTATATCAAATGTGCCGAATGATAAGTAAAAATATCATTTCAATTTTAAAGTGCATTAGAACGTAGTGAATGTGCCGAATGATAATTAAAATAGTATAATGTTGTGTTTTAGTTCTGAAGTTCACTATCATGTTTTAAAGATTCAAAATGATTTTCTAATATAGTATTTTAATTACCAAGTCCATTATCATGTTTATAATATGCAAATATATAGTTTAATAACATGCCAAAAGGCTTACAAGAAATTCTCGGACAATGACATAAGACAATCATAGATCAATATGCATTGAAGAATGCATCTTAACTAATCGAAATGCATGAGGCTTAACCACTATCCATATAATTCTACACAGATGGGTGTAACATGTACAATATGACATAGTATCATTACTAACAACCATCACAACATTCATAACATCCATTCACCATCAAATAGCTTATACATCATAGTATATATGTATAAGTGTTTGGTAATTAACGCTTACACCTTGTTTAATGATTATTTAACTTTATATTCACATCAATCAACATAACATCTATATTAAACAAATATAAGTGCTCTTACCTTGGGGTTTCACTCCACCTAATCTTTACGGTAGAACTTCCTAGCAAACCCAGACTGCGCCGGACTGACTATCGCTCCTCAACGTCTTCTCTAACAATATTACTATTATATATAATAAGCATGTTAACTGCACTTTTAACTATTTTATTAATAAATATCACATAATGCATTTTTATCATTTAAAATATAAAGGTTTAAAATCTTATTATTACACACACACACACGTATATATCAAATTATATATGTGTGTGTGTATATATATAAACATCGACATGTATTTTCATAAATATGTTTATTTAAAATATACTTACCTACTGCTACATGCTTTCCCCATGAAATTGAAGAAACTATACTTCTAGCAATCGTAAATCGAATGTCGACCTCGGTCAACCCCACTTTGACCAATAAAGTCGTACATGAAAAAATAAGCTAAAGAAGCTATTGAGCTCCCATTAGACATCAAGATTGACATTTTTGGTTGACAAACTAAGTTGTAAATTGTAGAACTATGAGATACCTACATTTTGACTAGTTATGACTCTAATAGTGCAACCAGGTTGCATTTTTTTTAGATTAAATTTGGAAGTACAACCTGGTTGTAAACATAATAATGCAATCTCATTGCATTATTTCTTCCAAATATAAAAGTACAGGCGGGAGGCAATTCCCAATACAAAAGGAAAATGCCGTCAGGTTGCATTATTTCTTTTACAATGTAAAGTGCATCCCTGTTGCACTATCTCTTTTAGTACAAAAAAGTGCTACCATTATGTACTTTTACTTTAGATGAAGATGGTGCAACTGGATTGCACTTTTGATAGTAAAAGAAATAGTCCACCTGATTCCATTTTCCTTTTCTATTGGGAAATGTCTCCAGCTTTCACTTATATCATTGGAAGATATAGTGCAATGAAGTTGCACTATGCACTATTATGTTTAAACTATAAAGTGCAATCTAGTTGTACTTCCCAATACAAAAGGAAATTGCAATTAGGTTGACTATTTCTTTCACTATCAAATGTGCAATCTAGTTTGACCTACCTCAACAAAAGTAAAATGAAAATTTTCCTTCAATTTAACTTTTTTGTTGCTTTGACAACACCCTAAGTTTGGATTTGATTACCAAATCGAGCCAAATGTTATTGTCATGCCCTACCTTGAAACTCATATTAACAAAAAGCATTAACAAATAAGGTCGTCTTCTAACATGGAGAGTAGAGCTGGTTAGTTGCGAACATCCATGAGTTCATTACTGAAACATTTTCAAGCACATAAATACATTGCTTATTTTTTCCTCAAGAAGATCTACCCACTTAATTCTTGACTGGTTATATATTATGGTGGTAAGTAGATATATACAAACTGAATAAAAAAAATGGGAGCTAGCACAATGACAACTTAATGAGCAAATTAAGCAAGACATCAACTTAAAGAAAAGGCTTCAATTAAACACTCAACGAGATGTTTCTCGTTTCAAAGCCAATAAAAACACTCGACCTCCTCACAATGTTTTGGAAAGCTCCTCACCCCACGCTTTCCTTGGATACTGTAGCCATCGGAGGAGAATTAAGTTAAATGGTAATGGAATGACTATTACCATCAATGAGGGAAACACAACTCTTCCCTGTTGGTCCCTAACGATAATCCAGGGACAAGTACCCAACCCTCTGGATGACAGAATCCATCTTAGTTACATATATATATATATATATATATATATATATATATATTGGCAACACAATACATGTATGTGCACGCAAACCAATATGCACTTGCATGCTGGATACTTCTTCATGACGTCAATAGACAAAAATATATACATCGACCCACACGGTCGGAAAATCCAATTCAAAACAAAAAAATCTATATTTTGCATAGGCGTACCTTTTACAAGCGTTAATAAGCGATTAGCAATAAGTAATACATAAGTTTGCCTAACTCTTCAGCTAAACCCAAACTGGATTCAATTAGCTCCAGAATTCAATCAGTATAAGCTCTTGCATATGTTCTTAACACATATAGATTTCATTAGTTTCATAATCATTCTAATTGGATTCAAACATTCAAATCATCCATTCCAACCAATTTTTATATACCATCCAATTCTCGTGGAATTCTATTGTAAGACAAAGCTTTGATTTGATGGGAGAAGGCTATGATGGGAACTCCAGAGGGAAATTTCACTTGGGATCACCTTAAAGAAGTCTTTGAAGAAAGATTCATCCCATCCAATGTAATAGCCCATTCGTATTATTAGTTCTATAATCTGAAAAAAGGGGACATGAATATTCAGGAATATCTGAGTAAGTTTAATGAGATCGGGCCAGAGTCGGTTCAAGTTCCGGTTAAAAAGAACGTAAGATTTATCGATGATCTGCAGAAAAGGTACAAATGTAGGGTAACTGCTTATGTAAAGCTTTCGTTTGCGAAAATGGTGGAATGGCAAGCCGCTATGAGTCTATAGACAAGAAAAATGCCTTAGAAGACAAATAAAAAGGCAATTCTGGAAAGAAGAGGAAGTTTAGAAATAAGAAACTGGAAGCAAGTACTAAAGGGAATAAATCTAAAGAGGATTGGCTAAAGAACACCGTATGTTTCAATTGTAATAAAAAGTGGCACTTTTCAGCAGACTATAGACTTCCAAGGAGGCAAAAGTAAAATAAATCTGCACCCAGCAGGAAGTCTCGGGATACCAGGGAGTGTACAACTACTACAAGATTGGCCATATAAAACAAAATTGTCCGCTATTGAAGAAGTTAGGTGGCCCATGTTTACAACTTGGAAAATGTTCCAGCAACCTCAGTTGGTAGGAGAGGGATGGAAGTTCTAGAAGGTGCACTTTCCGTTAAAAATATTCCAATTAAAGTATTATTTAATACTGGTGCATCACAAAGTTTTATATCAAATAAGATGGCTAAAGAACTAAAAATAGAACTCAAGTATATTGAAGAACCCATTTCTGTTAGGAATCCGATAGGAGGCTCCATCAATCTTTGTTATACTGTAGAGTGCCCACCTCTTTTTCCCTATGGTTCAACTGTCCTGCATTTCACTAAATTTGACATTATACTTTGGACGGATTGGCTGACCCAATACAAAGCAAATGTTAAATGTGCCGAAAGAATCGTTAGGGTAAAAACAAAATTCGAAAATTTTAGAGAAATACCATGTGAAGGACCAGGTCTAAATAGAGATAAATTTTGGTATGTTCTGGATGTTTCCATCACCCCCTAGTAACCACCCGGTTGTTAAAGGATTTATGGATATGTTTTAAGAAGTATAGAGTCTTCCTTCATGGAGGGAGAATGACTTCAGAATTATTTGGTTCCGAATGCGGGGCCAATTGTTCTAACACCCAAGAAAATTAATGAAAATAAACTAAAGAATACTTAATTTAATGTTGGGAATTAAGTAAAACGGACTGTACCATTGCATTCTTCTTGGAATTCTGGTTCAGATAGAATCCGAATTTGCGTAAAATGGACATTGTATAAAGAAGATATTAAGGTTAGAAGTTAGTATACATATAAGGAGAATATATATAAACAAAACAAACTTGAAATTCGAAATAAATCAAATTTTACGAGCGAGAAACAATGCGGTAATAAGACCCGTTAGGGGTCGACCCATGCCCCAAGGGGGTCAATCTATGGGTTGACCTACTCAAGGGTGTGTCGACCCTAGGTGGGTCGACCCACCCCAGATCCGTACCTTTGTAACCTGTTTAATCTGTTGGGGTTAAGTAAACCTGTTTAATCTGTTGGGGTTGTATGGAGACTGTTAACCCATGAAAACTTAACCTGTTGAATTTGTGGGGGTTACGCTATAAGAATTAATCTATGGAAATCCTAGTTGATTGGGGACACAAGTTTAGGGGTTTGACTTGTGTTATCTGTTGTGTGGGATCCAGATTAGTCAGTAATCCATTCTGGTATTAAATGGTGACTATGCACTAGGTAGGGGTCAGGGCACGCTTGCTGGGCTAATTGTAAGAGGTTCATCTAGGAAGGGGTGTTTGATGGCGCATTCCAATGGGTTCATGTGCGTGTATGGATCTGTCCTGCCTAGGAAAATAATCCATTGTAGCACCTGTAATTAGGTTTGTGTCCTTCTGTAGGTTGCATCCTTAGGAAGTAATACACCTTACTGTGGGCTGGCATAGGGTATTTACATGTTAGGGAGATGATCGCTTGGGGTAGTAATTAGGGTACATCTAGTCCTGCCTATTTAGGTACATGTTATTTTTGTTTGGGATAACACCCGTTATTTCTGTTGGGGTACCTGTTATTTCTGTTTTGGGGTAAAACCTATTACTAGAAGTACACCTAAGTCTACCATTATATTTCTATTGGGATCATTCTTTTTTTGTTAAGTAATTGGAAAACACTTAATCGTTATACTAGTATTGGTGCAGAGAAAGCAGTTGAGAAACATAGTTAATCCTGTTTATTCTGTTTATCATGTCCATCCTGTTTGTACCTGTTATATATTACAATTATCTCTCATCTAGTTTATTTTACTTTCTTGATACTTTTATTTCTTTATATGTTAAAAGTTAATGGACTCGCCAGACTTTATGTTTGACCCGTTTTGTTCCCTTTTCCCTCTTTCCTTTCCCCCCTAAGTTCTCAGGGTGGGAACGCTCAGGCATGATTAGGACTTTCTCTCTCTTCTGTTTCTGCATGGATCTGCTTTGATGTATCGCTTTGACTACTTGTCTACTTGTTTATGGCTACTTATGGGGATTGCAATTTTTCATTTCTTCACTCTGATGGTCTTTAGCGCAAGATAGATGTTTTTATTTGATGTATTTTGTTCCAGTATTTTAGTCTGATGTTGTAACTAGATTTTGAGATCATAATGTTTTCTACTTGTTCTCCATGTCACATTTCCTGCCGACCCATCTCCGATCGAACCTTATTCTGACCGTCCCATAGCCTGAATAGACCCGATATGTCCACAAATTTGATCGAAACTTCATCAAACGATTATATCAATGAAATCAACTCATCCGGTACATCCATTTCAACCACAAACATGCTATGAGATCACTAACAACTTGAATATTGTAATTATCATCGATAATTATAAAGAAATCACCAAAATCATGGTAAATGAATATATGAACAAAACATTGGATCTAACTTGCATGAACATACAAAAATATATGAAAATTACCAGTTTAAATTTGCTAAATTAGATCATATGGCGATTCATATGAAAATAGACTAACCATGATGTAGATCTGAGGAAAATGACTTGAATTTGATGAAAAAAAAGATCAACCACTCATATACTTAATTGAATCCATGTGAGAGATGTATATCACTCACCTAATTCTCCAAAACAACCCAAAAACGATGAAATATGATTCCGAACAGCGAAGAATTTGATCCAAACTCTTCAATTCGATGATCTCTCCCTTTGATTTGTGTAGGTCTAGCTCCAAATGTTGTAGATCTTTGATTGTCTAAGCTTTAATGGGGAAAAGGTGAAAATAATGGAGAAATGGAGGAGCTCTCACTCTTTCAAATGAGAAAATGGAGAAACTAAACTATTCTCCATGCCTCCTACCCTCATTTATATCCTCCACAAGCCCAATAATGTGCATCCCCAAATCAACCCATTGTGGCTTACCAAACATGAAAAACCAACTGTTAAACCTTAGAACAACGATTCCTCCCAAACCGTTGAGCCAAATCTTTAATATGACCACTCTATGGAAAAGGAAACATCATTTCCTTTCCAATGGCATAGGTCTCAACACCTGATTCGACCTGAGTCAAAAGTTATGCCCTGTACAAGACTGGTAGAGGTAAAATGGTCTCAAACACAATTGACAAAAATTATGGACATGTCTCACATCCCCATAAACAACATATTAAAATATAAGAATGATCCAACCCTCAGGGAATAAAATAAAAATATTTTACGATCTCCGATATGTAAAATGCGGGTTGTTACATTCTCCCTCCTTAGGAATTTCGGCCTCGAAATTCCAGCAAACACAAGCAACCATAACAATTCTGCATGCCTATCACTCATGTGCAGCCAATTCTATCATCCAAACTAGCAGCCATCAGACATGCATCCATATCCCTATCCTAGCACGCAGAATTCGGAAAACAACCATAGCACAAGTTAGAATGATGTAAGGCGGTATGATACTAATGGGTCATACCAACGAAAAGTTCTGGATGGGTCGCCTTCATGCTCTCTTCCGTCTCTCATGTACAATCGTCGTCATCCTCGCTCCATTGTACCTTGACTAGCTTAACCGTCTTCCTCCTAACTTGTTCCATGTCATTCCTTATAACACGAAGCTGGTTATGAGGTCTTGCATCTGCGGTCTCTACTTCTAGGTCTTCATACTGCTCTGGAGATGCCACAACATTCGAGTCATGCACGAACTTCCATGGAAATGACACATGGAAAACATCATGCACACTCGACATCTTCTCAGGTAACTCCAATCTATATGCGAACTTTCCAATTCGCTCGACTATCGGAAATGGTCCAACGAACCTTGGAGCTAACTTTCCTTTATTTTCAAATTGAACCACATGCTTCAACAGCAAATTCGTCATGAAAACTATATCACCAACGCCGAGTTTCAAATCTTTTCAATGCTTATTAGCATAACTCTTCTGACGATCTTGCGCTGCCTTCATTTGTTCTCGAACAATCTCGATACAATCCGAGATCTCTCTAATCATCTCAGGCCCAAGTATCAACTTATCTCCAGTTTCTAACCAACAAGCTAGAGAATTACATGGACTTCCATACAACACCTCGTATGGAGCCATTCCAATGCTCGACTGGTAGCTATTATTATATGCAAACTCAACAAGATGTAGATAGTCTTCCCACGATCCTCCGAAGTCTAATACACAAGCCCTTAGGAGATCTTCCAAAACTCGGTTAACCCTCTTGGTTTGACCATCAGTTTGGGGATGATAAGCCATATTTAAACACAACTTGTTCCCAAAGCTGCCTGCAAACCCTTCCAAAATCCACTCGTGAATAACGGATCTCAGTCACTCGCTATGCTCTTTGGAATACCATGGAATCGAACTATCCATTTCACATAAAGCTCGGCCAATTTTGATGTTGTTCTAGTCGACTTGGAAGGAATGAACTTTGCACTTTTGATCAAGCGATCCACAATGACCCGAATTCCTTCGTTTCCTGCCCTAGTTTAGGTAGTCCATCAATAAGGTCCATCGATATATGCTCCCACTTCCACGTAGGAACTTCCAATGGCTGAAGCAAACCACTCAGCTTCTTCTGTTCAACTTTCACCAACTGACAATTCATGCACTTGGAAATAAACTTTCCAATATCTTGTTTCATCCCCTCTAAGTAGTAGATTCACTTCATGTCCTGATACATCTTATTACCACCGGGATGAATCGTCAACTTCGAGCGATGACATTATCTCAGAACCTCACCTCTCAATCCGTCAATATCAGGAACAGCTAATCGCCCTTGCTTTCGAAGCTAACCTTCTTGATCTACTTCAAATTCTTTATTCCCTGGTTCTAGCTTCTGAATGAACTCAACAAGCTTCACATCTCGCTTTTGGCTCTTGCCAATCCTTTCGATAAGAGTAGGTCTTACCGATAAGCTTGCCAACATTTTAGGTTCCAACTCACACCTTGGTCTAAAATCAAACCTTGCCAAATACTCGAGGATCTTCTGTTCCAAAAACATCGCTCCTAAACTTGTGTGTCCTCGACTCAATGCATCTACAACTGCGTTACCCTTGCCTGAAGTATAGTCTTTACCAAAATCATATGATGCCAGAAACTCTAATCACCGTTGCTGCCGAAGATTCAAATCCATTTGGGAGAAAATATACTTTAATGACTTGTGATCCGTGAACAAATCGAATCGGACTCCCAACAGGTAATGCCTCCATATCTTCAGAGCAAAAACAATTGCTGCGAACTCCAAATCATGAGTTGGGTAATTTCTCTCATGCGGCTTCAGCTGTCGACTCATGTAGGCCACAACTTATCCTTCTACATTAGCACTGCTCCAAGTCCAGTGCCACATGCATCAGTATACACAATCATCTCTTTATTCCGACTTGGAATTGTCAACACAAGAGCACTCGACAGCCTCTCCTTTAGGATTCCAAAAGCCTGCTCACACTTTGCATCTTATGTGAACATTTGGTTCTTGTTTGTCAATCCTGTCAAAGGTGCAACAATCTTCGAGAAATCCTTGATAAAACATCGGTAATAACCAGCCAACCCAAGGAAACTTCTCACATCTATCGCATTCTTGGGCCTATCCAGTCCTGGATTGCCGCCACTTTAGCGGGGCCAACCGTTGTCCCATTACCAAAAACAAGATGGCCTAAGAATCCCACTTCGCTCTTCCAGTAGTGACACTTCAAAAACATATCTCAGCTGATGCTTCTGCAAGATTTCCAACACAAAGTGTGTCTTGTGCTCTTCCTCGTTTCGGGAGTAAACTAGAATATCATCCACGAACACAAGCACGAACTTGTTCAACTGATCTCTAAACAGCCTATTTATAAGATCCATAAAATACGCTAGTGCGTTAGTTAACCCAAATGGCATCAAAAACCATTCGAAGAAACCGTATGGTGTCCTAAAAGTAGTCTTCGATACACTATCCTTTGCCACCCTTAACTGGTGAAACCCTATTGCCAAATCCATTTGAGAAAACACTTTGGCCTCGTGAAGCTGATTGAACAAGTCATCTATCCTTGGCAATGGATACTTGTTCTTCTTGGTCACCTTGTTCAGTTCACGATAGTCCATACAAAATCTTAACGAGCCATCTGCCTTAGTTGCAAACACAACTGGTGCCCCCCCCCCCCCCCGTTCGGAAACACTTCTCCGAATGAATCCCTTTCCTAGAAGGTCATGAACTTGCACCTCCAACTCTCGTTGTTCCTTAGGCGCCATCCGCCTAAGAGGCATAACGATTGATATAGCACCATCGACCAAATAGATCCTAAACTCAATCTAACGATGCGGCTGCAACCCTTTGACTTCGTCAAAGACATTCTCATACTCATCAGTGATCAACACAGATGACAAGTCTTCCTGTGGAATCACAAGCGAATATAGATAGCTCACGAAGACCCCATCTTCAGGCTTACATCTAATCAACCCCTTTCTCCCTTATACATCCCCGACCCTCACCTCTAGCTTCCTGCAATTCACTCTTGCCGCATACCTCTTGAGCCAATCCATGCCCAAGATGATCCCAAACCCAATGAAGTTAAACACAAATCAATCACACACAAAAGAGCAACCATGACTCGACAACACTAGACCACGACACAACATGCACAAACTGGGCGAACCCTCAACTGGATTAGTCACGATCAATGGTTTATCACAAATCTCCGGTTCCAAACCCAAGCGGCACACAAGCTCATTACAGATGAAAGATTGTGATGCTCCAGTATCGAACAACACACGAACTGAAACACCATTAACTGAAAGAGTACCTTGAACGACGACACCTTTCTCTTCTCCTCTACAGTAGGAGCTCTTGATGAAGATGGTATAGCTTCCAAAGCATATGCCTTACCTTCTTTCCCTTAGCTGATTCTGGACAATCTTTATTCTCATGCCCAGGCTTTCCATACTTGAAGCACTTCTTCTTGGCTTTGGTATTTTTGCACTCATTCGTGTAATGACCCTTCTGTTGGCAGTTAAAGCAAACCACCTCACTCTTTGGCTTCTTCTGACAATCCCTTCCTTTATGTTGTTGCTGCTTCTTCTTCTTATTATTACCACCTTAATGTGGTTTCTGAGCTTCCTTAGTTGCAACGACAACATTTGCTTCCTTAGGAAACAATCTCTCATGGTGAAAAGATTTTTCCACAATATTATCATATGGATCGTCAAGATGATCCACCAACGACCTTCCAATATAGGTATCCAAACCTATAACAAACTTCTCGTTCTTCTGATGGGGTGAGCTAATGTATGAATGAGCATATCTGGAAAAGGCCTTGATATCAGAAACATAATCAATCACATAACGACCATTTTGTTTCAGCTCTACAAACTTCATGAACAAAGCTGACTTCTGAGCAGTGGATATAAACTTTGCTTCAAACTTAGCCTGGAATTTCTCCCATGAAATCTCCTCTTCTGGAGTTTTAAGTGTAACCGAATTCCACCACATGGCCCTGCACTGCAACTGCCTTGACACAAGCTTTCTCTTAGTTGCTTCCTCCAACCCACGTCTCCAAAAATACGAACATAAGAATCCATCCACCTCTAAACCTCTTCAGTTGGCTCAGTTCCTTTGAATGGTTTCCCTCCTAGAGATGTACAATCTTTGCACAGCTTCGCAAAATCCACAACCCTAAGCAACTAAACACCTACATCTATCGTGGCTGCCACTGGAGCGGGTACCCTTCGCATGAATGCTTCCATCGTGGTCTCAAACGTGGTTATGTAATATGGTGCACTGCCATTTCCCCCTCTTGGCAAAGCCCCCTCCAGGAACAACCCCCTCCCAAGTAGTATGTCTTGAAGCACGTCGACTCATTCTAAATCCGCAAATTAGAATGAGTATCCACTTATAAGAAAAAAGAAGTGCAAACGCTACTTTACTATATAATATCATATAGTATACATCCAACTTGAATCTACAAATACGTCTCTTATACGAAACTACGTATTTGAACTTTGTCTCTGATACCAAATGTGACGACTGCCCACAACCCCTACACTAAATAAGAGGAATAATGCGCTGAAAGGCGTGCCAGGCAGCTATGGACGATCATCAAGGTATGATAACACAAGCGGAACATGTCGTAAGACTCACAGTGCAAGGATAAAATATAATATAACATATACAACATGTAGAAATAGTGGAGCATCATATAACAAACTTTTGAAAACTTTCATAACATTCTGAAAGGTTATCCGTACATCATAGGAATATCAAAGTCTAACATGAAGCCTCACTACAACACTCAGAGAGCAACTCAAACAGCAGAAATATAAATACTGGATAGTAATAAAACTGGTATGTAAGCGTCTAGCTCGCCATCGATCAACATCATCGTCTCACCAAACTATCACCAGTCACCTGCTACTCAGTTTTCCCATCCAAAACTGAATGAACAACCCAAGGTAATAAGAGGGGAACATAAAATATTGAGTCAGACAACAATCTTAATGAGCAATAAAATAACTATCTAACATCATCAATAAAGTATATGAGAATGGATAGATAAACATACTAATCTACCCATAACACCAGAGAAGAACTCAACCCTATCTTCCCCATATTGGACAGTGTTATACTTTACATTAAACATTTCAACCATTCATCCATGGAAACCAGAACAACCATTTATTCATGGCAATCAGGAACAACCATCAATAGCACTCATAGCATCAAGATTGTAGATCTCATGTAAACCATCCTAATCAAATTCAACATCCCTCAAGCACAAGCCCATAGGCCTAAACCAATATCAGACAAGCACCCAAGGAACATCCCCTTCGACGTTGAATAATCTACATGAGGTGGTACAAACAAAACATCCAGCTTGCATGACAAACTTTGGCTATCACCGCCAAACCTGCTTCGAAACTATTGTTAATCATATGACGGCCAACCTTGCCATATGTCAAGGGCTAATGGTAAGCCCGTTTCCAGCATAAACTCCATACGCCTTACAACGATACGCATGTTTGTCCAACCTTGAAAACTAGGCCTTTCAACGATACCCAAGGTACTCGACCAGCAACCTTTCGGTCTTTTAGGTGCCCCTATTGTACCCCTGCTTCGAGCCTGCTAGAACTTATGACAGCGATAATCTCTCGGCCTTCGCATCTCTAGTCATCCAATCCGATGACTTTTCATAGCTCAAGAAACCATTATCCGCCAACTCACGACCTTTGAGTTGTCATCTCATTCGTTGTTCCATACCGATCAACGAACACATTCAACACTTCGAATATTCCCACTTGAATTCCCCTCCAAATCACAACATCACTGAACCAAATAACATTGATATATGATTCAACACCATTCATAACATTACGTCCATTTGCTATGAAATAAACCAAAGCGTTTATGCCCCTCAACCATAACATTTAGGGCCCACTGCACTGCGGCACAGGTTCGGAAATGACCCAGTGCGACTGACCTAACCTCTTGGAGCTGACCGACCCATCATATATTTGACGGACCCACCCATCATATATGTGACCGACCCACCCATGCAGACCGATCCACTTCGACCGACCCATAGTTGAAGATTTACGACCGACCCATCTCCATCAGCATCAACCGGTCCACCCATTTCTTAGATAGAAAGTCAGGCCGACCCATACAATCTGACTGATCCATACTACACCGGCCGACCGATCCATCACATGCCACTACGATCGATCCATAGCTTGTCTTGTTCTCCAAGTCACATTTCCTGCTGACCCATCTCTGGCCGAACCTTAATCTGACCGACCTATAGCCTTAACAGACTTGATCCATCCACAAACTTGATCGAAACTTCATCAAACGATTATATCGTTGAAATCAACTCATCCAATACATTCATTTCAACCATGAACATGCTATGAGATCATTACCAACTTGAAAATAATAATTATCGTCGATAATAATGAAGAATTCACCAAAATCATGGTAAACGAATATAGGAACAAAATAACGGATCTAACTTGCATGAACATATGAAAATATATGAAAATTACCGGTTTAAAGTTGCTAAATTAGATCCTATGGTGATTCATATGAAAATATACTTACCATGATGTAGATCTAAGGAAAACGACTTGAATTTGATGAAAAACAAGATAAAACACTCATATACTTGATTGAATCCGTGTGAGAGATGCATATCACTCACTAATTCTCCAAAACAACCCAAAAACAATGAATTATGATTCCGGAGAGCGAAGAATTTGATCCAAACACTTTAATTTGATGATCTCTCCCTTTGATTTGTGTAGATCTAGCTCCAAATGTTGTAAATCTTCGATTCTCTAAGCTTTAATGGTGGAAAGGTGAAAAGAATGGAGAAATGGAGGATCTCTCACTCTTTCAAATGAGAAAATGGAGAAAGTAAATTATTCTCCGTGCCTCCTACCCTCTATTTATAGCCTCCACCAGCCCACTAATGGGCCTCCCCAAATCAACCCATTGTGGCTTACCAAACCTGAATAACCAACTATTAAACCTTAAAACAGCGATTCCTCCCAAACCGTTGAGCCAAATCTTTAATGTGACCACTCTATGGAAAGGGAAACATCATTTCCTTTCCAATGGCAGAAGTCTCAACACCTGATTCGACCTGAGTCAAAAGTTATGCCTTGTATAAGACTAACAGGGGTCAAATCGTCATAAACAAAATTGGTAAAAATTATGGACATGTCCCACATCCCCATAAACAACATATTAAAATATGAGAATGATCCCACCCTCAGGGAATAAAATAAAAATATTTTACGATCCTCCGATATGTAAAATGTGGGTTGTTACATTCTTCCCCCTTAAGAATTTCGACCCCGAAATTCCTACGAACTCAAGCAACCACAACAATTCTACATGCCTTTCACTCATGTGCAGCCAATTCTATCATCCAAACAAGCAGCCATCAGAGACCATGCATCCATATCCCTATCCTAACACGTGGAATTCTGAAAACAACCATAGCACAAGTTAGAATGATGTAAGGCGGTACGATACTAACGGGTCATACCGGCGAAAAGTTCCGGATGGGTCGCCATCATACTCTCTTCCGTCTCACATGTACAATCGTCGCCATCCTCACTCCATTGTACCTTAACTAGCTTAATCGTCTTCCTCCTAAGATGTTTCGTGTCATTCCCCACAACAGAAAGCGGCTTACGAGGTCTCGCATCTTCGGTCTCTACTTCTAGGTCTTCATACTGCTCTGGAGATGCCACAACATTCGAATCATGCATGAACTTCCGTGGAAACGACACATGGAAAACATCATGCACATTTGACATCCTCTCAGGTAACTCCAACCTATATGCGAGCTTTCCAATTCGCTCAACTATTGGAAATGGTCCAACGAACCTTGGAGCTAACTTTCCTATTTTTTCAAATCGAACCATATGCTTCAACAGCAAAATCTTCATGAAAACCATATCTCCAACGCCGAATTTCAATTTCGACGCTTATCAGCATAACTCTTCCGACGATCTTGGGCTGCCTTCACTCATTGCCGAACGATCTCGATACAATCCGAGGTCTCTCTAATCAATTCAGGCCCAAGTATCAACTTATCTCTAGTTTCTAACCAACAAGCTGGAGAATTACATGGTCTTCCATACAACGCCTCGTATGGAGCCATCTTAATGCTTGATTGGTAGCTATTATTATATGCAAAATCAAATAGATGTAGATGGTCTTCTCATAATCCTCCGAAGTCCGACACTCAATCCCTTAGGAGATCTTCCAAAACTCGGTTAACCCTCTTGGTTTGACCATCAGTTTGGGGATGATAAGACGCACTTAAACACAACTCGGTACTTCTTACATACCACATCGTAAGCATGCTTCAACCTCCCTTTTGCACCCCCTTGCTTCTTACTATTATAAATAGTTATGAAGCATATATGACTTGTAACTAGCTCACTATCGTATTCCACTCTATGCTGCCCTAGCTATGCATTTAGTTGTCTATCCTATGAACATTTTATCTCCTAGGCATCAGATAAATAGTCATGCATGTATGGTAGCTCTAGGTCAACATCGTAGGGTATATCCTTGTATGAAGCAATGAAATGTGAACGATTGTCTTCATTTGTTGCATTCTTTATTTTTGTGCAGTCTGGCCAATTGTTTCTCTGATTTGTAGGTTTGGGAACTGTCCTTACCCATGAATGAAAAGTTGGTGTGGCGATGAACGAATTGTCTTATGCATTGGAACGATGATGGCCAATATATATATATATATATATATATATATATATATATATATATATAGAATTTGAAGTGCAGTAACCATAACAGTTGTAAAATAATTTTGATAGCAGTGGAAAATATAAATCACACAGTCGATTTATAATGGTTCGAACTTACCGTCCTACATCCAGTCCCGAAGCTCCTCTTCGTCTTTTTAAAAATAAAAACAACCATCACCTCACCCAAAGGAACAAATTTACAAACACCACTTGATTTCATGGGCCACAAGCTTACCCACTTGATTTCACGGGCCATAAGCTTACCCACTTGATTTGAAAGGGCTACAAGCTTACCCACTTGATTTGAATGGACTACAAGCTTACCCACTTGATTTGAACGGGCTACAGGCTCACCGAAATTTCTAATACAACGTAAGTAGATAACTGACTGTATATTGTGTCTTCAATACAAGAAGTAGTCGCAGTGTAGTACAACTTCTAAAACGTTCAACAATAATGATGCAGATTGAGTGCGAAGAGGCTAGAAAGTGAATTTTGATCAAATTTGAATATTTGTGGAGTGATATAGCATTGGTCTAGTATTTGCTTTAAAATAAATATAGAATTAAATATTTGGTTGCAATACTAGAGAGAATTGGAAAGGAGTATTCTCATCTTTGATTTAGGAATGATGTGAGGCTTATATATGAGTGATGAAATGCCATCAAATAGTCAATGCCTTTCAGTAATTTCCCCAAGAGAAGATGCATCCATCAGTAGTGTGTAATTGGTTGCATAGGTGCTTGGATGGTCAATGGATTTGGCTTTTGAATCGTTAATGTAAAAAAGACATCTCATTTTAGATCGCAAGGGTTGAGTAGGCGGGTTAGTATGTTAGTCACTTGCCAACCAGTGGTACTGGGTTCGATCCTTGGTTATGACATTTTCTTTTTCATCATTCTGCCTTTAGTGTGTGTTTAAGTAATTAGTTGTTGTGCCTTATCACCAATAAATCCATTGACTGGTTAGTAAAGAAGCGTGGCTTCCAACTGAATAGATGAGAGTTTGAATCTCGTTGTGCGCATTTCCCATTTTTGAATATCTAATTTCTGCGGGAAGTTAAAAATATGGACTTTGCATTATCTTCGAAAATGTTGCGTAACCTAGATGGTTAGGCATGTGTTTAGCGTCCTGGAGATCCAGGTTCCAGACTTGTTGACAATATTTTTGAATTCTTGAGTTTTGTATAATTTGCATTGTATTTTCAATCCAAATTCCATGTGCTTTCCTTCTTATAGCGCGTAGGTTCAATTCCTACTACTACCAACACTTGATTTTGTCAATTTCTTCTTTGATGTTAAACCTTGTCATCCTCACATTGACATTCCTTTTATGTTTTCCAAACTCTTGGTGCTTCACAAGTTCTTAGTTTTTTAATTTTATTCACCATTATCACTTGTTTAAAATTTAATGTTCACCGTATAGTTGTTGTCTGCTGCATCTGTAATTCACTTAACAAATACATTAGTAACATTATAGTTGTTATAATCAAAACACAAAAATCGTGTTTTCAACAATGAAGTCGGGTACAGTTTAGGCTTCAAAGTCTGGGGCATCTTCACTATTTTACTGGTTTTAGGAAAGTCGACTGTTTCAGCTGCAGTAAGTTTGATGCATTTTTCGTCCATGGCACCACAGTCGCTTTGGCATGAACTACTTAGGCATAGCTGATCCTTCCTAGATTCTCGCTTAATATGTTATTGAAGAGGGCTGCAATATCCAGTTTCATTCAAAACTTGCATCTCATATTAGATTCAAAAATTAATAGATCTCTTATATGTTATAATTTTCTTTATTCTTCGATTTTTCATGACTAGCGATGTACAATTCAATTGAATAGCCCTAGGATCACCAATCCTGAATATTTCACAAACAAAAGGGAGAAACTTAATATGATCTATTGTTTAAGATGATGTACTTTGATTAGCAACAGAAGTAGTAATGACTGATATTTTTTTCTTTGACTTCTAATGTTTACTCTTCTTCTCAGAATTCGGTTTCTCTCTCTTACCCTATTTCCTTATGTGTTTCTTTGATGGAGAAGAATACAACTCTTTTTTTTAGGGAGAGAAAGGACCCAATCCTTTATATAACATTTAACTCTAAATCTGGTAAGTCCATCATATACCAATTCAACGCTTAAAATTAATCATAGACCTAACGTTCTAAATATGAACGGTCTATTTGTGTTCTAATTAATTGAGTCATATTAAGATTAGAAACCACATAATGAAAAATGAAATGTTCTATTTATGACCCAATCAATAGGGTCACATTAAGATTAGAAACCACGTAATGGAAAATGAAACGTTCTATTTATGACCCAATTAAGAGGGTCACATTCTCCCACTTGACCCTATTATTCATAATATCAAGCATTGAACATCATGCTATGATAAATTGCTGAGAGTTATGGCGGTTATGCATTATTAATTCAATGCATTCCCTTCCATATACTACAATACCAGCGATCCATCAATTTGCACTCATAATTTATATAAAACAACATAATGGTATGCTTAATGTCTTATATCATAATGATTAAACCTAATATCTTTATAGGACTCTTTCTTGTTTAAAATTACATAAAGTACGTACTACCACATTAAAACAAGAGACACATAATTGTATATCAGAAATGCATAAAGCTCAGAATGTCACACATAAATCATTATTAATACAACCAAGACCCATTCTTTGAACATGTTCCTCAAATTGTTTTGGCTGCAACCCTTTCGTCAAAGGGTCTGCAATCATAAGTTCTGTCTTGATGTGCTTGATTGGCACTATTTGTTTCTAAACCTCATTTTTCACAACAAGATACCTTAGTTCCATATGTTTGTTACCTTTAGAGTACTTGTCGTTCATTGAGAGAAACACTGCTGCAGAGTTATCACAGTAAATTTTCAGCGGCTTGCTAATGGTGTTGATAACCGCAAATCCTGGAATAAGTTTCCGCAACCATAATGCATGAATTATGGCTTCATAACATGCCACAAATTATGCCTCCATAGTAGATCAAGCAAAGATAGTTTGTTTCACAGTTTTCCATGATATGGAAATTTGAGAAAACATAAACAGGTAACCAAAAGTCATTTTTCTAGTATCGATGCATCCAGCAAAATTTGAATCGCTATATCCAGTTTTCTCCAATTCATTGAATCCATCACACATGAGCAAGTAATTTTTCGTGTCTTGTAAGCATCTCAAAACTTTCTTTCCAGCTTTCCAATATTCCTTTCCTGGATTACTTTGATACCTCCCTAACATACCGACAATAAAACTGATATATGGTCTAGTACAGGTTTGAGCATACATTAGGTTACCCACTGCAGATGCATATGGAATTGATTCCATTTCCTTTCGTTCAACATCATTCTTAGGACATTACATGAGATTGAATTTTTCACCTTTATGTACAGGAACCTTCCCAAGCGAACATTTACTCATTCCAAATCTCTCTGGAATCCTTTTAATATATCCTTTTTCAGACAATCCTAATATTCTTTGTGATCGATCATGAAATATTTCTATTCCAATCACATAGTTGCCCCTCTCATATCTTTCATTTCAAAGTTCATTAAAAAAAATTCTTAGTCTCATGCAATATGCTTAAATTATTTGCAGCAAGAAAGATGTCATCAACATAAAAGACTAGATAAATAAACTTGCTCCTACTAATCTTTTGGTATAAACAGTGATCTACCGTATTTTCCTTAAAACCAAATGACGTAATGATGGTACTGAACTTAATATACCATTGTCGGGATGCTTGTTTAACTCCATATATTGATTTCTTATGTTTACACACCAACTGTTCTTAACCTTATACAGAAAAACTTCAGGTTGATCCATATGAACTTCTTCATCAAGATCTCCATTCAGTAAGGTTGTTTTCACATCCATTTGATGCAATTCCAAATCATAATGAGCTACTAATGCCATTATAATTCTTAGTGAGTCCTTTTTCAAAATAGAAGAAAATGTCTCCTTGTAGTAAACACCATCTTTCTGAGTGTAACCCTTAACAACAAGTCTAGCTTTATACCATTCGATATTACCATTAGAGTCATGTTTGGTTTTAAAAACATACTAGCATTCGACTCTTTTACAACCATGTGGTAACTCAACGAGATCCCAAACTTCATTCTGTTGCATGGATTTCATTTCTTATTTCGTGGCATTAATCCATTCCTTTGTCTATTTACTTTCTATAGCATGTGAAAACGAAATCGTGTCCTTATTGATTCCTATATCATAATCTGATTCTTGCATATAAACCACATAATCAATAGAAATGGTTAACCTACGATCTCTTTGAGATCTTCTTGATGCTACTTGTTCTGGTTCATGCGTATCAACATTACGTAAGTCATTTCCTTCAGGAAGTACTTCTTTATTTATATTTTGTTCATCATCATACTGTTCTTCAACAGCTGGAACAACTTTTGGAGTAATAGTAGATGGAGGAACTATTTTAGGCAGTGTAACATTTACTCCTGTTTCCTTTATTTTTACTATTTCTTTTTTAGTACTCCTACTGACTTCACCAATCTCAATGAATCTAGCATTACCAGTTTCTACAATTCTTGGACTATGATTAGGAGAGCAAAACACATACCCTTTCGATTTTTCAGGGCAATCTAAGAAGTACCCACTAACCATTCGAGAATCTAATTTCTTTTCATGTGGATTAAAAATTCTCGCTTCCGCTGTACAACCCCAAACATGCAGGTGCCTTCAGCTAGGTTTCCTGTTAGTCCATGATTCAAAAGGAGTCTTTTGAATAACTTTATTAGGAACCATATTCAATAAATAATTAGTGGTTTTGAGAGCATACGACCACAAATTCTTAGATAGTGTAGAATCTGGCATCATACTCCTAATTATATCTATTAACGTCCTATTGCGCCTTTCTACTACACCATTTTGCTGTGATGTACCAAGCATTGTGTATTGCGCACATATGCTATGACTTTCGAGGAATTTTGCAAATGGATCTGGACACTGGCCTGACTCATTATGTTTGCCATAATATTCACCACCTCTATTAGACCTTATGATTTTCACCTCTTTATCTAATTGCCTTTCAACTTCCTTTACAAACATCTCAAGGATATTCACATATTGAGTTTTGTAACACCCCGTATTTTCTGTGAATATTAAAATTAACAAATCTAAGAACGCTTAATTTTTAGAAGAAGAGTTAAGGGAAATAGCTTACGCCATTGCGTTCATCTCGGAATTCTGCTTGAGATAGAGTTTGAGTTTGCGTGAACCGGGCTCCGAATGAAGAAGTTATGGAGTTCAGAAGATTTCAAGTTTAAACAGAAATTAAATTAAAATAATAATTAAAAGTCAAAAACTGTTCAAAATTAGAATTCGGTCAGAGCAGGCTGAGCGGGAAATTTCCTACTCAGAGGTGTCAACCCCTCCAGGGGGAGTCGACATAGGTGTCGACCCCCCTATAAGGGAGTCGACATAGATGTCGACCCCCCTGTAGGGAGTCGACCCCTTTGAGATCCAGCTCCTGTGATGAATTTTTTCAGCTCTGTGTTATGTGGCCATTTTTGATTGGCCAATGACTGATTTCTAGGGTATTAGGGCATATGTGTCATGCTATGGTTGGCTGGATGACACATCTCTTTGGTTTGATGGCTCTGATTTATCCTAGACTAATGTAAAGGCTAGAATTGAACCTGGACTTCTATATAATCACCCCGAACCTCAACCCTAGTACTCATTCTATAAAGCCACCATGATGTTCATCTACAAACTGGCCTAGCCTCCATCCATCTACCCCAAACTAGAGAATCAAATTCAAACTAGGAATCAATTAGAAGAACTAGAGAATCAAACGTCTACATCAAAGGATAGCTTTTCAAATTCAGAAATCATATCCCAGAAATCAAGATCCATCCTTTTTCTATAAGTACAGTTATTGTTTAGATGTGAACACCTAATAAGAAATCATGACAGTAATAACTGGTTCTAGAACTATGCCTAATTCTATTCGTGTCTATCCTTTTGTCAATTCTGAATTGCCTATGCCTATGAGGCTATTGTGATTGATGTAATGACACCTATCGTGCATGTGAGACTATTGTGATTAACATAATGAAACCTAACATGCCTATGAGACCGTTGGATTGACAAAATGGAACCTATCATGCCTATGGAACTGTTGTGATTGATTTATCATGTTGTACATCCTATGCCTATGAGACTATTGGACTGACACAATTGAACCTACCATGCTGTATATGCCAATTACATGACAAGTTATGTTCATATATGCTTACATGTTTAGATCCAAGCTAGTACTCATGTTTAAGATCTATATAAGTTCATGCTTATACAATTAGATTTATGCTAGTTCGCATGTTAATTGGATATAATTTAAATGTAAGATCAAGGCCATGTGCTTAATTAAGTTTATGTCATTCTATCCCAAATTTATACTATGCATGTTGATCTATATTGTTTAGGCCTGTTGGAATGTTGCATGTACCTTTCTTTTCCCTTTTGTTTATAAGTTAGGCTAATTTGTGAGCCTGGCATTCTATGTGAATTATGCGAACGAATAACGGGGGAAACGTTGGGGAAAAATATTAAACTACATGTTATTGGCATAGATTGGCTCATAATCATGTAAATAATTAGTAGCATGAAATGGTAGAATTTGTATACCTAGAACTATGGACATAATTTAGAGGGTAAATGGGGCATGACTTGAATTGACAACACTTGTGGATAATTTACATATGAACATAAATTGTAAATATGTAAATTAATTAAAAAATGAATATGCCTAACCTGAGGTTAGATTGAGTTACGTTGTAAGACTGCCTGGAACCTCTCGACACATCTAGCAACCGTAACAATATAGATCTAATGTGAGAGGTTAGCACATTAAGCCCAAAAGCCCGAGGTTAGATTGAGTTGCGGTGTAAGACTGCCCGGAACCGCCCAGCACGTCCAGCGACCGCAACAATATAGATCTAATGTGAGAGGTTGGTGCTTTAATGAATGAACTAGAGCTAAGAAACAGACAGGCTAAGAATGGTAGGGTTAAGTTAACACAACAGGGCAACACTTTACCAATGTAACATGACAAGTGGTAGAGTTAAGTTAACACAACAAGGAAACACTTAACCAATGTAACATGACAAGCGGTAGAGTTAAGTTAACACAACAAGGCAACACTTAAGCAATGTAACATGACAAGTGGTAGGGTTAAGTAACACAAGAGGGCAACACTTGACTAATGTAACATGACAAGTGGTAGGGTTAAGTTAACACAAGAGGGCAACACTTAACCAATATAACATGATGTGTGATAGGGTTAAGTAACACAAGAAGGCAACACTTAACCAATACAACATGATGTGTGATAGGGTTTAGTAACACAAGAGGGCAACACTTAACTAATGTAACATGACAAGTGGGTGGGTTAAGTTAACTTGACTGGATTGATGACACTTAATCAATATAGCATGATGAACGAGTGAGGTTAAGTAAATGGGAAACACTTAACCAATATAACATGATGAACGAATGGGGTTAAGCTAAGATGAAACCCTTAACCAATTACAACATGATTGAGTGAGAAGGGTTAAGTTAATAAGAAACACTTAACCAACATGACATGACGTGTGGATGGGTTAAGTTAACTTGAATGGATGGATAACACTTAGCCAATTTGGGGGTATACGAATAGACCCAAGGAAACCCTAGTAACGGGGACCCATTTCAGCAGTAACCCACAAGGATGTATCACGGTACCCTGAGCTAGGCAGGGTGGGGCACGATTACTGGCAGATTATAAGCAGTCAAAATAGCGGTAGGGGGTGCAGCAGTGTAGTTCCGACGGAGTATGGGCGTGCACGTGCTCCGGAGTGGAAAAGCAGGCACTGGGCATCAGTAGTATACACTGTGCATCTTGAATCGTGTCAGGTCGCTATCATAGGGATGGATACACCTTATGGTGGGACCAACACAGGGTATCTACACGCAAGAGAGGGACGATTAACACAGATACAAGAAAAATTAATACAAGTAGGGAGCTGAATCGATAGGGTAGTAAGGGTACTTCTAACATCTTCATAGCCATTGGGCTGATTGAGGTAAGATCCTCATACTAGATGTACACTGAAGGCTACCATGATTGCGGGGTTGGGATCACCTTATTTTATAACACAGGATACTAGTTGGGACAATAGTAGGGGATACATATCCTTTTTCACAGGATACCAGTTGGGACACTAGTAGGGAATACTAATCGTTCTATAAAAGACACTAGTTAGGATGCTAGTTGGATGGTTCAGAGAAAATAGGAAATCAGTGAAAGAACCGAAGCGCATTCAGTGTATCTTACCTTGTCAAATCTAATAATCATCATTTGTTGTCTTGCTATGCTTATTATCAAGGTTATGTCTGGTATTCAGTTTATTCATGTCATGGTCCTTTTACCTGTTTACATGCTAAATAATCACTGGACTTAACAGACTTATGTTTGACCCGTTTTCTTTCGCCTTCTTTTCTTCCGTCCCTCCTCCCCCGGTTCACAGGGAAGGAACATTACCACTTAGCTCAATTTTCTTTCCAAGCTCGAAGATAGATGATGCATTGCTTTGGACTCTCTTTTCCACTGCTATTGCTGGCTCATGCTTTATTGGGGAATATCATTGTCATTTTATGCTTCTTTATTTTGTTAAACAAGACATATGCTTTATTTTAATGAGTGTAGGTGTTTTTTTGTTGGAAAACAATCTTTGTACAAGCTGTTTTATCAGTGAAGTAAAGTTTTATATATTTTCCGCTATTTATAATTTTTTGTCTTTTTTGGAATTTATCTGTTTTATACACTCATGACGCTCCACTGAAGTTAATACATTCCCATTGTGAGTGGCCTTAACGGAGGTGGGGTGTTACACGTGGTATCCGAGCTGATGGTTACCAGAACAGATAAAGGATTTTGAAACCCGTTTTCAAAATAATTTTTATAAAGAAGTATTTTCAAAAACATATTTTAAAGAAGCGTTTTTCAAGAGAAAAGTATTGTTTTTAAAAGGCATATTCCCCAAAGCCATGAGCACTATCTTTCAATTCTCTATTTGAATCTCTTCTTCCTTTCATTTCACCATAGTTTCGAAGGCATACGGCACATGTCAAGGGCGAAGTAGTGGCCAACCTCCATCTGTCACCACAGTAGTTTCACCTGCGGCTAATCTTCTTTTCAAGCTTTGTTGGTTGTCATGCGATGGAGGTAGTTTTGAAAAACTTGTCAACAAGCTACACAAGGACAAGAATAAGGGAGTTTGGGTTAAGAAGCACATGCCTAAGGATAAGAAGCTTGTTGATATGGCTTAATCCACGCAGAATGAGTAAGGTGAAACGATAGAGGGCAAAGTGGAAGAATCATAAGCAAGGGATTGGAATATAAGAAGGGTGGAAGAAATAATAGATCCTGCAACAAGAGGAATTACCTTTTTTGTGGTATAGCGGGTCATTTAGTTGTAGGAAGAAGAAGGCAAGGTGTTGTTTTCAGTATGGTGGAGCAGGGCATCTTATCAGGGATTGCCGAAGGACAAGGACAAGGGCAAAGGACATAATCTTCTAGCGGGCAATTGCATGCTCTCACTGCTAGTGTACCTAAGGGAGGTAGGAACGTTCCTGTTGAAATTTTAGTTTTTCTTTTTGATCATCCTGTTAGTACTCTTTTTGATTTTAGCGCTTCACATTCGGTTATATCTGCTACCATAGTGAGTCTCTGCACCATAGTACTTGCATAGTAAAAGATCTCTTTATTGTCTCAAATCCAATTGGTGGTTCGGCTCATTCATCTATGATTTGTTTTGGATTTGGGAATATCTATACTAAGCATTGAGTTTAGATGTAATGCTTATGTTTTTGGTTTCATGGGCTATGGGTTGATTCTAGGGATGGATTGGTTATCCGGTAATGGTGCCATTCTCGATTGTGAAAGGAGGGCAGTTAGAATTTTGACTCGCCTCGGAAATACCCTCGAAATCTCGTGTAACCCTAAGGGTTCTATCATGCTTAGTTACCTAGAATCTCTTGATACATCTGTTGATAATTTGCAATCTGTTTAAGTAGTCCATGAGTATCCCGATGTCTTTGATGAAGTGAAGGGTTCACCCCCGAAATCATGAAATAGATTTCCGCATATACTTGGTGGATAACGCCAAACGAGTTGCAGTACCCGTTCGACACATGACTCCAAGGAAAAGGAAGGGCTCAGTAAACAAGTAAAAGAGTTACTTGAGAAAAGGTTCATAAGGCGAAGTATTTCTGAATGGGGTGCTCCAGTTATTTTCGCTACAAAGGCGGAAGGTTCACATCGTTTGTGCATAGATGATATTTTGGTTTTCTCTAAGGGTGGGGAAGAACATGCTTTGTATCTAAGGGAAGTTATGGATACTCTTCGTGCACATCAGCTGAAAGCAAAATTCTCCAAATGCCATTTTTGGAGAAAAGAAGTAAGGTTTCTAGGACATGTGGCGTCCAAAGAAGGGTTAGCAGTAGATCCCACAAAATTTGTTGCGGTACAAGACTGAAAGGTACCAAGGAATGCAACAGAAGTAAGGAGCTTTCTTGGACTAGAGGGTTAATATAGGAAGTTCATTAAGAACTATGCGAAGGTATTAGCCCTACTTACTAGATTAATGAAGAAGAATCTAACCTTTGCTCGGGATATTGATTGTGATGTCGCTTTCCAATGATCGAAGAGGGCTCTTACAACGGCCCCCGTTTTGACTCTTACCTTATGGTAGTAAGAGGTTTACGGTATACATGGATGCATGCGGCAGGGCACTAGGCGCCATTTTGTTGTTAGAAGGAAGGGTAAGGTCGTAGCGAATGCCTCAAGAAGAAAAAGGTTGACTTCAGGTCCTCTTTATGTGAAAAGGAAAAGTTCAAAATACATATCGACCTTTGATTTTAAAAACCTTCGGTTAAGTTAGTAGTTGGGATCGCTAGGAGTAAGACCTACGCTTTTGGATCAAATAGGGACTTCACAAAGAAAAGACTCTCAGACAGTCGACGCAATGGATAAGTTAAGTAGAGAAGAGACCCCTAAATACCTTAATAAATACACTTGATAACATGGTTAGCATCTGTTTATTTTCAAGGGATAGTTCTTTCACATGGAATACCCTCTAGTGAATTTTGGAAGACCTTTTGTAAGACCTTTTGAGGAAATGTTAGCATGACACAGCAGAAGTTGTAGTCCCGAGTATACTAGAAGGAGAAGAGGTGGAATGAGAGGCGACAGTGAAATGAGTTCCAACTCATATTTAGGAAACATAAACTAAAAAGCTACGCAATCGTGAAGTTAAGACAGTCAGAGCACAATGGGGTGAAGCTCAAGAAGATGCGACTTAGAAGGCTAAAGACTAGATACGCGCATCATACCCTTTTTGAGGGTATATCCTTGATCTCTTTTTTCTGTAAAGTTTGTTTGCATGCTAGTCTTTATCTTTTAAGTACATCCTCTCAGTCCTATCCTCAATCCTTAGGTAGAAGCCAATGGTTGTAAACATGTGTTTGAGACATGTTATGTTTGGTGGATGCAAGTGGATGTAGGTGTTTGCTAGTGGTTGCTCGTGGATGCATACACACACATTAGGCACTAGATCGGCTCCGTCACTTCCATATTGCATGTGCATGAGTGGATTTATATATATATATATGAATTGAAACTTGATGTGTTATCATATGGATGTTTCATTTGAATGTATGGTTGTGCACTCATATAGAAATGATATGTATCAATAGGGTTCTTTTGCATACATACACTACAAAAAAATCGCAAATAGCGACAAATTTTTAGCAGTGGAAATTTTCGTCGCAAATTAGCGACGGATTTTCGTGGAATCTGTAAGAGATATTATTTAAGAATTTTTATTTCAACTTATTTTAAAATAATACCGTCGAGTTCTTTTTTTTGTCGCTAAACCATAGCAAATTGCAACGGTTTAACGTCATCATTTTTTTGTCGCTGAATTCCATTGCAATTTGTGGCAGTTTACCGTCATGTATTTTTTTGAAGCTATTTTGCAGGAGGTTCGCAAGGGATTTGCAAGGGATTGATATGCTTATTCTTATGAAATTTTTTATTTTTATATTTTTACTAAGCAATTAATAAGTAAAAATAAATTTTAAATAATTAATGTTAATAATAATATACTAATAACGAATGATATATAATTACTACTAATAGTAAGTAAAATTTAATAGTTAGAGTTGATAATTAACAAATAATAAATAATTAAAAAATAATAATTAGTAATATAGATTAATAAGTAATCTATATTAATCAATGATTAATAAGTAATTTTTAATAATTAACAAGTAAAATTTATTATCAAGTATCTAAAATTCAATAATTATAATTGATAATTATGTTTAATACGTATTAGTTAAAAAAATAAAACTTTCATATGTTCTAAAGTATATATAAAGTTTAAATATAAACTTTTGAAGTTTTCATAATTTTGAAATAAATATAAAGTTGTAACAAACGCATTTTTAACAATAGTGAGTTTCCTCTAGTTGCAATAAACAAACTTTTAACAAACTTCATTTTCTTACCGGTTGGAATAAAAATATTTTTACAAGTGATTATTAATATTAAAATCAAAATTTAATTTAATATTAAATTAGTATTAAAAAAATCAAAGTTTAGATAATTTTAAATTACATGTAATATTCAAATTTTTGTAGAATTCAAAAATGTTAGAAAAAAATGGAAATGTAAGTTTTGTAACTACATTTTTTATTGTTTATTTAAAAACCACCTGCTGCTAATTATAAATTCTTAAACTTAATAAACACAGACTAATTCAACCTAAAAAGTATAAGAACCTACTAGTTAAAAAAAAAGAAAGTGGCATCCTGAAATTTTAGATCCCGCTCTCGCTTTATTTTCACCTCTCTCTTTTTATTTTCACAGCCTACCCTTTGCCATTAAACCTAAAGTTGAAACCCATTAAACCTAAATCTGAAATCGATCCTTTAAATCATGAATTGCTCATGACGTTTTCTCTCTGCCTTCATTATTCCCAAATCCCAAATCACAGATCCCACCTCCTTGGCTTAGGAAGTTGGCAACAAAGGCCATCGCCTAGGGCATCACAATACGGGGAGGGCAACAGAAGCCAATATGGGATTTAGAAAGAGGGAAAAAGATAAAAACTTCGGTCGTCTTATCTCTGTGCCGCCGCCTACCTTCCATGTCCGCGTGACTTTCTGCCCAGTGTTGCCCTTCCTTTTCTGGCCGCCTTCCGCCTGCCTGTGTCCAGTCACTCCACTTCTTCAGCCATGTAAGTTATTAATATTAAATAAACATGAATGCACAAATTGGAATGATACATGAATGAATTCGGGAATGTGGATTGGGGAAATAGGCATGTAGCGGCAACAACGACAACAACTGTTTCTGCTCTTCTACAAGCTGAAGCTACTTCTTTGGGTAAAACTGTTATGAATGATAGTATGAATACAGTTTAGTGTAAGTTGAATTTGGTGACTGTGAGTGCATTTGGGTTTGGTTCTAATTTTCTGAATTTGGTAATTGTTAGTTGAATTTTTGCTGCTTCTATTATTGTCAGGTAGCGAAAACAGTTCTAATTGATTCTAGTTATATGCAGACGACACAGGAAATATCATAAAACTATCCTAGAGTAATACACAAATATTAATTAGTTGTGCCAATTTCTTAACCTGCAGTGAAATCTCTTAAAATAATTCCAATGACCATTAATATGTGTTAATATAATTTACTTCTTCCAATTACGTCTGCATTTGCTTCAAAGTTTTTCATCATTTAAAAAGGTAAATTGCAGCTATTCTTATGTTATTAGATTACTTTTTGGCAACTATTAGTTTATTATAGTTATCTTGTAGTTATATAGTTGCAGTTGTTCTTATCCTTTGTATGTATTTATCCCAGGCATTTGCAGGCACTTTAAACACTCTTCAAGTTCTTTGCCCATTCTAGAACAACCAGTATGTATGATTACTAGGAACATGGGTTCCTAAATTGGGAAACAAATGGCAGACTTCTTGCTGCTCTAGGACAAAGTGCATCACTAGGAGATGCACTAATTTTACTGGTTCAAGGTATAGATTCTTTTATGTTTTATTTTCTGCTTTATTTTTTTGGGTTTGGATGCTATAAAGGATTGATATGAATCCAAGTAGTATTCTATTCATGCATGCAACTTCCTCAATCTGTAACGTTCAATGTTAATTATACACTATTATATGTTTACTTCTGTCTTTTAACTAACCGTAAGTAATATTTCCTTTATTCTCTACTAAGTTATTTAATCATAATCAAATGTAAAATTTACTATATTTTCATTCTATCAGCATTCAGAAATTTTTCTAACACTTGTATCCTGGTTCCAGACACTAGCACTAATTTGTTTGTTTTACCTTTTTACTAAAAAATATCTAGTTAATATTATTCCACATGACATGACAATTATAATGCAGAGACAAATGTTAATTGATAGCATATGATAAACATATAAATAACAACTTTTAAGTACATTTAGTTCATATTTCTACATGTATAAAACACTAGAAATACACTTTGTTCAATAATCATTGAAGGAAAATAAAAAAAATAGAATAGCGGTTTTAACATCGTTTTGAATAACATCATTGTACATACAGGATATTAGTGTTATTACACTTTTATGGGTTTAACTCTAAATCTTTTCAAATATTATCTCTTCAAATAGGGTATTATGGAGATCTCTACAGTTTTAGAACTAGAAGAAGAAATAAGCGAACATGTTACAGATCGATCACTTTTGGGCTCAGGCTTGTATAGAGAAACCTAAGAAGGAAATAACCATCAATTTAGTAAACCCAGCAACGTTATTTGTCCAATGCTCATCAAGGTCATCATCAGCATTAATCGTTTCATGCGCTTCTTTCCTCATCGCTTCCACTGCCACATTCAACATTTTCTTGATTTGATGAAGGTAAACACTGGGAATTTTACGCCTTGTTTTTTCAATTTGTATCACCTTCTATATTCTATTTTTTTTTCATTTTTCTGTTTTTTAAATTTCTTCAAATGTTGTGTATAGGCTGTCTAGCTAGACTTCTCTAAAGTTAGTGGGTGCTTGACTGTAGCATGTTTGTTTAATTGATCCATTCAGTAATAAAAATTCTTTGATGGTGAGTTAAATCCATATACAATGAACTTAAAGCAGTGTACTTACAACATTTATATTATATTAAGAAGATGTTAGAATATCATATTTTAATGATAAAAAATAAAGACTTCCCATCATCATTGTGAATTTTGTTTCAATGTATAAACACAAAATTTTATGTTTGAGGTGTACAATGAACCTTTAATAGTGCCAGTATGCAAGTTTTTGAGGTTTAGAAAATTATTTGCTGTTATTTTAAGTTATATGAACCTTTATTTTATCTTAAATTTACTCACTACTAATAACATGAGATTTTATGATTCTACTGAAATTACCATTGTATCATTTTAAGTTTCTCATTGGGTGTTGTTTATCAATGGTTGGTATATCTTTTTATTACAACACCACATTGTGATAGTCCTGCGGCTATTACAGTTACATGTTTACCTTAATTTTACTGTCTCTCAAACTTATATGCGATGAATAATGTTGTAGGTGCAAGAAGTAATGGAAGGAGGAAATGCGAGCATGGAAGACATGTAAATGAAAGAACATTGAAACTATCGAAGAAGTTGGAAGCATACATGTGTATTAGGGGACTTAAACTTGCAGTTTGTACTTCCCATGAATGCCATTGGACAAAGCATCAATATAATCTTTAATATATGGAGTGACAACTGATTTGTTTATAATTAATCCAATGTTGATTGTATGATATAATATTGGAACTATTCGATAGTCACATTTATGTTTTGACAGATGGATGATTTGTGAATGCGTATACATAAAAATATATAGATTTTTCTTTTCTTTTTTTGAGTATTTCAACTTCGTAAATTCAAGAAAGCTTACAAGTGACTTTTTTAATATTAATTATGTCTGCATGTGCGTGCTTATATATATATATATATATAGAGAGAGAGAGAGAGAGAGAGAGATCAGAAGGGGAATAATGACAGATTACTGGCAAAAGTTTTTTAAATAAAAATTATTTGTCACAAATCCATTGTTTTCCTACGAGGGTTTACCGATGGATAACTATAAATAATAATTTAAAAAAAAAATACTTTTTTGTCGCTAAAACGTTAGTAAATAAATTAAATTAAAATTAATAAATAAAATTATATTTTTATTATATAAATAGTAAAATGACGGAAAACTGTCGGAAAACACATGTTATATTCCGTCGCTAAATCTGACACAATTACCGTCATGGTTTTTACCGACGACCGTGTTATGCAGGAAATCCGTCACTAATGCTAATATAGCGACGGATTGGCAACGGATACTGCCATCGCTATATGCTCTTTTTCTTGTAGTGATAATGGATGCATGGCACTATCATGAATTGCATTAAGGAAGTCAACTGAATCAGTAGACCGCCTGATTTTGCATTTGGGTAAGGACATATACACACACTATGCAAATGATCATGAAAGCATTAGAAATCTTTTAAGGACAATGAATGCCTGTGATTTATGGTTGCGTAGATGGATGTTGGATGTTAGGATGCATTCTTCTTAACTTAGAGATTTCGGGGACGAAATCCTTTAAGGAGGGGAGAATGTAACATCCCGTATTTTCTATGAATATTAAAATTAACAAATCTAAGAACACTTAATTTTTATAAGAAGAGTTAAGGGAAATGGGTTACGCCATTACGTTCGCCTCAGAATTCTTCTTGAGATAGAGTTCCAGTTTGCGTGAATCGGACTCTTTATGAAGAAATTAGGAGTTCAGAAGATTTCAAGTTTAAACAAAAATTAAATTAAAATTATAATTAAAAGTCAAAACTTTTCAGAATTAGAAATTCAGTCAGTGCAGGCTGAGCGGGAAATTTCCCGCTCAAAGGTGTTGACCCCCCCAGGGGGTGTCAACACCCCCTTATAGGGGGGTCGACACAGGTGTCGACCCCCCCTGTAGGAAGTCGATCCCTTTGAGATCCAGCTCCTATGACGAATTTTTACAGCTCTGTGCTGATGTGGCCCTCTCTGATTGGTGTCGACCCCCCTGTAGGGAGTCGACCCCTTTGAGATCCAGCTCCTATGATGAATTTTTACGGCTCTGTGCTGATGTGGCCTTCTCTGATTGGTCAATGACTGATTTCTATGGTATTAGGGCATACGTGTCATGCTATGGTTGGCTGGATGACACATCTCTTTGGTTTGATGGCTCTGATTTCTCCTAGACTAATCTAAAGGCTAGAATTGAACCTAGACTTTTATATAATCACCCCAAACCTCAACCCTGGAACTCATTCTATGAAGCCGTCATGCTGTTCGTTTACAAACTAGCCTAGCCTCCATCCATCTACCCCAAACTAGAGAATCAAATTCAAACTAGGAATCAATTAGAAGAACTAGAGAATCAAACGTCTACATCAAAGGATAGCTTTTTAAATTCAGAAATCAGATCCTAGAAATCAAGATCCGTCTTTTTTCTGTAAGTACAGTTATTATTTAGATGTGAACACCTAATAAGAAATCATGACAGTAATAACTGGATCTAGAACTATGCCTAATTCTATTCGTGCTTATCCTTTTTTCAATTCTGAATTGCTTATGCCTATGAGATGATTGATGTAATGACACCTATCGTGCCTATGAGACTATTGTGATTGACATAATGAAACCTAACATGCCTATGAGACTGTTGGACTGACAAAATGGAACCTATCATGCCTATGGAACTGTTGTGATTGATTTATCATGGTGTACATCCTATGCATATGAGACTATTAGACTGACACAATTGAACCTACCATGATGTATATGCAAATTACATGATAAGTTATGTTCATACATGCTTACATGTTTAGATCCAAGCTAGTACCCATGTTTAAGATCTATATAAGTTCATGCTTATACAATTAGATCTATGCTAGTTCGCATGTTAATTGGATCTAATTTAAATGTAAGATCACATTCATGTGCTTAATTAAGTTTATATCTTTCAATCCTAAATTTATACTACGCATGTTGATCTATATTGTTTAGGCCTGTTGGAATGTTACATGTCCCTTTCTTTTCCCTTTTGTTTATAAGTTAGGCTAATTTGCGAGCCTAACGTTCTATGTGAATTATGCGAACAAATAACGGGGGTGACGTCGGGGAAAAATATTAAACTACATGCTATTGGCATAGAATGGCTCATAATCATGTAAATAATTAGTAGCATGAAATGGTAGAATTTGTATACCTGGAATTATGGACATAATTTAGAGGGTAAATGGGGAATGACTTGAATTGACAACACTTATGGATAATTTACATACGAACATAAATTGTAAATATGTAAATTAATTAAAAAATGAATATGCCTAACCCGAGGTTAGATTGAGTTACGGTGTAAGACTGCCCGGAACCGCCCTGCACATCCAGCAACCGTAACAATATAGATATAATGTGAGAGGTTAGCATTAAGCCCAAAAACCCATGGTTAGATTGAGTTGCAGTGTAAGACTGCCCGGAACCGCCCGGCACATCCAGCGACCGCAACAATATAGATCTAATGTGAGAGGTTGTTGCTTTAATGAATGAACTAAAGCTAAGAAACAGACATGCTAAGAATGGTAGGGTTAAGTTAACACAACAGGGCAACACTTTACCAATGTAACATGACAAGTGGTAGAGTTAAGTTAACACAACAGGGCAACACTTAACGAATGTCACATGACAAGCGGTAGAGTTAAGTTAACACAACAAGGCAACACTTAACCAATGTAACATGACAAGTGGTAAGGTTAAGTAACACAAGAGGGCAACACTTAACTAATGTAACATGACAAGTGGTAGGGTTAAGTTAACACAAGAGGGCAACACTTAACCAATATAACATGATGTGTGATAGGGTTAAGTAACACAAGAAGGCAACACTTAACCAATACAACATGATGTGTGATAGGGTTAAGTAACACAAGAGGGCAACACTTAACCAATGTAACATGATAAGTGGGTGGGTTAAGTTAACTCGACTGGATTGATGACACTTAACCAATATAACATGATGAACGAGTGGGGTTAAGTAAATGGGAAACACTTAACCAATATAACATGATGAACGAATGGGGTTAAGCTAAGGGGAAACACTTACCAATTGCAACATGATTGAATGAGAAGGGTTAAGTTAATAAGAAACACTTAACCAACATGACATGACGTGTGGATGGGTTAAGTTAACTTGAATGGATGGATAACACTTAGCCAATTTGGGGGTATGCGAATAGACCCTAGGAAACCCTAGTAACGGGGACCCATTTCAGTAGTAACTCACATGGATGTATCACGGTACCCTGAGCTAGGCAGGGCGGGCCACAATTACTGGGCTAATTATAAGTGGTCAAAATAGCGATAGGGGGTGCAGCAGTGTAGTTCCAACGGAGTATGGGCGTGCACGTGCTCCAGAGTGGAAAAGCAGGCACTGGGTATCAGTAGTATGCACTGTGCATCTTGAATCGTGTCGGGTCGTTATCATAGGGATTGATACACCTTATGTTGGGACCAGCACGGGGTATCTACACGCAAGAGAGGGTCGATTGACACAAACACAAGAAAAATTAACACAAGTAAGCAGCCGAATCGATAGGGCAGTAAGGGTACTCCTAACATCTTCATGGCCATTGGGCTGATTGAGTTAAGATCCTCATATTAGATGTACACCTGAAGGCTACTACAATTGCGGGGTTGGGATCACCTTATTTTATAACTGTAGGGGATAAAGATCCATTTTCATAGGATACCAGTTGGGACACTAGTAGGGAATACGAATCGTTCTATAAAAGACACTAGTTAGGATGCTAGTTGGATGGTGAAGAGAAAATAGGAAATCAGTGAAAGAACCAAAGCGCATTCAGTGTATCTTACTTTGTCATATCTAGCGATCATCATTTGTTGTCTTGCTATGCTTATTATCATGGTTATGTCTGGTATTCAGTTTATTCATGTCATGATCCTTTTACCTGTTTACATGCCAAATAATCACTGGACTTACTAGATTTATGTCTGACCCATTTTCTTTTGCTTCTTTTCTTCCGTTTCCCCCCTAGGTTCACAGAGAGGGAACATTGCCACTTAGCTCAGTTTTCTTTCCAAGCTCGAACATAGATGATGCATTGCTTTGGACTCTCTTTTCCACTGCTATGGCTAGCTCATGCTTTACTGGGGAATATAATTGTCATTTTATGCTTCTTTATTTTGTTAAACAAGACAGATGCTTTGTTGTAATAAGTAGAGGTGTTTTGGTGTTGGAAAACAATCTTTGTACAAGTTGTTTTACCAAGCTGTTGTTTTATCAATGAAGTAAAGTTTTATATATTTTCCGCTATTTTAATTTTTTTTTGTCTATTTTGTAATTTATCTGTTCTATACACTCATGACGCTCCACTGAAGTTAATGCATTCCCTTTGTGAGTGACCTTAACGGAGATGGGGTGTTACAAGTTTTTTCATGATGCAAACAGACATGACCATAACGGGAAAAATCGTCAATAAAAGTGATGAAATACTTTTCTCCATTAAAGGCTGGAGTGTCCATAGTTCCGCAAACATTAGTGTGAATTATTTCAAGGAGCTGGCTGATTCTAGTGGCTCCTTCCTTATTATGTTTGGTTTGTTTACCTTTAATACAATCCACACATAATTGTAGATCACTAAAGTCCAAATTTGGCAAAATTTCATTACTTACTAATCTCATCATTCTTTCATTGGATATGTGACCTAGTCATTTATGTTATAAGAAAGTAGAATTTTCATTTAACAAGCTACGTTTGTATCTAACATTATTTAATACACTCAGCAAGGAATTCACATAATTGTCTTTCAATTTCAATTTATATAGACCATCAATTAGAATACCAGAACCAGCATTATCAGCATTCTTATATAAATCAAAACAACCAGATCCAAACATACATCCCAAACTAAAAATATCCAATTTATTTACAGAAATAAGGTTTCTAGATAATGAAGGTACATAAAGGCTATTATAATTCTAATACATATCCACTTTCTTGAATTAGACGATAAGTCCCAATGCCTTCTATTGTGGATTTCATTCCGTTTCCCATAAAGAGAAAATGTCCTTCATTTTAATTTATAGTTCGGATCATAAAAAATCCCTGCACATTATTGGAAACATGTATTGTGGCACCAGAATCAAGCCACCATGTATTAATAGGAACTTCGACTAAATTTGATTCAAAACATACGAAAGATAGACGATTACCTTTCTTTTTGAACCAAGCAATCCTTTTCGGACACTCATTTTGATAATGTCCTTTCTTTTTATAGAAATAACATCAAACATCTTTAGTTCCTTCATTTCCTTATCCTGCCAATTCTTAGCAGGTGCCTTTTTCTTCTTGAAATGACTTGATTTTCTATTCTTTTCTTTACCAGCTTTATTACTCACAAAACTTACTAAGTGATTCACTTGAATTTTCAAACGTCCTTACTGGCCAATTCATTAACATTCCACTTATCCTTTATAGTGCTATAGTTAATTTGAAAAGGTCCATATTCAGAAGGCAGCGGGTTCAGAATAAACTGGACAAGAGAAGAATCCTCTATTGTAATCCCAATGGAGTTTAACCTTGTTGCAAGATTAGTCATCTCTATAATGTGCTTTTGCATAGTTCGCGACCCATCAAACTTCATGGTCATGAGTTTTGCCGTAAGAGTAAAAGTGAGTGAATTATCAGCTGAATGAAAACGTTATCCCACAAACTGCATATATTCCTTAGCACTTTCTGTTTGTGGAATTGTTGAATTTTCCATTCTTTTCTTTACCAGCTTTATTACTCACAAAACTTACTAAGTGATTCACTTGAATTTTCAAACGTCCTTACTGGCCAATTCATTAACATTCCACTTATCCTTTATAGTGCTATAGTTAATTTGAAAAGGTCCATATTCAGAATGCAGCGAGTTCAGAATAAACTGGACAAGAGAAGAATCCTCTATTGTAATCCCAGTGGAGTTTAACCTTGTTGCAAGATTAGTCATCTCTATAATGTGCTTTTGCATAGTTCGCGACCCATCAAACTTCATGGTCGTGAGTTTTTCCATAAGAGTAACAGTGAGTGAATTATCAGCTGAATGAAAACGCTATCCCACAAATTGCATATATTCCTTAGCACTTTCTGTTTGTGGAATTGTTGACTTGATGTTGTTCGCAACAATCATCTTGATGAACATAAGGCTCAATCTGTTACTACGTTCCCATGCATCATAGTGTGATTTTTTTGCCTTAGTACTAGCTGCTATAAGAGCAATAGGTTTATCCTCAAGGAGTGCCAAGTCAAGATCCTGAATGTAACATCCCAGAAATTTCGACAACATAATATTAGATTTAAATATGAACAATCAAATTTTATAATTGATACTTGGATTCAAAAATCAAATATATTGTTTGTGTATGAATTTAATTCCATATTTAATTTATTATGGCCGGTTGAGAATCAAATATTTACTATTGAATATATAGATTGAATTTGGTTGAATATTCGAATTGAATTTAAAATTCGATGGGAAAATATAAGTGATTGAATTTAAAAATATATGTAGTTAACGTTAGATGAATGGGAAATTTTATTTATCGACTTATATGGAAAATTGGGTTAGATATGTGTGTATTTGTGTATATAAAGAAATTGGAATTTAATATTTCAAATTTCTAATCGAATAGAGTTGTTTTATAGACAAACAAAATCAAATTGGTGAACCGATTAATAATTTAAATTTAAAATATCTTGTACACAAATGGAGTCATATTATAATTAAATTAATTTTATTGGATTTAGAACACTAAGATGGAAAAGTACATGTAATTTTTGTTGCATTTGGAGGTTTTGTTGGTGGTCCGAGTTTATAGCGTTACGTGGTCATTCATGGTAAAATATAATATTTAATTTAAACTAAATATCACCTACCCCAGAAATGTATTACGCTAACCTACGCTCTTAACCTATACCTATTCGATGGAACTTTGTTCCTATCCATGCAATTCTCCCTTATAAAAAATCAACGTCTCCCTATTTCCTTCAGAAAAACCTGTCCTCATTCCCCAATTTCTTCAGAGCGAATTCATTTCCTCTTTTTCAATTTTAATGGCTTCCAATTGATATCACCTCCTCAAATCAATTAAAATCGCTTCGGCCTCTCCTTCGACAAAAACCCTAATCGCAACCACCGCCAATCCCAACTTCCCCGCCACCTCGACTTGGTCTATAGTCACTGTCACTTTTTCACCAAAGTTGCAAACCACCGTGACTCCCTCAGTAACCAAAAGGAAATCCGCCAACTTTTTTCTCTGTCGATGCCTCTTCAACTTTGTCCCGAACCCATCTTTCTCGATATCCTGGAACCCTCACTCAAAAGCCGAGCCTCAAAGCCCACTGATTAGTTTTGAAATTCATTGCTATGCCTTCTCGTTGTCGCTTCAAGGTGAGTGTCAATTCACTCACGATTATCTGGTTTTCAAATAATTTAACTTCTGTAAGTACTGAAATTAAATAATTAGTTGGATTATTTTCTGGTTGGTTGTTGCATTCTTTTGGGTGTAATATTTCTTGATGTACACTATGCCTGAAACCAAGCCTGCTACGCATGTTCTCTATGTGAAACCCTTAGTAATGCTATTCCAGTTTGTTCCCATCTATATATGTTTGCCACTTTGTACATTTCCAAACTAACTAAATAAATTTAATTAAATTATAGATCTTCCTCCTCTGGTTGTTCGTATATTTATATACATCAAGGCACATAAAGTGATTTTTTTGTTGGATACCCATTATAAATTTTGGGTTGCCCTGGATTAGTTTAAAACCTGAAAATACGAATTGATGATCATGAATGTTAGGTATGTGAACAAACATTCAAAGATTTGAGAAAGTATATAAGCACCTGATCTGTTTTAGCTCTCGTACGTTGTTCAGAGTATCAACATTTGGAAACTTTCTTTTACTTTGTTTATAAGCGTATGCATGTATGTCATGCGGGGATCATCATGCATATTGGTCATTTACTTGAAATGCTGATGCTGATATATGTTTTTATTTGGTGAAAAAAAAGAAAAAAAAATCCTTTACTAGCACCATTTAAGGTTTCCACCCTACTGATTTGCATTTTGTAGTACTCTCTTTAAATTCATAACTTGTATGTTGACACCTAAAGTTATATTCCTATGTTTTTGTTTTGAATATATATATATATATGTATACACAAGAGTATGTTAAATCTAAGACCTGATTATATCCAGACTAACACCATGTTTCGATATTATAGTTTTGCTTAGTTTTTTTCGGTTTGTGCTTTTTCACTTCGTCACCTTGTACAGGCTTTTGATTTTCCATTCAAACAAATACTATTATTTGATTCTCTACAGTGTCGCTCGAAACTAGAATGGATTAAGTTTTGTTTTTATGGAAAATTCATATTTATGTGTGCCTAGTTATTTTTAGTAAAACCAAAAGTTGCATTTGTGATGCGCTAAACTATGTTGCATTTCAAAATCCTTGAGGCACATTTGGTTCACATGTTTCCTTGTTACTTAGCTGAAATTTGGAATAAATGGTTGTAAAAGATACAATTATGTTTACTTTGTCTCTTGTTGGCTTGTCGAAACTTGCATGAGTGCAATTATGTTTACTTTATCTCTTTATTTTACAAAAATCCGAAATTGATTCTATGTTCGTTTGATCTGCGCATCAATCATGTGTTGTGTATTGGTGTACATATGAATGTTAAATTGCATAGGTTACCCCTGTTCGAACTGTATATATGAATCCTTATACATATGAATGTTAAACGACATAGGTTACCCCTGTTTTGAACTGCAGATATGTATTCTTATATACATGAATGTGGACTGCATATGTGACCCATGATTCATCAAATATTGACTATTTGAGAATATTACATGTACTGTGGCTAATTGAAATTGCCTACTGCATATACGTTGGATTTTCGGTTAAAAAATTTAGATCGTGAACGACAGACATCTGGTCATATATTTGAGATTTATTATGTTAAGGATTGACTATTATAATTCAGTTCATATTGAAGTTAATTTACTTGAACAAATGATTAATCCTGACTCAAGTGTTTTGTATTTTTGCATGAAACTCTCGGATCAGGCGTGAGTGTTACAAATCTAAAGATTACAACTTGGGGTTCGAAGATTGGAAAAGCTAGGGCTTTCGAAGATGCGCACTCTGAAGATTTTAAAACAGTAAATATTTTCTTAAATTCAAACTGTATTTTAATTTCTGTTGTATCAGAAAATTCTTGTATTCCAAATTCTGATTAATAAATAAAAGTGTTATTTTGTTGTTTAATACTATGTTATTTATTTATTCTATGTTTTCTGTGTTGATTCTGATTTAAACTTTGTAAGCTAAATAACGATCCGATGATTTGAACATTTTAAGTTGGTTTAATTACTGATTTGAAGCAGTCAAAAAGGTAGGATGTTACAAGTGGTATCAGAGCTTTGGTTTATTCAGAGCTTAGCTTATCGGGTTTAAAATGAGTAGGATCGACACTAGAAGGAAAAATGGATTTTGAAAATAAAAGGATTTTGAAATATAAAATTTGAAAGAGAAATAATTATAAATTTTGAAAGGTAAAGTATTTTGAAAACATTATGTATTTGAAATTAGTATTTTGGAACTAATACAATGGAAATAAAAATTTATTTTGAGATTTAAAATTCATTTGGAATCCCCAGTCTTTGAATCTAGAGAGCTATTCTTCAACAAGATTCCTTAGGTTTGAATATCGAATCCATGGGGGGAATGTTGCTGAAGCCTAGACCTACAGAGACAATTCAATACAATAACAAAAGGGATAGGAGTGGACATTTTATACAGCATATAGTTATATATGAGAGATTTAATCTCTTCTTCAACAAGAACCGCTGTAAGTTCCTTGTTATTTTTAGATCTGATTCCTACACTATATCCTAATAGTTAAATAAAATTGGATTTAAGATATACAGTGTTTATAAGATAATTGTTATGTCTGTTCTTCACTGTTATTCACCTAAATCATTGTTATAAGTAAAATATATGCCTTTCTGTCAAATAATTGATTAGTTATGAGTATCTATATTCCTTTTCCCTATTTCTATTGTTTTAGTTTATTTCCAATCTTTCCTATATGCCTATGTGATTTGATTATATTCTCCTTCCTCTGTTTTCCCTTTTTGTTTATGCTAAGCTTAGGCATTTAGAAGCCAAGGCCGTGTCCGATTAACAGTTTGCATATAGTAAAATTTGGGATAATTAGAAATGACATAAAAAGGGGGAATTCAGGCATGTTGTTAAATTGAGGACTGTTAAACTATAAGTTGGGAAAGGGATAATATGCACATATTTATGCTTGCTGTAAATTGATAAAAATGGATAATATGCATAAATCTATACATGTTGTACTTTGGTACATAATTGAATGAATAGTATGCATATGTATAACATGTTAAATTTTGGCTTAAAACTAACATTAAGTAAATGACATGTTAGAATATTGTAAGTACCATATGTAGGCTAATAAATTGAATTGTTATAGTATTTATACATACATTTAGGAGGTGTTTTGGGGAAGGGTTGTACACACGTAATGACATGTAATATTACAACCACACCTATTAGTAAACCTAAACCTGCTAGGTTAAACATGATTATTAATAAGCTAAGAGGCCCCTCGTTCTGCTTATGTATCGGGTTTTGGGGACTCTTAAATCCTAGATATTTAGAGGCACAAGATTAGGGGGTTTGGCTTGTGTCAAATTTCTATTTGGAACCCATATCAGTCGGTATCTCTGTTGGTGTTTTGTTAGGGGAACTCGCACTAGGTAGGGGTCAGGGCGCGCTTTATCGAACTAGATAGTAAGGGTTCACATCGGGAAGGTGAGTACGGGTGCATTCCGGTAGAGTCATGAGCGTGCATAAGTCCGACTAGGGAAACTAAGCCGTTGTAACACCGGTAAATATTTTTGTTTTATATAAGTTGCTGGATTAGGTAGTGATGCACCCTACTGTCGCGGCTGACACAGGGTATTTATGTGTTAGGGAGTCGATCGCATGGGTAGTAACTAGGGTATACCTAATCCTACAGTTATATAATTAAGGTAACACCTAATCATGTTATGTAATTAAGGTATGCCTAATCCTACAAATAATTCTGCTATTTAATCCTGTTGTTTCTGTTAAGTAATTAGGCTAACGTTTAAACCTATTATACTCGTATTGGTGCAGACATAACATGTTTTTAGGGATATAAATGTGAAGCATTACTCGATCATAGTTTATTTATATTAACACTGTTTATCCTGCTGTTCTGTTTATCTAGCCTACCTTTTACCTTATATGATATTGTACTTTCTTATCCAGTCTTGTTTAACTATCTTGATATTCCAGTTTTTTGCACATTTGAAAATCACTGGAACTCGCCAGACTTTATGTCAAACCCTTTTGTTTTCGCTTCTTTCTTCCTTTCGCCTCAGGTCCTCAGAGTGGATGAACTCATCAATGATTAGGACTTTCTTTTTTAGCTCGGACTTGGACTTTCTAAGATGTACCGTTTTGACTTGCTCTCTACTCTATTATGGCTTGCAATGAGGGATATGATTTATGTTACTACACTCCGATATTTTATTTTATGAGATGTTTTATGAGACAGATCTGAGAAACTTGGTTTTGATGTAACTAGTTTTGATGTTGAGACTACGTTTTATTTTAATAATGATGTTGAAATTTTCCGCTGCTTATTTTATATCTATCTTGTGAATTTCTGTACTATTTACCTATTGCGCTTCACAAAACTTAATTCTTTCTCTTATAGCTGATATTAAAGGATGTGTGGTGTCACATTTGGTATCAGAGCTGAAGATTACAAGATCAGAGAAAAAGTTTTTCAAAAATTATTTATAAAATCAAAATATTTTCAAATAAAAACTAGTTTTTGAAAAAACATATCCTGTAACACCCCGTAAAGGACATAAATATTGATAATAAATAAAAAAATAAACAATTTAATAATAAGGCAAGAAAATGAGATTTTGTAGCTTTAAGAATTTGGCTATGAAAATCTTTTATTTGGATTCGTGGCGAAGTTCTGAATCGTTTTTATACGTAATATGCTGAAAATGGTAAATGTATGAAGAAGTTACAAACGAATGAAATTGGATAGTAAAACGTAGATATATATATATATATATAATTAGATGATTAATATATATATATATATATGTATCCAAAATATATTTAATAAATGAGGGAAAATTTGAAATTCAAACAGAGGATAAGATTACGGGGACAGAGAATATTTTAAGGAAAGAGATTAGCAAATAAAGCAATGTATTATTATTTTAAACACCTGAGCACCACATAAATTAATTGGGTGTTTCATCAAGCAGGAGGTCGACCTCCCCTTAGTATGGGTGTCGACCGGCGGTCGGCTACGCAGGTCGACCGTTTGGCGGCTGAAAAGCCCAATGAATCTATGTTTGGTTAGGGTTTTCTGAAGGGATATGTATAAATATATGGCTAGGATTACATCTAAATAATCTAACGGCCACACTTACACAAGCGACTATATATAGGCCCTCAAATCACACAACAGAACCCTAGCCACTCTCTTATCTCTACCTCCATATTGTCCTTCTGTCACTGTTGAATTCTAGAAAGGTTAGAAATTTCTCTTGTATTCCTCTAACCTCCGTTCTTCTATTTTTTCTAATTTAAATTCATATAGGTTTTAGTATGAATTATGGAGTTTAGCATTATATATGCAAAAAATTCTAAAGATGATTATTACATATATATTAGGAGGATTGGAGCACTTTTATCACGAAGATTAAGCACAATCTGAATCGACAACAAGAATCTTATTTGTTCTTCCTTAGATCTATGAGTGGAATATTGTATTCTTAGGCATATTCTATTTTTTAATAGATTAACATGTTGATAGCTATGCCTAAGAGGATTTGGAAATTGATAACATCAATACAAAAAACCCCAAATCCTCATTTTTTATATTTTCGTAAGAATTGTCATGTTATTTGGGTTTGTGATTTTGGATCTTTATACTGGATTGAGAATGGAAGGGGTGTTGTTGTTATTTCTACTTTATGTAATTCACCCATATGTAAACATTTGATTGTAACCTAAAAGGGTTTAAATTTGGTTGTTCCATGATTTGATTAGGTTTGGATTCTATTTTGAATCCAAACGTATTCATACCTAAAATATATCAGATGTAAATGGTTTTATGTGCATAACACCAAAAAGGGGTGAAGTAGATAAAGTGGAACTTATAAAAATACATGTGTATGTTGTACTCTATTTTTGATCCACTACCGAAATCATTCCAATAAGCCTAGGATGCAAGTTGAAATTTTTATGTATGTTGTAATTTCCATTCACTGCTATATGTATTATGCTTTTAAACCATCATGCCTAAATTATAGCGGTCAAAATATGGAAAATTAACTTATATGCCGTAATTAGACAAGTTGACATTTTTTTCTTATTAGAACGTTCTCTCTTTCATACGAACATTTAAGAGTTATTTATGCATTATAATTATTATATTAAGCATAATCAACGCACTTAAACATAGTATTAATATAATAAATGTAATTAGGATAGGATTCGAATTTGAATGTCCCCCTATATATAATTGATTGCTTGTGTGTGCGCATAGAATGGCTTTACATATATTAGTAGTGACACACAAACACAAGGTTAGTTGTCATTTGTGGTGGAATCTTACCCGGAACCGGTTGACAAATCCAACAGCCACAAGTAGGCCCAACTAATGTGAGAGGTCTGGGTGCCATGGACCATTCAAACTTAGTATACTATGACACGAGGTTAAACCTACTTGTAGTAGAAGCCTTCCCAGAACCACCTAGCATATCCAACATCTACAAGTATATGGTTTAATGTGAGAGGTCAAGTGTGTGTATATATATAAGTATATATATAAGTCTATTATGTGTGGAAATAGGCATGCCTTGAGAAGGTCTTAAGTGGCTGACTCTCTTCCTGTCTAATTTGGGTCTTATGTGGTTAGTACGAGGATCCCTTTGAAGGATTATTCCTTGGAGAGGAACCAAAGTCATGGGACCCACCCTTATTATATTCAAAGTAAGTCTTTGGGTCCTCCTTCTCTAAAAGTGGTTAGGCATAAGTAGTAATGGAGTAGGGTGGTTTACGGGGATGTCCACTTCTTCTAGAAGCTTATAGGGGCTCAACTAGGGACAGGGTTGGTATATAAAAGATATGTGTCCATTGCATGCTCACCAACTGTCTAGGGGAAGTCTTAAGCGACGTAGGTGTTCTACCATAATATCAGTTAATTAGTAACATTCGCAATACTACTTCTCATATTACAATCGAGAGCATAGACTTAAGAATGTTGACGTGTTAGGACGGGGCCTTAAGTGGCTAGGGTCCGCCTCAGGGTTATAAGGCATCATAAGAATCCACCTTTATTAGGGCCATAAGTGAACAAAGTTGCCCGTCTTGTTGGGTCTTTATCCTAAAAACCCTAATGAACGATTGACTTGGATATCCACCTCATTGGCTAGATACTTGCTATTTTTGTGAATCTTGTGTGCTATGTAGACATAATTTAACATACGTAACCTACTAAAAACTATGGTATGGTCTTTAAGTAAACAACATATTTCAGTCACACAGACCCTTCTCCTTAACATATCCAACAGGTGAGTAGATGGGGTAGGATTCATGGACGGAATCATGATGGGAGTTGAAGACGAAGTCATTATGCTATTATTAGGTGTTATTGCTTTACTTCTTATGGAAACATTTGAGAATGAATTTTTGATGTACCCATGGAACAGATGTAATCTTGAATGTTATGTGGAATTCTGTGATTTTAAATAAAGTGGTACATCTTATTTCAGTATTATATTTTCTCTTTCAGCTTTATGAGATTTCCATTCGAAGTGTATGTATATATTATCTGTGCAAATGTAATTCCTTACATCAACCAAAGACCCATTTAGAATGGTTTTAAGTTTTAATGGGCCTTTTCTGCATTGAAATTTAGGTCCATTCTGGGTGGGTTGTTACGTCTGGTATCATAGCCTAGGTTACCTGATTATAAGGGAATTATACATTTGAGAGGCGTATTTGTAATTTGAAAAAGGTTTTTCAAACTATATATATATATATATATATATATTTACCCAAATAAACCTACACATTTATACTAGGTAGCTTTACTGTTTTCTTCCCTTTTCATCTTAAATACTATCTCATGAGTATCCACTAAAGGATTCTTCCTTTTCTTTTCAGATAGTAGAATGGCTAATAATCCTACTGAGCAGGGTAAACAGACAAGGCCCCGATACTTGCCAAAATGGTTCCAACAGTACCTTTGTAATGTTGAATAGGTCCCTGTTGCTAATCCTGCCTTGCGGCACCTGCAGCTCTTGCCACTGAGGTAGCCTTTAACTTTTCTCGCTTATGTAAGACTTTCGTGAATCTTGGAGAGAAATCATTCTCTGGAAAGGAAGGTTTTTCTAATGCGCAATCTTGGATTATGGACTATGAAAGAATTTTCAAAGCTACTAGTGGCCCGAAGAAGTGAAAAGAAGGGTAGCGGCCTAGGAGGCCCATGAAAGGTGGAATTTAGTATCTGGAGAGAACAAGGGCTAGATATTTACATGTGCAGAATCAAAAAACTGTTTCAAAGCAAAGTTTTGCCAAAGGAAAAAATGAGTATCCAGTTAGAGAAATTTATGAACCTCAAGCAAGGGAGCTTGAGCTTGCAAGATTATGTGGCCAAGTTTATCGAATTGAGTAAGCTTGGAAGAGGCTTATTAGACACCCCCATGAACAAATCCTTTAGATTTTTTAAAGGGCTGAACTCTCCATTGAGGGAAACATTATTAGCCCAAGTAACATTTGGGGTAACTTTTGAAACTCCAGTAGAGACAGCTACCGTATGCATGGATGAAGGCTCCAAGGAGGATAAAGATGACGAGAAAGGCGAAGGAAGTTCCAAAAAAAATAAGAAAAAGGAATAGTGGAAAAACAAGAAGAAGGGAGGCAAATTCAAAAAGGAAGCGAAGTCTTGTACGAGGTGCAACCACAAGGGTCATGAGGCCAAGGATTGTACGACCTCTTTAGCCAATTCAAAGGAAAGTGTTACAACTGCCATGAGGGACATATGTCTAAAGACTGCCAAAAGCCCAAAGTTATCCGAAGTGGACATAATTATACAATAGAGGTAACACCGATTCAAAGCCGACCCCCAAAGACCAAGAACAACCTGCACTTGAAGGTATAACTTCTATTCAAGTAAATTTTGTATACACCTTGTTCTATTCTGGAGCGACTCGTTCTTTTATCTCTAAGAGGTTAGTTAATTTGTTGAACCTTCCCATGTCTATATCTTATAGTCTGATAGAGGTATCCAACCCTATCAGAGGATCTAAGTATCTTGAACTGTTTTGCAAAGACCTAGTGTTGGAGATCGACAATGTCAAGTTCCTTTGCAAAATGTATGCACTGGATTTTATGGGGTATGACCTTATCCTAGGTATGGATTGACTATCATTTTATGGGGCCGTTTTAGTTTGCGATAACATAATCGTTCATCTTAGGAGCTAAAGAGGATGTAGTCTGAGTATTCCTTGCAATGTTAGGAACATAGATAAAGCCTAGTTATACTTCTTATCTCCTAGTTCAGAAGGGCCATCTTCGGTCCTTATAGTTTGTGAGTTTTTGGATGTCTTTGAGGAGGTTACGAGACTTCCACCCCGTAGAGAAATCTCTTTTCGTATTGACCTAGAGGACGCCAGACTTGTTGCACTACACTTGAGGCACATGGCACCTAAGGAGAGAAGGGAGTTGGATAAGAAGATTTCAGAATTATTACAAAAAGGTTTCATTCGATGGAGTACCTAAGAATGAGGTGCACCGGTTGTGTTTGCCACCAAAGCAGATAAATCCTTAAGACTTTATGTGGATCATAGGGAACATAATAGATTGACTAAGAAGAATAGGTTACCCTTACCTAGAATCGATGACCTTTTTGATCACTTAGGAGGAGCCCGAGTATTTTCCCAAGGCTACTGGATTTCAACAGTTAAGAATTTCGGAGGACAGTAAGCCTAAAACTATGTTTAGAACGCTGGATGGTCTATTCCAATGGGAAGTTATGCCCTTTGGATTAACAAATGCACCTGCCTTCTTTGATGACCTCATGAGTAGATTGTTTAGGGGCATTCTAAATAAGATTGTGGTAGTTTTCATAGATGATATCCTTATATTTTCAAAAAACTGTAAAGAGCATGAAGATCACTTAAGACAAGTGTTAAGGATATAAAAAAAGAACCAATTGAAAGAAAAATTCTCGAAGTGCCATTTCTGGAGGGAAGAATTTATATTTTTAGGACATATTGTGTTAAGTGAAGGCTTGGCAATAGACCCCACTAAGATCAAGGAAATCAAGAAACGGAGGATACCCCGAAATGCTACGGAAGTGAGAAGCTTCCTTGGATTGACCAGATATTATCGAAAATTCATTAAAGATTTTGCAAAGGTTGCTACTCCTTTAACCCAATTGACAAAGATGAATTTGGTGTTTTCTTGGAGTAATAAATGTGACATAGCCTTTAAGAAATTGAAGGAAGTATTAACTAGCGCACCAGTCTTAATTATACCTAATGGTTCAAAATTGTTTACAGTTTAAATCGATGTGTGTGAGAATGGTTTAGGACCGGTCCTTATGCAAGAAGGATGAGTAGTTGCTTATGCTAGTTGACAACTCAAGGATCCTGAGAAGAGATACCCGGTTCATGACCTTTAGTTAGCCGCATCAGTGCTCGCCTTTAAGATGTGGAGGTATTATCTTTTAGGGGAGAAATTTTAACTTTTTACTGGTCATAAATCTTTAAAGTATTTATTTTCTCAACGTGACATAAACTTGAGACAACAACTCTGGATGGAATATATTGCTTCATTTGGTTTCATGATCCAGTATACCCTGGGAAAGGGTAATGTTGTGGCAGATGCTTTAAGTAGGAAACGCACAACCATAAATGCGATGACAAGATTGAAACAATTAGAGTTCCAATCTAATTTTAATTTGCAACCCTTGCCAACCACTTCTAATGGTTTTCCTGGAACCATGATTATTAGACCTACTCTAAAAGAGAGGATCCGAAGTGCACAATACCTTGACGAAGAATTAAGAAGCATAAAGGAGAAAGTGGAAAAGAAGGAGATCTTTCCCTGTTTGGTTAGGTATTTGATTGACGATGATGGAAGTTTACTTTGGGATAAACGACTCCCTAAGTATGAAGGGTTGAGGTAAGAAATTTTAGGGGAGTGCCATAGACCGAAAATGACCATACACCCCGATGGGGATAAAATGTACAAAGATATGAAGAGAAATCTCCATTGGGAAGGAATGAGGATAGATGTAGCCAAGTTCATGGCCAAATGCTTGACGTGCAAAAAAGTAAAAGCAGAGTAAGGGAATCCCGAGGGGTTATTACTACCTCTAGAGATTCCTATGTGGAAGTGGGAACATATTTCCATGGACTTTGTGGATGGACTTCCTAGAAGCCAAAAGGGTAATGAGGTCTTTTGGGTTGGGGTAGATCATTTAACCCAAAAGCTCCCATTTTATACTAGTCAAGAAGACAGGGACTGAAACCTCATTAGCCCAACTGTATGTCAAAGAGATAGGCAGACTACATGGTATCCCATCAAGTATTGTTAGTGATAGAGATGCCTTGTTCAAAAGCGAATTTTGAAGAAGCCTACAAGCAGCATTAGGAACGAACCTTAACCTAAGAACAACCTATCATCCGCAAACGACGGCCAGACAAAAAGAGTAAATATGATCTTGAAAGACTTGCTCAGAGCTTGCATTATCGACCTTGGAGGAGTTTGGGAGCAGCACCTATCGCTCGTAGAGTTCACTTATAGCAATAGTTTTCAAATGACGATTGGTATGGCCCCTTTTGAAGCGCTTTACGGGAGGCCATGCAAATCAGCAACTTGTTGGTGGGAAACTATTGACAAGGCTCTACTCGGACCAAACTTCGTCCGTGTTTCCACGGAAAATATATTCTTGATTAGGAAGAGGATGAAGGCATCCCAAGACTGTCAGAAATCATCCGATAAGGGAAGGAGGGAACTTGAGTTTAATGTTGGAGACTTAGTATTCTTAAAAGTATCCCCTCTCAAGAAGACGGTTCGGTTTGTGAAGACTGAGAAGTTAGCTCCCAAATTTATTGGGTCTTTTCATGTCATCCAAAAGATAGGACCTTTGGCTTATCGAATGGATGTCCCAGAGCATCTATCGGGAATCCTTAATGTTTTTCATGTATCTCATCTAAGGAAATGCCTTCATGATTCTACTATCAGACTCAAGCTTGATGAATTTGGGGATATAAAGAAACTCGAATTAGAGTCCAGGGTGCCCCGTGCCACTGCAAGCATTGTAGATTACGGAATCAAGAGACTCCACAATAAAATCGTTTGCCTCGTCCGAGAACATTGGGGAAATGATCCTGCGGAAAGCACTTGGGAGACCAAGGATAAGATGAGACAGACTCACCCAAAGCTTTTCTTGGTTAATTTTTCCTCAAATTAACGTTTATGGATGCATTGTGATTGCTAGGTTGGATGCAACACCATTGCACAGTGCACTCATATAGAAATATATGCATAATTAGGTTGTTTGCATACATTTTTCATCACTTATTACTCCTACATGCTAGGATAGATCTCACTTCAGTGGGTCTGCAGTTCATAATCATTGCGAATCATAAATGCTTATAGATGAATTTAAAAATAACATGGATTTACAACATGGATGTTTTGAGCGAGTTGTGTGTTTCGCCCCTTTAAACAGATTTCGGGATGAAACCTATTTTAAGGGGGGAAGAAGAATGTAACACCCCGTAAAAGACATAAATATTAATAATAAATATAAATAAACAATTTAATAGTAAGGCTGGAAAATAATATTTTGTAGCTTTAAGAATTTGGCTATGAAAACCTTTTATTTGGATTCGTGGTGAAATTTTGAATCGTTTTCATACATAATATGTTGATAACTGTAGATGTATGAAGAAGTTACAAGTGAATGAAATTGGACAGTAAAACATAGAAATATATATATATATATTAGTAATATATATATGCCAAAAATATATTTAAATAAATGAGCAAGAATTTGAAATTCAAACAGAGGATAAGATTATGGGGATAGAGAATATTTTAAGTGAGGAAAGAGATTAGCAAATAATGTAACATATTATTATATTAAACACCTTAGCACCACATAAATTCATTGGGTGTTTCAACGACCAGGAGGTCGACCTCCCCTAGGAGCGGTGTCGGCCGGTGGTCTACCGCCTAGGTCGACCGCCTGGCAGCTGAGAAGCCCAATGAATCTATGTTTGGTTTGGGTTTCCTAAAGGGATATATATATATATATATATAAATATATATGGCCGAGATTACATCTGAATAATCTAACGGCCTACACTTACACAAGCGACTATATATAGGCCCTCAAATCACACAACAGAACCCCATCCACTCTCTTATCTCTACCTCCATATTGTCCTTCTGCCATTGCTGAATTCCAGAAAGGTTAGTAATTTCTCTTCTATTCATCTAACCTCCATTCTTCTATTTTCTCTAATATAAATTCATATAGGTTTTAGTATGAAATATGGAGTTTAGCTTTATATATGCATAAGATTCTAAAGATGATTCTTACATATATATTAGGAGGATTGGAGCACTTTTATCACGAATATTAAGCACAACCTGAATCTACAACAAGAATCTTATTTGTTCTTCCTTAGATCTGTGAGTGGAATATTGTGTTCTTAGGCATATTCTATTTTTTAAATAGATTAACATGTTGATAGCTATGCCTAAGAGGATTTGGAAATCGATAACATCAATACAAAAAACCACAAATCCTAATTTTTTATATTTGCATAAGAATTGTCATGTTATTTGGGTTTGTGAATTTGGAACTTTATATTGGATTGAGAATGAAAGGGGTGTTGTTGTTTCTACTTTGTGTAATTCACCTTTATGTAAATATTTGTTTGTAACCTAAAAGGGTTTAAATTTGGTTGTTCCATGATTTGATTAGGTTTGGATTCTATTTGTAATCAAAATGTATTCATACTTGAAATATATCAAATGCAAACGTTTTTATGTGCAAAACTCCAAAAAGAGAGTGAATTATATGAAGTGGAACTTATAAGTATACATGTGTATATTATATGTGTATGTTATACTGATGCACTATTGAAATCATTCCAATAAGTCTAGGATGCAAGTTGAAATTTGTTTGTATGTTGTAATTTCCATTCATTGTTATATGTTATTATGCTCTTATGCCATCATGCCTAAATTGTAGTGGTCAAAATATGGAAAATTAACTTGTATACCTTAATTTAAACAAGTTGACAATTTTTGTCTCATTAGAACGTTCTCTCCTTCAAATGAACATTTAAGCATTATTTGTGCGTTATAATTGTTATATTAATATAGCGTAATAAACATACTTAAACATAGTATTATTGCAATAATTGCTTGTGTGTGCGTATAGAATGCCTTTACATATATTAATAGTGACACATATACATGAGGTTTGTTTCCATTTGTAGTGGAAGCCATGCTCGTAACCGACCAGCAAATCCAACAACCACAAGTAGGCCCAACTAATGTGAGAGGTATGGGTGCCATGGGCTATTCAAACTTAATATGCTGTGACACAAGGTTAAACCAACTTATAGTAGAATCATGCTTAGAACCGCCCAGCATATCCAACATCTACATGTATAAGGTTTAATGTGAGTGGTCTAGTTTGTCTATATATATAATTATATATATATAAGTTTATTGTGTGTGAAAATAGGCAGGTTTACTATACCTTGAGAAGGTCTTAATTGTCTAACTCTCTTCCTGTCTAATTTGGGTCTTAAATGGTTAGGACTAGGATCCCTCTGAAGGTTTATTCCTTAGAGAGGAACCTAAGTCATAGGACCTGCCCTTTTTAGATTTGATGTAAGTCTTTGGGTCCTCCTTCTCTAAAAGTGGTTAGGCATAAGCGGTAACAGTGTACGGTAGTTCACAGTGATGTCCACTTCCTCTATAAGCTTATAGGGGCTCAACTAGGGATAGGATTGGTATATAAAGATATGTGGCCATTGCATGCTCACAAATTGTCTAAAGGAAGTCTTAAGTGACATAGGTGTTCTACCGTAATATCAGTTAAGTAGTAACCTTCTCTATACTACTTCTCATATTACAATTGAGGGCTAAGAACGTTGACTTGTTAGGACGGGGCCTTAAGGCGTTAGGGTCCGCTTTAGGTTATAAGAGATCATAAGAATCCACCTTTAATAGGGCCATAAATGACCGAAGATGCCGCCTCGTTGAGTCTTTACCATAAAAACACTAATGAGCAATTGACTTGGATATCCACCCCGTTGGTTAGTACTTGGTGTTTATGTGAATCTTGTATACTACATATACATACCATGACATATGTAACATGCTAAAAACTTGGATATGGCCTTTAAGTAAACACCATATTTCAGTCACACATAACTTTTTTCTCTGACCCATCTCCTTAACATATCCAACGGGTTAGTAGAGGAGGTAGAATTCATGGACAGAATCATGATGGGAGTTGAAGACGAAGACGAAGTCGTTATGCTATTATTAGTTGTTATTGCTTTACTTCTATTGGAAACATTTGAGAATGAATTTATTGATGTACCTATGAAATATGTGTAATCTTGACTGTCGTGTGGGAATTCTGTGATTTTAAATAAAGTGGTACATCTTATTTCAGTATTATATTCTCTTTCCGCTGTGTGAGATTTCCACTCGAAGTGTATGTATATATATAATCTGTGCAAATGTAATTCCTTATAGGGACCAAAGACTCATTTATAATGGTTCTAAGTTTTGATCGGCCTTTTCTAGGTCGATATTTAGGCTCATTCCGGGCGGATTGTTACACATTCCCTCAAGCCATATTCAATATTCTCTCAATCTCTTGTTGAATCATTTGTTTCTTCTCTTTTCAGCATGTTTGCTGCACCCAATCTTCTTGAGGGAATTTCTCTACCGACTCGGTTCCATAGGTATCTTGAGGCTACGGCACCTGCCGGAGGTCAAGGATATGCGCCACCGCTAACTACAGCCTATGTACCTCCACCTCCGCGAGTATATAACTTTTCTATGTTATGTAAAGATTTATGCGCTATGGGAGGAAAATCGTTCTGTGGTACCAAGAGCTTTGTTTAATCATGGAATTGGCTAAGAGAGACAAAGATCGTGTTTGGCCTTTTCGAGATCGATGATAGAAGGAAGATACAGTTGGCCGCAATGCAACTAAAGGATGAAGCTTTTTACTGGTGGGAAGTAACGCAGGCAGGGCAACCAATAGCTACTTGGGATAATTTCAGACCGCAATTTGAGATGAAATACCTGTCTCAAGCTGAAGAAGAACTACAGATGAAGAGATTCTTGGATTTGAAACAAGGGGACATGTCTGTTAAGGATTATGTGAACAAGTTTAATCAGCTGGCAAGGTTTGGACTAGACTTGGTGAATTTACCCCATAAGAAGGCTCTTAGATTTGTGAGAGGGTTGAATCAACCTCTCCAAGGACTTACATTATCTCACATACCGATGGGAGCGACATTTGAGAGGCTAGTTGACATGGATCTTATGCATGAAGATGGCAATGATAAGAAGAGTAATGTCTGAAGACACATATGCTAAAGGCGAGAAACAGAAATGGTGGCCCAAGAAAGGAAAGAAAAAGAAAGGAGGAAAGCCTGACAAGGCTCAGATTAAGAAAGATATCAAGTGTCATAGTTGCGGAGCTATAGGTCATTTTGTGAAGGACTACATAAATGCAGAGAAAGCCTGCTTTAAATGTGGACAAGTGAGACACTTTAGTAAGCAATGCCCTAGCAAGAAAGGACAAAGGGTAGGAACTTCTGGACAAGTACATGCTTTAGAGGCTAGTGGACCTGATAGAGGTAGGAAAGTCACTGTTGAAGGTTTGATTTCCCTTTTTGACTATCTTGTTAGAACCAGATTTGATTCTGGCGCTTCACATTTGTTTATATCTAGTTCTGTAGTAGAGAGTATGCACCTTAATACTAGTATAATTTATGATCTTGTAGTAGTCTCAAACCCCATAGGAAGATCGGCTCATTTATCCATGAAGTGTAGGGGTTTGAGAATTTTTATCTTGGGCATTGAGTTTGAATGTGATGCATATGTGTTGGGTTTTATGGGCTATGGTTTGATCCTAGGAATGGATCGGTTAGCCATGTATGGTGCCATCCTTAACTGTGAAAAGAGAGTAGTTAGACTTCTTACTTGTCATGGTAGGACTCTTGAAATTTCCTGTGACCCATGCGGGTCAGTGATGTTCAGTTTTCTAGAATCGCTTGATACTTCTGTTGACGATTTGTGATCTGTACCCATATTCAGAGATTATCCGGATGTACTTGATGAAGTTAGGGGACTACCTCCGGGCATGAGATAGACTTCCGAATTTACTTTGTAGAGAATGAAAAGCCAGTTGCTTTACCAGTGTCTCACATGGCTCCTAAAAAGAGGAGGGATCTTAGGAAGCAAGTAGGGGAGCCATTCGAGAAAGGTTTTATTAGGCAAAGCATACCAGAGTGAGGAGCTCAAGTCGTCTTTGCAACTAAGGCGGACGACTTACTTCGTCTATATTGGAGAATGGAATTTTGATGATAATAACCTTGTTTCAATTATTTACATTATTGATTATAAGATATATACTTACATCTTTGTCTAGAATATATATATTTATGTATATATATACAGGAAATAAATGATGAAGATTGTACAGTTTTAGAGATTCAAGATATCAAGATTCTAAGAGCTTAAGGTTATCAAAGTAATGGAGTCTATTTTATATGTAAAACTCTGGTAGCACTTTCAAATTCTGATTTCAAATTATTTTAAAATATCTTCAAATTGATTTCAAAATTATTTCAAACTCTTTTCTAAAAATAATTTCAAATTATTAAAGGTTTTTACTTATCATTTCATATATATATATATATATATATATATATATATATATATAATTTTATAGTTTATAAAGTTGGGCGCCATATTTTATACATATATATATAATGGTGTATTTGATGGCGTCTAAAAAGCCTAGATCTCATACTGGCGATCCACAAACAAGTATCCTTGTTTCAGATTCTGGCAAAACTACTACAAATTAGAAAATGGATGAAGGATGGAAAGAAGTTAGGACGAGACACAAAAGCTTTCTTCAGGCAGCGAAACAAGGGAGTTCAAATCAATCACACACTCAAGTGAAGAAGCTAATCAATTTGTAATTTAAGGAAGGTGTTAGATCTTTGGCATCTGCTATCGCTAGTAATGCAAAAATTGAGGGTGGCATAGCCAATTTTGCTAGATCAAAGGACGAAGAAGGGGAATATGCAGATCTGGATGATCTCGTATTCACGTTTGCAAAGATCATGTGAAAGAACTTTATCTACATATATCTAGTTGGTAGAAGGCCTTATTATGCACACCAAAATGCTTATATCATAAGAGAATGGATACCAAAAGGATCATGGGATGTGTTTGCAAGAGAAAATTGTTTCTACTTGATCAAATTTGAATTAGAGGAAGACTGTGCAAAAGTTTTAAATGGTGGCCCTTGGTTTATGGATAGCAAATTAATTTTTACTAAAAGGTGGGAGTCAAATCTAAGGCTTGAGAGAGACATACTCAAAACACACCCTGTTTTGATCAAATTGATGAACCTTGACTTATCTTTGTGGAGAGCTAGAGGCATAAGTAAATTAGTAAGCCTAATTGGTACTCCATTGTCTATAGATGACTTAACTAAAAATGTTAAATGTCTTAATTGTGCTAGAGTACATGTTGATTTGAATGCCAATAATGAAAGGAAATCACAAGTAAGAGGAAAGGATAAACATGGCAACATCTATATACAAGACATAGAATATGAGTACATACCCCCTGTTTGTAAAAGTTACAAATGTTTTGGTCATTCTGATGATAAGTGCAACACTGTTGCAAAACCTGTCAAACAAGTATGGCAAGTTAAACTACCTAAACTAATACTGAAGAGTAGCAACTACCAAGCACTTTGGTGACTGGCGACAAAATGGCCGGAGTCAGTTCTACTTCTATATGTATAGAACCACCAGTGAGTGCTGCATCAATTCTGGAGGTAGAGAATACAACTGACCAGGAGGACTTGGCATCAATAGATTTATCAGAGTTGAATTCAGATCAGCAGCATCTTAGGGAGTCATCTGTGGATGTTGATCCAGACCCTGAAACAATTGAAGATTTGAATAAATTAGACATAAATCTTGAAGATAAAAATGAAGTAGAGAGCAATGAAGAGGAGAACAGTACAAAAAAGAGTTACACTAAGCCAAATGCTGCTTATGATAATCAATTGAAGAAAAAGAGAATGAAAGCATAGCTGGCACTAGTGTGAGTGCAAGACCTCCTTGGTTTTTGAGGAGTAACTCCCTCAATTCCAAATGTCCCTAATTGTATGGAATGTCAGAGATCTTAATAACGATACCCGATTATTAGACCTCTTTATTCTAAGGAGTCATCTTCCTTTTTTTCTGGGTATTCTTGAAAATAAGTTGAATGAAGAAAATTTGAAATTCTTATGTGATTCATTTGGTGAAGACTGGTCCCATATCACAAATAATAACTTTTCTGACAAAGGTAGAATTCTTGTGTACTGGAATAAAAGCATTTGGCAATATAGTAATATTGACATAGATGAGCAACAAGTCACTGTTAAATTATTTAACATTAGGGGTTTGGTAGTTTGTGTTTCAGTAATTTATGTTGGTAATTCAACTAACGAAAGAATCAAATTATGGGACAAAATAAAATTGCTAGAGCCAAACATGAATGATCCATGGATAGTTATGGGTGATTTTAATGCAATTCTTAAACTAGAAGGTAAAATTGGTGGTAATAACGTATGTGTAGCCCAATTATCTGAATTTAATAACTGCATTATAGCTACGGGGTTAGTTGAGCCTGTCCACTGTGGCCTGCATTTCACATGGAGAAGTGGTGAGGGAAGGAAAATCTCGTGTAAATTAGATAGAGTTATTATTAATTCTGATTGCATCAATAAATTTTCTGATTTAAAAGTCAATGTTTTACCTTCATCAACTAGCGATCACTATCCAATTCTCATTAATCTAATAACCAGAGATAATGGCTCAAAGGACAAACCATTCAGATATGTTAATCACAGAAATTGATTAATGGCTACAGTGAACTTATTAATTTTGTTGAGTTCAAAAATGCTGATGTCCACATGTGCTCGTTATTACAATTCCTCAAAGATTCAAAAGCTACATTGAAAGAATGGAATAGAACAATGGTGAAAGAACATGACAGAATTGAACATTTGGAGAAAGAGTTGACAAATATGCTACAGCTTATTGATAATGGGGACTCTAGTGAAGAAGTCTGGATCTTTATCATAAGTGTCAAGCTGATTTTAGAGAAGCTCTGAAGGTCAAAGAAGCGGAGTTAAAACAAAAAGCAAAGGAAAAATGGATTTCTGAAAGAGAAGAGTGCTCAAATCTTTTTACACCAAAATGTCTATTTGACGGAACACAAACTACAATTATCAAATTCTGGATCAAGATGGGAATAACTTGGTTGATTTACAAAAATTTGAAAAGGAGGCAATTGAATACTTTATGGAATTATATAATAGAGAATGTGCTACTGACTTACCCATTATTAATCCCAGGAAACAGACCAAATCTATCCAGGTTGATTCCTCCCCCTGGGCTAGATGGGTTCGGGTCCAGTTTTTCCTAAATCATTGAAGCTGCCTGAAAAATTGCTTGGTATCACCGATACAAGAATTCTTCACTTCAGATAAAATAATAAAGGAAATTAATCATACTTTTTTATGTTTAGTTCCAAAAATTGACAAACTTACCAAGATAGCTGACTATAGACCCATTGCATATTGCAATGTTCTATACAAAATCTTAAGCAAAGTTATTTGTAATAGAAAGAAAATGGTGATACCAAATTTAATTACAAAGTGTCAAAGTGCTTTTATAATGGGTAGAAGCATTTCAGAAAATTCTTTATTGGCATATGAGCTAGTGAGAAACTTAAACAAAAAAGGTGCAGATAAATTTTTGTCTGAAAGTCGATCTTCAGAAAGCTTATGATAAAATTAATTGACACTTTATCATCCATATGTTAAAAGCCATGGGTTTTCCAGTGAAAATCGTTAGAAAAATTTCTGAGTGCATTCAATCACCTACCTTTTCTGTTCTTATTAGTGGAGTACCAAAAGGGTTCATTACTGTTGACACCAAAAATTGGTTCAACACCAAAAAAGAAGAATTTTGTAGAGGAAAAAGTGAGTATGAACAATCACAAACAATGCAAAAAAAATAAGATGGAATCACACACAAATTTATAGTGGTTCAGCGTTAATGAGCCTATGTCCACTTTATAATCTAGATTGAGATTCAGTAGAATGATTACAAAACTTCTTTTCTTTATTCTTACATACCCCTTTCTGTACTGAAACATAAGTATTTATAGGTTATACAATACTTAGCCGTTATCAACACATGTCATTGGATCTAGGAGAATAGTTGTGGCTGAATGAATCAATATCTGCTGGAGAATAGGTATTCCATCCGAAATATCTAACGCGAAATAGCCTGTGATTCAGCTGCCTTGGGAAATTTGAACGAAAAGAATCTGGAATGAGCTATTATTCAGGCTGGCATTTCGGGCTTTTAAATGAACACATCGCAATTGATTAAGTTTGGTCATCTTATGTTCCTTCTAGGCCGCGTTTGATGGACGGAATGGACTAACATGTTGAGCGTCTCTTTCTTATCTGGTTCGAGGACTTCAGGTACGGGTCTATCGTGTTATCCTACCTTGATGGGTGGTCCGAAAGGCCCATCAACACTTTGCCCCCCAAAGTATGATTCACTTAATAAGAAGCATGCTTTGTTGTCGTATATCTTGGATCAAATTCTACACACTGCTTGTCCCACCAGTTGCTTTGACTTTCATTCAATAGGCGTCACAAGCCACGTAGGGTCTCATAAATTGCTTCAAAATTATGAATGAGTTCAGATAATGATGACGGCTCCCTATCTTCCCATCTCTTCAGCTAGCCCTTAACCTTCCAACTTCTTTACACATCCGCTTGGTCCAATCACATCAGCTGAATTTGAATAGCCATTCTTCTTTTTCATTATAAAAATAGAATTTCTTTTACCCTTCTCTTTTTACTTTTTACCACTATTCCAAAAGAGGGACGATTGGCGATCATCATCTCCTCCTAAGATCGTCTATTTTCAGGTATGTATGTTCCCTACATTGAACCACCATTCTTGTACGGGGACTTCCTTTTTCTCACCATAGTCTAGGGTTTTAGTTTGTCCCAATCGATGGAGGTCTTCCGCGTCAAACCGCCGGAGTCAGCGGCGGTGCGGTTTCCCAAGGTGAAACTACCACCGTTTGGGTAAGACTCATTGATACCGAATCCCTAATCCTGATGACGTTATAAAAAGATCCCCCTTTCCCCAAGCATTTCATGAATTAGGGTGTCTTTGAACCCTAAGGCACGTGACAATGCTCAAAGGGGCGAGGAAATGGATAACAATTTTTGTATAACTCAAATTATACTATTAGTCATCCATCTTTTATTGGGGTCGTGCTTGTAAAAAGTTCCGATTCTTTATCTTCTTCTACGCTTCTTTCCCTTTTTTTTTAGTGCCACAAGTCATTTGTACACCAATGGTCAGAACGCGTGACAATCATCAGCAAGAGTTTGGTGGAGAGATACCTTTTTCCATTAAAGTGGACAGTTCTTCAGATTCCTCGAGTCATTCAGAACCCACCTTCGACAACGATCCTCGAAGTCGGTCGATAGATCCGTTGCCTGTTCCTCCAATAGCAGTCAAGCTAACCGAAGCAATGCCTATTCCTTTGGCACCTGACTTGGTCCCAGGCACAGAGATTTTAAGGAACCCTCCAGAAGCAGAAAAACCCAACATTACTCTTAAACGACTACAACATCTAACAGCAAACCACAATATTCCCTTTGACGACGTTCTTGTCCTTGAGGAAACTGCTAGACCCCATAATCCTCCGGATGGTTATATGGCAATTTCTCTTCCAACATGCAATGTGGGGGCCATTCCCCCTTTCCCTTCTGTTATTGTTGACTTTTTGTGCCGGATGAATTTGGCTCCGATGCAGTTTCATCCGATAGCTTATGGAAACTTGTTGTCGATCTGCTATCTGTTCCTGATATACCTAGGTTATCCTCCGACCTTTGATGATATAGATTTTCTCTTCAATTTTAAACATAATGAGAAACAGTCCCCTTCCTTACTCTACTTCGAAGCTATTCAGGGCTGGAAGATTATTGAGGAAGTTCCAAGCAAGGCAGGTGATCCCAAGCGAGATTGGTTTTGGATTAAGCAGCAGCCTGGGTGCGCCCAATATTGGCTTAAGTGTGGTGGGTTCCTCTCCTTTCTTTATATACTCTTTTTCCGTTAGAATCTCTTGCCCTGATTACCTTATTTTTATATTTTATAGAAGGTGAGCCTGTAAGGCCTGAGGAAGAAGTTTTTAAAGAGTCTCACAAGCGATTGATCGAGTTAAAAATGATGAGACGAGCATTTTGGAACTATTTGACCAATGAAAACTTGCATCGATATGCCCTCTTCGACCGAAGTAGGATGAGGGGCTCAGTTAAAGAAGGACATGATCCTGCAGTAAAGGCTCAAGATGAGGTGCCCCTAGTCACGAAGAAATCTAGAGATGAACAGATGACTCACTTGATCGGAGGATCCTCTACCCATCCTCTGCTTGGGAAGAAAGAGAAATCCGGTCTTAGGAAACCTGTTTGTAAAAGGCAGGTTCGGAAGGTCAAATTTCTGGAAGACCATCGTGAAGAGATTGGACATCGACAAAGGGAGAAGGTTCCTGCCAAGAGAGCTTACAAGGTGGTGCTAGAGAAAACGAACGAAGAAGAACCTACTGAGGTTCACCCGAAAGGTTTGGGAGTCGAGGAAGATTCTTCTTCGACTCATGGTCAAAAGGAGAGGTGTGGCACCTCCCCTCTTCCAGGATAGGAAAATCTACAAATGCCTAATATTATTCTCTCACCACAAAGCTTAGATCTAAATCGATTCTTTGCCAACCAGTCTGAAGCAATGTCCTTCCAGACAGACAGGATGGTATTGAAGGTATGATTTCATCATGATTACGAGGCTTATTGCATGTCACAACACCAAATTTTCTGTTCATAAATTGAAGATTGCATGTTTCATTTCACTTTCCTTGTAGGTGTTGACGAAGAGTTTTACGGAAATTTGTTCGCCTCCTTCCCAACGGACCTTGGGTCGTGAGATTCTATTTTGCCATGTACTGAAAAAGAAGGCAATGGCAAAGACAATGATAACGGAGGAAAAGAAGCAGAGGATGCGAGGAAAGGCGAGGAGAAAGAGAAAGATGGAGAAATGGAGAAAGAAGGAAAAAGCTATCTACCCGAGGATAAAAATGGGCAAGAAAAGAGACGCTTGAGAAAACATGGTCGAATGCTAGGGGATACTGAAGAATTGGGCAGCGTACCCAAGAAAAGGAAGGGGGATAAATTTCCCAAGACCAAACAGGGGGAAGGAGTTGAGCTCTCTCGAACAATAGTACATCGTTCCAGTCCTGTAGTGGAGACTTGTTCTGCCGACCGATTCCGAGAATTGGAACGAGATTTCCCCGATCTAATTTTTTTCAGAAATTGAACCAGTCCCCGAAATACAACTATTAACTCATAGCTTTCATCGTCGCATGCGCAATAATCTTGAGTATGCTCTATATCAATATGACGCCATGGGAGAATATACCGGGCAAGTGAGTGGGGCGTTAAAGGGAAAGCTAGCCGAAATTGCTGGCTTAAAAAGAGACATCGATAGTGGTAAGAAAACCTTTGGGTTTCTAGAAAAGAAAATCAAAAATCAAGATTTAAAGGCGCCGGCAGATAAAGTAAAGTATGTGAGAGAGATCGAGGACTTGAACAGTCAGGTTCAACCGAAAGGCCAGGAGTGTGATTTAATGAGGGAAGAGATTGAATCTTGAAAGAGGGATAGAGCCCAATTCGATCTTGAAATTCAAAATTTAAAGGCTACACTTCATTCGTCCGAGCTAGCAAAGAATCAAGCTAAAAAGAATACCGCTGCAGCAGTCGAGTCTGCTAGTAATCTGAAACTTCAGCATGATATTGAGATTGAGACCATTAATGCTGAGCACGCCCAAGAGAAATTTGAATTGAAAAAAGGACACGCACGTCAGGTTCTTTTGTTTTGTGCGAATTTCCTTCGTCATTGGAATCTATCTTGGATGCCAGGATATCCCAAGTCGCTAGATGACGTATGGAAGGTAGTTTTATGGGAGGAAAAGAAAATAGCACAGGGTCATCCTTTGGATGAGGCATCGTTGATGTCCCACATCTTGAATGATAAAGAAGGAGCCATCGTTATAGAAGTGCAGAACCAGGAGAAGAAAATAGCAGAGGCAGAACATCGCTGAGCGAAGGGAAAATCAGTTCCCCAAACCGAAGTAGGTGACAGTCGGCCTTATGTTCCTGTATCTTCTACGCACATGGTTATGGAAAGGGGCTCGTCTTCTACCCTTCCATTTGATTCAATCAGGGTCGCGGAAGGGTAGGTGATTGGTCCCAATGTTGAAGGTAAGCTTTTTTGTTAGGTTCGAGTCCCTTATCCTCTTCTAATTTGCATGCATTTATTTTCTTTCGTAGGGATCTCTTTTGTTGCTGAGAGGGTGGATGAAGGACATGCTGTCGAGGAGAAGGGTACCACCGAAGAAGAAAACAAGGTTGCAGGAGTAGAGAGGATCGACTTGGTATCTCCTGAAGGTAGGGACGTTGCGGTTGTTAAGGAGTCCAAGAGAGAGGATCACCCTTCCATGGCCGAGATCAAAGATCAGAAGGACAAAGAAATTTCTGCCATGAAGCCCGAGCCTGCCGAAGATCCTCTGAACATCAAACCTCTCCATACCCTTCCTCCGACCATTCTTTCTTCAGCCTCAGGTATTGCCCCCACTACTCCACAGGGTTCAGCCTCAACTCCTCATCCTTTTGGCAGCACGTTAGGAGGGTCGAGACGCAGGATGACCACTGAAGAGACGCAACAGATGATCAAGCAAAAAGAGATGGCCAAAATGGTAGAACAAGGGCTGATGCCACCTCCTTTTTAGGACCTTTACTTTCTTTGTAATTTTATGATGATGTATCCCCTATGACGTTATTTGAACGGTACCTGTCATGCAGCAATATTTTGTAATGATGCTAGGACATTTTAAATTGAAATCTACTTATAATGATAACGCATGTAACAAAGATGTCATGTGAGTCTTATGTTTTGTTTTCAATGTCAATAGTGAATCGCACTTCACCCTTGTCGGGGGTGCAAACTATTTCTTTTGCCTCCGGTGTCGGGGTGAATGTTAGATTGGCGATCTCCTCTGTCTAGCTTGAGCAGACCCATCCTTAATCAAGGGTTGGATGCAGTCAAGCGGGAGTGCCTCTAGGATTTTATACTTATCCTTTAGTCAGTAAAGGGAAAAGTTTTATTGTTTATACTTGACCTCAAGTCAATGAGATTGGGAATTGAATCCTGATAGTCGATCAATATACCTTGATAGGCGTCAACTTTACTCTTGAACCAATCAAGGCAGAAATCAAAAAATCAGTCAGTCGATTTAAATCGTTAGCTCTTTACAATCACAACATGATAGAGCAGGAACAAAGATTCTTATTAGTACGTTATCGCGACCAATGAGGGTCACTTATTACAATGCTAAAACAAATTGACAATCTTAATGTTGAAAGAAAGCATAAACATTAAGATATATTCTACGTAAGATAAGGCCGCAAATGCTCCACGTTCCATGCTCTTTGAAACAACTCGTCGTCCACAGTTATTAGTCTAAAACTCCCATTGTCGAGCTTTCTTTGAATGACGTAGGGTCCATCCCATCTCAAGCCCAGGTGTACGGGGACCGGGAAGATTCATTTCAAAACCAAATCTCATACTTCGAAAGTCTTAGGTTGGACCTTTTTGTTGTAATACCGAGCGACTCGTTGCCTGTGGGCCATGGCACAAAGGTTCGCTTCTTCTCTTTTTTCATCAACCATATCCAATGATGTCAGAAGAAGTGCCTTATTAGTCAGGGGATCATAGTAGGTCGTCCGATGAGTCGGGACCTCAAGCTCGATTGGGAGAACTGCCTCGGAACCGTATGACAAAGCGAAGGGAGTATGTCCTGCTACGGTTTTATGGGTAGTACGATACGCCCATAACACCAGAGGCAATTCGTCAACCCGTTTTCCTTTAGCGCGTTCCAGTCATTTCTTCAAAATGGTTTTAATGATCTTATTGATCGCTTCAACTTGACCATTGGATTAGGGATGTGCTACTACAGTGTATTTCTTCTCTATATGATATTTCTCACAAAAATCTTGGAATTCGAGACAATCGAACTGAGTCCCGTTATCTATAACAATGGTTCGAGGTACTCCATATCGACATATAATGTTCCGGACAATAAAGTTGATGACCTTCTTTGTTGTAATGGTAGTCATTTGTTCGGCTTCGACCCACTTTATGAAGTAATCTACGGCCATAATTGCATACCTGGCTCCTCCTTTTGAAATGGGCAAGGTTCCAATGATGTCAATTCCCCATACAGCGAATGGCCAAGGACTCGTCATTTAAGTAATCTTTGTTTGGGGGGGGGTCGTGGGATTTGTGCAAACTTCTGGCATCTATCGCATCTTTTGGCGTAATTAGCAACGTCTTTATTGACGGTCCGCCAAAAGTATCCATAGCGTAGTATTTTTCGGGCCAGGGTTTGCCCCCCCGGTGTGTGCCCCATAGTCTCCCTCATGTACTTCTCGTAGTATCATCCTGATGTCATCGTTGGCTACACATCGAAAAATAGGAACAGACAATCCTCTTATGTAGAGCTGGCCTTGCTGAATAAGGTACCTGGAAGCCTGCTGTATCAATGCTCGCTTCTCATTTTTCTTTTCGACCAGTTGCCCATGGAGAAGGAAATTTTTAATGGGATTCATCCATGATTCTTCTTCGGGCTCGACATCAGTCTGGTCGACCTCCATTTGGTTGATGCTTGGTATATTCGAAGTTTCTGTGGGAACTATCTCTGTTTTGCCCGGGTGGTCCGAGCTAGCCAGTTTTGCTAGCCTATCCACTTTTTGATTCTCCTTCCGGGGAATATGAGAAATGCTATACTGGTCGAATTTACTTAGTAATTTCTCGACCTCCTTAAGGTAAGAGGTCATTCGTTCTTCCCGGGTAATGAATTCCTTTCGAACTTGACATACTACAAGCTGCGAGTCACAAAAGATATCGAGTGTCGTTATTTTCAGATCTTTCGCCAGTTTAAGCCTGGCAATCAGGGCTTCGTACTCGGAATCATTGTTAGTAGCCAAAAATTCTAGTCTCAAAGCATAATAAACCGAGCGCCCTTCAGGGGATAGAAGTACTATTCCGGCTCCCGAGCGTTGGTTATTTCGGGCTCCATCCGTGTAAAGCTTCCAGGAGATTGGCTCCTGATCGGCCTTTATAGGCTTGGGGTTGCCGTCTTGATACTCATCTTCTAGGGTTGTAAATTCTGCTATTAAACCAGCTAAAGTTTGTCCTCGGATTGATTTTTGGGGAACGAACGTTAGGTCGAACTGGCTCAATTCAATATTCCATTTCAGCAGCCTCCCGATTGCTTCTGGTCGTTGCAAGATTTGACGGAGAGGTTGATCAGTGAAGACTTTAATTGGAGAGCTTGGAAATAGTGCCAAAGTTTTCTCGATGTAATTAATAAGCTATAAGCCAGTTTTCAATCTTGGGGGTAATTACGCTCAGCTCTGGTTAATTTTTTACTCACATAATAAACCCACCGTTGTACTCGATCTTCTTCGCGGATCAGGACCGAGCTAATTGCATGTGCAGAGACTGCTAGATAAACAAACAAGTCTTCATGGTCGACTGTCTTAGAGAGAATAAGAGGTTTTTCAAGATGGTCGAGCAGATTTTGGAAAGCCTCGACACAGTCGGGTGTCCAGGCAAAGTTCCTTTTCCCCCTTTTTATTAATTCAAAGAAGGGCAAGCATTCATCGATAGCTTTCGAAATGAATCATCCCATGGCTGCTACCTTTCCTGCTAAACTCTGAACATCCCTTATCCGGTGAGGTTCCTGAATCCCTTTAAGGATTGCGATTTGATTAAGGTTGATTTCAATTCCTTGGGAACTTACGATGAAGCCAAGGAACTTGCCCGAAGCTACCCCAAAAGAACATTTTAACGGGTTCAGTTTCATACCATATTTCTGGAGGATGCTAAACATCCTCAATAGGTCTCCCATGTGCTCGGATGATAGTTTTGACTTTACCAACATGTCACCTACATATACCTCCATTGTATTCTCTATTTGATCATAAAACATCTGGTTGACTAGCCTTTGATAGGTTGATCCTGCATTCTTTAGGCCGAAAGGCATCACTACATAACAGTACAATCCGAGGTCGGTAATCAAACTGGTATGTTCTTGGTCAGGGACGTGCATGGCAATCTGATTGTACCTAGAATATGCATCCATGAATGAAAGTAACTCGTGCCCAGCAGTCGAATCGACTAACTAATCGATCCTGGGCAATGGGAAGTTTTCCTTAGGGCATGCCTTATTTAGATCGGAGAAGTCAATGCAGGTTCTCCACTTCCCATTAGCCTTCTTCACAAGTACCGGGTTGGCTATCCAGTCGAGATAGGTTGAATCCCGGACGAATCCATTGGCTTGTAGCTTCCCAATTTCTTCCTTAAGGCTCTCAACCTTTCAAGGCCAAGCATTCTCCTTTTTTGTTTTACAGGAGTGTATTTTGGGTCGATGCTGAGGGAATGGGTTATAATAGATGTAGGTTCCCACACATGTCAACGTGGATCCAGGTAAATACATCCAAATTCGCCCGAAGGAATTCACTTAGCTCCCTCGTTCGGAGGGGATCAAGATGAGACCCAATCTATAGAACCTTGGTGGGATCATTATCGTCGATTGGAACCTCTATGATGGCCTCATTCGGAGCCGCCTTTCTGCACCCCGGCTCATTGTCATCTCATGGATCGATGTCTTTGATCTCATAGGGTGACGGCCGAGGTGTTTTCTGTAATTGCTGTGCTTCCTTCCCATCCCCAAGGGGAGAGAATTTTTAAGGCTCCTTATTACCGCTGCTTTTCAACTCCTTCCATTCTGCCAGATAGCATGCTCGACCTGTTACTTGGTCCCCTCGTACCATTCCAATTCCACTATCAGTGGGAAGCTTCATATGCAAGCACCAAGGGGCGATACATGCTCGGAAGACAGCCAAGGGAGGTCGTCCCAAGAAAGCATTATGGTGTGAATTGATATTCATTACAACAAACGGTAGGATCCTAACTATTCTTCGATCTCCATCTCCTAATTCCACTGATAGCCTGACCTAGCTTATGGGTTCGGTTGAAGCTCTATAGAAACCACGTATTTGACCCTCATACAGCTCCAAGTCCTTTGTCTCTAGTTTCATTTGGTCGTAGGTTTGTTTAAATAGGATGTTCACTGAACTTCCGTTGTCAACCAAAATTTTACGGACAGTAGCCAGGCCAATGACAGCGGTCATCACCAACGGGTCGACCGTTGGGGTTTGTAGACCAATTGGCTCGTGGTCATGGAAGAAATATCCTCACCCATCATCCTTCTTTGTTTGACGGGACTTGCAGCCTCCTGGGAATTCACTTCTTCAGCATCGAGGTGTTTTGCGGCGTTAACATATCAGCCTCCTGGGGATTCACTTCTTCAGCATCGAGGTGTTTTGCGGCGTTAACATATCGTTCCATGGCCCTGATACTATGGCCCGCCAGATGCGGTCCTCCCACAATGGCATTGTTAACAATCTCTTTCCCCTTTTCTTGAGGGGTGGCGCGAAGTACAGGTTGGTGTGGTTTGGGCATCGAAGTTCCTTGCCCCCGGTCCGTTGGAGTTGTTTTATATTCGTCAAGTTTACCTTCTCGAATTATTTTTTCAATGATGTCCCTAAGATGTCGGCACTCATTCGCCGTATGCCCATAAATGTCATGGAATAGGCAATACTTCCTTGTCGCTCATTCCTTCTTTGTAGGCTCTCGTGGGGGCGGTTTCTTATATTGCATTGTGTTGCAGGTATCAAGATATATATTCTCTAATGTGTCATTTAAGGCAGTATATGTGTCAAACACCGAGAAACGGGAGTGCTTCCAGGAGCTTCCTCTTTGCTTCGAACCCCCACTGTTCACTCTTGACCCCTCGCCACTTCGTTTGCCATGGTTTTCAACATTTTACTTCGACTTTCCCTGAGTTATCCCCAGATTGTTTAATCGCGATATTATTTCGAGTTGATGGATTGAAGGTGTCTTTAGGGCCATCTTCCTCTTCAAGCTGTGCATCTTCTTGTCTCAATCGTATGCGGGCCTTTTCATAGAAAGCCTCAATCGTGGTCAGCGGTTTTCCAATCAAGTATTTTACGAACTCTGTTCCTTTGTTAATTCCATTGACCATGGCCATCAAGACGGTTATGTGGTTGGGATTGCTAACTTCAATTGCTGCCCGATTGAACCGATTGAGATAGTTCCTCAGGGACTCGCCTCTTCCCTGCATAACTACTGACAAAGCCATGATATGTTTTGATTTGGTAGTGTGAAGACGGAATTGAGTTAGGAATTTTTCGCTCAGGTCTTTAAAGCTGGGAACTGATTTTGCGGGCAAACGGACAAACCACAAGAGGACTATCCTGCTTAAAAAAATTGGAAAAGCTTCGCATTTGATTGTGTCAGGGGCAACCGCTACTTCCATGTGCCAAGAATATCTCATCAGATGCTGTTGTGGATCTGAAGTTCCATCATACTGATTCATTTGGGCATATTAAATCTCCTGGAAAAATCTGCTTACAAAATGTCACCAGTGAATGGTGCATAGCTTCGATCGACTCTCCAATCTTCGTTCCTATGCCCACGACTATCGTTCATAACTTGTCGTACCATAGCGGCTAAATTTGGTGGAATGACTGTGTCCGGGTCGACCTCATCAATCGATGGACTTCTAGCCCCTCCATCAGGAAATGCCGTCCGAGCATTTCTTCTCCTCCGGTTTTCTTGGTCGATCACAAGATTCCGTTGAGGAGGTACAGGGGCCCGATTTCTTCGACCAACATTTTGATTTATAAGAGGGGATGCCTCCCGATGGCGCGGGGCTATGGGATCGACGATTTCTAACTCGACCTGATCAGCACACCCTTGGTCGTGTTCACCTGGTTGATTTTGATGTTCCTCTATGCGTAGTTGTCGGGTCTCCTGAGCTTGATTCCTGAATTCCTCCCACTGCCTCGCTATGCGAGTCATGTCTTCACGCATAGCGGCATTCTCTTGAGAATGGACCCTTAGGGCATCGGTGGTTTCCTTAAGTCGATCTACCATAGCCAAGAACTTGTCTCGAGTGGCGAAGGAAGAAGATGGGGATAAATCCCCTCCAGGAGGTAGTGTAGGCTGATCTGATGTAGCTTCAGGGACAGTCATCCTGCCAGCTGCTTCTATGGATGTTCCAATCTGTGCATTTTTTTCGGTATTGCGAGCTGTTTTTCCAGTCATTGCTAAATCAACGCAGTGATAAAAATGATATTTCCGTCTTGGACATGATGATCCAAATTAAAGCGAAAACCTGGATTGATCTGAGAAAGTCAGTTCTCAGTGAAAGCACCAAAATGTTGACATCAAAAATTGGTTCAACACCAAAAAAAAGAAGAATTTTGTAGAGGAAAAAGTGAGTATGAACAATCACAAACAATGCAAAAAATTAAGATGGAATCACACACAAATTTATAGTGGTTCGGCGTTAATGAGCCTACGTCCACTTTATAATTAAGATTGAGATTGAGTAGAATGATTACAAAACTTCTTTTCTTTTTTCTTACATACGCCTTTTTGTATTGAAACATAAGTATTTATAGGTGATACAATACTTAGCCGTTATCAACACGTGTCATTGGATTCAGGAGAATAGTTGCAGCTGAATGAATCAATATCTGCTGGAGAATAGGTATTCCATCCCAAATAGCTAACGCGACATAGCCTGTGATTCAGTGTCTTGGGCAATTTGAACGAAAAGAATATGGAATGAGCTATTCTTCAGGTTGGCATTTCGGGCTTTTAAATGAACACATCGTAATTGATTAAGTTTGGTCATCTTATGTTCCTTCTGGGCTGCGTTTGATGGACGGATGGACTAACATGTTGAGCGTCTCTTTCTTATCTGCTTCGAGGACTTCAGGTACGGGTCTATCATGTTATCCTACCTTGATTGGTGGTCCGAAAGGCCCATCAACAATTACCAACAACCAGGGTATTAGACAAGGGGACCATCTATCCCCTTATCTATTTACAATCACAATGGAGTACTTTTCTCTCCAGATGGAACTTGCAGAGTATGATAAAGTGGTACAACCAATTCACAATTTTCAACCTTCTGTTAGCCATTGTTGTACGTAGATGACCTAATAATTTGTGTCAAGGCAAATGTTAAAGCTTCTCTTAAAATAAAAGAATTATTCCTTAATTTGGATAATTTTGTGGGTCTTAAGATGAATGAGCTGAAAATAAAATGTTACTTCAACAAGTTTTGTGTATCTAAGAATAATGTGCTTGACATTTTGGGTGTGTCAAAGGGAGAAATACCTGTGAAGTATCTCAGTGTTCCACTTTCTTTTAACAAAATTACTGACCATGAATGTGCGGAGCTTATTACTAAACTCAGAGAAAAATTTCAAGGTTGGAGTTCTAGATTACTTTCTTTTGCAGGGAGAATTGAGTTAGTGCACACTATTATTCAAGCAAAATTTACTTTTTGGTTACAAAATTTCAGTTTCCGGTTGCTTCGATTAGCAAAATCGAAAGTGTATGTGCTGATTTTATCTAGAGAGGTAGATTGCACAAAATTAAATTCTAGGACCTATGTAGATTTAAAGAGGAAGGTGGAATTAGCCTGAGAAAAATCAGAGAGATGAGGGATGCTTTTACACTTAAACAAGCATGGATAGTTATCAATAATTAGGGTTTGTGGGCAAGATGGATGTGCAGAAGGTGTATAAAAACATAGTTATGCTGAGACACTCTTGGAAAGCCATTCTTAGAATCAGAAACAAGTTGGCTGAAAACTACAAAAGAGAAATTGATAATGGCAATGAAACAGAGTTATGGAGAGACCTATGGTTAAAAGGTAAATTTTTGATTGATAGACTGGGTTGGGATACATTTTTTGCCTATGGTAGTCCAAATCATAATGATAACTATATTGTCTCTGGTGGTAAATGGAGATGTGATCAATTGCCTTATGCTGAGACACTCAAGAGAGACATATAATTTATTCCTCTCTTAATTGATATAGATTTTAATAAATGGACATGGTCATCAAACAATAATTTCACTACTAAAAATACTTGGAATGCTTGCAGAGTTCCTGATACTACCGTGGACTGGAAAAATGTAGTTTGGGACACCTCCTAAATTATCACATAATATTTACAAAGCTTTATTACACCGACTGCCAACGAGGGACAAGCTACTAAAGTGGTGTATTATCTCTGAAAACATTTGCCCTCTTTGTGAAAAAAGTGAAGAAAATCATCATCATTTATTCTTTGAATGCGAATTTTCATCGAGCATTATTAATAGCATTCAACTCATATAAAACATCAACGAACAATCCAATAGTCTTCAAAATATCATAAACTACCTGGTTCAGGACTGGTCGAAGATAGATGCAGAAATAAAAGAATATGGCATTAGCATTATATTTGCATGTTGTTGGTTATGGAAAGAGAGAAACAGAAGGATTTTTCATAATAAACAAAGATCATTAAGTGAAATTAGCAAGCTTAATGAGGCGGAAGTCAAATTAATACTTAAATGTAGAAAAAGAAGACATACGTCATAAGCAGTAGCACCACCATCTGGTACAGGAGCAGGGGATCCATCGGAGACTCTGGTATCATGGAATGAAGACGAAAACCTAAGGCCTCCATGAAATCATGAGAGAAGAAGTCCCTGCCGAATGCCATGAAGCAATTTGAGGGATTTGATTTATTTTGGGAAAGATGAGCTGTAAGGGGTTAAGTGAACTGTCGGTTTGTCTTATTTGAGTTAAGACTTGTATTATGCGTTGTCGCTTTAAGTTGCACAACATCAATTCTTTTTGGGCCGCAAAAGCCCATAATAAAAGTTTACCCAATTTCAAAGAAAAAAATAGTTTATATAGTTTTGTAATATATATAAATATATATGTTTTTAATGTGTGTTTAATAGTCTATATCATATAATTTTCTAAATATGTATATATTGTATACTATGTTTTTGTATGTTTTACACTTTAGAAAATTCATCTAAAACACTAGTTTTGGTTGAAGAATTTCAAGAAATATATTGGTTTTAACACCTGGAAAATGATTTTAAAAAAATTCAAAAAACATACATATGTCGACATATATTATGGACATGTCGATATACAACCGTCACATTTTCAAATTTCAATGGAAGTGCCTTTCATTATTTGAAACGTTTCAGAACTGTTGCAAACTTTGGAACTCTATATAAAGGGGTCATTTTCGAATTTTTAATATATTGTCGTCTCCTTCTTCATCCCTTCTCTTACCACCATTATTATACTTTAGTTTCTTGATTTCTACGCTTATACTCTATCGATTTCAACACAAATTATATCATTTTCTTCTACTCTCAATCTTTATCAAATACTCTCTGATTAGAAGTGATATTCAAGAGTTATAAGGCTATTGTGCTGTTTGGGAAAGGGTGTGTTCCTTGTAGCCTGTAAATCAAGGAAAGGAAGTGGTATGAACATTGTAGCCATGAAAACAAGGGTGTGGCATCAGTGTGAACATTATAGCCATGAAATCAAGGGTGTTGTAAGATTGGCGCTAGTATTAATAAATCTCTACGCAATCCAACGTTGCATGGGACTGGATGTAGTAGTAATCCAAACTAGTACAAAATCTGGTGTGTTCTTTCCTTTTCTGCATTATCTACTTATATCTGTGTCTGTGATTGATTCTGTGTTTGTGATCAATTTTGGTGTAATAATCATTGTGTAATTCATATAGTAATTCAAGATCATTTAAGATTTTTATAAAATTCTTATAAACACTATTTACCCCCTCTAGTGTTAGTTCTTTCTTAAGATCCTTATTCCGTATCCCTAATAATTAGTGTCAGAGCATAGGTTTCCAAAATTTTCTGTGATGACCCCAAACTCTGTGTGTACGTAAGTAAGGATAATCATTGAAATATAACACATAACAATAACAACAGAACAGAAATAGAGAATTACAACAGAGAATGTCCATCAAATTATACTGGAAATAATACATCATTAGAGTTACACAACATAGTCGTATCATACTTAGCAATAATACAGTTTCAACTTAATATAAAATGTCTATAGCGGAATAAAAACATGATATACTAGGTGAAGTCTGAACAACAAAATAGGAATGGTAAAGTCCATCTTTAGCTCCATAGCTATCCCTAATGAATCTGCTAAACCTATATACAAGGCTGCCCGTGTGCAAAAGAGGGCACCCGAGTTTGCAAAGTAAAACAAACTACGAGTCAGTCATGGGACTGGTATGAGAAATCTTATTTAACCTATTTGGTAATAAGGCTAATCACAGGGCCATGCCGCTAACGCGGAACGGGTTTACTCCATTGGATTGCCGGTATATAAATAAAGTAAATCGTTTAAACAATGCAATGCTTTTTATTAAAATGAAACCATTATAAGACTCAAGTCCCATCACACAATGCAACACAAACCGGAGGATAGAGTATTACCTTGTAATGGTCAAAAATGCTTGATACGATAAAACAAATTTGGTATTATTACTAGTGTGTATATGTTTTAAAAACATTTCAATCATAATATCAATCATAGACGGCATAACTACCATATACTATGTCGCTGTACTAGTAATACAATCAAAACCGCATGGGTCGTAATGGAAGTTGGATTTCCATCATGAACCAAGACAAAAGATAGTCCTTACGAAATTCGAGACAATCTAGCCCATGTCTTAGGAACAGAACGCATCATCCCTTAAATCTTTAGGGCCGACCCACAAATATGTTAGTGGATTAGTAATGCCTGAACAATACGTTTCCCCGCCCTATGGGTCGTAAATAGAGCCATTAGGGACTCAAATAACCGAGGCGCCTCATTCCATCAACCACATAAGTAATCTGCCGGGCCGTGTAAAACCCAAACACCACTTCTAGTTAGAAAGAAACGTATGTCCTCCCTGAAGTCCTTACTCTCATTTCTGGTTCATACCGGGGTGTGAAGCTCGCGAAGTAACGCTACACAAAGCTATGCAATTTGAAGTTGTGCTTTGATCATCAACCATAAGGCTCTGCTTTTCAACAATAAGCCTTGATCAAATGCATCTTGGCATGCCACTTGTCAATCAATACCATACCATTGATTTCTGCCAATATATAACATCTAACTCGTACGTTTTAGAGAATGGTGTTAAACACCAAATAGATATATATTTATCAGAGATCAACGAATACAGTATAAAGGAATACAACGTCAGACATACAATCCATTTACAAGTCCGTTCTGGTTCTGAACGAAACCGGAGGCACCTTATACCTCGCATATATGAACAATCAACAATACATTCGAATGGTTACCACTGCAGCCCCTTCAAGGTAGCTACTTCAATCATGGGCATCAGTAGCCACACATCCATTCGATGTGAAGATCGTCGGTCTTCAACCACCGTCTTCAAATCTTCGACTTCCAATCGTCGTATAATTATTTGAAATGAGATTTAACTCAGTCTTTTCAAATAATTCTCGAATATATATAGTTCAAAATCATTTCTTTTCATTCCATATCGCTTGTAATACTTTATAACGATTTATCGCTATTTTTATTTATTTAAAAATAGTCCTTTTCAATTAAATGACGCTTCGGGTCATTACATGGCCCTGGCGCTGCTTTCCTCAAAATTTGAATTACACATTTCTCCAAATCTAACCGTTGGATCTTAACAAATTTTATATTGTTGCAAAGATCTTTTCAAAATGAACCCAACAGTTTCAGTTTTGGGAAAATCCGATGGTCGGATCTCTCGGTATGATCGTTTGAATTTAAGATTTCAAAACACGAACTGCAGCAGCGCGATTCGTTTATTTTTAGTATATATATATATATATATAACTCATTCGTTCGACGATATCAAACTATTTTCGACCCAACCTTGGCTTCTATAATATATGAAATCATATATTACATTAAAATGAAGTTTTCTTTTATTTCATCCTTATCTTACATTGAAAAATGTAATTTTTTATTTTATTCTTCTCTTACATTAAAACATGATTATTATTTTTAATGTAAACATGTTTGTATACTTAAACATGAACATTTTTCTACTTTCATTCCTAACATTAAAAATATGATTTTTAATGCGGATACGTTTATATAATTTAAACATGAACATTTTCCTTATTTCCTTCTTTACATTAAAAATGAAAATTTTAATGTAAAGATGTTTTAATGTAGAGATGTTTGTATTTCTAAAACATGCTCACTTTAATATTCCACTTTGTTACATTAAAAATAGGATTTTACTGTAAACATGTTTTTTCTTTCTTGAAAACATGAGACATTTCTATTCATTTCTTAGCTTACATCGGAAAAAATTAAATTTCTTTGCATTGTATAAAAATGTAATCTTTTGACATTACATAAAATGTAATCTTCTATTCCAAACTTTGTTTATATTAAAATATAACTTCCTATTTCAATGTGTATTTACATTAAAAATGAATCTTTTGATTTCAATGTATTCTTTCCTTACATTATGTAAAATGTGATCTTTTCTTGTCTTCCATTACATTTTGGAAATGTAGACTTTTACTATGAAGTTTTCTTGCATCTAAATATACAAATAAAAATAAACCTTTTAATTACAATGTTTATTTGCATCTAAATATACAAATAAAAATATGATCGTTTAACTACAAATGTTTATTTGCACCTAAATATGCAAATAAAAATATGATCTTTTAACTACAAATGTTTACTTGCATCTAAATATGCAAATAAAAAAATATATGTTCTTTTAACTACAAATGTTTATTTGCATCTAAATATGCAAATAAAAAATATGATCTTTTAACTACAAATGTTTACTTGCATCTAAATATGAAAATAAAAAATATGATCTTTTAACTACAAATGTTTATTTGCATCTAAATATGTAAATAAAAAAATATGATCTTTTAACTACAAATGTTTATCTGCATATAAATATGCAAATAAAAATATGATCTTTTAACTACAAATGTTTATTTGCATCTAAATATGCAAATAAAAACATGATCTTTTAACTACAAATGTTTATTTGCATCTAAATATGCAAATAAAAAAAATGATCTTTTAACTACAAATGTTTATTTGCATCTAAGTATGCAAATAAAAATGTGATCTTTTAACTACAAATGTTTATTTGCATCTAAATAGTGCAAATAAAAATAAAATCTTTTAATTACAACATTTTGTCTGTATCAGTAGTGCAAATAAAAGTATAACTTTTTATTGCAATGTATACTTGCATCAAAGAATGCAAATAAAAGAATAACTTTCTATTTTAATATATATTTTCATCAAAGAATGCAAATAAAAGAATAACTTTTAATTTCAATATTTGAACACTTTCGCATATCTTGTATTTACATTAAAAATGAGATTTTTAATGTGATCATATTTATGTTAAAAACATGTACAATTTCCATATACAATAAAAATGTGAATTTTTATTGTTTAAATTATTTTCATTTCAGATAATAATTATTTTTCCATATTTCTAATTTCAATAAAAATAGTGAATTTTTGATGTTCAAACAAATTTCACTTCATATATGAATATTTCACAACACACAAATATTTCAGAAAATTTCGGTAGCATAACGACCGGGTAATTAAAACCGGCATCGTCCCGATGTACGGCTCCTCGTGCTACCTTAAAGCCTCGCAGCTTTTGACAAGGGGGAATTAAATAATCTGGTTCGTACACAGACGAATTTTTCACAATATCAATTTATTTCAATTTCTATTTCTTTTTCAACCACACACAAACACCAAATTTCAACCAATCAAAAATCACAAATCAATCAAGTCATCCATGGTCTGTGGACGACGGGTGTTGGGAGTTTCTAAACTCCGTCTGCATCCTAATATAATTTTATTTTATTTCTGAATTCAGATATCTCACATTGATTTGACGACGCCAAAAATTGTAATGGGCTCTAAAAATTCTCCAGTCAGTTTTAAAATGTAGATCTCGTTCTCACGATTCCAAGGGGCCTGAAATCGTTCAATTCTGAGTTTGTTTGGGCGAGATATGATTATATAAAGACTTAGTTATAATTAATCCATTAAGTAATTAATTATTTGATAAAGTAGTACCCTTCTTCTTCTCAGATAACACAAGTCGACAGTGTCAGGTACGAGTTCCGTTCTAGGGTTGAGGTTTGCTTGCGGATCGAGGCACTGGAAGGCGATCGGCGAATGCCACGAGGAAGGGGGAGGATGGCGCGCTCGGCGGTGGTGCTCTGGCCACCTGTGACGCTGACCTGGCGGCACAGTTCCCCAATGAACGGCGAAGGTTCACGGGTTCGATTCTCAATGGTTACTCCACGAAAACTAATCTTGACCGTACCAAATCGAAGCCAGAGAGAATCTCTTGAATTTATGCCTTTGAATCCTTAAATGAAATTGTATGGATCGAAATTTATTGAGGTTTTAAAATCGGAAGCTTATGTCCATGGATTCGATGGATACGACGGCTCTCAGTATAGCGTATTAGGGTTTACTGTATACGGTATATATATATATATAGGTGTATTTCTAATTTTATTTTGTTTATTTATTAATTCTGTTTAATTCAAACAAGGCCCATCCATTCATACGAACCCCGATTCAAACCCAACGAGTGTCGCCCCTAGCCAAATACCCCCATCCCGGACACAATGGGATATGTCCTTCAGCCAAATCAACTGTTTCGATAGGTTTTTCTTTAAATTAAATATATACATCAATATATATTTAATTTAAACAGACATTTTAATTTATCGGGGCCACAGACTGATCCTAAAAATTCCAAAAAAATTATATCTGGCTTTGTTTTGACGATACGGTCTCAACAAAGCTGATTTCATCGAATTTGAAGACCGTTTGAAAAATGGCCAATTTTAAGTCGATCGAAATTGACTGAAACTCTCAAAACACATTTTCTTTTGCCACGCTCACATATTAATTCGAAAAATTATGAAAATTGGAATCCTGCAATAATTTGACATTCCGGTTCCAACAAAAGTGGTTTCATCAAAAACGGAGGTCATTTGAAAAATGGCTATTTTATACGGTCTATATATTCTATTAAATTCCATAGCGACTATTCTGAAAATTCAACTGACGATGACTTTTGATTCCCTCTATGAAATTTCAATTTTTTGGATTCGTTGGAAAGATAATCTTAACCAGATTTAAATGTTTTTGATTTCACTAACATCCGATCTATTTTGCTTCCGGTACAGTCAGTCAAAGTTTGAATTCAAATTTTCAAACTACCACGCTATTTCTAACTCCTTTTAGAATTAAAATAAATATATTTGTTCTAACTTCGATTTAAATAAATTTTTAATCGTTATTATTTAAAGTAAATTATTTCAACTATTTAAAATTCAATAAAATAGCCAAAATAAAAAATTTAAATTGGCTCAGATTTTCCAGGTTGTTACAATTTCATTATCTGAATTTTGGGAATATTAAATGGCAACCAACACTGGAATTGCTAGCAACAATAGTTCTTTTGTAGAGGGTCAGTCTATTGTTAGACCACCATTATTTAATAGTAGTAATTATTCCTATTGGGCATGTAGGATGACAATATATTTGCAATCTGTAGGATTAGACATTTGGAATAGTACACAAACAGCATATTTTGAACCCACTACTAATTTTACACAATGGACTAATGAACAAAAGGCTGCTAGACAAAGTAATTCTAAGGCTATGAATACATTATTCTGTTCATTAGATAGAAATAAATTTAATAGCGTGTTAGCTAGTAAATCTTTTTATGAAATATGGAAAACATTGCAAGTTACTCATGAAGGAACCAATAAAGTTAAACTAACCAAGATATCTAATTTAACTAATATATTTGAGTTATTTCAAATGAATCAGAATGAATCTGTCTCCGATATGTACTGTAGGTTTCAGGAAATTGTACATTCATTAATGGCTTTGGGAAAAACTTATTCTAAGGAGGATCAAGTCAGAAAAATTCTCAATTCACTAACTCCGGAATAGGATCAAAAAACACTGGCAATTGAATAGACAAATAATGTTAGTGAAATGAAGATTGAGGTGTTATAAGAAAATGTGATGTCGTTCGAAGTTCAGTTATAGAAAAGAAAAGGAAAATAAGTCAATAGAAAAGAAATCTATAACATTCAAAGCAACAACTAATAACAAGGGATTTCAGAAAATTTCTGAGGTATAAAAGGAGAAACAATTTTCAGAGAAATAATCAAGGAAGGTCGGGAAGAAATGATGATAGATGTTACAACTACAACAAACCAGGTCATATAAAGAGAATATGTCCATATCCAGATAAATCAAATCAACAAACAAATAATAATAATTCATCAAAGAAGAGGAAAATGGCATATGCAACAACTTTAGATGATTCAGATTAATCATCAAGTGATGAAGAGCCAAAAACAGGAAATTCGAATATTTGCTTTATAATGATTCAGAATTCAGAAAATATTGAAGAAATGGATTTAAAAACCAGGTACGCCTTAACTGATTTTTGATTGAATTAGTTGAATGGATGTTTTGATTGCTTGCTTGTTTGAATTTAAATTTGAATTCTAAAATTCAAACTTGAACTTTAAAATTCAAATTTGAATTTTGAAATTCAAAATAATATAACAATAATTAATTTTAAATAGTTTTAAAGATAATAATATCATAGGAAATAATAAAACTATAATTATAAAATGTTAAAATAATAAAACAATGTCAAAAAGCAACTTGATTTTTGAAAACATATATATATATGTTGACATATAAGAATCGACATGTCGACATATACACTAGAAATTGAAATTCAAATTTTGAATTTCAAAAGTTTAAACTTTCAAACTTCCCTCCATCTTTTCACCAACTCCCAAGGTTTAAAAAGGTGTCCTTATTTTCAGAAAAGTTATGTCCATTCACTCTCTATTTATTTATCTATGTTGTTCCATTCTCTCCACCTCTCATTCAAAATTCAAAAGTACTTTATAATTCTCTTCAAAACTTACCTCCAATGGCTTCCTCTAGCACATTAAAAACCAGGAGATTGACCAAAACTCTCAAAGGTCATCTCAACAATGATTCGGAAGCTATTCAAGCTTATGTTGACTATGTTACTAATGAAAAAGTCAATACGGGAGCCTAAAGATTTCTCTTCTTATGATCTTCGTTCTCTTTTCGAGCAAAATAAAGTTTTAAGTTTGATTGACTATTGGGATAATGATGAAGTATGTCACTTGAATCTCGTCGAAATGTTTTATGTAAATTTAAATCGTGTTTTACATGATGGAAATGAGAATCAAGTTTGGAGTAGTGTAAAAGGCACTCAAAATCATTTTGAATTGTGATATTTTGGGAAATATTTTAAATTGTAAAAAATAGGCTCGAAATTTTCGAAATATGAAATTGATGAAACAGATTTGGAAACTTTTCATCATATCTTTGAAAGCAATGAACCTATGGAATTTAAATATCATTTTTTACGCCCAAAAACAAGAATCGTCAACCTCCTTCTTCAACATACTCTCACTCCCCGCTTCGGAAATTTCAATCACCCTACGCTCAAGGTCCAAAAAGCCCTTTATCCATATTTGGCACTTATGGTATTAATTGGACCGATGTAATTTTGAAAGAGTTTAAGCCCAATGCAATGTCCACCGAGGAAAACACTCTCTATCATGGAGTTTTCTAACTCGATTTTTAATTATTTTGGAGTAGATCTCAAAGGAGAGGAATTTGTGTCAAGAAAGGTTTTTAACTCGGGAAATATAAATCTTATGAAAATTCCAGTCACTTTTAAGCCTTATGAACAATTGTCGAAAAATAAGCTCGAATGGAGCAAGAAGAAAATCCAATGAAAATTGACGAAGAAGAAGAATCCTCTTTAGAAAGTGTAGAATGTACAACAAATAGTAGGGCCATAATCAAAGAAACATTGGTCAAAAACCAAGCCAAGTTAGCCAAGAACCAAAAGAAGATAAAGAAGACACATAACAAAATGTCTTCTAAAACAAACAAGTTCTTTTGGAAAAATAGGAAGAAAACTTGGATTATCATCTTCATCTTCATCCGCTAAGATCTAAGTTTATTAGTTTAAGTTATCTTATCGTATTTAATTGTATTTCCATTTCGAATCTCATATTTAGTACCTTGTATTGTTTGAAAGTGTTTGCTTTCTAGTAGTAATTAGTGAGATTTATTTCTATCAAATTAATCTTTAATCTACTGTAAAAACACATTAGAACAAAATAAATAAATTAATATAATAATAAATAATTCAAAGTTGTGAGAAAACTCAAAATACCCAAAATTCAAAGGGGATATGTCGACATGTATAAATGGACATATCGACATATAACTGTTAGGAAATTTAAATTGTTTTAAATTTGAATTTTTAAATAATTATCTTATTTCTCTTCATTTTAAATGAATTGCAGTCTCTATAAATGCTCTTTTCTTCTAGAAAAAATTATTTTAAACTCTCTCCTTCTTCTCTGATCATTTCTTATCTATATATCAAATAATGGCCAATCATATTCACAATTTAAGCGAAAATCTTGAAGAAACTCTCAATTCCTTCAAGAATATCCTATCTATAATCCTTCACAATCAGCACCATTTAGAATTAAGTCAGATTAAAATGATAAAACAACAAGAAAACACTTTGATGCCATTCATTGGAGGATTACTTCTCTTTCCAAAGATGAAGATAATAAAGTAACTGGAGTACCACTCACCAAAGAAGATGAAGATTGGGAAGTCATCAAGAAGGATCCAATCCTTGGACGAGATGGACGTGTGGGAGTTCCAAGAGATGTTTGAAATTGTTTGAATTGATTGGTATGACTTGTTTGAATTTGTGTGAATTGATTGTTATGACTTTGTTTGAATTTGTTGTTTTGACAAACTTGTTTGGTTTAAAATGCTTGGATTAATCGTTTGTAAATACTTTATTGACTTGCTTGCATATACTCTTGTTTCTTTAGTATTGTCATAGAGTAAGGGAGAGTTATTTAGATATAATTATTTAGAATTATTTATAGCATAGATTTAGGGGGGAGTATTGGTTAGTTTAGTATAGTCTAAAATAGGTTAATATAAACTAGTATAATATAGTATCGTATAGGGTAGTTTTTTGATAATGACAAAGGGGGATAAATAATAAAATAAAATATAGTTAAGATAGGCATAGTTTAAAGGTTAGTCAGAAGGAATCCATAATGAAAGGGGGAGTAATCAAGGAAGCAAATCAACAAGTAATATCAACTATGAATATTTTATAAACCAAGGTTGCCATCATAAAAAAAGGGAGATTGTTAAAGAATGGAATTTTGATGACAACTGCCTTGTTTCAATCATTTACATTATTGATTATCAAATATATACTAACGTCTTTGTCCAAAATATGTATATATATATAGGAAATATATATTGTAGACTGCACAGTTTTAGAGATTCAAGATATCAAGATTTCAAGAGCTCAAGATTATCAAAGTAATGGAGTCCAGTTAATATATAAAACTATGGTTAGCACATTCAAATTTTGATTTCAAATTATTTCAAAATATCTTCAAATTGGTTTCAAAATTATTTCAAACTCTTTTCTAAAAATGGTTTCAAATTGTTAAAGGTTTTTTACGTATGATTTCAAGTCTATATATGTTTATAATTTATAAAGTTTTATAATATATATACGTTTTATAGTCTTATATCATACAATTTTATAAATACGTTTATATTATAAATTACCATGTTTTTATATTTTTTACACTTCAAAAAATTCATTTGAAACACTAGTTTTGATTCAAGAATTTCCAAAAAAAATTATATATATATATATATTGGTTCTAACGATTGATGAAAGATTTAATTTTTTTTTAAAAACATATATATGTTGATATACATTATTGAACATGCCGACATATAACAATCACGTTTTCAAATTTCAAAGGAAGCGCCTTTTCATTATTTGAAACGCTTCTGAACTGTTGCAACCTTTGGAACTCTATATAAAGTGGTCATTTTTGAATTTTTAATTATATTATCTTCTTCGTCCCTTCTCTTACCACCATTATTATACTTTAATTTATTAATTTCTACACTTATACTCAGTCGATTTCAACACAGATTATATCTTTCTTCTTCTATTCTCAATCTCTATTAAATACTCTCTAATTGGAAGTGCTATTCAAGAGTTCTAGGACTATTGTACTTGTTTAGGAATTGTATGGGAAAGGCTGTGTTCCTTGTAGACCATAAATCAAGGAAAGGGAGCAGTGTGAAGCTTGTAGCCATGAAATCAAGGGTGTTGTAATACTGATACTAGTATTAATAAAACTCTGCGCAATCCAGCCTTGATTCGGATTGGACTAGGAGTAATCCGAACCAGTATAAAATCCGGTGTTTTCTTTCCTTTTCTGCATTATTTACTTATATCTGTGTCTATGATTGTTTTTATTTTTTGATAATTTCTAGCGTGATAATCATTATGTGATTCATATAGTAATTCAAAATTGTTAAAGATTTCTATAAAATTCTTATAAACGCTATTCACCCCCCTCTAGTGTTAGTTCTGCCTTAAGATCCTTATTCTGCATCCATAATAATCTATGTGTAGATTATAGGGAGCTGAATAAGCTCACTAAGAAGAATAGACACCCGCTACCAAGGATTGACAACCAATTTGATAACTAGTAGATGCATCAGTTTTCTTGAAAATGGATTTGGCCACGGGATTTCATCAGCTTAGGGTGGCAGAGGATAGCATTAATAAGATTGCTTTTGGAATTTTAGATGGTTTCTTTGAGTGGTTGGTTATGCCTTTTAGTCTAACTAATGCACACGCCTATTTTGCGGACTTAATGAGTAAGGTGTTTGGAGAGTTTCTGAACAAGTTTGTGGTAGCCATTGTGGGTGACATTCTGATCTTCTCAAGGAATGATGAGGAGCATGCTCAACACTTAAGAGAAGTTCTACTCGCTCTTTGATCACATCAACTCAAGGCAAAATTTTATAAATGCCAGTTTTGGAGAAAGGAAGTAAGGTTCCTAGGGCATGTGGTCTCCCAGGACAGGATAGCAGTAGACCCCACCAAATTCGTCCAGAGGTGAGAAGTTCTAGGGTTGGCAGGCTATTATAGAAAGTTTATCAAGGACTTTGCAAAGATATCAACCCCGATCACCCGATTGACGAAGAAGAATTTGGATTTTTCGTGGACCATTGATTGTGAGGATACCTTTTAGAGATTGAAAAGGGCTCTGACAACATCCTCAGTTCTGACTCTCTCCGATGGAAGAAAGATGTTCATGGTATACACAGATGCTTGTGGCACAGGGCTTGGTGCCATTCTGATGCAAGAGGGAAGGGTAGTATGCTATGGTAGCAGACAATTTAGGGTTCATAAGAAGAACTACCCTAACCATGATCTAGAGTTGGCTGCAATAGTGTTTGCATTGAAGTCCTAGGGAAATTATCTAGTCGGAGAAAGGTTTGAGCTATACATGGATCATAAATTGCTAAAATAATTGTTCTCATAGAAGAATATCAACCTACGGCAGTAAGGTGGATGGAATTCCTAGCGTCCGACGACTTTGAGATAGCTTATACCCCTTGCAAGGGTAATGTAGTGGCGGATCCGTTGAGTAGGCAGAGGATGACCTTGAGTCCTCTATTCGTAGAAAGTCAGAGTTGGAGTTTATATCGACTTCGATTTTAAGCCATCTATGGATTTCACATTGTATTGTTAGCATCGTTGGAGGTGCGACCTACTTATTGGAGCTCAATGGATCTAGGCAACGGGAGGAGCCGCATATTTCAGACATCTTTGATAGGCTTAGTTGTAATGGCCCAAATTTTCGTACATTTTGAGTCGACTGATAACACCACCGTCTAAACCAAATTGTACAAAAATATGAATCATTAATAGAAAGAAGTTGGAGGATGAGAAACAGGAAGAAAGAAAAATTAGAATAGAAGAAAACGAAGAACACAAATCTTATAACGGAACGAATAAATATATTAAATTACATAACTTTTGAAATACAAATCAGTAACTGTTTATACATACCGTCATCAGAGCATAACAGTTATTCCTGGAACAGTTATAAACACATGTTTCCAGATACAACAAAATACACAGCGGGAAATATGATAGTCTATAACTAGCTGATGAAGCCTCCTGCTTCAAGCAAATCCAAATGAATCTGTAAATCCCAACTACTTGACTGCCCGTACAAATTTGGGAACCCAAGAGTTAGGGGAAAACAAAACAAAATAAACTCTAGGTCAGTCATGGGACTGATGTGAGTAAACTCCAATCATTTGATTTAACATTCAAAAATCCTTTCGAAAGAAATGATAATCATATGACCAACCGACATATAAACACGGATGGTTTTTACCTTACAATAGCCATTTTTAGTATCAAATCCGGTGATATTACAATAATGTCTACATCAGATAAATAGAATCTAGCACAACGCTTGCATCTCACGCTCCATATGTAATATAAAATCGAAAATCGCAGGGTGCTTATTGGAGATTGAATTTCCAACATGACAAGGTATGGAACCACCTTCTGATAGTGTATCTCCAGAGCGGAATACACTAGGTTCAACAAGAACGCCTTGCAACCCAGCCCACACATGGCTGACCACTCATTTAACTTGAGTGTATCGAGCATATTATCACCAACGGTTGTCATTAGCAACCGTTACCGAAAGCATACAACAGCGAATAGAATAAGGAACAAATGAAATTTATCTAAATCAAGTGATAATACCCCTAATGGGAATGACCCACATGGCCATGTTGCATGCCCGATTTCTGTCATTTTCCGGTTAATGAGGCTTGAGGTCACGATTATCTTTCAGAACATATTTCTATCATTTACTTTGAATGCCACATCATCAGATCCTTCCATATACGTTGTCCTGGGACTGGGTAAACTGAAGGCACAATTCTATTAATTCATCTTGGGCAATTTCTACCTAGGATTAACATTACAACCCTTGCATTTTACTCCGTCTTTAATTATCTTCAGCATAAGTTGATTCGTAGCATTTATGCCAATACGAAGTTGTTTTCAGATAATAAATCTGATCCCGATCTCTCCATATCAATAACGGAGGTATAAAGTAAATCAAAACTTTGATGGCCGGTGATTTAACTATCAAAGGATCATCCATTCAACTAACGACCCTATTTCCAAAATGAAATTTTACCGATCAAGCATCAAGAAATACTGGCCCCTTTTTATATAAATTCCTTATTTTATTATCAATTCCAAATTCCCATTTTACTATCTTTTCAAAGCTCGATTGTCTCTCTCGATTCTTGGAAAACATTTCCAATATCCTAATTTCTTTATTCGAGAAAATATCTCTTATTCCAGTAAGAAAACATTTCTAGATATTCCCGAATCCTTATTTTCTATATTCAGAAAATATCCCTTATTAATATTGGAAAATATTTCCATATTCCATTTATTAATTCCTCATTGACCAACTCATTTCATTTTCTATGCATAGAAAATATCTCTCATTTTATTTGGGGAAAACATTTCAAAATCCTTTAAATTAAACTGATGTTATAAAACATCGTTATTATAACTCAAACCATAAATCATTTTTTGACTAACGGTATCAATAACCAACCCTTGCTACCGAACCTTAACCATTTCTCCGTCAATCATGAAGTTAATCAAGTTGGGGTATAATTACCTCTCAGACCTTAATTGAACAACATTCTCAATTTTGAAATAGTCAAAGCTCACAACTTCAAACAAAACATCGCTTACGCGACTCTCGGATTCAATCTAAGAATACACTTCTTTTATGGAAAAATATTGATTATAACGGTAGTGTTATAATCGCTGTTTTCAAACATTAATTGTAATGGTAGCGTTAAAATTGCTGTTTAGATTTACAAAACATTTACTATAACAACAGCGTTATAATTGCTATTTTGATTATAAAACATTTATTATAATGATAGCGTTATAATCGCTGTTTAGATTTATAAAACATTTATTAATTATAACGATAGCATTATAATCGATGTTTCCAAATATTTGGTTTATAAAATTATAACTTTTTCTTATTAATTTCAAAAGAAATTAACAAGTAAATAAATAAATAATTAAATTTGATTCAAACGGAAAGTAAAAATAACTACTTCCCTAAATTCGATATATTCAAATTTCAATTAAATAACTTTCTCTTGAATAATCTATATTCGACTTATATTCCGAACTTCAGAATTTATCTACTATTTCCGGTTAATTCAAATTCCCAATTTCACTTTTATACTTTCCAAATTATTACCAGATTCCTTTATACCTATTCCAGTCTACGAAATGTTATAACACTTTATTTTATATTCCAAATTTGAAATAAAACTCATTGTTTTCTTTTAAAACGATTACCCATTTCCCTTTTCATTCAATTTCCAATATGGTTTCATGTTTCAAATCTAAATTTATTTTAGAGATATTTCATTTGCAAAATATTTCCTTTAAACCATTATTCATTTTAATCGTGAATATATTTCTTTATATACAACCAAATAAATTTGATTTTGTACTTATAACTAATATCTTAAACTCAAACCCACGCACACCTTCAACTCCTTTTGTACAAACACAACATGCTACCAGAAAAGATAAACTCAACCAAAATTCTACCTTCAACCTCTTTCATTTTCACCAGACTTTCTAACTCCATCAAGCAAGAAAACACCACCTGTTCACTGCCTCAATGTCCAACCAAGCAACAACCTCAAACCCCTTTACAACATCACAACCACCATAGTGCAGTCACCACTTAAATCAACACCCAGTAGTCAATTTCTTTTTTTCCGCTCATGCTTTTTTTCATTCATTTTTTCTATCTTCCAGATATTTGGTTCAAAACATACCACTTTCTCCACTAATTCACTGGCCAAAAACATTCCCGGACTTCTCATTAAAACCTCTCCATCCTAGAGACTAGCACGCCTCGTTTGCATGCACTATTCCAAATGCCATTACCTATGTTGATTAGCATTTAAATAACCTTAAACAGTATTAACTCCTTCTTCACACTGACTCCAGTAATCCACCCATGCCATTACTGCTCATGCTGGAATCTCCTCCCCTATCAAAGCCTGAACAACATCCATACTAAATTCTCCAGCTTGCACGCTTATTATATATATATATATATATATATTGTAACCAAATTTCATTCCAAGTTGAAAAAGCATACAGTAATTCCTTGATTCCCTTTCTCATGTTCGTATACTACTTCCATTTACAAAATTACACACCATAACACATCCCAACTACTCCATCGCCCAACATTTAAAAACTGGCAACCTGAAACTCCATCTGCCAAGGCAGTTGCTTTCACCCTCCTGAACTCCTCAGCACACCGTGATTCCAAAAACCACCACCATGTTCTAGTCATCATCTCCTCCCCAAGTCAGTCACTATAACATCGAACCCCCACCTCACAATCACCATCAGACAACATCCGTACCCCCATTTTGAAACGTGTCATCAGCAAAGCCCTAAACAGAACATGAACCAAAGGAGAATGGAACTCCACCGAACCCTAATAACAGCTGCGCTTTGCTGCCTACACTCCAACGCTGACATCTATTTGCCCCAATTCCAACCCAGCTGACCTCGGATCGAAACCCTAGGATCACTATTGGGTTCCAACAACACTAGAAATAAAAGTGCACCTTGTAATAATTGATTCACTTAGTGATCCACATATGTATGGCCTGTGATTTTTAAGATTTTATTTTGGTTTTCTTTGATTTCAAAAAGCCACTATTTCATTTTTGGGGAAGGGTACTTCGTGTTAGCGGAAGGGAAAAGAAAGAGTCGGCTTGTTTTCATAAAGATCTGACTTGCTTCTTAGGGACGTTGTGTAGTGGATTCTTATACAAGCCTCTAAATTATTTAATATATCTATAGTCTAAAACTGTGACCACGTATAGAGCAATTTTTATCGGTTTAGATATTCTTGACCGACAAATTTTTGACTCAATCCGCATGTAACAAACCATGATATCAGTATAAATATTTGAATAGTAAGATATGGTAAGATTTAGTGTGGATTTTCGAAATTTTTTGATGTTCATGAAAACGACCCTATTATTTATTGTATAATAATCATTCGATGTTTGCAGCTCGATGCAACATCCGATCAAAACGAAATTCGAAAGCCAAGCAATAACTAAATATTCTGAAACTTTAACTCAATATTTCAAATTAAAGTAACATTCGAATTTCGAAATCGACTTATTTATATAATAAATCGTTATAATTTGAAAACGATTCCATAGCGACTATTTGAAATTTTGATTTGGACGTAACTCACAATCTATAAGACGAAATCTCGATTTTTCTCCTTTATTGGAAAAATATAATCAAATAGATCCGAGCATTTCTTGGTTCAAAGAAATATGACTTATATTCTGTATATCCAATTAAAGTTCAAAACGTAATATTACGAACTACAGCGACATTACGAGGTCGATTTAAATTAAATTATAAATATATATTTCAAAAGTCGTTTTTAAATAAATAAATCCTCATATAAATTTCCATTTATAATTCAAATAAAATATTTAAAACAAATTTAAATATTCATTATTCAAAGACTAAAAATCCGGGTCGTTACATTCCTTCCCCCTTAAAATAATTTTGTCCTCGAAATTGCTAAACAGTAAAAATGCTATAACTCTAACTCCTCTTAGCCTACTTAGTTGAAATCTTATATTACATACCTTCATAACCCAGTTCTTACCCGACCTTCAAATTTTCGTACTAGTACTTGACCATTCATAATTCTTTCCAAATAATCTTTCCACCATTTTTGGACAATCCATCACCACATTCTTTCCTTCAATTCAAATGCTCTTCTGCATATTCACACCCATTCCAAATGATTTTAAATCCATATCAATTTCATTATTCCTCTTGAAATTTTATTAACCAATTCTGGTTTTCTTATTTCAATTACAATTAACACTCGATTTTGAATTACCAAAAATTTCTTGAAAAAATTCTAACTCTTTAAATTTTTGAATCTTTTTGCCAGCATTTCCTTTGCGCGGCTCAATCGGTACAATCACAACTCGCCTTTCTAGGCCTTCTCCAATCCAAAAGAAAATCAAAAAGCCAAGCGGCTTGCCCATAGGCTCATAAAACCATCAAACCCAAGTAGTATTGTAAACATGTACCTTTTTTTCAGGCACAATTCTATCTCTTCCATTTGCTTCCATTCAATATCTGCTTAGTATACATATATCCATTCCCAGTTGGTTTATATCAATCCAACTTCCAGTTTTTAATTCTCTAATCAACTTCTGATTAATTCATTTCCATTTCATCAATTCAAATCTGATTTCTAATTAAGTCAATCCACTTATTATACTTGAATCCAAATTTATCATAATTCAATTTCAATTAACAACATCCAATATATATCCGACTTGTTTATTCATAAGTCGAATTCCTATTAATATTTCGGATCTCAACATTTCTCTTTATTTATTTCTAATTCAATCAAATTTTATTAATCTTAACTTAAGTTAAATTTTAATTCATTCAACTTATACAAGTTAAAGTTAATTTCAGAATTTAAATTCCCGGTTTTTATATCAAACTTGCTTGAAATAATAAATATATATATACATATATCAATAACCATTTAATTCAAAATATTCGAATTTCTAAAATAAATTTTCCTTTCTCAAACAAATTTCCATTTACTATGGTAGCAATCCATCACGTAAAAACTCGAAAATGAATACCGATAATGTCGCGATCCATTATCAGAATTATTTTCTCGCCACTGAAGTGATTTCAGTGCTTAATCCCTTTAACAATTCATTTAAACATTCTTATTCAAAAATTATTTAAAGGAATGTTATATTACTTTATAATATTTTAGAAAATATTTTCTAAACACCCGGAATTTAAATTCCAATTCTGGTTTAAACTTAATCTTTGTTTGTCTCATTTGTATACATTATCCGTATACAAATTATATAACCATTTCAATGTTTTATAATTCCATTTGATTGTAATAACAATCAACACATTCATATATAATAATTCAGAAACTATTCCTTTTATATCAAAATAATTTTTGGGCAAAATTATTTCATTTAACCATTTTAAACCAATATTGTTTCGAATTTTATTGTTCGAGAGTTTAGAAACACCAAACAATATAGTTGTACATTCCGTATCGACCAGAATTCATAAACCACTCTACAAACCAGTCAACATAATATAAAACAATTTTTTATGCAATCTACAAATTCAATCTAGGGTATTACTAACCATATCTCTATTGAATCATATATATACACTCAAATTCAATCTAATTCAATCTAGGGTATTACTAACCATATCTCTATTGAATCATGCCATAGAGCCAAGGTTACTACTCAACCTCGCTTTGATACCAAATGTAATGGCTCGAATTTTCGTACTCTTTGAGTCGACTGATAACACCATCGTCTAACCCAAAATGCGTAAAAATACGAATCATTAGTAGAAAGAAGTTAGAGGATGGAAAATAGAAAGAAAGAAAAATTAGAATAGAAGAAAATGAAGAACATAAATCTTACAGCAGAACGAATAAATATATTAAATAACATAACTTTTGACATACAGATCAGTAACTGTTTGTACATACTGTCATCAAAGCAGAACAGTTATTCCTGGAACAGTTATAAACACCTGTTTCCAGATATAACAAGATACACAGTAGAAAATATGATAGTCTATAGCTAGCTGATGAAGCCTCCTACTTCAAGCTAATCCATATGAATCTATAAATCCCGACTACTTGACTACCCGTACAAATTTGGGCACCCAAGAGTTTAGGGAAAACAAAACAAAATAAACTCTAGGTCAGCCATGGGACTGGTGTGAGTAAACTCCAACCATTTGATTTAACCTTCAAAAATCCTTTAGAAAGAAATGATAATCATAAGACCATTCCACATATAAACATGGATGTTTTTTACCTTACGATAACCAAAAATATTTTTGATATAAAATCCGGTGATATTACAACAATGTCTACATCAGATAAATAGAATCTAGCAGAACGCTTGCATCTCACGCTCCATATGTAATATAAAATCAAAAACCGCAGGGCGCTTATTGGAGATTGGATTTCCAACATGACAAGGTATGGAACCACCTTCCGATAGTGTATCTCTAGAGGGGAATACACTGGGTTCAACAAGAACGTCTTGCAACCCGGCCCACACATGGCTGACCACTCATTTAACTTGAGTGTATCGAGCATATTATCACCAACGGTTGTGATCAGCAACCGTTACCAAAAGCATCCAGTAACGAATAGAATAAGGAACATATGAAATTTCTCTAGATCAGGTGAGAATACCCCTGATGGGAATGACCCACATGGCCATGCCGCCTGCCCAATTTCTGTCATTTTCCAGTTGATGAGGCTTGAGGTCACGATTATCTTTCAGAACATATTTCCATCATTTACTTTGAATGCCACATCATCATATCCTTCCATATATGTTGTCCTGAGACTGGACAAACCGAAGGCACCATTCTATTAATTCATCTTGGGCAATTTCTACCTAGGATTAACAGAACAACCCTTGCATTTTACTTTATCTTCAATTATCTTCAGCATAAGTTGATTCGTAGCGCTTATACCAATATATAGTGGTTTTCATATAATAAATCTGATCCCAGTCTCTCCGTATCGACAACGGAGGTATAAAGTAAATCAAAACTTTGATAGTCGGTGATTCAACTATCAAAGGATCATCCATTCAACCAATGACCCTATTTCTAAATTGAAATTCTACCGGTCAACCATCAAGCAATACTGGCCCCTTTTTATATAAATTCCTTTTTTTATTATCAATTCCAATTTCCCATTTTACTATCTTTTCAAAGCTCGATTGTCTCTCTCGATTCTTGGAAAATATTTCCAATATCCTAGTTTCTTTATTCGAGAAAATATCTCTTATTCTAGTTAGAAAATATTTCTAAATATTCACAAATCCTTATCTATATTCAGAAAATATCCCTTACTAATATCGGAAAATATTCCCATATTCCATATATTATTTCCTCGTTGACCAATTCATTTCATTTTTTATGCATATAAAATATCTCTCATTTTATTTGGGGAAAACATTTAAAAATCCTTTAAATTAAACTGATGTTATAAAACATCATTGTTATAACTCAAACCATAAATCATACATTAACTAACGATATCAATAACCAATCCTTGCTACCGAACCTTAACCATTTCTCCGTCAATCATGAAATCAATCAAGTTAGGGTATAATTACCTCTCAGACCTTAATTGAACAACATTCTCAATTTTGAAATTGTTAAAGCTCACAACTTCAACCAAAACATCACTTACGTGACTCTCGGATTCAATCTAGGAATACACTTCTTTTACCAAAAAATAGTGATTATAATGGTAGTGTTATAATTGCTGTTTTTAGACATTAATTATAATGGTAGCGTTAAAATCGCTGTTTAGATTTACAAAACGTTTACTATAACAACGACGTTATAATCGTTTGTTTAGATTATGAAACATTTATTATAACGATAGCGTTATAATCGCTGTTTAGATTTATAAAACATCTGTTAATTATAATGATAGCATTATAATCGCTGTTTCCAAATATTTGGTTTATAAAAATATAACATTTACTTATTAATTTCAATAAAGAAATTAATAAGTAAATAAACAAATAATTAAATTTGATTCAAATGGAAAGTAAAAATAACTACTTTCCTAAATTCGATATAATCAAATTTCAATTAAATAATTTTCTCTCGAATAATCTATATTCGACTTATATTTCGAACTTCGGAATTTATCTACCATTTCAGGTTAATTCAAATTCCCAATTTCGCTTTTGTATTTATACTTTCCAAATTATTACCAGATTCCTTTATACCCATTGCAGTCTACGAAATGTTATAACACTTTATTTTATATTCCAAATTGGAAATAAAACCCACCAATTTCTTTTAAAACTATTACCCATTTCCCTTTTCATTAAATTTCCAATCTGGTTTCATATTTCAAATCTAAATTTCTTTTAGAGATATTTCATTTGCAAAATATTTCCTTTAAACCATTATTCGTTTTAATCGTGAATATATTTCTTTATATACAACCAAATCAGTTTTATTTTGTACTTATAACTAATATCTTAAACTCAAATTCTATTTATAACTTCTATTTAGATTTTTCCATACCAATCTAATTTGTGTTGTAATTATTTAAAATCTCGTTTATGATTTCCTTATAAATGTGCTACATTCAAATATCAATTCAAATATTGGTTTCAAAACTAGTTTCCACTTTTCCATATGAATTCGATTTTGAATTTATATTTCATTTTTATCCAATGTTAAATCATTCATTTAATTTATAAGCTCGTTTAAAATCAACTTCTTATTTTAATAAAACAAGTTTCTACTTTTTAACTCTATTCGAAATTACACTTCAATTTTTGGAAAAATATATTTCCTTTTTAAATCGCAAATTTCATTTTCTATATTTCAAAATATTTTGCGGTATTTAAATACCAAAATTCTAGGGCCAGCGATATTTAAGCACAACAAGATTAATCACAGTTAATATATCACAGAATATGTCACAATCAACGCAAACACAATAATATAAATGTTGAGGAATCCAGTTGGATCCCTCCAACTTGTTTCCTTGCATCCACAGATGATAATCAACATAAATAACATCAATAATACTAATTTTACATCAATGAGAAATATCATGGTGAACAGAATTAATAATCAATCAACGATGTACTATATCAACCAATTTTATCAACCATTCATCCATACAACCATCACACAGTATAGAACTACTATAAATAAATTTAAAACTCGTTTATATAAAAATATAAACGAGCCAGAGTTAGTGACTTCACTCACCTTGGTTTGCAGTTGACGATTCTGCTTTTGTTTCATTTTAAAATCAAACAAAGTTTGATTTTACCATGAAAATCCAATAGCTCTGTCATTTGAGTTCCACAACGTAGATCTCATTGTTACGATCACCAAGAGTGTCTGGTTTGATCTAATTTTGTTAACATATGTCAAGTTATTAACATTTTAAAGTATATGACTTTTATTTAATGATTATTCTTAATAAATTAGTTATCTAAACTTAATTACGTTGTTATGATAGAATAAGGTCGAACCAATTCCCTTTTCCTTCCTTTACGTTGCCTTCATTCTTGCTTCTTTCAAACGGTGAAATCACGCACCCACGCACACCTTCAACTTCTTTTGTATAAACACAACATGCTATCAGGAAAGATAAACTCAACTAAAATGCCACCTTCAACCTCTTTCATTTTCACCAGACTTTCTAACTCCATCAGGCAAGAAAACACAACCTGTTCACTGCCTCAATGTCCAACCAAGCAACAACCTCAAACCCCTTTACAACATCACAACCACCATAGTGCAGTCACCACTTAAATCAACACCTAGTAGTCAATTTCTTTTTTCACTCACGCTTCTTTTTTTCCATTCATTTTTTCTTTCTTCCAGATCTTTGATTCAAAACATACTACTTTCTCCATTAATTCGCTGACCAAAAGCATTCTCGGACTTCTCATTAAAACCTCTCCATCCTAGAGACCAGCACGCCTCATTTGCATATACTATTCCAAACGGCATTACCTATGTTGATTAGCATTTAATTAACCTTAAACAGTATTAACACCTTCTTCATACTGACTCCAGTAATCCACCCATGCCATTATTGCTCATGCTGGAATATCCTCCCCCATCAAAGCCTTAACAACATCCATACTAAATTCTCTAGCTCGCACGCTTATTTATATATATATATATATTTTTTGTAACCAAATTTCATTCTAAGCTGAAAAAGCATACATTAATTCCTTGATTCCCTTTCTCCTGTTCGTGTACTACTTCCATTTACAAACTTACACAACATAACACATCCCAACTACTCCATCGCCTAGCATTTAAAAACTGGCAACCTGAAACTCCATCTGCCAATGTCGTTGCTTTCACCCTCCTGAACTCCTCAGCACACCGTGATTCCAAAAACCACCACCATGTTCTGGTCAACATCTCCTCCCCAAGTCAGTCACTATAACATCGAACCCCACCCCACAATCACCATCAGACAACATCCGTACCCCCATTTTGAAATGCGTCATCAGCAAAGCCCTGAACAGAACATGAACCAAAGGAGAATGGAACTCCACCGAACCCCAATAATAGCTGCGCCTTGTTGCTTACACTATAACGCTGACATCGATTTGCCCCAATTCCAACCCAGTTGACCTTGGATCGAAACCCGAGGATCGCTATTGGGTTCGAACAGCACTGGAAATAAAAGCGCACCTTGTAATAGTTGTATAGAAGTGGAGCGATTCACTTAGTGACCCACATATGTGTGGTCTATGATTTTTAAGATTCTATTTTGGTTTTCTTTGATTTCAGAAAGCCACTATTTCATTTTTGGGGAAGGGAATTTCGTGTTAGCAGAAGGGAAAAAGAAAGAGTCGGCTTGTTTTTATAAAGATCTGTGTTGCTTCTTAGGGACGCTGTATAGTGGATTCTTTGAAAAGCCTCTAAATTATTTAATATATTTATAGCCTAAAACTGTGACCACGTACAGAGCAATTCTTATCGGTTTAGATATTCTTGACCGACAAATTTTTGACTTAATCTGCATGTAACAAACCATAATATCAACATAAATATTTGAACAGTAAGATATGGTAAGATTTAGTGTAGATTTTCGAAGATTTTGGTTTGTTGTTCATGAAAACGACCCTATTATTTAACGTATAGTAACCATTCGACGTTGTAGCTCGATACAACATCCGATCAAAACGAAATTCGAAAGCCATGCAATAACTAAATATTCCAAAATTTTAACTCAATATTTCAAATTAAAATAACGTTCGGATTTCGAAATCGATTTATTTATATAATAAATCGTTTTAATTTGAAAACGATTCCATAACGACTATTTCAAATTTTGATTTGGACGTATCTCACAATCTATAAGACGAAAACTCGATTTTTCTCGTTCATTGGAAAAATATAATCAAATAGATCCGAGCATTTCTTGTTTCAAAGAAATCTGACTTATTGGATTCTTTATATCTAATTAAAGTTCAAAACGTAATATTACGAACTATCGCGACATTCCGAGCTTGATTTAAATTAAATTATAAATATATATTTCAAAAGTCGATTTTAAATAAATAAATCCTCATATAAATTTCCATTTATAATTCACATGAAATATTTAAAACAAATTTAAATATTCATTATTCAAAGACTAAAAATCCGGGTCGTTACATTAGTAGAGGAGAAACTTCTAGTCACCTAACTAGATATACTATGGACGAGAAAGGACGGCTAAGACGAGATGGAAGGTTATGTGTCCCTTGGATTGGGGAATTACTAAAGGCAGTTCTTGAGGAAGCTCATCATTCTCGGATGACTATTCATCCGAGCGGCGACAAGATGTATGGAGACATGAAAAGAGTTCTTTTTGGACTGGCATGTAAAGAGAGAACACCATTTATTCATTGAAACAGTTCTCCTACGAATTCTTCGCACAATTCTGCATTTGCAAGGATCCAACGGTTGACTACACAGTCATTACTAACATCAAACAGAGGAAAGGGGAGTCTCTAGGAAATTATCGTGAAAGGTTCAACATCGAGGCGTTAAAGACCAAGGATATGAACGACTTGACAAGTTAATCACCATACATTTGGGGTTAATCAAAAATACCCCTTGTAGGAGGAATTATACATTCACGGCTGTAAAGAATTGCAAGACTTTCCTTTTTCAAGCCGACAAGTTTGTTCGCATGGATGAATTGTACTTTACAAAAAGAAAGTTCGAGCCTCGAGGGGAAGGAGGAAGGCCAAATTTTGGATGAAGGCCCCCAGAGGGAAAGCAAAAGAGATCAAGATGGGAAAATTCAAATACCAACTCGGTTGCTTTAAACAAGCCCATCTCTTTTGTGTATGTTATCACAAAGGAAAGGGTTAATAACTTTTCCATTTCGTTCAAAGCCAAGAATTGCTCGGAACCATATTCCGGCGGTAAGTACTGTGAATTCCACAAGACCAATGGACATAAGACTGACAAGTGAAAGGTATTGGACGGGAATATTCAGAAGTTGATCTGAGAGGGGCATCTGAAAGAATTTGTTTCAAACAAGACAATGTTAGCTTAGCAAACAAATGGACAACTGAATGTTTTGGTAAATGCAATAGAGGTTACAACGGAAGAGGGAAACCTAGACTTGGGTCCGTCCATAAATTGAATCAATGTGATCCATGGAGGGTCACACCTTGCCGGGAACTATCCGAGGGCTAGGAGTCAATACATGAAGGAGGCCATGGAAGGAATATTCTCCATCCGAAAGGAACCATCATTGAAGAACGCACGTTATGCTCTCAAAATGCACAACCTAGTGGTCTCTCCATAGGAAATGAAGAAGGGAGTATGCCACCCACATAACGATCTCCTTATGATAACAGCAAAGATAAGGATATCTGTTGTTTACAAAATCCTTGTGGATATCGGAAGTGCCGTTAATGTCATTTTCAAGCACGCTTTCGATCAGATGGGAATTTCTGAGAAGAAGTTAGAGCCAAGCAATGAACCAGTCTTCGGCTTCAACAACAAGGAATCGACTCTAGTGGGCCTTCTGGTTCAAGTTGGACTGTCTTCGCTTCATAGGACCTTCAAAACTCTCTTCGTGGTGATCGATCAACCATCCTATTACAACGCCTTCTTTGGATGACCAGCTTTGGAGGAGATGGACGCTTTTGTTTCTTCCAAGTGTCTTATGTTAAAATTCCTAATCAAGCAAGGATGGGGTACCATTAGGGGAAAACAATTTAGTTCCCGCGAATTGTACTTCGCAAAGATTGACAAATCAAAAGGGAGTGTTCTTCGTACTTTGATTCTTCTACTGTTTTTATACCTTCGGAAAAGGGATTCTTACATATTGCATTTGAAGCTAAGATAAAAATTAATAAGGCTGACAAGCATGCAAATGGTAGGAACATTTCTTTGAAAAGAAATAAGAAGAGATCTAATGATGTAAACTTGACTGAGGAAGAATAAATCATCACAAACTTAGATTCTAGAGGGGACATTGAAAGAATGAAACTAATAGAAGACGTGGAGGAAGTAAACGTTGACTCAAAGGGTCGTCAACATAGGGAAAAGGCTAACAGAACCCATAAGAGTGACATAATTCAGTTCCTACAACACAACAAGGATGTTTTTGCTTGGACCCATTAAGACATGATTGGTATCAATCCCTCTATTATGAGTCATGCCTTAAACATTGACCCTTCAATTACCCCAATTCGGCAAAAGAAAAGACAATATAATATAGACCAGTGAGAAGCCTTGAAGGTGGATGTGAAAACCCGTAACTTTCCCGTAAAGGAAAGAGCGGATAGTTCGAGAACAAGCCACAAAAGAACGCAGACGGGAGAACATTTCATTGTATATTACAACAATGCATCAGATTACAAGAATATACAGAGTATAAATGAATAAATATTACACAGAAATATCAGAGATTTAAATTACATTGCAGCGGAAAATAATACAATACACAACTAGAAGTAGATATACGGATATAAAGCTTTCCGGATATCATTCCAGCTGTAAGCCAGGATCCTGTGAATATAAATCTGCAAAACCAAAACTACTAGCTGCCCGTGTCAAAATAAGGGCACCCAGAGTTTAGGTTAAAACAATAAACTCCAAGTCAGTCATGGGACTGGTGTGAGAACTAAAACAGTTATTAATCTTTATTTTAAAGTTCGGTAAATCAAGGGACCACGCCGTATAACACGGAACGGGTTTCCTCCCAAGAATATAAATCTGCAAAACCAAAACTACTAGCTGCCCGTGTCAAAATAAGGGCACCCAGAGTTTAGGTTAAAACAATAAACTCCAGGTCAGTCATGGGACTGGTGTGAGAACTAAAACAGTTATTAATCTTTATTTTAAAGTTCGGTAAATCAAGGGACCACGCCGTATAACACGGAACGGGTTTCCTCCCAAGAATACCAGTGCATAAAACAAACAACGCAATGCTAAATAAAGGAAAATGAAGCTGTTATAAGACCCAGGTCCAATCACGCAATGCAACGCAAGCCGGGGGATAGGGTTTTCCCTTATAACAGCCAAAGAATGCTTGATACGTTTTAAAACAAATCATTTGATACTATTATAAGTGTATAGTGTATAAAACAACTTCAAATCATAAGTATCAATCATAGGCGACATGAGCGTCCCATGCCACTATGTCGCCATATATAGGTTTACAAATAAAACTGCAAATGTCACGTATTTGGAAATTGGATTTCCATCTATGAACCGAGGCAAAAGATAGTCCTCAACCGATTCGAGACTGTCTAGCCCGAGTCTCAGGAACAGCCGCAACTGCCCCATGGATCGTCAGGGCCAGCCCACCGATGTGGATTATTATGCCTGAACACTACGTTTCCCCGCCCTTTGGGGCGTAAATGAGCCAACGAATGACTCCATCGGACCCGGATCGTCCGATCAAACTGAGGCGCCTCGCAACAGCAACAACCACACAGGTGAAAAGTATATAAATGTCAGGGCTGGTAGGTCATTGACACCACCCTAGCTAGAAAGAAACGCATGCCCTACCTGAGGTCCGTCTCCCGTTTTTGGTTCACAACCGGGGTGCGAGGCTCGCGAATTTACGTTACACAAAGCTGTGCCACACACGCTGTGATTTGATCATCACCACAAGACTTTGCTTTTCAACAGAAGCCTCGATCAATTGCCACTTAGGCATGCCACAAAGGCAATTCACTCCATGCGTTTGATATCCATCAATATATAACCCCTGAGCTCGTACGTCTCAGAGAAGGGCGTTAAGCAAAAGAATAAATTCTCCGCCGCCAAACAGATATATATTTAATAGAGATCAATCACACGGACTAAAATCCAATGTCAGACACACAGTCCATTTACAAGTCTGTTCTGGGTCTGAACGAAACCGGAGGCACCTAGTACCCCGCATATCCATCGATCTCCAAGCACATCTGGACGATCACCAACTGTTTCCATCTTCTTGGGTGTACAGCCCAATCAAGATCATCAGTAATCACCGAAACGACGTGAAGACCTCCGGTCTTCAACCATCGTCTTCATCTTCAACATATCGTCGTATCGGTTATTCAGAATGGGATAAACCTGGTCTTTCCAAATAACTCGCGTATATTTTAAATAAGTGTTACACAAACACAACATACGCCTCATTCCAATTCATCAGTCACTAACTGTAAATTAATCAAGAGAATAATTCCCCAAATATTAACCCCGAAGGCCGAAACCAACATCAGATCAATATCCAGAAAACCATTCTGCTTAGCTAACCGACAGTTAGTTTCTAAATTTCACATTCATAGGGAAAGGTTCCCATTAATTTTATCAAAGATAAATTCCTTGAATTTATTCTTTAATCTTCTTTTGAATTTCGATTCAACTAGTCGGGATTAACGAACCTTACTGAAGTAATCATTTGTTTTAATTTCCCAATCCCAACCTATTCATCCCATGAAGTAAAACTGGTAATACTTCATATCTAACACCACGGTGTTGTCGGTAAATTCAATTACCATTTCACGTTCAAATCTAATTAAAGATTTAACTATCGCCTGGAGTAAAACTGGTGATACTCCATTCTCGATCTTTTCAATCTAATTAAAGATTCATTAAAACTCCACTTAGTTTTAATCTGTGACTGGGTTAAAGAATCAGTGTCATTTGAAACACGGTTCACGATAAACCCAAAATCACATTCCATTAATTATCGGGTTAAAGAACGAGTGTTATTTAAAACACTGTCCACGATAAACCCAAAAATTAATTCGAATTCAATTCCAATTAAATATTATTTAATTGGTACACTTCATTAAATCTAAGTAAAAAGATTTAATCTTTTCTCAACTGGGTTCAAGAACAGTGTCATTTAAAACATGGTTCACGATAAACCCAAAACCACATTCCATTAATTATCAGGTTAAAGAACGAGTGTTATTTAAAACACTGTCCACGATAAACCCAAAAATTAATTTGAATTCAATTCCAATTAAATATTATTTAATTGGTACACTTCATTAAATCTAAATAAAAAGATTTAATCTTTTCTCAACTGGGTTCAAGAACAGTGTTAATGAAGACACCATTCACGACAAACCCAAATCACATTTGATATAAAATACAAGGCTCTGAATAGAAAATATATCGGCTTATATTCAATATCAAATTCTACGACCAACAAATGTCGTACTGGAAATAACGATATAAATATATATCCTTCAAATTTCCATAACAATATCTGTATAATCACGAAATCCAACATCGAAATATTCTGAAGACAATTTCGATTCAAATCCATTCGAATATAATTATTGGAAATTCTGGTTATTTTCAAAACCATTTCAAGTCCAATTTATTTATTTTATAATAAATAGAATTATAATTCTAGTTCAAAACTAGTTCATTTCGATAAAAATCTATTTTTATCTTTTCAAATATGGAGTTTTTCATCCCAATTCTTTCTAAATCATTTCATATGATTTTACACAAATTATTACTATTTTTAATAATTTTATCAAGGCCCGTACAGTCGATTTCCATCAACGGCCATCGAACTGCACTTACAGCGACCTTTTCCAAATTTGATTTGGACATAATTCCAAATCCAACCGTTAGATTTCTAATTTCTAATATTCGTAAGAAATCTCTTTTCGATACGAACCCAACGGTTCCAGTTTCAGGAGAATCCGACGGTCGGATCTCCCGTAATGTCCGTTTGAAATAAATGGTCGAAATTCGCGAACTGTCGCGGCGCGTTCTATTCAGGCCATTATATTATATATATAATATATATTTCGTCGATTTCTATTTAAAACGAATTATATAGATAGTTTTGAATTAATTTCAAAAACATTTTCAACTTCCATTTCAATTCAAATCAAAATTGAATTCTTCCTTATAAACTCGTTTTAAAATTCATTTCTATTCAATTCAAATTTCAATTCAATTTGAATTCATTTCAATTCGGTTTCAATTCAATTCGAATTCGTTTCTAAATGATTTCAATTCTATTTCAATTCGAATTCATTTCTAAACGATTTCAATTCTATTTCAATTCGAATTCATTTCTAAAAGATTTCAACTCTATTTTAATTCGAATTCATTTCTAAACGATTTCAATTCTATTTCAATTCTATTCGAATTCATTTCTATTCGAGTTTCAAATTATTTTAGTGTATTTCGAATTTCAAATCAATTCAGTTTAATTCGAATTTCAATTCACTTTAAATATAATTCGAATTTCCATTCATTTCAGTATAGTTCGAATTTCAAATCTATTCAATTTCAAATCTATTCAATATTCATTGAAGAATGAATAAAATCGATATAAATATCGTTCTCGTCAAAATGGCGTCAATCTAACCAACACGGCTTTATATGTTTCTATTTTCAAATACTCTATTTTCAAATAATTCTATTTCAAATATTTCTATTTCAAGTATTTCAAATATTTCTATTTCAAATATTTCTATTTCAAATATTTTTATTTCGAAACTGGAATGAGGCCCAATCAATTACCATATAATGTTAATTATATGGATTTTCTACAACATATGTATACAATAACAACGATGAATAATCAACCATCATCCAAAGTGCATTCTACACTGTATAAGCATCAAATATAAATATTCAACGCTTATAACAGTCTGTCAATCAATCGATCGACATACAACTAAACAATCGGGATTAGTGTACGTCAAATATCATCCTAATACCCGTGTGGGGTTTCAAACAATCAAACACAGATTTTTATTTGTGCAGTTGGGCGATGTGTAAAATTTTATCGTCCCAATCAATGTCCTTCAAATAGGTGTACATAAACAAACTGTCCGGTTTGTAAATGAATATTTATTTATTCACATTCACGTTAAAAATTATATTTTTAACGATCAAACTATTTTATTCCACTTATGAATATTCTATTCGGTTCATCTATTAAATAAAATGTTATCTTTATTTTTCTAATTTATTTTTAGAAAATTTCGGCGGCATAACGGCACGATACTAGAAACGGGACAAGGCCTAGCCTTATCCCCGGTGTAGTGAAGGCCCACGCCATTCACACATCAATCAAATCAATTTCATTTCACCAAACAATTCAATTCAAACCAAATAATCTAACCAACTACACAACCAAAAAATTAAACAAACAAGCCATCCATGGTCTGTGGATGACGGGTGTCGGGTGCTGCTAAGCACCGTCTGTATCCTAGTATATATATAACTAGAAAAAGAAATTGAAGAGTGAGAAGTTCTCACCAATAGCTATCCAATACTACGACTCTTCCTTTATAGAAATCTTCGTCGTTTTCGCCTTTTTGTCACCTTCATTGCCCGTAGCCACTACATATATATAAATCACATTTTTGTTTCGCTATTCAATATATAAAAATCGAATTTTTACTATGCTATTCAATATATAAAAATCGAATTTTTACTATGCTATTCAATATATAAAAATCGAATTTTTACTTCGTTATTCAATATATAAAAATCGAATTTTTACTATGCTATTCAATATATAAAAATCGAATTTTTACATCGTTATTCAATATATAAAAATCGAATTTTTACTTCGTTATTCAATATATAAAAATAGAATTTTTACTATGTTATTCAATATATAAAAATCATATTTTTACTATGCTATTCAATATATAAAAGTCATATTTTTACTATGCTATTCAATATATAAAAATCGGATTTTTACTTCGTTATTCAATATATAAAAATCCCATTTTTATGTCGCTAACTTCATAATAAAAATCTAATTTTTCATAGGAATCAAAATCCAATTTTTATTTCACTATTCATACAATAAATCTCCTCTTTACATCGTCGTCATACGAACAAAAATCTCATCTTTTTTCAAGTAAAAATCACTTCTTTTTCATGATAAAAATTCAAACTTTATGTACAATAAATTTTTCAAATTTATATACAAAAAGAAAAGATCTAACTTTATGTAAATAAATTTCTAAACTTCATATACTCACGTATCGGATTTTATGTAAATAAAAATCAGATTTTTATTTAAATAAAAATTACCAAAAACTTACATCGATTGGTGTTTTCCTAGGGTTTCTCGATCGCTGCGAATTTTCGATTGGAGGAGTGCTCGCGGTCCTCTGGTGGCACGCAAGTTATTTCAGAGAGGAGGAGGGCCATCAATCATCGACGGTGACGCTGGGGCGTAGGTGGGGTTGCGCGCATCTTTCAGGAGGAGTCGTCGAACGGTGGCAGCGCCGTTGGTGGGCGCGCAGGGGGGGAACTGGCGGTTTGGTGGGCCACGGGGCGGCTTGAATCGATTCGGGGCTCGAATGGACCGAAGGGGGAGAGAGAAGAGGGGAGGGAGGTGCGCTCGACGGCAGCGACCCCCACCCTGGCGGCGCGATGGACGGTGGGGCGGCGCTCCGCCCCCCTTTCCTTTTCTTTTTCTTTTTTTATTTTGATCTGACTCGATTTAAACGTGGGGGGGGGGGGCCTGAGAGGATATAAGGAGAGATATTTTTTTATTTAATTATTTAATTCAAAAAGTTGACTTTTTCGGACGACCTCTAAACGAGGCCCACCGCCTGTCGTCCATAGCGTTTCACCCCCATTCCGAACACAATGGGATATGTATCGTACGTTGATTCGAACGTTTCGATCAGTTTCCGTTAAAACCAACATATGACTCTATATATTGAATTTGAACGTGCATTTCAATTTACTGGGGTTACATACTAACTCAAAAAATTCCATAAAATAATATTTTCTAACTTCGTATTGACGATACAGTCCTAATAAAACTAGTTTCGTCGAATTATGAGACCATTGGAAAAATGGCCATTTTTTAGTCGATTAAAATCAACTGAAACTGGTCAAACGCGTTTTCCTTTGCCACGCTCACATATTGATTCGAAAAATTATGAAATTTGAAACCTAGCAATATTTTGACATCACGGACCCAACAAAAGTGGTTTCGTCGAAATCCGAGGTCGTTTGCAAAATGTCCATTTTTAAGGGCCTGAATTCCATAGCGACTATTCAAAATTTTCAACTGGACATATCTTTTGATTCCCGCTATGAAATTTTGATTTTTCGGATTCGTTGGAAAGATATTCACAATTAGATTTCATTATTTTTGGTTTCACTAAAATCCGGTTTATTTTGCACCAGGTACGTTCAATTGAAGTTTGAAATCGAATTATCGAACTACCGAGCTATTTTCAATTCCTTTTATATATATAAATAAATATTTATATTTTAACGACGACGTATATAATATATACGTTCTAATTCTATTAAAAATAAATTTCTCGTTGTTTTTATTTAAAATAATTCATTTTAAATAATCAAAATTCGCTAAAATTGCCAAAATAAAAAATTTAAACTGGCCCAGATTTTTGGGTTGTTACAATCTCCCCCACTTAAAACTTTTCGTCCTCGAAAAGGAACAAAGTCGAAAGTGGTTTGATTAATCAACTCTACGTTCGATCTGGCTTCCATTCTCCAACTTTTCAGTTTCTGAGAATTTCCAAATTCTTCAAAAATTTGGCTAACACCCTAAATTTTCGAAAAATTTCGCTATAACCTCCCCTGCACCGGGAGCCATGGGAAAATCCCGAAATTGCCATATAGGCCTTCTGATCTCAAAAAGAAAAAGAAAAAGCCAAGCGGCTAGCCAATCGGCTCATAAAATCATCATCACCCAAACAAAACAGTAAATTATGTAGTAAACATGTACCTATTTGTCGGGCAAACAAATTTTATTCTCTGCTCTAGCCTCCTTGCTATGACCTGTTCAATGTAAGTACAAGTATATGCAAGCAAATGCGGCCAAATTTCAATATAACTCAATATTTGGTACAATTAGGCATAATGGTTCAAAATTATCAAACAAATAAATAAACAACACAAACATTAATCAATTAGTGGATTAACGTTTCAAATTCATAATTTTGATACATAGTCAAAAATCAAATTTTTGATGCCAAATCACAACAATAAGCCCTATCTAGTTTCGGTTCTCACACCAGTCAATAGGAGATATATAAATATCACACCTTCAACACCCGAACACTAATTCTGATGATGTAGCTACAATCATCAGAATCATCTTCGGGCGACTAGAGTGTGAATCTATATCTATCCAGTATATTAAAATTTCAAATACACGTTTGCAAGGCGTATATGCAAAATCTTTATATACTGGACTGTCCAAATCAATTTAAAATAAATAATCAAATACGAATAGTTGATTTAAATTTTCAAAACAAAATTCGTTTTCATTTTAAAAATATACTTTTCACACTCGTTCTAGGATACTACTGATCCCATCTCTAACGAGTCATTCCCGTTTGATATTACTAATCCAGTTTCTGATGAATTCTTTCGTACGGTTTTACTGTGTCTTGATCTCTAAGCTCTGTAAACCAAAGCTCTGATACCAACTGTGAAAACCCATAACTTCCCCGTAAAGGAAAGAGCGGATAGTTCGAGAACAAGCCACAAAAGAACGCAGACGATAGAACATTTCATTGTATATTACAACAATGCATCAGATTACAAGAATATACAGAGTATAAATGAATAAATATTACACAGAAATATTAGAGATTTAAATTACATTGCAGCGGAAAATAATACAATACACAACTAGAAGTAGATATACGGATACAAAGCTTTCCAGATATCATTCCAGCTGTAAGCCAGGATCCTATGAATATAAATCTGCAAAACCAAAACTACTAGCTGCCCGTGTCAAAATAAGGGCACCCAGAGTTTAGGTTAAAACAATAAACTCCAGGTCAGTCATGGGACTGGTGTGAGAACTAAAACAGTTATTAATCTTTATTTTAAAGTTCGGTAAATCAAGGGACCACGCCGTATAACACGGAACGAGTTTCCTCCCAAGAATATAAATCTGCAAAACCAAAACTACTAGCTGCCCGTGTCAAAATAAGGGCACCTAGAGTTTAGGTTAAAACAATAAACTCCAGGTCAGTCATGGGACTGGTGTGAGAACTAAAACAGTTATTAATCTTTATTTTAAAGTTCGGTAAATCAAGGGACCACGCCGTATAACACGGAACGGGTTTCCTCCCAAGAATACCAGTACATAAAACAAACAACGCAATGCTAAATAAAGAAAAATGAAGCTGTTATAAAACCCAGGTCCTATCACACAATGCAACGCAAGCCGGGGGATAGGGTTTTCCCTTATAATAGCCAAAGAATGCTTGATACGTTTTAAAACAAATAATTTGATACTATTATAAGTGTATAGTGTATAAAACAACTTCAAATCATAAGTATCAATCATAGGCGACATGAGCGTCCCATGCCACTATGTCGCCAAATATAGGTTTACAAATAAAACTGCAAATGTCACGTATTTGGAAATTGGATTTCCATCTATGAACCGAGGCAAAAGATAGTCCTCAACCGATTCGAGACTGTCTAGCCCGAGTCTCAGAAACAGCCGCAACTACCCCATGGATCGTCAAGGCCGGTCCACCGATGTGGATTATTATGCCTGAACACTACGTTTCCCCGCCCTTTGGGGCGTAAATGATCCAACGAATGACTCCATCGGACCCGGATCGTCCGATCAAACCGAGGCGCCTCGCAACAGCAACAACCACACAGGTGAAAAGTATATAAATGTCAGGGCTGGTAGGTCACTGACACCACCCTAGCTAGAAAGAAACGCATGCCCTCCCTGAGGTCCGTCTCCCGTTTTTGGTTCACAACCGGGGTGCGAGGCTCGCGAATTTACGTTACACAAAGCTGTGCCACACAGGCTGTGCTTTGATCATCACCACAAGACTTTTCTTTTCAACAGAAGCCTCGATCAATTGCCACTTAGGCATGCCACAAAGGCAATTCACTCCATGCGTTTGATATCCATCAATATATAACCCCTGAGCTCGTACGTCTCAGAGAAGGGCGTTAAGCAAAAGAATAAATTCTCCACCGCCAAACAGATATATATTTAATAGAGATCAATCACACGGACTAAAATCCAATGTCAGACACACAGTCCATTTACAAGTCCGTTCTGGGTCTGAACGAAACCGGAGGCACCTAGTACCCCGCATATCCATCAATCTCCAAGCACATCTGGACGATCACCAACTGTTTCCATCTTCTTGTGTGTACAGCCCAATCAAGATCATCAGTAATCACCCAAACAACGTGAAGACCTCCGGTCTTCAACCATCGTCTTCATCTTCGACTTATCGTCGTATCGGTTATTCAGAATATGATAAACCCGGTCTTTCCAAATAACTCGCGTATATTTTAAATAAGTGTTACACAAACACAACATACGCCTCATTCTAATTCATCAGTCACTAACTGTAAATTAATCAAGAGAATAATTCCCCAAATATTAACCCAGAAGGCCGAAACCAACATCAGATATCCAGAAAACCATTCTGCTTAGCTAACCGACAGTTAGTTTCTAAATTTCACATTCATAGGGAAAGGTTCCCATTAATTTTATCAAAGATAAATTCCTTGAATTTATTCTTTAATCTTCTTTTGAATTTCGATTCAACTAGTCGGGATTAACGAACCTTACTGAAGTAATCATTTGTTTTAATTTCCCAATCCCAACCTATTCATCCCATGAAGTAAAACTGGTAATACTTCATATCTAACACCACGGTGTTATCAGTAAATTCAATTACCATTTCACGTTCAAATCTAATTAAAGATTTAATTATCGCCTGGAGTAAAACTGGTGATACTCCATTCTCGATCTTTTCAATCTAATTAAAGATTCATTAAAACTCCACTTAGTTTTAATCTATGACTGGGTTAAAGAATCAGTGTCATTTGAAACACGGTTCACGATAAACCCAAAATCACATTCCATTAATTATCGGGTTAAAGAACGAGTGTTATTTAAAACACTGTCCACGATAAACCCAAAAATTAATTCGAATTCAATTCCAATTAAATATTATTCAATTGGTACACTTCATTACATCTAAATAAAAAGATTTAATCTTTTCTCAACTGGGTTCAAGAACAGTGTCATTTAAAACATGGTTCACGATAAACCCAAAACCACATTCCATTAATTATCGGGTTAAAGAACGAGTGTTATTTAAAACACTGTCCACGATAAACCCAAAAATTAATTCGAATTCAATTCCAATTAAATATTATTTAATTGGTACACTTCATTAAATCTAAATAAAAAGATTTAATCTTTTCTCAACTGGGTTCAAGAACAGTGTTAATGAAGACACCATTCACGACAAACCCAAATCACATTTGATATTAAATACAAGGCTCTGAATAGAAATATATCGGCTTATATTCAATATCAAATTCTACGACCAACAAATGCAGTACTGGAAATAACGATATAAATATATATCTTTCAAATTTCCATAACAATATCTGTATAATCACGAAATCCAACATCGAAATATTCCGAAGACAATTTCAATTCAAATCCATTCCAATATAATTATTGGAAATTCTGGTTATTTTCAAAACCATTTCAAGTCCAATTTATTTATTTTATAATAAATAGAATTATAATTCTAGTTCAAAACTAGTTCATTTCGATAAAAATCTATTTTTATCTTTTCAAATATGGAGTTTTTCATCCCAATTCTTTCTAAATCATTTCTTATGATTTTACACAAATTATTACTATTTTTAATAATTTTATCAAGGCCCGTACAGTCGATTTCCATCAACGGCCATCGAACTGCACTTACAGCGACCTTTTCCAAATTTGATTTGGACATAATTCCAAATCCAACCGTTACATTTCTAATTTCTAATATTCGTCAGAAAGCTCTTTTCGATACGAACCCAACGGTTCCGGTTTCAGGAGAATCCGACGGTCGGATCTCCCGTAATGTCCGTTTGAAATAAATGGTCGAAATTCGCGAACTGTCGCGGCGCGGCGCGTTCTATTTAGGCCATTATATTATATATATAATATATATAATATATATTTCGTCGATTTCTATTTAAAACGAATTATATAGATAGTTTTGAATTAGTTTCAAAAACATTTTCAACTTCCATTTCAATTCAAATCAAAATTGAATTCTTCCTTATAAACTCGTTTTAAAATACATTTCTATTCAATTCAAATTTCAATTCAATTTGAATTCATTTCAATTCGGTTTCAATTCAATTCGAATTCGTTTCTAAATGATTTAAATTCTATTTCAATTTGAATTCATTTCTAAACGATTTCAATTCTATTTCAATTCTATTTCAATTCTATTTCAATTCGAATTCATTTCTAAATGATTTCAATTCTATTTCAATTCGAATTCATTTCTAAACGATTTCAATTCTATTTCAATTCTATTCGAATTCATTTTTATTCGAGTTTCAAATCATTTCAGTGTATTTCGAATTTCAAATCAATTCAGTTTAATTCGAATTTCAATTCACTTTAAATATAATTCGAATTTCCATTCATTTCAGTATAGTTCGAATTTCAAATCTATTCAATATTCATTGAAGAATGAATAAAATCGATATAAATTTTGTTCTTGTCAAAATGGCGTCAATCTAACCAACACGGCTTCATATGTTTCTATTTTCAAATATTCTATTTCAAATATTTCTATTTCAAATATTTCTATTTCAAGTATTTCAAATATTTCTATTTCAAATATTTCTATTTCAAATATTTTTATTTCGAAACTGGAATGAGGCCCAATCAATTACTATATAATGTTAATTATATGGATTTTCTACAACATATGTATACAATAACAACGATGAATAATCAACCATCATCCAAAGTGCATTCTACACTGTATAAGCATCAAATATAAATATTCAACGCATATAACAGTTTGTCAATCAATCGATCGACATACAACTAAACAATCGGGATTAGTGTACGTCAAATATCATCCCAATACCCGTGTGGGGTTTTAAACAATCAAACACAGATTTTTATTTGTGCAGTTGGGAGATGTGTAAAATTTTATCGTCCCAATCAATGTCCTTCAAATAGGTGTACATAAACAAACTGTCCGGTTTGTAAATGAATATTTATTTATTCACATTCACGTTAAAAATTATATTTTTAACGATCAAACTATTTTATTCCACCTATGAATATTCTATTCGGTTCATCTATTAAATAAAATGTTATCTTTATTTTTCTAACTTATTTTTAGAAAATTTCGGCGGCATAACGACACGATACTAGAAACGGGACAAGGCCTAGCCTTATCCCCGGTGTAGTGAAGGCCCACGCCATTCACACATCAATCAAATCAATTTCATTTCACCAAACAATTCAATTCAAACCAAATAATCTAACCAACTACACAACCAAACAATTAAACAAATAAGCCATCCATGGTCTATGGATGACGGGTGTCGGGTGCTGCTAAGCACCGTCTGCATCCTAGTATATATATAACTAGAAAATGAAATTGAAGAGTGAGAAGTTCTCACCAATAGCTATCCAATACTACGACTCTTCCTTTACAGAAATCTTCGTCGTTTTCGCCTTTTTGTCACCTTCGTTGCCCGTAGCCACTACATATATATAAATCACATTTTTGTTTCGCTATTCAATATATAAAAATCGAATTTTTACTATGCTATTCAATATATAAAAATCGAATTTTTACTATGCTATTCAATATATAAAAATCGAATTTTTACTTCGTTATTCAATATATAAAAATCGAATTTTTACTATGCTATTCACTATATAAAAATCGAATTTTTACTTCGTTATTCAATATATAAAAATCAAATTTTTACTGCGTTATTCAATATATAAAAATCGAATTTTTACTATGTTATTCAATATATAAAAATCAAATTTTTACTATGCTATTCAATATATAAAAATCATATTTTTACTATGCTATTCAATATATAAAAATCGGATTTTTACTTCGTTATTCAATATATAAAAATCCCATTTTTATGTCGCTAACTTCATAATAAAAATCTAATTTTTCATAGGAATCAAAATCCAATTTTTATTTCACTATTCATACAATAAATCTCCTCTTTACATCGTCGTCATACGAACAAAAATCTCATCTTTTTTCAAGTAAAAATCACTTCTTTTTCATGATAAAAATTCAAACTTTATGTACAATAAATTTTTCAACTTTATATACAAAAAGAAAAGATCTAACTTTATGTAAATAAATTTCTAAACTTCATATACTCACGTATCGGATTTTATGTAAATAAAAATCAGATTTTTATTTAAATAAAAATTACCAAAAACTTACATCGATTGGTGTTTTCCTAGGGTTTCTCGATCGCTGCGAATTTTCGATTGGAGGAGTGCTCGCGGTCCTCTGGTGGCACGCAGGTTGTTTCAGCGAGGAGGAGGGCCATCAATCATCGACGGTGACGCTGGGGCGCAGGTGGGGTTGCGCGCATCTTTCAGGAGGAGTCGTCGAACGGTGGCAGCGCCGTTGGTGGGCGCGCAGGGGGGAACTGGCGGTTTGGTGGGCCATGGGGCGGCTTGAATCGATTCGGGGCTTGAATGGACCGAAGGGGGAGAGAGAAGAGGGGAGGGAGGTGCGCTCGACGGCAGCGACCCCCACCCTGGTGGCGCGATGGACGGTGGGGCGGCGCTCCGCCCCCTTTCCTTTTCTCTTTTTTTTTTTAATTTTGATCTGACTCGATTTAAACGTGGGGGGGGGGCCTGAGAGGATATAAGGAGATATATTTTTTTATTTAATTATTTAATTCAAAAAGTTGACTTTTTCAAACGACCTCTAAACGAGGCCCATCGCCTGTCGTCCATAGCGTTTCACCCCCATTCCGAACACAATGGGATATGTATCGTACGCTGATTCGAACGTTTCGATTAGTTTCCGTTAAAACCAACATATGACTCTATATATTGAATTTGAACGTGCATTTCAATTTACTGGGGTTACATACTAACTCGAAAAATTTCAGAAAATAATATTTTCTTGCTTCGTATTGACGATACAGTCCAAATAAAACTAGTTTCGTCGAATTCTGAGACCATTGGAAAAATGGCCATTTTCCAGTCGATTAAAATCAACTGAAACTGGTCAGACGCGTTTTCCTTTTCCACGCTCACATATTGATTCGAAAAATTAATGAAATTTGAAACCTAGCAATAATTTGACATCACGGACCCAACAAAAGTGGTTTCATCGAAATCCGAGGTCGTTTGCAAAATGTCCATTTTTAAGGGCATGAATTCCATAGCGACTATTCAGAATTTTCAACTGTACATATCTTTTGATTCCCGCTATGAAATTTTGATTTTTCGGATTCGTTGGAAAGATATTCACAATTAGATCCCATTATTTTTGGTTTCACTAAAATCCGGTTTATTTTGCACCCGGTACGTTCAATTGAAGTTTGAAATCGAATTATCGAACTACCGCGCCATTTTCAATTCCTTTTATATATATAAATAAATATTTATATTCTAACGATGACGTATATAATATATACGTTCTAATTCTATTAAAAATAAATTTCTCGTCGTTTTTATTTAAAATAATTCATTTTAAATAATCAAAATTCACTAAAATTGCCAAAATAAAAATTTTAAACTGGCCCAGATTTTCGGGTTGTTACAGTGGAAGTCAAAAGGTTACAAACCAATGGGTTCATCAGAGAAATCATTTACCCAAAAATGTTTAGCTGATCCCGTGCTAGTAAAAAAATCCAACGGGAAGTGGAGAACGTGTGTTGATTATACAGACTTAAACAAGGCTTGCCTAAAAGATTGTTATCCCCTTCTGCGGATTGACCAGCTAGTTGATGCCACCAGTGGTCACAAGATACTATCCCTTATGGATGTCTACTTCGGGTACCACCAAATTCCGATGCATAAACCCGATGACGAGCATACAAGCTTTATCACTAAATGGGGAACAGTTTACTACAAAGTAATACCTTTTGGTTTGAAGAATGTGGGAACAACGTACCAAAGATTGGTAAATAGGATGTTCCAAAAATAGATAAGGTGCAATATGGAAGTATATGTGGATGACATGCTAGTGAAATCCACCAAAACAGAGAACCGTATAAAGGATTTGGAAGAAATGTTCAACTTCTTAAGGAGTTACCAAATGAAGTTAAACCCGCAAAAATGTTCTTTTGGAGTTCAATCTGGAAAGTTTCTGGGATACGCAGTGAGTGAGCAAGGGATTGAAGCCAGTCCTAACTAAATCCAAGCCATAAAAGACATGGAAAAACCTCGAATCAACAAAGAAATGATGAGATTGAACGGAAAGGTGGCAGCACTTAGTAGGTCCGTTTCCAAAGCCATTAACAAATGCGTTCATTTCTTCGATGTTATAAAAAGCAAGAAGAACTTTGAGTGGAACGAAGACTGTAGGAAGATGTTCCATGAATTAAAAGTTATATTGGAATGCCTCCGGTTTTGTCCAGCCCCGAGAAAGGGTAAGATCTATGACTGTATATGGCCATTTCGGAATACACAGTAAGCTCAGTCCTTATAAGGGAGAGTAACGAAACTCAGCACCCAATTTACTACTTTAGCCAAAGGCTAAAGGACACAGAAACCCGATACCTTGTAATGGAAAAACCAGCGTATTGTCTAATACTTACCGCACAAAAGCTCAGAGGATACTTTCAAGCTCACCCCGTTAAGGTTTTAACTAGTTTTCCGCTCAAGCAAGTGTTCAGCAAGCCTGAAACCTCAGGGAGATTAATCAAATGGGGTATTGAGTTAGCCAGTATGAGAATGAGTTTCATCCTTGAATGGCAATTAAAGGACAAGCTCTCGCAGACTTCGTGAACGAGAGCACGAGCTTCATTATAGACCAATCGGTCAAGGAGAATGACTTAAAGGCCAAATGGCAACTTTTTGTAGATGGGGCTTCTAACGAACAGGGAGAAGGAGCAGGTTACATTACAATTGACCCTGACGGACACTGCTTGCACTAAGAGTAACACCCCGTAATTTTAAATATTAAAATTAACAAATTTAAGAACACTTAATTTTTAGAAGAAGAATTAAGTGAAACGGGTTGCGCCATTGCGTTCGTCTCGGAATTCTGCTTGAGATAGAGTCTGAGTTTGCATAAATTGGGCTCTGTATGAAGATTTTATGGAGTTCAGAAGATTTCAAGTTTAAACAGAAATTAAATTAAAATAATAATCAAAGGTCAAAATTGTTCAAAAATTCGAAATTCGGTCAGAGTGGGCTGGGCGGGAAATTTCCCGCTTAGTGTGTCGACCCCTCCTCAGGGGGAGTCGATATAGGTGTCGACCCCCCTATAGGGGAGTCGACATAGGTGTCGACCCCCTATAGTGGTGTTGACATAGGTGTCGACCCCCCCTGTAGGGAGTCGACCACTTTGAGATCCTCTTCGAGCGACGAATTTTTTAAAGCCCTGAGCTGATGTGGCCTTCTCTGATTGGCCTATGACTAATTTCTAAGGTATTAGGGCTTATGTGTCGTGCTATGATTGGCTGGATGACACATCTCTTCGGTTTGATGGCTCTGATTTCTCCTAGACTATTCTAAAGGCTAGAATTGAACCTAGACTTCAATATAATCACACCAAACCTCAACCCTAGAACCCATTCTATGAAGTTGTCATGCTGTTCGTCTACAAACCGGCCTAGCCTCCACTCATCTACCCCAAACTAAAGAATCAAATTCAAACTAGGAATCAATTAGAAGAACTAGAGAATCAAACGTCTACATCAAAGGATAGCTTTTCAAATTCAGAAACTAGATCCCAGAAATCTACATCCGTCCTTTTTCTGTAAGTACAGTTATTGTTTAGATGTGAACACCTAATAAGAAATCATGACAGTAATAACTGGATCTAGAACTATGCCTAATTCTATTCGTGCCTATCCTTTTGTCAATTCTGAATTGCCTATGCCTATAAGACTATTGTGATTGATGTAATGACACCTATCGTGCCTATGAGACTATTGTGATTGACGTAATGACACCTGTCGTGCCTATGAGACTATTATGATTGATGTATGACACCTATCGTGCCTATGAGACTATTGTGATTAACATAATGAAACCTAACATGCCTATGAGACTGTTGAATTGACAAAATGGAACCTATCATGCCTGTGGAACTGTTGTGACTGATTTATCATGTTGTACATCCTATGCCTATGAGACTATTGGACTAACACAATTGAACCTACCATGCTGTATATGCAAATTACATGATAAGTTATGTTCATACATGCTTACATGTTTAGATCCAAGATAGTACCCATGTTTAAGATCTATATAAGTTCATGCTTATACAATTAGATCTATGCTAGTTCGCATGTTAATTGGATCTAATTAAACTGTAAGATCATGTTCATGTGCTTAATTAAGTTTATGTCGTTCTATCCCAAATTTATACTACGCATGTTGATCTATATAGTTTAGACCTGTTGGAATGTTACATGTCCCTTTCTTTTCCCTTTTGTTTATAAGTTAGGCTAATTTGCAAGCCTAACGTTCTATGTGAATTATGCCAACGAATAATGGGGGAGACGCTGGGGAAAAATAGTAAACTACATGTTATTGGCATAGGTTGACTCATAATCATGTAAATAATTAGTAGCATGAAAAGGCAGAATTTGTATACCTAGAATTATGGACATAATTTAGAGGGTAAATGGGGGGTATGACTTGAATTGACAACACTTGTGGATAATTTACATACGAACATAAATTGTAAATATGTAAATTAATTAAAAAATGAATATGCCTGACCTGAGGTTAGATTGAGTTACAGTGTAAGACTGCCCGGAACCGCCCGACACATCCAGCAACCATACCAATATAGATCTAATGTGAGAGGTTAGCGCATTAAGCCCAAAAACCCGGGGTTAGATTGAGTTGCGGTGTAAGACTGCCCAAAATCGCCTGGCACATCCAGCGACCACAACAACATAGATCTAGTGTGAGAGGTTGGTGCTTTAATGAATGAATTAAAGCTAAGAAACAGGCAGGCTAAGAATGGTAGTGTTAAGTTAACACAAGAGGGCAACACTTAACCAATGTAACATGACAAGTGGTAGGGTTAATGTAACACCCCGAATTTCAGTTAACACTGATATTCACTAATTACAGAATTAATAATCTCAGATGTGAGAATTAGGGGAAACGGGTTACGTCATTGTGCTCGTATCGGAAAATTACGCGAAATAGAGTCCGAAATTTTGTAAATCGGAGTTCGTATGACCCGGTTAAGGCCCAAAGAAGTTTTCGGGAAATTTGAATTTCGAAACATGCAGAAATGGGGGCCAGGCGGGAAAACTCCCGCCCAGCCAAGTCGACTTGGCTGTCGACAGGGCTATCGACTTGCCTGTCGACATGCCTGTCGACTTGGCAGTCGACAGGGCTGTCGACTTGGCAGTCGACAGGGCTGTCGACTTGCCCTGTCGGCTGATTCTGGCCTGGGTGCACCTGGTTGAGTTTTGGGCTGGGTTGGAGGGCTTGGGACGAAATCTGACGGACCTAAACTAACCTAGGGTTAATCTAAGGGTCTAAAACACAACCTAATCCTATAAATACACCCTAAGACTACCCTAATCCATACTAAAAATAGAATCTATGCCATCATGCCGCCAAAATGCAACTTAGAAGGAGCCTCCACTAATTAGAGAAGAGGATTGCAAGCTAATCAACTACTAATCCACGCCTACTTCAACTCTAGCAACTATCTAAGGAGCTAATCTTGGAGTTTGTGAGTTTCTATCACTTTAATAACCAATTGCTAAACTAAGTAGATGAGACGTGATGAGATCATATGGTTTTGCTTGCGGATCAATGGGTTTTAGGTCATATGTTATGATGTTAGTTTGCTAATCACTATGTTTAACACTTATTCATGATGACACTATGTTTATGCAAGTTAAGTGTTTGGGTTTATGCATGTTAAGTGGTGGGTTTTATGCATGCTAAGTATTTGGTTTTATGCATGCTAAGTGTTTGGTTTTATGCAAGTTAAATGCTTGGTTTTATGCTAGAATCATGTGTGAAATAAGTGACAAGACATGCAAGTTTAACCTATGAGTTTGGATTTATAATATGCATAATCTATGCAAGTTGTTTGGATTAGTGATATGCATAACATATGCGAGTCTACCTTTGTATGTCATACATACATATGCAAGTCCATATGTAACATGTTATGTAAGTTATGTGTTTGGTTATATGCAAGTTATGTGCATGATTATATGCAAGTTCATTTGTAACATGTTATGCAAGTTATGTGTTTGATTTTATGCAAGTCTATATATGACATGTTATGCAAGTTTGGTGGTTGATTACATGCAAGTAACATGTGCAAGTTTACACCTTTGTATGTCATACATACATATGCAAGTTTACCCCTTTGTATGACATAAGTACATGTGCAAGTTCATCCCTTTTAGACCTATGACATGTATGCAAGTTGACACCTTTATGATAGGTCTATGACATGAACATTTATGCAAGTTACCATCTTTATGACATATGTGATTCATGCAAGTTTGGGTTGGTTATTTATGCAAGTTGGGTTTATGGTCATGTATGCAAGTTGACACCTTTTAAACCCATGATAATGCTAATGATATGCTAAGTTGAACCCATTGTGTGTATGATGAATCTCCTCTTTTAAAATATGTCATGTTAACGTATTTACGTGGGGACGATGGGGTAAAAATTAATGAACACATAAAATTGTGTGAAGTTGGTATGATTAAACATACCATAAAGTGGATGGACATAATTGGGAATTTACCTATTAAGTTAGGTCTACCCATATTATGGAATTGGGAATTTACCTATTGAGTTAGGTCTACCCATATTTTTAAATATTTGTAATTAATTAGGGATAATTAATACAAATTATGGGGGTGATTAATTAGGTGTAATTAATCGACTAAGACACGAGGTTGGACCCTTTTGTAGCATAAGACTGCCCGGAACCGACCGGCAAATCCAGCGGCTACAAATGATTGGCCCAATGTGAGAGGTCTTAGTCATAAACTAAATACGTGACAAGTGTAAAGACACGAGGTTAGACTCTGTTATGGTGTAAGGCTGCCCGAAACCAACCGGCATATCCAGCTGCCATAAAAGACAGTCTAATGTGAGAGGTCTTTACAAAGGTTACGATCTTAATTAATTAAGAAACACTTAACCAAATTAGCATGTAGTGGGGCATGAGGGGTTAAGTGGGTGCCTTTGGTGGCATGTAGTAACTAGTGGGGGTGCCTTGGGTGGCATGAGGAAACTAGTGGGTTGCCTTGGGTGGCAATAGAAAATACGATTAGAATACTTAACCAAAGTGGAACATGTAATTAAACATGATTAAAGGGTTAAGTAAGTGCCTTGGGTGGCATATGGGAATCAAGTAAGTGCCTTGGGTGGCATGTGGAAATCTAGTGGGTGCCTTGAGTGGCAATTAAAATATGATTAAAAGACTTAACCAAAATTTATAACATGTAAGTGGACATGGTTAAAGGGTTAAGTGAGATTCACTAGAAATGACAAGCTTAGGTGGGTAGCTTGTGGGGGCCCATTTCAACCAATATCCCAAACGTATCTTTGTGGGCTCGACCCAAGTCGAGGACGGGACACGCATATTGGGCTTGACTGTAAGAGGCCAAAACGGGTTAGCGGTGGCAACGCAAGTCCAACGGGTTTCATATGCGTGTGTGGACCCGGGCCGGTAAGTAAGACGTTGTTGCATCGTGTAGGTATAAGCCGTGCACCGTTGATATTATCAGGTTGCCACTTTGGGGAATGATACACCCCACTATGGGGCCAGCACGGGTATCTACGTTAGGGAGCCGATCGCTTGGGGAGTAGTGGGTACACCTAGTGGAGATAGGGGCAGACGACACCTATGTAGTCAGCTAGGGGTACACGAAACTACTATTAAAAATTACTAAGTACACTTAGTGGGATCAACCTTAAGTAGGAATTACCCTTGGGTGGGTAGAACTGGTGTGGTGCAGTGTAGGAATTACCCTTGGGTGGGTAGATCTGGGGTGGTGCAGTGTAGTAATTATCCTTGGGTGGGTAAATGCGTCTTTACGGTTATCTTAGTTCATCCTAAGTCTAGTTGGCTGCTTAGTGTAGCCATTTATCCCCAATCGTTACCGTATATCAAGCTTATGTCTTACTCTGGTTACTTTAATGATTGTATTGTTAAAGTTATAGGACTCGCTCAGACTTATGTCTGACCCCGTTGTTTTTATCTTTTTCCCAACCCTCAGGTTATCAGAGTGGGCCTAACACTAGTGGGCTTTGATCAGACTGCTTTATCTATCTTTTGGAGCTTGGACCGTGGATGTAAAGCTCAGTTTATCTTTTCTATTATGGCTATTAAGTTATGTAGTGGGATTATGTACTTTTGTTTTATCAGGATGGATATTATGTACTTGACTCTTGTTTATGGTTTTGGTGTAACCAAACATGTTTTACTTTCCGCTGCAATGAAATGATGTTTTAAATTCTCAAGTATTACTTATATCTGTCTTGTTGTAATTTTTCTGTTCTATATTCACTTAAAATACTCCACCGATGTTATGGCATTCCCTTAGTGAGTGACCGTAGCGGGTGTGGGGTGTTACACGTGGTATCAGAGCTTAAGGTTACCAGAATAGATAAAATTTTTAGAAAAACTATTTTCTAAGAATATTTTTGAAAGGAGTATTTTCAAAAACATGTCTTTTAAGAGAAAAGTTTTTGAAAGAAAAGCATAATCCCCGATAGCCATATCTTTATCTTTTTAATTCTTCGTTTTGAATCTCTTCCTCTCTCGTTTTGAGTTTCCCCTCCGTGTATAGATGATCTTTCTAAGATAGATAAGAATGGAAAACCACTTCAAGGGACTTAGACGTTAGTCGGATTAGAAGTTGGTTCAAGAAGGAGGAGGACTGGTAGGTACCTATTGGATAGACGATGGGAGGAAGGCTCAAATAGTTGTTTGGTTAATGAAGAGCGAAACCTCATTGGTGGGAGGTTACGAGTGGAGAATGGGAAGAAGAAGGCGAGTAGTTATCCTTTTGGGAGGAATAGGACACCTTATTAGGGTTGTCCAAAAGGGCAAGGGCAAGGTATGGAATCTTCTGGAGGGTAGTTATATTCCCTCACGGCTAGTGTACCAGATGGGGATAAGACCGTTTAGGTTGGAATTTGGATTTCTTTATTATCCGGTTCGAACTTTATTTGATTCTGACGCATCGAGTTCGTTTATCTCATCATTGTTAGTTGAGTCACTGCACTTAGACACCAGTTTAGTAGATGATCCCTTAGTTGTTTCAAACCCAATTGGAGCTCCATGACGTGTTTGGGTTTGAAAGTTTCTATACTTAGCGTTGAGTTTAGATGTGATGCTTTTTGGGCTTCACGGGCTATGGGTTAGTTTTGGGCATGGACTAGTTATCCAGTAGTGGTGTCGTTCTTGATTTTGAAGGGAGAGTTGTTAGGCTTATGACCCGCTTGGGTAACACTCTCAAGATCTCTTGTAATCCCATGGAATCTGTTATGCTAAGTTATCTAGAATCGCTTGACACGTCGGTCGAGAGTTTGCGATTTATTAGAGTGGTCCGGGAATACTCGGATGTGTTTGAGGAGGTGAAGGGCTTACCTCCGGAGCGGGAGATTGACTTCCGAATATATCTGGTAGACAATGCCAAACCAGTATCTTGGCCAGTGTGCCACATGGCTCCTCGTGAGAGGAGGGAACTCCATAAGCAAGTAGGCGATTTGCTTGAGAAGGGGTTCATAAGACGAAGTATATCGGAGTGGGGTGCTCCAGTAGTTTTTGCCACGAAGGCGGATGGGTCCCTCAGACTTTGTGTAGGCTAAAGAGAACTAAATAAACTCACAAAGAAGAATAGACACCCATTGCCGAGGATTGATGATCTCTTTGATCAGTTGGTTGGCGCCTCAGTGTTTTCGTAGTAGGACTTAGCCATGGGGTTTCATCAGTTGAGAGTGGCTGAGGATAGTATAGAGAAGACTACCTTTAGGACTCCGGATGGTTTTTATGAGTGGCTGGTTATGCCATTTGGTTTGACGAACGCCCCCGCATACTTTGTTGATTTGATGAGAAGGGTGTTCAGGGAGTACCTAAATAAGTTCGTGATGGTCTTTGTAAATGACATCTTGGTCTTTTCTAGGAGCGAAATAAGTTTTCGTATGTGCTCAATAGGTTGAGCAAAGCCAGTTATGGGATAAACGATGGTTTTGGAGCGAGACTGGCGAGGACATCCAGAGTTGGACAAGGGCTTAATTATTTAGCCGTTTTTACTAGTATCATCTCACGTAGGTCATCTGAATTCGAAGGAGGTATCCCTTGGGTGTTTGTTTGATATTGGTTTAGGCCTTTGGGGCTTGCATTTGGGGGATGTCGAGTTTGACTAGGGTGGTCTGCGTGAGAGATGGACAGTTGTGATGATTTTGGATGGGGTAATATCCTGGTTTTCTCTAAAAGTGGAGAAGAGCATGCCCTACATCTTAGGGAAGTGTTGGAGACTCTTCGAGCGCATAGTCTTAGGACAGCAAAAGTGGATGGGATTCTTAGCATCCTATGAGTTTGAGATAGCGTATACCCATGGCAAGGGTAACGTGGTAGCGGACGCCTTAAGTAGAAAAAGGTTGTCCTTGAGTTCATTGTTCGTTGAACGACAGAGCTTAGAGTTTATTTCTATGTTTGACTTTAGACCTTCCGTTGACTTTGTACCCGGTTTGCTAGCCTCCTTGGAGGTTAGGCCTACTCTTTTGGGGCGGATTGGCGGAGCGCAGCGAGACGACCCAGAGTTGGTTGAGTTAGTAGAGAAGCTCATGAGGAGGGGGAGTCGTCCAACCATTTGAGTAGGTACACCCTAGATGGTAAGGGGTGGTTGCGTAGAGACTGTAGACTTTTTGTACCGCAAGACGAGGGTTTGAGGAAGGCTATACTTGATGATGCACGTCGTTCGAAGATGACCATTCATCCCGGTAGGGACAAGATGTACCAAGACATGAAGCGAGTTTTCTTTTGGGCCGGTATGAAAAAAGACGCGGCCGAGTATGTCGCTAGATGCTTGGTGTGCCAACAAGTAAAAGCGGAGCAAAAGAAACCCGGTGGGTTGCTTCACCCATTGGAGGTTCCGCTATGGAAGTGGGATAGTGTCTCGATGGATTTCGTCAATGGATTACCAAGATCGAGGAAGGGTAATACGGGAATTTGGGTTGGGGTAGACAAACTTACTAAGAGTGCCCATTTTATACCCGTGAAGAGTAAGAGGACTGCTCAATGGCTAGCTTCAATCTACATTCGAGAGATTGTTAGATTGCATGGTGTACCTTCCAGCATAGTGAGTGATTGAGATCCTATCTTCACTAGCGAGTTTTGGAAGAGTTTGAAAGAGGCGGTAGGGACTCAGTTGTGTTTGAGCACCGCAAATCATCCTCAGACGGACGGCCAGACCGGGAGGGTGAATCGCATTTTAGAAGACCTTTTGTGGCTATGTATCTTAGATTTTGGAGGTACATGAGAAGAGCATCTTCCATTGGTGAAGTTCGCATATAATAACAGCTTTCAGTCTAGTATTGGCATGGCTACTTTCGAAGCTTTTTATGGAAGGCCTTGTCGATCACCTACATGTTGGTGGGAATCTATGGATAAGATCTTGCTTGGGCCCGATATGGTTAGGAAGACTTCGGAAAAGATTGATTTGATTCGAAGAGGGATGAAAGCGGCGCAAGACAGACAGAAATCTTATGCGGACAAGAGGAGAACAGAGCTTGAGTTTGATGTTGGGGACATGGTCATTGTCAAAGTATCTCCGTTACGGAATGTGGTTCGCTTTGGATCTGTTGGGAAGTTAGCACCAAGGTTTGTTGGACCGTTTCCTATTAAGGAAAAGATTGGACAGATGGCCTATAGAGTGGAGTTGCCCGACAGACTTAGTGGTGTACATGATGTATTCCATGTGTCACATTTGAGGAAGTGCCTACATGAGACCGCAGAGGTGGTAGAGCCGAGCTTGCTTAGAGAAGTAGAGATAGAGCGTGATGCGACTATTCGACGAGCTCCTACACGCATCCTTGGGTCAGAGATTAAGAGGTTGAGAAACAGAGAGGTTCAACTAGTGAAAGTGCAATGGGGAGAAGATGAGAGCAACGCTACTTGGGAGACGGAAGCGAAAATGCGTTCATTATACCCATTCCTTTTTGAGGGTATGTCTTTTAACTTCTCCTTTACCGTTTGTCTAGTACTTATCTTATCTTTAGTATGTCCTCTTGTTAGTGCCTTTGACCTTTAGATAGGGTAAACCTATGGTTGAAACATGTGTCTGAGACATGTTATGATTGATGGATGCATGTGGATGCAAGTGTTTGCTAGTGGTTGCTCGTGGATGCATATACACACACTCTAGACACTAGATCGGCTCAATCACTTCATATTGCATATTGCACATAATTATGTGTAGGTAGCTATATTTATGGATGTATAATGGTTGTGTTATCATATGGATGATGCATTTTGGTGAATGATTGTGCACTCATGTAGATATAGTATGTGTCGATAGGGTTCTTTCGCATACATATTGGATGCATGGCACTATCACGGTTTGCATATGTTCATACATTAGATAGGGAACATATACACACACTTTTTGCATATGCTCATACATCAGTAGAAATTGTTTTAAGGACAATGGATGCCCGTGTTTGATGGATTGAGTAGATGGTTGTTTGGATGGTAGGATATGCATTCTCCTTAACTTGGAGATTTCGGGGACGAAATCCTTTAAGGAAGGGAGAATGTAACACCCCGAATTTCAGTTAACACTGATATTCACTAATTACAGAATTAATAATCTCAGATGTGAGAATTAGGGGAAACGGGTTACGTCATTGTGCTCGTATCGGAAAATTACGCGAAATAGAGTCCGAAATTTTGTAAATCGGAGTCTGTATGACCCGGTTAAGGCCCAAAGAAGTTTTCGGGAAATTTGAATTTCGAAACATGCAAAAATGGGGGCCAGGTGGGAAAACTCCCGCCCAGCCAAGTCGACTTGGCTGTCGACAGGGCTGTCGACTTGCCTGTCGACATGCCTGTCGACTTGGCAGTCGACAGGAGTGTCGACTTTCCCTGTCGGCTGATTCTGGCCTGGGTGCACCTGGTTGAGTTTTGGGCTGGGTTGGAGGGCTTGGGACGAAATCTGACGGACCTAAACTAACCTAGGGTTAATCTAAGGGTCTAAAACACAACCTAATCCTATAAATACACCCTAAGACTACCCTAATCCATACTAAAAATAGAATCTATGCCATCATGCCGCCAAAATGCAACTTAGAAGGAGCCTCCACTAATTAGAGAAGAGGATTGCAAGCTAATCAACTACTAATCCACCCCTACTTCAACTCTAGCAACTATCTAAGGAGCTAATCTTGGAGTTTGTGAGTTTCTATCACTTTAATAACCAATTGCTAAACTAAGTAGATGAGATGTGATGTGATCATATGGTTTTGCTTGCGGATCAATGGGTTTTAGGTCATATGTTATGATGCTAGTTTGCTAATCACTATGTTTAACACTTATTCATGATGACACTATGTTTATGCAAGTTAAGTGTTTGGGTTTATGCATGTTAAGTGGTGGGTTTTATGCATGCTAAGTATTTGGTTTTATGCATGCTAAGTGTTTGGTTTTATGCAAGTTAAATGCTTGGTTTTATGCTAGAATCATGTGTGAAATAAGTGACATGACATGCAAGTTTAACCTATGAGTTTGGATCTATAATATGCATAATCTATGCAAGTTGTTTGGATTAGTGATATGCATAACATATGCGAGTTTACCTTTGTATGTCATACATACATATGCAAGTCCATATGTAACATGTTATGCAAGTTATGTGTTTGGTTATATGCAAGTTATGTGCATGATTATATGCAAGTTCATATGTAACATGTTATGCAAGTTATGTGTTTGATTTTATGCAAGTCTATATATGACATGTTATGCAAGTTTGGTGGTTGATTACATGCAAGTAACATGTGCAAGTTTACACCTTTGTATGTCATACATACATATGCAAGTTTACCCCTTTGTATGACATAAGTACATGTGCAAGTTCATCCCTTTTAGACCTATGACATGTATGCAAGTTGACACCTTTATGATAGGTCTATGACATGAACATTTATGCAAGTTACCATCTTTATGACATATGTGATTCATGCAAGTTTGGGTTGGTTATTTATGCAAGTTGGGTTTATGGTCATGTATGCAAGTTGACACCTTTTAAACCCATGATAATGCTAATGATATGCTAAGTTGAACCCATTGTGTGTATGATGAATCTCCTCTTTTAAAATATGTCATGTTAACGTATTTACGTGGGGACGATGGGGTAAAAATTAATGAACACATAAAATTGTGTGAAGTTGGTATGATTAAACATACCATAAAGTGGATGGACATAATTGGGAATTTACCTATTAAGTTAGGTCTACCCATATTATGGAATTGGGAATTTACCTATTGAGTTAGGTCTACCCATATTTTTAAATATTTGTAATTAATTAGGGATAATTAATACAAATTATGGGGGTGATTAATTAGGTGTAATTAATCGACTAAGACACGAGGTTGGACCCTTTTGTAGCATAAGACTGCCCGGAACCGACCGGCAAATCCAGCGGCTACAAATGATTGGCCCAATGTGAGAGGTCTTAGTCATAAACTAAATATGTGACAAGTGTAAAGACACGAGGTTAGACTCTGTTATGGTGTAAGGCTGCCCGAAACCAACCGGCATATCCAGCTGCCATAAAAGACAGTCTAATGTGAGAGGTCTTTACAAAGGTTACGATCTTAATTAATTAAGAAACACTTAACCAAATTAGCATGTAGTGGGGCATGAGGGGTTAAGTGGGTGCCTTTGGTGGCATGTAGTAACTAGTGGGGGTGCCTTGGGTGGCATGAGGAAACTAGTGGGTTGCCTTGGGTGGCAATAGAAAATACGATTAGAATACTTAACCAAAGTGGAACATGTAATTAAACATGATTAAAGGGTTAAGTAAGTGCCTTGGGTGGCATGTGGGAATCAAGTAAGTGCCTTGGGTGGCATGTGGAAATCTAGTGGGTGCCTTGAGTGGCAATTAAAATATGATTAAAAGACTTAACCAAAATTTATAACATGTAAGTGGACATGGTTAAAGGGTTAAGTGAGATTCACTAGAAATGACAAGCTTAGGTGGGTAGCTTGTGGGAGCCCATTTCAACCAATATCCCAAACGTATCTTTGTGGGCTCGACCCAAGTCGAGGACGGGACACGCATATTGGGCTTGACTGTAAGAGGCCAAAACGGGTTAGCGGTGGCAACGCAAGTCCAACGGGTTTCATATGCGTGTGTGGACCCGGGCTGGTAAGTAAGACGTTGTTGCATCGTGTAGGTATAAGTCGTGCACCGTTGATATTATCAGGTTGCCACTTTGGGGAATGATACACCCCACTATGGGGCCAGCACGGGTATCTACGTTAGGGACCCGATCGCTTGGGGAGTAGTGGGTACACCTAGTGGAGATAGGGGCAGACGACACCTATGTAGTCAGCTAGGGGTACACGAAACTACTATTAAAAATTACTAAGTACACTTAGTGGGATCAACCTTATGTAGGAATTACCCTTGGGTGGGTAGAACTGGTGTGGTGCAGTGTAGGAATTACCCTTGGGTGGGTAGATCTGGGGTGGTGCAGTGTAGTAATTATCCTTGGGTGGGTAAATGCGTCTTTACGGTTATCTTAGTTCATCCTAAGTCTAGTTGGCTGCTTAGTGTAGCCATTTATCCCCAGTCGTTACCGTATATCAAGCTTATGTCTTACTCTGGTTACTTTAATGATTGTATTGTTAAAGTTATAGGACTCGCTCAGACTTATGTCTGACCCCGTTGTTTTTATCTTTTTCCCAACCCTTAGGTTATCAGAGTGGGCCTAACACTAGTGGGCTTTGATCAGACTGCTTTATCTATCTTTTGGAGCTTGGACTGTGGATGTAAAGCTCAGTTTATCTTTTCTATTATGGCTATTAAGTTATGTAGTGGGATTATGTACTTTTGTTTTATCAGGATGGATATTATGTACTTGACTCTTGTTTATGGTTTTTGTGTAACCAAACATGTTTTACTTTCCGCTGCAATGAAATGATGTTTTAAATTCTCAAGTATTACTTATATCTGTCTTGTTGTAATTTTTCTGTTCTATATTCACTTAAAATACTCCACCGATGTTATGGCATTCCTTTAGTGAGTGACCGTAGCGGGTGTGGGGTGTTACACGTGGTATCAGAGCTTAAGGTTACCAGAACAGATAAAATTTTTAGAAAAACTATTTTCTAAGAATATTTTTGAAAGGAGTATTTTCAAAAACATGTCTTTTAAGAGAAAAGTTTTTGAAAGAAAAGCATAATCCCCGATAGCCATATCTTTATCTTTCGAATTCTTCGTTTTGAATCTCTTCCTCTCTCGTTTTGAGTTTCCCCTCCGTGTATAGATGATCTTTCTAAGATAGATAAGAATGGAAAACCACTTCAAGTGACTTAGACGTTAGTCGGATTAGAAGTTGGTTCAAGAAGGAGGAGGACTGGTAGGTACCTATTGGATAGACGATGGGAGGAAGGCTCAAATAGTTGTTTGGTTAATGAAGAGCGAAACCTCATTGGTGGGAGGTTACGAGTGGAGAATGGGAAGAAGAAGGCGAGTAGTTATCCTTTTGGGAGGAATAGGACACCTTATTAGGGTTGTCCAAAAGGGCAAGGGCAAGGTATGGAATCTTCTGGAGGGTAGTTGTATTCCCTCACGGCTAGTGTACCAGATGGGGATAAGACCGTTTATGTTGGAATTTGGATTTCTTTATTATCCGGTTCGAACTTTATTTGATTCTGACGCATCGAGTTCGTTTATCTCATCATTGTTAGTTGAGTCACTGCACTTAGACACCAGTTTAGTAGATGATCCCTTAGTTGTTTCAAACCCAATTGGGGCTCCATGACGTGTTTGGGTTTGAAAGTTTCTATACTTAGCGTTGAGTTTAGATGTGATGCTTTTTGGGCTTCACGGGCTATGGGTTAGTTTTGGGCATGGACTGGTTATCCAGTAGTGGTGTCGTTCTTGATTTTGAAGGGAGAGTTGTTAGGCTTATGACCCGCTTGGGTAACACTCTCAAGATCTCTTGTAATCCCATGGAATCTGTTATGCTAAGTTATCTAGAATCGCTTGACACGTCGGTCGAGAGTTTGCGATCTATTAGAGTGGTCCGGGAATACTCGGATGTGTTTGAGGAGGTGAAGGGCTTACCTCCGGAGTGGGAGATTGACTTCCGAATATATCTGGTAGACAATGCCAAACCAGTATCTTGGCCAGTGTGCCACATGGCTCCTCGTGAGAGGAGGGAACTCCATAAGCAAGTAGGCGATTTGCTTGAGAAGGGGTTCATAAGACGAAGTATATCGGAGTGGGGTGCTCCAGTAGTTTTTGCCACGAAGGCGGATGGGTCCCTCAGACTTTGTGTAGGCTAAAGAGAACTAAATAAACTCACAAAGAAGAATAGACACCCATTGCCGAGGATTGATGATCTCTTTGATCAGTTGGTTGGCGCCTCAGTGTTTTCGTAGTAGGACTTAGCCACGGGGTTTCATCAGTTGAGAGTGGCTGAGGATAGTATAGAGAAGACTACCTTTAGGACTCCGGATGGTTTTTATGAGTGGCTGGTAATGCCATTTGGTTTGACGAACGCCCCCGCATACTTTGTTGATTTGATGAGAAGGGTGTTCAGGGAGTACCTAAATAAGTTCGTGATGGTCTTTGTAAATGACATCTTGGTCTTTTCTAGGAGCGAAATAAGTTTTCGTATGTGTTCAATAGGTTGAGCAAAGCCAGTTATGGGATAAACGATGGTTTTGGAGCGAGACTGGCGAGGACATCCAGAGTTGGACAAGGGCTTAATTATTTAGCCGTTTTTACTAGTATCATCTCACGTAGGTCATCTGAATTCGAAGGAGGTATCCCTTGGGTGTTTGTTTGATATTGGTTTAGGCCTTTGGGGCTTGCATTTGGGGGATGTCGAGTTCGACTAGGGTGGTCTGCGTGAGAGATGGACAGTTGTGATGATTTTGGATGGGGTAATATCCTGGTTTTCTCTAAAAGTGGAGAAGAGCATGCCCTACATCTTAGGGAAGTGTTGGAGACTCTTCGAGCGCATAGTCTTAGGACAGCAAAAGTGGATGGGATTCTTAGCATCCTATGAGTTTGAGATAGCGTATACCCATGGCAAGGGTAACGTGGTAGCGGACGCCTTAAGTAGAAAAAGGTTGTCCTTGAGTTCATTGTTCGTTGAACGACGGAGCTTAGAGTTTATTTCTATGTTTGACTTTAGACCTTCCGTTGACTTTGTACCCGGTTTGCTAGCCTCCTTGGAGGTTTGGCCTACTCTTTTGGGGCGGATTGGCGGAGCGCAGCGAGACGACCCACAGTTGGTTGAGTTAGTAGAGAAGCTCATGAGGAGGGGGAGTCGTCCAGCCATTTGAGTAGGTACACCCTAGATGGTAAGGGGTGGTTGCGTAGAGACTGTAGACTTTGTGTACCGCAAGACGAGGGTTTGAGGAAGGCTATACTTGATGATGCACGTCGTTTGAAGATGACCATTCATCCCGGTAGGGACAAGATGTACCAAGACATGAAGCGAGTTTTCTTTTGGGCCGGTATGAAGAAAGACGCGGCCGAGTATGTCGCTAGATGCTTGGTGTGCCAACAAGTAAAAGCGGAGCAAAAGAAACCCGGTGGGTTGCTTCACCCATTGGAGGTTCCGCTATGGAAGTGGGATAGTGTCTCGATGGATTTCGTCAATGGATTACCAAGATCGAGGAAGGGTAATACGGGAATTTGGGTTGGGGTAGACAAACTTACTAAGAGTGCCCATTTTATACCCGTGAAGAGTAAGAGGACTGCTCAATGGCTAGCTTCAATCTACATTCGAGAGATTGTTAGATTGCATGGTGTACCTTCCAGCATAGTGAGTGATCGAGATCCTATCTTCACTAGCGAGTTTTGGAAGAGTTTGAAAGAGGCGGTAGGGACTCAGTTGTGTTTGAGCACCGCAAATCATCCTCAGACGGACGGCCAGACCGGGAGGGTGAATCGCATTTTAGAAGACCTTTTGTGGCTATGTATCTTAGATTTTGGAGGTACATGAGAAGAGCATCTTCCATTGGTGGAGTTCGCATATAATAACAGCTTTCAGTCTAGTATTGGCATGGCTACTTTCGAAGCTTTTTATGGAAGGCCTTGTCGATCACCTACATGTTGGTGGGAATCTATGGATAAGATCTTGCTTGGGCCCGATATGGTTAGGAAGACTTCGGAAAAGATTGATTTGATTCGAAGAGGGATGAAAGCGGCGCAAGACAGACAGAAATCTTATGCGGACAAGAGGAGAACAGAGCTTGAGTTTGATGTTGGGGACATGGTCATTGTCAAAGTATCTCCGTTACGGAATGTGGTTCGCTTTGGATCTGTTGGGAAGTTAGCACCAAGGTTTGTTGGACCGTTTCCTATTAAGGAAAAGATTGGACAGATGGCCTATAGAGTGGAGTTGCCCGACAGACTTAGTGGTGTACATGATGTATTCCATGTGTCACATTTGAGGAAGTGCCTACATGAGACCGCAGAGGTGGTAGAGCCGAGCTTGCTTAGAGAAGTAGAGATAGAGCGTGATGCGACTATTCGACGAGCTCCTACACGCATCCTTGGGTCAGAGATTAAGAGGTTGAGAAACAGGGAGGTTCAACTAGTGAAAGTGCAATGGGGAGAAGATGAGAGCAACGCTACTTGGGAGACGGAAGCGAAAATGCGTTCATTATACCCATTCCTTTTTGAGGGTATGTCTTTTAACTTCTCCTTTACCGTTTGTCTAGTACTTATCTTATCTTTAGTATGTCCTCTTGTTAGTGCCTTTGACCTTTAGATAGGGTAAACCTATGATTGAAACATGTGTTTGAGACATGTTATGATTGATGGATGCATGTGGATGCAAGTGTTTGCTAGTGGTTGCTCGTGGATGCATATACACACACTCTAGACACTAGATCGGCTCAATCACTTCATATTGCATATTGCACATAATTATGTGTAGGTAGCTATATTTATAGATGTATAATTGTTGTGTTATCATATGGATGATGCATTTTGGTGAATGATTGTGCACTCATGTAGATATAGTATGTGTCGATAGGGTTCTTTCGCATACATATTGGATGCATGGCACTATCACGGTTTGCATATGTTCATACATTAGATAGGGAACATATACACACACTTTTTGCATATGCTCATACATCAGTAGAAATTGTTTTAAGGACAATGGATGCCCATGTTTGATGGATTGAGTAGATGGTTGTTTGGATGGTAGGATATGCATTCTCCTTAACTTGGAGATTTCGGGGACGAAATCCTTTAAGGAAGGGAGAATGTAACACCCCGAATTTCAGTTAACACTGATATTCACTAATTACAGAATTAATAATCTCAGATGTGAGAATTAGGGGAAATGGGTTACGTCATTGTGCTCGTATCGGAAAATTACGCGAAATAGAGTCCGAAATTTTGTAAATCGGAGTTCGTATGACCCGGTTAAGGCCCAAAGAAGTTTTCGGGAAATTTGAATTTCGAAACATGCAGAAATGGGGGCCAGGCGGGAAAACTCCCGCCCAGCCAAGTCGACTTGGCTATCGACAGGGCTGTCGACTTACCTGTCGACATGCCTGTCGACTTGGCAGTCGACAGGGGTGTCGACTTGCCCTGTCGGCTGATTCTGGCCTGGGTGCACCTGGTTGAGTTTTGGGCTGGGTTGGAGGGCTTGGGACGAAATCTGACGGACCTAAACTAACCTAGGGTTAATCTAAGGGTCTAAAACACAACCTAATCCTATAAATACACCCTAAGACTACCCTAATCCATACTAAAAATAGAATCTATGCCATCATGCCGCCAAAATGCAACTTAGAAGGAGCCTCCACTAATTAGAGAAGAGGATTGCAAGCTAATCAACTACTAATCCACCCCTACTTCAACTCTAGCAACTATCTAAGGAGCTAATCTTGGAGTTTGTGAGTTTCTATCACTTTAATAACCAATTGCTAAACTAAGTAGATGAGATGTGATGAGATCATATGGTTTTGCTTGCGGATCAATGGGTTTTAGGTCATATGTTATGATGCTAGTTTTCTAATCACTATGTTTAACACTTATTCATGATGACACTATGTTTATGCAAGTTAAGTGTTTGGGTTTATGCATGTTAAGTGGTGGGTTTTATGCATGCTAAGTATTTGGTTTTATGCATGCTAAGTGTTTGGTTTTATGCAAGTTAAATGCTTGGTTTTATGCTAGAATCATGTGTGAAATAAGTGACATGACATGCAAGTTTAACCTATGAGTTTGGATCTATAATATGCATAATCTATGCAAGTTGTTTGGATTAGTGATATGCATAACATATGCGAGTTTACCTTTGTATGTCATACATACATATGCAAGTCTATATGTAACATGTTATGCAAGTTATGTGTTTGGTTATATGCAAGTTATGTGCATGATTATATGCAAGTTCATATGTAACATGTTATGCAAGTTATGTGTTTGATTTTATGCAAGTCTATATATGACATGTTATGCAAGTTTGGTGGTTGATTACATGCAAGTAACATGTGCAAGTTTACACCTTTGTATGTCATACATACATATGCAAGTTTACCCCTTTGTATGACATAAGTACATGTGCAAGTTCATCCCTTTTAGACCTATGACATGTATGCAAGTTGACACCTTTATGATAGGTCTATGACATGAACATTTATGCAAGTTACCATCTTTATGACATATGTGATTCATGCAAGTTTGGGTTGGTTATTTATGCAAGTTGGGTTTATGGTCATGTATGCAAGTTGACACCTTTTAAACCCATGATAATGCTAATGATATGCTAAGTTGAACCCATTGTGTGTATGATGAATCTCCTCTTTTAAAATATGTCATGTTAACGTATTTACGTGGGGACGATGGGGTAAAAATTAATGAACACATAAAATTGTGTGAAGTTGGTATGATTAAACATACCATAAAGTGGATGGACATAATTGGGAATTTACCTATTAAGTTAGGTCTACCCATATTATGGAATTGGGAATTTACCTATTGAGTTAGGTCTACCCATATTTTTAAATATTTGTAATTAATTAGGGATAATTAATACAAATTATGGGGGTGATTAATTAGGTGTAATTAATCGACTAAGACACGAGGTTGGACCCTTTTGTAGCATAAGACTGCCCGGAACCGACCGGCAAATCCAGTGGCTACAAATGATTGGCCCAATGTGAGAGGTCTTAGTCATAAACTAAATACGTGACAAGTGTAAAGACACGAGGTTAGACTCTGTTATGGTGTAAGGCTGCCCGAAACCAACCGGCATATCCAGCTGCCATAAAAGACAGTCTAATGTGAGAGGTCTTTACAAAGGTTACGATCTTAATTAATTAAGAAACACTTAACCAAATTAGCATGTAGTGGGGCATGAGGGGTTAAGTGGGTGCCTTTGGTGGCATGTAGTAACTAGTGGGGGTGCCTTGGGTGGCATGAGGAAACTAGTGGGTTGCCTTGGGTGGCAATAGAAAATACGATTAGAATACTTAACCAAAGTGGAACATGTAATTAAACATGATTAAAGGGTTAAGTAAGTGCCTTGGGTGGCATGTGGGAATCAAGTAAGTGCCTTGGGTGGCATGTGGAAATCTAGTGGGTGCCTTGAGTGGCAATTAAAATATGATTAAAAGACTTAACCAAAATTTATAACATGTAAGTGGACATGGTTAAAGGGTTAAGTGAGATTCACTAGAAATGACAAGCTTAGGTGGGTAGCTTGTGGGGGCCCATTTCAACCAATATCCCAAACGTATCTTTGTGGGCTCGACCCAAGTCGAGGACGGGACACGCATATTGGGCTTGACTGTAAGAGGCCAAAACGGGTTAGCGGTGGCAACGCAAGTCCAACGGGTTTCATATGCGTGTGTGGACCCGGGCTGGTAAGTAAGACGTTGTTGCATCGTGTAGGTATAAGCCGTGCACCGTTGATATTATCAGGTTGCCACTTTGGGGAATGATACACCCCACTATGGGGCCAGCACGGGTATCTACGTTAGGGAGCCGATCGCTTGGGGAGTAGTGGGTACACCTAGTGGAGATAGGGGCAGACGACACCTATGTAGTCAGCTAGGGGTACACGAAACTACTATTAAAAATTACTAAGTACACTTAGTGGGATCAACCTTAAGTAGGAATTACCCTTGGGTGGGTAGAACTGGTGTGGTGCAGTGTAGGAATTACCCTTGGGTGGGTAGATCTGGGGTGGTGCAGTGTAGTAATTATCCTTGGGTGGGTAAATGCGTCTTTACGGTTATCTTAGTTCATCCTAAGTCTAGTTGGCTGCTTAGTGTAGCCATTTATCCCCAGTCGTTACCGTATATCAAGCTTATGTCTTACTCTGGTTACTTTAATGATTGTATTGTTAAAGTTATAGGACTCGCTCAGACTTATGTTTGACCCCGTTGTTTTTATCTTTTTCCCAACCCTCAGGTTATCAGAGTGGGCCTAACACTAGTGGGCTTTGATCAGACTGCTTTATCTATCTTTTGGAGCTTGGACCGTGGATGTAAAGCTCAGTTTATCTTTTCTATTATGGCTATTAAGTTATGTAGTGGGATTATGTACTTTTGTTTTATCAGGATGGATATTATGTACTTGACTCTTGTTTATGGTTTTGGTGTAACCAAACATGTTTTACTTTCCGCTGCAATGAAATGATGTTTTAAATTCTCAAGTATTACTTATATCTGTCTTGTTGTAATTTTTCTGTTCTATATTCACTTAAAATACTCCACCGATGTTATGGCATTCCCTTAGTGAGTGACCGTAGCGGGTGTGGGGTGTTACAGTTAAGTTAACACAAGAGGGGAAACACTCAACCAATGTAACATGACAAGTGTAACACAAGAGGGCAACACTTAACCAATGTAACATGACAAGTGGTAGCGTTAAGTTAACACAAGAAGGCAACACTTAACCAATACAACATGATGTGTGACAGGGTTAAGTAACACAAGAGGGCAACACTTAACCATTGTAACATGACAAGTGGGTGGGTTAAGTTAATCCAAATGGATTTATGACACTTAACCAATATAACATGATGAACGAGTGGGGTTAAGTAAATGGGAAACACTTAACCAATATAACATAATGAACGAGTAGGGTTAAGTAAATGGGAAACACTTAACCAATTGCAACATGATTGAATGTGGAGGGTTAAGCTAATAAGAAACACTTAACCAACATGACAGGTTGTGTGGATGGGTTAAGTTAATTTGAATGGATGGATAACACTTAACCAATTTCGGGGGTATATGAATAGAAAACCCTAGTAACGGGGGCCTATTTGAGCAGTAACCGACATAGATGTGTCATGGTACCCTAAACTAGGCAGGGTGGGGCACGATTACTAGGTTGATTATAAGCGGTCAAAATAGGGGCAGGGGGTGCAGTAGTGTAGTTCTGACGGAGTATGGGCGTGCACGTGCTCCAGAGTGGAAAATTGTCACTGGGCATTAGTAGTATACAGTGTGCATCTTGAATCGTGTCGGGTCGCTATCATAGGGATTGATACACCTTATGGTGGGACCAACACAGGGTATCTACACGCAAAAGAGGGCTTATTAACACAGACACAAGAAAAATTAATACAAGTAGGGAGCTGAATCGATAGGGTAGTAAGGGTACATCTAACATCTTCATGGAAATTAGGCTGATTGAGGTAAGATCCTTATACTAGATGTACACTTGAAGGCTACCACAACTGTGGGTTAGGATCGCCTTAATTTATAACACATTATACTAGTTTGGACACTAGTAGGGGATACTGATCCTTTTTCATAGGATACTAGTTGGGACACTAGTAGGAAATACGAATTGTTCTATAAAAGACACTAGTTGGGATGCTAGTTGGGTGGTGTAGAGAAATTAGGAAATCATAGAAAGAACCGAAGCGCATTCAGTGTATTCAACCTTGTCATATCTAACGATCATCATTTGTTGTCTTGTTATGCTTATCATTATGGTTATGTCTGGTATTCAATTTATTCATGTCATGATCCCTTTGCCTGTTTACATGCTAAATAATCACTGGACTTACCAAACTTATGTCTGACCCATTTTCTTTTGCCTTCTTTTCTTCCGTTTCCCCCTCAGGTTCACAGGGATGAAATATTACCACTTAGCTCAGTTTTCTTTCCAAGCTCGAGGATAGTCGATGTATTGCTTTGGACTCTCTTTTCCATTGCTCTAGCTCGCTCATGCTTTATTGGGGAATATCATTGTTATTTTCTGCTTCTTTATTTTGTTAAACAAGACAGATGCTTTGTTGTAATGGGTAAGGGTGTTTTGGCGTTGGAAAACAAATCTTTGTACAAGCTGTTTTACCAAGCTGCCGTTTTATCAATGAAGTAAAGTTTTATATATTTTTCGCTATTTAAAATTTTGTCTGTTTTGTGGTTTATCTGTTCTATACACTTATGATGCTCCACTGAGTTAATGCATTACCTTTATGAGTGACCTTAACGGAGGTGTGGTGTTACACGTGGTATCAGAGATGAAGGTTACCAGAACAAATAAAAGATTTTTCAAAAGCATATTTTAAAGGGGGTGTTTTCTAAAACATGTTTTAAAGAAGCGTTTTTCAAGAGAAAAGTATTGTTTTTAAAAGGCATATTCACCAAAGCCATATGCACTTCTTTCGATTCTCTATTTGAATCTCTACTTCCTTTCTTTTCGCCATAGTTCCGTAGGCATACGGCACATGTCGAGGGAGAAGTAGTGCCCAACCTCCATCTGTAGCCGCAGTAGCTTCACCTGCGACTAAATTTCTTTCAAGCCTTGTAGGTTGTCATGCGATGAAAGTAGTTTTGAGGAACTTGTCAACAAGCTACATAAGGATAGTAAGGATGAGAATAAGAGAGTTTGGGCTAAGAAGCACAAGACCAAGGATTGGAAGCTTGTTGATATGGCTTAATCCACGCAGAAGGAGTAAGGTGAAAAGAAAGAGGCCAAAGTGGAAGAATCACAAGCAAGGGATTGGAATATAAGAAGGGTGGAAGAAATAATAGATCCTACGACAAGAGGAAGTATCTTTTCTATGGTATAGCAGGTCACTTAATTGTAGGAAGAAGAAGGCAGGGTGTTGTTTTCAGTATGGTGGAGCAGGGCATCTTATCAAGGATTGCCGAAGGACAAGATCAAGGGCAAAGGACTTAATCTTCTAGCGGGCAATTGCATGCTCTCATTGCTAGTGTACCTAAGAGAGGTAGGAACGTTCCTGTTGAAAGTTTAGTTTTTTCTTTTTGATCATTCTGTTAGTACTCATTTTGATTTTAGCGCTTCACATTTGGTTATATCTGCTTTCATAGTGAGTCTCTGCACCTTAATACTTGCATAGTAGAATATCCCTTTATTGTTTCAAATCCAATTGGTGGTTCAGCTCATTCATCTATGATTTGTTTGGATTTGGGAATATCTATACTAAGAGTTTAGATATAATGTTTACGTTTTTGGTTTCATGGGCTATGGTTTGATTCTAGGGATGGATTGGTTATCCAATAATGGTGCCATTCTCGATTGTGAAAGGAGGGTAGTTAGACTTTTGACTCGCCTCGGTAATACCCTTGAAATCTCGTGTAACCCTAAGGGTTCTGCCATGCTTAATTACCTAGAATCTCTTGATACATCTGTTGATAATTTGCAATCTGTTTAAGTAGTCCATGAGTTTCCTGATGTCTTTGATGAAGTAAAGGGTTTACCTCCAAAACGTGAAATAGATTTCTGCATACACTTGGTGTATAACTCCAAACCAGTTGCATTACCCGTATGACACATAACTCCAAGTAAAAGGAAGGGATCAGTAAACAAGTAAAAGAGTTACTTGAGAAAAGGTTCATAAGGCGAAGTATTTCTGAATGGGGTGCTCCAATTGTTTTCGCTACAAAGGCGGAAGGTTCACATCACTTGTGCATAGATGATATTTTGGTTTTCTCTAAGAGTGGGGAAGAACATGCTTTGTATCTGAGGGAAGTTATGGATACTCTTCGTGCACATTAGCTGAAAGCAAAATTCTCCAAATTCCATTTTTGGAGAAAAGAAGTAAGGTTTCTAGGACATGTGGCATCTAAAGAAGGGTTAGCAGTAGATCCCGCAAAAGTAGTTGCGGTACAAGACTGAAAGGTCCCAAGGAATGCAACAGAAGTAAGGAGCTTTCTTGGACTAGCGGGGTAATATAGGAAGTTCATTAAGAACTATGCAAAGGTATTAGCCCCACTTACTGGATTGACGAGGAAGAATCTAACCTTTTCTCGGGATATTAATTGTGATGTCGCTTTCCAACGATTGAAGAGGGCACTTACAACGGCCCCAGTTTTGACTCTTACCTTACGGTCATAAGAGGTTTACGGTATAGACAGATGCATGCGGCATGGGACTAGGTGCCATTTTGATGTTAGAAGGAAGGGTAAGGTCGTAGCGAATGCCTCAAGAAGAAAAAGGTTGACTTCAAGTCCTCTTTATGTGAAAAGGAAAAGTTCACGATACATATCGACCTTTGATTTTAAAAACCTTCGGTTGATTTAGTAGTTGGGTTCGCTAGGAGTAAGACCTACGCTTTTGGATTAAATAGGGTCTTCACAAAGAAAAGACTCTCAGATAGTTGACGCAATGGATAAGTTAAGTAGAGAAGAGACCCCTAATCACCTTAATAAATACACTTGGTAACATGATTAGCATCTGTTTATTTTTAGGAGATAGTTCTTTCACATGGAATACCCTCTAGTGAATTTTGGAAGACCTTTTCAGGAAATGTTAGCATGACACAACAGAAGTTGTAGTCCCGAGTATACTAGAAGGAGAAGAGGTGGAACGAGAGGCGACAATGAAATGAGTTCCAACTCATATTTTGGAAACAGAAACTAAAAAGCTACGCAATCGTGAAGTTAATACAGTCAGACAACAATGGGGTAAAGCTCAAGAAGATGCGACTTAGAAGGCTAAAGACTAGATATGTGCATCATACCCTTTTGAGGATATATCCTTGATCTCTCTTTTTCTGTAAAGTTTGTTTGCATGCTAGCCTTTACCTTTTAAGTATATCCTCTCGGTCCTATTCTCGATCCTTAGGTAGAAGCCAATGGATGTAAACATGCATTTGAGACATGTTATGTTTGGTGGATGCATGTGGGTGTAAGTGTTTGCTGGTGGATGTGTATACACACACATTAGGCACTAGATCGGCTCAGTCACTCTAATATTGCATGTGCATATATGTATTTGTATATGGATTGAAACTTGATGTGTTATCATATGGATGTTGCATTTGTATAAATGATTGTGCAATCATGTAGAGGTTATAAGGTACGATTGGGAATAATTGCATACATAATGGACTCATGGCACTGACATAATTCGCATCAAGGAGGTCAAGTGAATCAGTAAACACACACTACGCATATGATCATGAAATCATTAGGAATCTTTTAAGGACAATGGATGCCTATGATTAAATGGTTGAGTAGATGGATGTTGGATGGTAGGATATACATTCTTCTTGACTTTGAGATTTCGGGGATGAAATCCTTTAAGGAGGGGAGAATGTAACACCCCGTAATTTTAAATATTAAAATTAACAAATTTAAGAACACTTAATTTTTAGAAGAAGAATTAAGTGAAACGGGTTGCACCATTGCGTTCGTCTCAGAATTCAGCTTGAGATAGAGTCCGAGTTTGCATAAATCAGGCTTCGTATGAAGAAGTTATGGTGTCCAGAAGATTTCAAGTTTAAACAGAAATTAATTTAAAATAATAATCAAAGGTCAAAACTGTTCAAAACTCGAAATTTGGTCAGAGCAGGCTGAGCGGGAAATTTCACTCTCAGAGGTGTCGACCCCCCAAGAGGAGTCGACATAGGTGTCGAACCCCCCCCCCCCCCCCACCTCCAGGGGGAGTCAACATAGGTGTCGACCCCCTTTAAAGGTGTCAACATAGGTGTTGACCCCCCCCGGTAGGGAGTCGACCCCTTTGAGATCCTCTTCCAATGACGAATTTTTAAAGCCCTATGCTGATGTGGCCTTCTCTGATTGGCTTATGACAAATTATGAGGTATTAGGGCTTATGTGTCGTGCTATGGTTGGCTGGATGACACATCTCTTCGGTTTGATGGCTCTGATTTCTCCTAAACTAATCTAAAGGCTAGAATTGAACCTAGACTTCTACATAATCACCCAAACCTCAACCCTAGAACCCACTCTATGAAGTCGTCATGTTGTTCGTCTACAAACAGGCCTAGCCTCCATTCATCTACCCCAAACTAGAGAATCAAATTCAAACTAGGAATCAATTAGAAAAACTGGAGAATCAAACGTCAACATCAAAGGATAGCTTTTCAAATTTAGAAATCAGATCCCAGAAATCAAGATCTGTCCTTTTTCTGTAAGTACAGTTATTGTTTAGATGTGAACACCTAATAAGAAATCATGACAGTAGTAACTAGATCTAGAACTATGCCTAATTCTATTCATGCCTATCCTTTTGTCAATTCTGAATTGCCTATGCTATGAGACTATTGTGATTGATATAAGGACACCTATCGTGCCTATGAGACTATTGTGATTGATGTAATGACACCTATCGTGCCTATGAGACTATTACGATTGATGTAATAACACCTATTGTGCCTATGAGACTATTGTGATTGACATAATGAAACCTAACAAGCCTATGAGACTGTTGGACTAACAAAATGGAACCTATCATGCCTATGGAACTGTTGTGATTGATTTATCATGTTGTACACCCTATGCCTATGAGACTATTGGACTGACACAATTGAACCTACCATGATGTATATGCAAATTACATGATAAGTTATGTTCATACATGCTTACATGTTTAGATCCAATATTAAACTACATGCTATTGGCATAGGTTGGCTCATAATCAAGTAAATAGTTAGTAGCATGAAATGGTAGAATTTGTATACCTAGAATTATGGACATAATTTATAGGGTAAATGGGGCATGACTTGAATTGATAACACTGGTGGATAATTTACATATGAACATAAATTGTAAATATGTAAATTAATTAAAAAATGAATATGCCTAACCCGAGGTTAGATTGAGTTACGGTGTAAGACTTCCCGGAACCGCCCGGCACATCTAGCAACCGTAAAAATATAGATCTAATGTGAAGGGTTACCGCATTAATCCCAAAAACCCAAGGTTAGATTGAGTTGCGGTGTAATAATGCCCGGAACCGCCCGGCACATCCAACGACTGCAACAATATAGATCTAATGTGAGAGGTTGGTGCTCTAATGAATGAGTTAAAGCTAAGAAACATACAGGCTAAGAATGGTAGGGTTAAGTTAACACAAGAGGGCAACAATTAACCAATGTAACATGACAAGTGGTAGGGTTAAGTTAACACAAGAGGGCAACACTTAACCAATGTAACTTGACAAGTGGTAGGGAGCCGAATCGATAGGGTAGTAAAGGTACATCTAACATCTTCATGGCAATTAGGCTGATTGAGGTAAGATCCTCATACTAGATGTACATCTGAAGGCTACCACAATTACGGGGTTGGGATCACCTTAATTTATAACACAAGACACTAGTAGGGAATATAGATCCTTTTTCAGGATACTAGTTGGGACACTAGTAGGGAATACGAATCGTTCTATAAAAGACACTAGTTGGGATGTTGGTTGGGTGGTGCAGAGAAATTAGGAAATCAGAGAAATAACCAAAGCGCATTCAGTGTATCCTACCTTGTCATATCTAACAATCATCATTTGTTGTCTTGCTATGCTTATCATCATGGTTATGTATGGTATTCAGTTTATTCATGTCATGATCCTTTTGCCTATTTACGTGCTAAATAATCACTGGACTTACCAGACTTATGTCTGACCCGTTTTCTTTCGCCTTCTTTTCTTCCGTTCCCCCCGAGGTTCACAGGGAGGAAATATTACCACTTAGCTCAGTTTTCTTTCCAAGCTTGAGGATAGTCGATGTATTGCTTTGGACTCACTTTTCCACTGCTATGGCTGGCCCATGCTTTATTGGGGGAATATCATTGTTATTTTTTGCTTCTTTATTTTGTTAAACAAGACAGATGCTTTGTTGTAGTGTCCTATCCTGGTTACTACGACATATTTAGCCCCTATGGAAGGGAAAGCAAACCCCTATGCTCACCTATGATTGTTGTAGTGTCCTACTCTGCTTATGTTCCACATTACCTATAGAAGGGAACGCAAACCCCTATGCTCACCTATGACGGTCAGGATAAGGCACCCCTCGGAGGGGGTGGCGTGTAAGCCTCTATCAGCACCTACAATGGTCAGTATAGAGCGTCAAAAGAGTAAACCTTAGTTATGCACCTATGATGGCCCCGTCTAAGTCTCTAAGGCCTTGTCACCACCTATGACGATTCAGATAAGGCGCCTCATGGAGGAAGGTCATGTAGGTCCTTGGGCCCTGCTTGTGGATAAGCTAGCCAAGCGCACTGGACGCACAAGCCCAAAGAGTGACCAACAAAGAATGTACATCCTCCGCTTTGACATCATAAGCCCGGAGGTTGGCTCAAGAAGCATGTACAACCTTTACTTCACAAATTAAATACCGGAAGGGCGTTTCTGGTCTTCTATCTATATTAATACCTGAATCTAGGCCGATTCAGCTCTTCACAAATACCAGAAGGGTATTCCCGACCTTCAATCTTTAAATACCTGAATCTATGTTGATTCGGCTCTTCACAAATGTCAGAAGGCTATTCCCGACCCTTTATCTTTAAATACCCGAATCTGGGTCAACTTGGTTCTTCGTAAATGCCGGAAGGGGTTTCCGGTCTTCAACTTTTAAATACCCAAATAAGGGTTGGATTGAGGCATCAATTAATACTAGAAGAGAATCTTTAATTTACAATCTTTAATTGCATGAACAAGAGTAACTCAGATCTTCTACATTAGTTCCCGAAGCTGGGTCGATTCAGTTCTTCACCAATCCAAGAAAAGGATTTCTGGTCTTCAATATTTAAGTAATTCAAGTTACGGCTGGTTTAAGGCTTCTATCAAAGCAGAAAATCAATCATCGGGCCTCAATATTTAATGATCAAAAAAGAGCTAGACCGAAAGCAGTACCTTGTAGGTTTCATGATGCGATCCAGCATAATGAAACAACTCACAGATGAATGGAAAAGAATTTGAAAAGAAAAGATTTGACTTGAAAAATCGAAAACACCCCTTCATTAAGGGGGCAAATGTTACTACCAAAATTAATCCCTGATATAGCCTGACAGTAAAAGGGTATCGACGGGACATAAGCAGAAGAGGACCCTCCGAAAGCAAAAAGCCGAATAATAGGAAGAACTGAAAGCGGTAAAGAATGATCTGGAAGCAACATTAACAATCACTTCTTGGGAAAGGAACAGTTCAAAGCCTACAGAATGCCCGCTAAATTTATCCGACAGGGTCCATCCGACGGAGTCTAACCGGCAGGAAGTTCTGCAGTGAAGGGACATCTAAGTCAGAAACCAAGAAAAAAGAAGACATGAGCTCCGCTTATTGAAACCCGGAAGGGGCGCCGGTGTTAACCGACTTAGTACCAACACGTTAGAAGGCGAGGATATCAGGGGCCTCAAGCCAGAGACAACAAAAATATCACCGGAAGTTACGTCCTGGAAAATCAGACTATCCCAAAAGCTCCACCGAAAAGCCAACTGGGACACTAGCGGAGATATAGGCTATCCGTACTAATCTAACTAGTATAGAGACCAACAACGGTTTCGAACCGACAGCTATCTACGTACATCATGAGGGCAAGCTCCACTAAGTATTCACGAGAAAGCCGGAAGCCTACATCCGAAAGCTTATGCCCAGGAGCCTATACATGGGAGCCACTACTAGGAGCTCAAATACCATCTGAAAGCCACCGTATCAACAAGCTAGTCTAATCTAAAAGAAACCCAACCAACTGGGACCCTCGCTTTGAAGACTACAATTATCACCATGAAGGAGGCCGGAAGCCAAACGTTCGAGGAAGGGAAATAGCAACCGACCAAAACCCTTATAGGCCCAGAAGCCCAAAGTAGAAGGGTCCCCAAGTTATCTATAAATAAATACCCCAGGGGTCACATTTGAGGGGGAAGAATCTTTCATTCCATAATCTTGCTCCTTCTTATTCAGGAAACAAACACTTATTTTCGTATTTGATTGGGGATTCCTTCAATTCTTTCAATATATCTACAATTCATTAATGAAGAATTCTTAGACTTAAATATCTTGCGATTTGATAATCTTGTTGTACCATTATGATGAAATAGGGAGTTAACACTAACCTTTCATATGAGAAAGATGATCATGGAACCTTCATGAAGGAGGAAAGGCTTCATGGAAATTTGAAGTCCTCCTCCTAACTTGAGGGATTTGCAGTGTGGATCAACGCTCTCATAATAAGCCTAATGCTCCCTAACTTTGGAAAGCGGGTTGTCTGCAGGCTTATAACTTGATCTCAGAGTTAATGAGCATTGTGATGGCCTCTTTCCCGAAAGTGAAGTAGAATTAGCCTTTTTTTCTTCTTATCACAATATATGTCATCGTATTCGTGATCTAGGGAGTAACTGATTTCATAAGATCTTAGTTATTTCAAGATCAGTAGACCCTTTTTGGATCATCTTGGAATTCCCCCATATTGTAAATGTCATATTCACCCCTTGAGGGAAGGATAACCCATCTCCAAAATGGAAATTTTGATACTCGAGGAAAGGTTGATTTAGTTAAGTCTTGTTGATCTTCAAACATCCTTCAGTAACCTTGGATTGTGACTGCGGCAAACTTCTTAAACACATGTCATATACAGCTTAATCCGGATGTTGACGGAAAATAACGTTAACAACTAGATTGCCATTAGTGAGTTCTAAAAGCTTGGTGAGGTGTCAAACTAGCAAAAATCCAATCCTATTGAATGCCAAGATTGGGGTATTTATAGTTGGAGGGTTAGGTAGGAGTAGGTAGGATTTGGTGACCATACAACAGAAAATCGCATCACAGAAATGCACATACTGGAAAATCGCATCACACCATGTCTATCGACAAAAAATGCATACCCTTTGAGGGATACGTATTTTTGCATACTAAGGGATGCAAAAATTTGCATCCCAAGGGGATGCGCTGTGTTTGTTCTTAGGGAGCATAGGCGGGTCCATCGCATCCCGTTGGATGCGATGACATCGCATCTTGAAGGATGTTGTGACACCGCATCCGATGGATGCGATGAGATCGCATCCTGTAGGATGCGATGGTACCGCATTCCATGGGATGCGATAACACTGTATCTAGTGTATGCGGTAGCATTGCATTCCTAAGGGATGTAGAGTCGAAAGAAGCAGCGTCGGATCATGTGATGCAAGTGGGTGGTGAGGTGTGTGTTGCAATCGGGTCATGTGGCACGGTTTGAGGCAGTACGTTGTATCTATCTGATGTGAGGTGGAGTGATATAAGGTGATGCGATATCATCGCTTTCTTGATTCCTTACGGGCTCGATTCTTTGATTGGCGAAACATTGAGTTGTGGTGTCGCGTGACGGGTTGAGTTGAGTGGGTGTTGTACAGTTTTGGGATCCGGGCTAAAGTGTCGGTTAATATTTACCCCCTAAAGTACTGTTGGATCTAGACAAACCCTAGAGGGGGGCGAATAGGGTTTATTGAATTTCAGCGAGATATGAAAAATATCAGATCATATAATGCAACTAGAAAATGAATGCAGAAAATTAAATGACACAAGATATACCTAGCTTCGGCAAAATCCTGCCTACTGCTGCATTCCTAAGGTTTCTACTAGGTAATAGGACAGATTCCGCTTACAAGATCATGTAAACTTGCAAACTCCTCGCTCCTATTTTAATCCTACGCTCAAAACCCTAGACTGATCTAATCCCCTAGATCAGATTTCCCCTAGTTTTACAGACTCTAGTAAATTGTCTAGTTTTACAGACCAAACTAGAAAACCATCTAGATTTTATAGACTCTAGAAACTGTAAGTTAGACCCTTAACTGAATCCCCTAGAATTATACAAACTCTAGAAACTGTTCGAATGGTTTGCAGAACAAATTTATACAACACAAAAATAAAACAAATAGACAATGAAAACCCTAAATTTAAAAATAAAAACAATCTCCCTTTAAACCACTTCAAGTTGGCCGGCCATTTGTATATTTGTTCCACCCTTGTTTCTTTTATCTGATCACTTCCTCTTTGATGAGAAAAAAATGGCGGTGATTCTGAAAAATTTCTAGGGTTTTCTATGAATACCCAAATCGATCGTGATTGCTTGAATTGTTGAAAAGTACTAATCTCATATGAAATTCAACTGGTGTTGACCTCTGATGCTTCAATTTGGGATGTCTCTCTTTGGATCTTGATCGAAAACTGAAGTGAGTTCTTCTTAATTGATTATTCGATTTTGTTCTTGAATGTTTGTGCTTGTGTTTTAAATGATGATGCCTGTGATGAAACGGTGTTTGTATAGGATATAGAAATCCTATAATTGCTCTCTGATTTCACTATATGGCTAGACTGATTTGTGTGTTGCTTTCCTCTTTTGGTTTGTGAGACTGCTGGGATGAATCTAGTCTTGAAATTCGTCCATGAACATCATTTGCAATAGATGGAAAGACTTGAATTTTTGCCATATAAAACATTTTGATTTTATTGAAGAACTTGCCTTAAAAATCTGCATGATTTTAGGTTCCCAAAAAAAATGCTTGCCAAATATGTATTGTTGATTTCAGTAATAACAAACAGATTTGATTAATGATCTCTGCAATAACTTCTTGCCAATTTCGATTCCTGGTATTGATTCCATAACTATTTGTCGAAAAAAATCTTTTCTAAATTGTTGGAAATAGTTAAACACTTGCCTTAACTGTTGCCGTGACCATTCACCGAATTTCTGGAAATATAATTAATTCGTTTTCCCTTAAAAAACTGCTGAGAAAACTTGTGTTTTTCTGGAAAGAATCTTGAAGATCTTTTGCCAGATATTATTCACTAAATTTTAGCCTAAACTCATTGTTTGCCTGATTAGCTCCTGTTGTACTTTACCAAAATTTTACACAGTGATTTCAGGAAAATAATTAGCAATAATCAATTTATAATTTGTGTCACCATTCATGTTATGTTGTGTATACCCAATGTTGTTCCATCACCATGCACAATAAACTTTTTCCTCGACAGTTTGAACCACATGTCCAGTGTGCACTCACTTGCATTTGCACTTGAAAAGATGATTGAAAGATTACCTTGTTTCATATATGCACCATAGAATAGACTTGAGCTTGCAACCTATATACGTGCTTGAGCAGTTTGAATCTTCATTGTTATCTCAACCATGCTCTTGTTCATATTAAAATTGCTGACCCACCATGCTCCTCATTGTTTTTGCATTTGTGTTGACATTTCACCATGTTATGTAGAATTTAGTTGTACATATCATGCTGATTTGCATATCTTAAAGCTATGTACATTTTTGGTTGAGCCTGAATTATGTTGCATGTACATCCATGGCTTAATCATTTTTGACCTGAATTTCTTGACTTGTATTGTAATTCTGAGTTGCTTCAACTTGTACTTTGTTATCCTGAACCCAGTTTCCATATTAGTTTGGTCATGTACTTCTCTATAATATTGAACTTGCATGTTGATTATATATGTGCATGAATTGCACCATGTTTTGATTTGAATTGTCGCTTTCACTTTGTTCTCAACCACGATTATGCTGCTTTATAAAATTGCCTTGGCCATGTTTAAACATACTTGACTACTCCATCTTGATCACATGACTTTGACCATATACATAAGCTTGCACATGTTTGTTGTCTTGCATTTGCACCATGTTACATTCATGTTTGGCTTGCTTATGACTCACTCTTGTGCTCGACCATTTAACTTGCCACTATGCACTATGATATGTGTTTACTATGTTGACCATTGACTTTGAAATAACATGCTGGAATGTATTCATTTTCACTATGAGTCGAGTTGGTCCACGTGGTTTCTTCTCAGTTGCACTTTGATTGGCAAGGCAGTGCACATGTTTATATTTATGCACGTGTGTATATGCAGCCATTTAGAATAGTCCCCCCATCCCTGTACTGTATATACATACTATCTGCCTTGTGGTACTTACAGTGTATTACTGTGAATATCACAAGCTGTCTATACACAAATAGATGGTAATATAAATCAGATCAAGTCATGAAAATGATGGGAAACACACCAAAATTCTAAGGCAAATAAAACTTTAAAATAAAAATTATATCGGCTAGAAATTTAAATATTATTTTTGTTCCAAATACTATGTGTGTGTGTTTTTGTATATGACAGGTGTAGATGACTGGACTAACTGAAGGTTGTGAAGACAGAAGAAAACAGAGTGTCAGTATATGTCTGTATATATGAAATGTAAAATGAGTGAAAAGACTGTATAATCGAGTGTCAGAGTGAATCTGTAGTGAGGAGATTTGCATAAAATGAAATTGATTGTATTATAATGAATATTAGTGAAATGTATAAATTGTTGAGTTGTAAATCTGTACTATTTGAAAGTTGAAATAAAATATTATATTTAATAAAATAGTGTTTGAATATTTAATTCTTGTCCAGTAGTATTTTACATAAATATAAATATTATATTTCTGTTTGTGATGTAGAATAACAGTACAGTAACAAACACATGTAAAATAATACTTATTTGGTTGTTATCATCAAACAAAAATCATATAATTGTGTATACAACACCGTTATATACAACAACTCCCCCTTTTGATGATGACAAACAAATAAAGGATTTTGAGCACAATAAATGTGTTTGACAGTAAATATTGAACTTCCCTATTCGTATGCTCCCCCTACAACCGAAACTCCCCTTATAACTATGCATGAATGAAAAGAATGAAAATTGAATGGATTTTCAATATTAAAATATTTATAAAATATTCACTCATAAATCAAAATCTCAACCCATTCTCCCCTTTTGTTATCATAAAAAAGGATACAGAATTTAAAATATAGATGAAAAATGACAAAAAAATAATAATTTCAGCACAAGAGGAAGAACAGTCATCATAAATCTCAATCAGTCAAACAAAAATCATAATATTATAAGAACTAGTGGCATATTTCACATTGTAAAGAAAGATGGATCTACGATGAAATTTATATACAATGGAGAGAGTTCAAAAACATGAACATTTTCCAATTATTTTCCAATAAAAATTTATAATTGAAGCACAAAAAACAGTGATGGATTTGGACTATAATTAATAATTCAATTTAAGTGACAAAATCGGATAGTCTCAAATCCCAATAGCTATTAATCAACAAATCATAATACATCATAAGATTTGAACACGTTTCACAATTAGAAAATGGATTGGTATTCTGGTTTTTACGTACCAAGTAGAAATTCATATTAATTTCTATTTATAGCACATTATTAGTATTATTTATTTAAGAGCACACTGACCACGCATAACCAGAGCATGGATTTTTAAATGAGGTCAGTCGTAGCTTAAATTATAAGTTGTCCCATAACTATGCATGATCATAGCTTGGATTTTTAAATGAGATTAGAGACACACTTATGTATTAATTTTATATGTTTATCATTTTCAGTTCCAAAAGAAAAAACTCCTCGGTATGTAAAACCAATATGGATGATAGAAACGTGATAGATACAGAAATGGTTCATGAAATAAATTTCTAAATTAATCATATTATGAAATATGCTCAACTGAACCGGGACCATTGAAAATTTTCAATTATCACTAATCCTAAAAAATAACATATTCCTATTTCTATCAAAAATATTTCCACTGTTTATTTAAAATGATTTTAAAAAATATTAAACTCACCACTTTAATAGAAAATCATGATGGATGGCAGAATGATGATAGATAATGAATTTGTTCGTGAAATAATTGCCAATTCAAAGATATTATAATAACTGTTCAACCATCATGAAATCTAAATAAAATCTCCTCTTGTTGTGAAATATAATGCAGTCACAATTCATCACAATTTCAAAATCTAATAATAATTTTGATGAATTATAAATACAGTTCAGTTTGTTATTGATTTCAATTTCTGAATGAATAATCAATAAATAATTTTAAAATTGAAAATCAATTACAAGAGGGATATGAAAAATCAATACAAGACAAGAGGGATTAAAAAAATATGCAGCGAGAAAAATTCTGCACATTTAATCTGATACCACTTGTTGTTTCTATAAATGAGGATTTTAATATGCCACTGGTGGCTAACAAGGGTATCTCAGACAACAAAATTTAATCACAAAGCCCAAGCAGACATGACTAACAAATTTGGCACATTTACCAGAGCAGTAAACAGAATTTCATCAAACCAGCAGTCATTAAAAAAACATTTCTAAAAAACAGCATCAGAGCAGCACAAAATCAGTTTCAAAGCAGACTTGCCAAGACATTTCTGATGGTCGCAGAATATCATTCATGATCCAAGATTAAAAAATATAGTTTATTTGAAATCATTTGTGGAATATGAAAATCTTAAGATTCAATGAATCAATCACACGAGATTATAAATTTCAGATTCAATATATGTGTGAGATTCAATAAATCAATAATTTCAAACGATTTTAAACAAACAAATATTCTAGTCAAATGATCATGAAATAGCGGTGAGTTTTAAGACCAGTTTTTCAAAGAAATTTTCACAATTATCTCTGACAAGAATAAGAGAAATTTTCAGATCATTTACATCAAATTTGAGAGATATTCATGATCCAAAATATAATTTATTTGAAATCACTTGAATCAATGTCAAATTTTCAGATACAGTGAATCAGTCACACAAGAATGATAATTTCAAATTTAAGAGGTGTGTGAGATTCAAAATATCAAGAATTTCAGATGATTTCAAACAAACAAATTTCAACCATAATGATCATGAATAAAGATGAATTACAAGATGTATCACTGTGATTCAAGACAAATCAAAATATCCAAGCCAATCTAAAAATCAATGAAATTATCACAACTAAGAAGTAGCAGTGTGCTGTAGTGAGTATAACATCTCAAGCTTTTCTAAAATGAATTAGAAGAAACTCAAAATAGCAAAGGTGTGTGAAACTTCATCAAAATTTGAGATCTTTAAAAATTCAGAATTCTAATTAACAGTGTTCAAGATATGGCAAGAATACATCAACACTGTAAGGAATTCAGAAAACAGAAAATAAACTTTAAAATAATTGCAGAAATTTACAAGTTTAAAATCAAGATATGGAAATGATTAAAAATGTCAGAGTTTTATTAAAATGAAGCGAATTTCCAGAAAATCAAGAATTCCACAATAGGAAGTTTAAGAAAGTACACAGAAAGACAAAAATATATGGCAGTGACAAAACAAAACAGAAGAGATAAAGAAAATAAACAGAAGGGGTAGAAGAAGGAGTAAACAATATTTAGAAGGATGAGTTCAGAGATCATACTTGAAATCAATGTAAACCAGAATCTCTGACCCATTAACCTTGGCTAAGGAACATATGCTGAATAGCTTCAAAATGTGGCACAATCTTTGATTCTTCTCTAAATTCGTTCCTTAGCCAATCTATGGTACCTAAGTGTTAGGAGGCTCAAGTGGTCTTACAAAAGCTGTAAAACCACTCCTAACAGTGTGTCTGACTTTCGATACCCAAACCTGTCTGTACAACGATCCATTTGTATCTACTAGTGTTCCTTTACGGACCCAAATCTGTTTGATCTTAAACGAAATTCTTTTTGGAGTCCAAAGTGGTTTAAATGGATTGTTATAAAAAAAAATCATTTTGTTTCGATTTAAAAATCCTTTGGAATTAATTGAATTCAAATTTTCAAGAAGATTCTTTCCAGAGCAGTTCAAAGGATTTTTCAAATCATTTGAATTTCGTTTTTCAAAATCATTATTTTTCTCAAAGCCAATGCCATATTTATTTCCAACTGGAGCTCGGTTTTGTAACAACATATTCAACGATTTTTCCCCATTAGAGAATTTATCCAAGGTTGATTCTAATCGTTGGATTTTGAATTTAAGATCACTATTATCTTTCATTAAATCTAAACAGCGATTGCTAGATCTTTCTTTCAGCATCATTTTGTTTCAAAACCAAATTCTTTCAGATTCAAGTAATTTGATTTTGGCTTTGGACTCAGAAATTTCAAATTCAAAATGTTTTTGTTTTTCAAATTCAAGTTTTTCAGAATTTTTGAATTTTTCAAATTCAGTTTCAAGCTCTCTTAAAATCTTTACAGTTTTCATCAAACTTTCCTTTTCAAAAAATTCATGTTTAGAATTAACCTTATCCAACTCCTTTTGCAAAGCATTGCTTTAACGAATTAGTTCATCTTCATGACTTTTCAAAATCAAAATTTCATTTTCAAGTTTTCTAAAATTCTCATTAACACGAGATAAATCAAATTTCAAATTCATACAATCTTTACAATCGGAGTTTTTAGGTTTTAATTTCAAAACATTATTTTTTGCATTGCAACTCAAAATTTCAGATTCCAAAATTTCATTTTTCCATTAGAGACGATCGACAATTTTAGTTAAATCATTACAAAGAGAAATCAATTCTTTATATGAAAAATCTCCATCGTCTGAATCATCACTTATAGCTCCAGTTAAGCATACATCTGAATCTGAGTTGGCAACTGAGGGTTTTGAGCAGTCGCTGTCATTTCCATACAGCGCATTGAGAGTTTTCCATATATCATGCACGGTTAAACAGTGAGAGATAAGATGAAGCTGATTATTACTAAGATAAGAATAAATAATATGCATTACACGAGCATTAGTAACTTTATCTTTCTTATCTAACATATCTCCCAAATTTTCAATAATATTCCAATATTCAAAATTAACGGATTTTAAATATAATTCAAATTTTGATTTTCAAATTAAAATAATCTGTTCCATTGAAAATATTTGGAATATCACTAGACTGACTCTCAGAAGACTGACAACAAGGATGACCCATGACTCTAGAGTTAATGAAATTACCAGGCTTTGATACCACTTGTTGGATCTTGATTAACCCTAGAGGGGGGGTGAATAGGGTTTATTTAATTTTAGCGAGATATGAAAAATATCAGATCATAGAATATAGCAGAAAATAAAAGCAGAAAGGTAAATGACAGAAGATATACCCAGCTTCGGAAAAATCCTGCCTACTACTGCATTTCTAATGTTTCTACTAGGAAATAGAACAGATCCCGCTTACAAGACCATGTAAACTCGCGAACCCTTCGCTACTATTTTATTCCTGCGCTCAAAACCCTATATTGATCTAATCCCCTAGATCAGATTTCCCCTAGTTTTACAGACTCTAGTAAACTATCTAGTTTTACAAACGAAACTAGAAAACCATCTAGATTTTATAGACTTTAGAAATTGTCAGTCAAACCCCCTAACTAAATCCCCAAGAATTTTACAAAATCTATAAACTGTTCGAACGGTTTAAAGAACAAATTAAAACAACACAAAAATAAAACAAATAGACAACGAAAACCCTGGATTTAAAAACAAAAACAATCTCCCTTTAAACAACTTCAAGTTGGCCGACCATTTGTATATTGGTTCCCCTTGTTTCTTTTATCCGATCACTCCTCTTTGATGAAAAAAAATTGGCGGTGGTTCTGAAAATTTTCTAGGGTTTTCAATGAATACCCAAATTGATCGTGATTGCTTGAATTGTTGAAAAGAATTAATCTCGTATGAACTTCGAGTGGTGATGACCTCTGATGCTTTGATTTGGGATGTCTCTCTTTGGCTCTTGATCGAAAACTAAAGTGAGTTCTTCTGAATTGATTATTCGATTTTGTTCTTGAATGTTTTTGCTTGTGTTTTCGATGATGATGCCTGTGATGAAACGGTGTTTGTATAGGATATAGAAATCTTATAATTGCTCTCCGATTTCACTATATGGCTAGATTGATTTGTGTGTTGCTTTTCTCTTTTGGTTTGCGAGACTGTTGAGATGAATCTGGTCTTAAAATTCATCCATGAACGTCACTTGCAACAGATGGAAAGACTTGAATTTTTTCCATAAAAAACATTTTGATTTTGTTGAAAAACTTGGCTTAAAAATCTGCATAATTTTTGGTCCCTAAAAAAAATGCTTGCTAAATATGTGTTGCTGATTTCAACAATAGCAAACAGATTTGATTAATGATCTTTGAAATAACATCTTACCTATTTTATTCCCTGGTATTGATTCCACAACTATTTGTCCAAAAATATCTTTGCTAAATTATTGGTAACAATTAAACACTTGCCTTAACTGTTGTTGTGACCATTCATTGAATTTCTGGAAATATAATTTATTCATTTGCCCTTTAAAAAAATGTCGAGAATACTTGTGTTTTTCTAGAAAGAATCTTCAAGATCTTTTGCCAAATACTATTCACTGATGTTTTGTCCAAACTGATTGTTTGCCTGATTAGCTCCTATTATACTTTGCCAAATTTGACACAGTAATTTCTGGAGAAATAATTAGCAATAATCAATATATAATTTGTGTCACCATTCGTGTTATGTTGTGTACACCCAGTGTTGTTCCATCACCATGCACAACAAACTTTTGCCTCGACTGCACATGTCCAGTGTGCACTCACTTGCATTTGCACTTGAAATGCTTGTAGATGATTGAAAGATTCCCTTGTTTCATATATGCTCCATTAAATGGACTCGAACTTGCAACCTGTATACATGCTTGAGCAGTTTAAATATTCACTGTTATCTCAACCATGCTCTTGTTCATATTAAAACTGCTGACCCACCATGCTGCTCATGGTTTTTGCATTTGTGTTGACAGTTCACCTTGCTGTGTGGAATTTTCTTGTACATATCAAGCTGATTTCGTCTCTTGAAGCTATGTACATTTGTGGTCGAGTATGAATTATGTTGCATGTACATCCATGGCTTAAACATTGTTGACATGAATTTTTTGACTTGTATTGTAATTCTGAGCTGCTTCGACTTGTACTTCGTTATATTGAACCCAGTTTCCAGATTAGTTTGGCTATGTACTTCTTTATGATATTGAACTTGCATGTTGATTATATATGTGAATTAGTTGCACTATGTTTTGCTTTGAATTGCCACTTTCCCTTTGTACTCAACCATGATTATGCTACTTTATAAAATTGCCTTGGCCATGTTTAAACATATTTGACTACTCCATCTTGATCATATGACTTTGACCATATATATAAGCTTGCACATGTTTGTTATCTTGCATCTGCACCATATTACATTCATGTTCGACTTACTTATGACTCATTCTTGTGCTCGACCATTTAGCATGCCACTGTGCACTATGATATGTGTTGACTATGTTGACCATTGACTTTGAAACACCATGCTAGAATGTATTCATTTTCACTTGCATTGGGTCGAGTTGGTCCACGTGGCTGCTTCTCAGTTGCACTTTGATTGGCGAGGCAGTGCACACGTGTATATTTATGCACGTGTGTATATGTAGCAATTTACCCTGTCCCTATACTGTATATACATACTGTCTACCTTGTGGTATTTACAGTGTATTACTGTGAATATCACAAGTTGTCTAGACACATATAGATGGTTATATAAATCAGATCAAGTCATGAAAAACGATGAGAAACATACCAAAATTCTAAGTCAAATAAAACTTGAAAATAAAAATTATATCGGCTAGAATTTTAAAATATTAATTTTGTTTCAAATACTCTGTGAGTGTATTCCTGTATATGACAGGTGTAGATGATTGGACTGACTGAAGGCTGTGAAGACAGAAGACAGAAGAACAAAGAGTGTTAGTGATTGTCTGTATATATGAAATGTAAAATGAGTGAAAAGACTATATAATCAGTGTCAGAGTGAACATGTAGTGAGGAGACTTGTATAAAATGAAATTGATTGTACTATAATAAATATCAGTGAAATGTATAAGTAGTGGAGTTGCAAATCTGTACTGTTTAAAAGTTGAAATAAAAAATTATATTAAATAAAATACTCTTTGAATATTCAATTCATGCCCAGTAGTGTTTTATATAAATATTATATTTCTGTCTATGATATATAATAACAGTACGGTAACACACACATTTAAAATAATATTTATTTGGTTGTTATCATCAAACAAAAATCATATAATTGTGTATACAAAACCGTTATATACAACAAGTACGTCTTGTATCGACATTATGTGCTTCGAGTTGAAGAGGTTGCTCCTGGAAAATTAGGGATCTCCGAGCTATTTGAGTTCCTTATCGTGATTGTCCTGTTGAGCATGTTGATAATTTTGACCTATTGGTGGCTCTTTTTCGGACATCCAATTTCTTCTTACTTTTAAATTAAACGTCAGTTTTCGACTCCCATTTACAGTGTAGATGATTCGTTTTTGACGTGGTGTCGCGTGTACGCTTACATGCTTTTACGTGATGCGATCGAGATTTGGAAATAAAGCATGAGTAGTGAATGTGTTGCATGGTTACGACTATGCGAGTGGGATTTCGAGAAACGGTATCAAGTCATAGATTCGATCGCATGTCATACGTTTTCAAGTCATTCAGACTTGTGAACATACAATTGGTTGGAGGATCGAGTCGGCGTTGATTGTCGTGACGTCGAAAACTTGTGTGCATGGTCATAGCCGGAATCTCGAGTCGAAAATTCCTCAAAGTTTAGGAATCTTTGTTCTTGTTTGTCTATTGTTTTCATGAACCTGTACATATTTTGATGTCGATTCGCATATGTGGACGTTCAAATTCGTTGAAAGCATGAGTGTACTGATATATACACGTAAGCGTATATACGAAATACACATGTACACACACACACACACACACACACACACACACACACATATATATATATATATATATATATATGGGGTAAGCCTTGCATCTTAGTGGAGAATGAGAAGTTTTGCATCCCAGTGAGATGCAAGATTTCGCATACATAAAGGGATGCGAAGTATTGCATCCACGAAAGGATGCATTGCTCGATCGGGCCGAGGCCCATTCTACTCACGTATAAAAGCCGGATCCCCCTTCCTTCTTTCATTTTTTTCTACCTACTATTCTCGCATTCAAAGGCCACCGCGTTTTTGCCTACAGGAACCGAATTTGAAATTCAACTAAAATGTGGGTGTTAGATCCTTGAGTTGACGATTTGGTTGTGGGTGCCGAGTTCAAAATCGAGTCCATGTTCAAAGGCGTTGATTTCGAGTTTTTGAGCTTGAGATCTGGGGCTCGATTGGATCTTGGTTTCGGATTAATGGTGATGTAGAAGGAGAAGTTGGAGTAGAGGAGAGGTAGATGGAGAAGAGGAGGGGCGCATTGCCTCCCTCAAGTTGCGGCGATTCGAGTTGATGGGAATCGATGTCTCGTATCACGATGATGCCAGTCTCACATCATGAGTTATGCGAGGCATCGCATCACCTGGGTGATGCAAAATCTCGCATCACTATGGATGCGTGGTATATCATTTGAGTCATGTAAGGTCTTGCAGCCTGGTGATGTGATTTCGCATCACTTGGGTGATGCAGAATCCCACATTACTACGGATGTGAGATCTCGCATCTATATGATGCGAGGTATTGCATCCTGGTGATGCAATTTTGCAGCACTTGGGTGATGCGAGATCTCGCATTATAGCGGATGTGAGGTTTCACATCCGATTGATGAGAGGACTCGCATCCTAGTGGCAGGATTTCTCGCACCTGTTTGATGTTAGATGCTTCATCTAATATTGCTATTGCGACATTTCATGATTGGACGGGATTCAGACATTGCACATTGGGTTTAGAGCATATAACTCGGATTATGGACTAGAATTTGAACTAATAGACTTTAGTTTGCTTCCTGATTCCAATCGCGACGTGACTGCGACTCAATGTGAGCTTGGCTATATCAGTCGATGACGACGATGGTTACTTCCTTAAAGAAATAGTGATTGTAGTTGTGTCCCAAATCTATATATTATAATTGTATCATCATCGCACCTCACTGCACGTTGCACATTAGTCTGCACCAACATAAGGGTTACATGTTTTAAATGCGATGTCTAATGCAACTACACTAAAAGTATAGCTAGCAAATGAAGACAAAATCCAAAACACAACAAAATTTGGAAGCTGAAGCTTCACAACACTCACCGTCCCAGTCCGGCTCAACTAATAGTGCTAGCTTCGGGGACAACGAGCTTGAGACTTCTTCAGAGTCCACCCCTCCCAGGCTATAGGCTTTCCGAAAGCGCACGACCGTGGCTTGAAGTCAGGAGAACGATAGACGTTCGAGTACCCGACTGAACCGTCGGTGATAGAGGGGGCTACTGTAGTTGAGGAAAATCCTATGGAGGAAAATGTAGATATCGAGAGAAGTGATGCTCCCAAGGCTCCAGATACGATGGAAGTTGCTGTCATAATTGACAATCCACCGGATTCGGGGACTTCGAGTGTGAATGAAGTTGCGTTAAGGTGCATATGCGAAAGGTTCAGCATACCTTGGACCAAAGTTCGAGTTCTCCAGAAGGAGGACAAATCGCATGCTCCACCAGAAGGATACACCGCATGGAACATGCATATATGTATTTTTTGGTGCGTGCCCATGTCTTGTGACTTCATCCGTGACATGTTGTGCTATTTCCGCTTTACACCTACGCAAATTCATCCAAAAGGGTATCATCCCTCCTCGGTACCTACCGCTTGTTTAGAGTGTACATGCATGCAAAACCTACCAGAGAGGACATCCAGGTCTTGTTTTAGATTTAGTGGAGAGTTAATAGTGGGCCTTCTCTATACCATCTAGAGGTGATACACAACGCCTGATTCATCGAGGGGTCATGGTGCATGCTCGACATGTTTAAGCATGAGTGGTTCTTCGTCTACTTCCCCCCTAGGATTGGCGAAGCGTAGGTTGGAAGTAAGTAAGTACCTTTAATTCCCTTTTACTATAAGTTTGTTGAGACTCGGCCTTCGTGTTAATCTTGAATTTCTATGATAAGAATTCCTCCAGCGCTAAAGGGTACTGCGTACCAAGGGTATGTTGCATAATTGGGAGCTATCCTGAAATAATTCGCTCTACAGAGAATATATTGGATGAGGAGGCTCTTCGCTGGACAGGCTTACTTCCTGCAAAACGTACGATATTTCGGATAGCTACTGCTGGGAAAAGGGATGTGACGAGAGGGAATTTCGCTCGGTCCGAACCAGTCGCTAAACCGACTCAGACCGTTCGAAACGCCCTATCGTTTGAGAACACGACAAATCAGAACGCATACAGAAGAACACTTCATTGTATATTACAACAATGCATCAGATTACAAGAATATACAGAGTATAAATGAATATTACACAGAAATATCAGAGATTTAAATTACATTTAAATACATCGCAGCGGAAAATAATACAATACACAACTAGAATGAGATATACGGATACAAAGCTTTCCGGATATCGTTCCAGCTGTAAACCAGGATCCTGTGAATATAAATCTGCAAAACCAAAACTACTAGCTGCCCGTGTCAAAATAAGGGCACCCAGAGTTTAGGTTAAAACAATAAACTCCAGGTCAGTCATGTGACTGGTGTGAGAACTAAAACAGTTATTAATCTTTATTTTAAATCATTAGGTAAATCAAGGGACCACGCCGTATAACACGGAACGGGTTTCCTCCCAAGAATACCAGTGCATAAAACAAACAGCGCAATGCTAAATAAAAAAAAATGAAGCTGTTATAAGACCCAGGTCCTATCACACAATGCAACGCAAGCCGAGGGATAGGGTTTTCCCTTATAACAGCCAAAGAATGCTTGATACGTTTAAAACAAATCATCTGATACTATTATAAGTGCATAGTGTACAAAACAACTTCAAATCATAAGTATCAATCATAGGCGGCATGGGTACCATATATCATGTCGCCATATATAGGTTTACAAATAAAACCGCAAATGTCACGTATTTGGAAATTGGATTTCCGTCTATGAACCGAGGCAAAAGATAGTCCTCAACCGATTCGAGACTGCCTAGCCCGAGTCTCAGGATCAGAACGCATCGACCCTTGGATCGTCAGGGCCGGTCCACCGATGTGGATTAAACTTAAACCCTGGACACTGCGTTTCGCCGCCCTTTGGGGCGTAAGCGAGCCAACGAATGACTCCATCGGACCCGGATCGTCCGATCTAACCGAGGCGCCTCGCAACAGCAATAACCACATAAGTCAAACTCGTCAGGGCGTGTAAAACCACTGACGCCACTTCTAGCTAGGAGGAAACGCAGGCCCTCCTTGAGGTCCTTTCTCCCGTTTCTGGTTCATACCGGGGTGCGAGGCTCGCGAATCAACGCTACACAAAGCTACACCACAAAGGCCGTGCTTTGATCACCAACCACAAGACTTTGCTTTTCAACAGAAGCCTTGATCATTTGCATCTTAGCATGCCACACAGGCAAACCATCCTATGCAACCGATATCAGTCACACAGAATGAAATCCGATGTCAGACACACAGTCCATTTACAAGTCCGTTCTGGGTCTGAACGAAACCGGAGGCACCTAGTACCCCGCATATCCATCGATCTCCAAGTACGTCTGGACGATCACTAACTGTTTCCATCTTCTTGGGTGTACAGCCCAATCAAGATCATCAGTAATTACCCAAACGACGTGAAGACCTCCGGTCTTCGACCATCGTCTTCATCTTCGACTTATCGTCGTATCAGTTATTCAGAATGGGATAAACCCGGTCTTTCCGAATAACTCGCGTATATATTATAAAAGTGTTACACAAACACAACATACGCCTCATTCCAATTCATCAGTCACTAACCGCAAATTAATCAAGAGAATAATTCCCAAAATATTAACCCCGAAGGCCGAAACCAACATCAGATCAATATCCAGAAAACCGTTCTGCTTAGCTAACCGACAGTTAGTTTCTGATTTCACATTCATAGGGAAAGGTTCCCATTAATTTTATCAAAGATAAATTCCTTGAATTTATTCTTTAATCCATTTTTGAATATCTATTCAAACTAGTCGGGATTAGCGAACCTTACCGAGGTAATCATTTATTTTAATTTCCCCATCCCGACCTATTCATCCCATGAAGTAAAACTGGTAATACTTCATATCTAACACCACAGTGTTATCGGTAAATTCAATTACCATTTCACGTTCAAATCTAATTAAAGATTTAACTATCGCCTGGAGCAAAACTGGTGATACTCCATTCTCGATCTTTTCAATCTAATTAAAGATTCATTAAAACTCCACTTAGTTTTAATCTTCGACTGGGTTAAAGAATCAATGTCATTTAAAACACGGTTCACGATAAACCCATAATCACATTCATTAATTATCGGGTTAAAGAACGAGTGTTATTTAAAACACTGTTCACGGTAAACCCAAAAATCAATATCAATTCAGTTCCAATTAAATATTGTTTAATTGGTACACTTCATTAAATCTAAATAAAAAGATTTAATATTTTCTCAACTGGGTTCAAGAACAGTGTTAGTGAAGACACCATTCACGACAAACCCAAATCACATTTGATATTCAATATAAGGCTCTGAATAGAAAATATATCGGCTTATATTCAATACCAAATTCTACGATTTACAAATGTCGTATTGGAAATAACGATATAAATATCTACATCTTTCAAATTTCCATAACAACATCTGTATAATCCCGAATTCCAACATCGAAATATTCCGAAGACAATTTCGATTCAAATCCACTCCAATGCAATCATTGGAAATTTTGGTTATTTTTAAAACCCTTTTCGAATTCAATTTATTTATTTAAAAATAAATAGAATTATAATTCTAGTTCAAAACTAGTTCATTTCGATAAAAATCTATTTTTATCTTTTCAAATATGGAATTTTTCATCCCAATTCTTTCTAAATCATTTCTTATGATTTTACACAAATTATTACTATTTTTAATAATTTTATCAAGGCCCGTACAGTCGATTTCCATCAATGGCCATCGAACTGCACTTATAGCGACCTTTTTCAAATTTGATTTGGACATAATTCCAAATCCAACCGTTAGATTTCTAATTTCTAATATTCGTTAGAAAGCTCTTTTCGATACGAACCCAACGGTTCCGGTTTTAGGAGAATCTGACGGTCGGATCTCCCGTAATGTCCGTTTGAAATAAATGGTCGAAATTCACGAACTGCCGCGGCGCGGCGCGTTCTATTCAGGCCATTATATTATATATATAATATATATAATATATACTTCGTCGATTTCTATTTAAAACGAATTATATAAATAGTTTTGAATTCGTTTCAAAAACATTTTCAACTTCCATTTCAATTCAAATCAAAATTGAATTCTTCTTTATAAATTCGTTTTAAAATCCATTTCTATTCAATTCAAATTTCAATTCAATTTGAATTCATTTCACTTCGCTTTCAATTCAATTTGAATTCGTTTTCAATTCAATTCATTTCGAAATCGTTTTCAATTCCATTCATTTCGAAATCGTTTTCAATTCCATTCATTTCGAAATCGTTTTCAATTCAATTCATTTCGAAATCGTTTTCAATTCAATTCATTTCGAAATCGTTTTCAATTCAATTCATTTCGAAATCGTTTTCAATTCAATTCATTTCGAAATCGTTTAAAATCGATATAAATATCGTTCACGTCAAAATGGCGTCAATCTAATCATCACGGCTTCACATATTTCTATTTTCAAATATTCTATTTCAAATATTTCTATTTCAAATATTTTCATTTCAAATATTTCTTTTTCGAAACTGGAATGAGGCCCAATCAATTACCATATAATGTTAATTATATGGATTTTCTACAACACATGTATATATCAACAACGATGAATAATCAACCATCATCCAAAGTGCATTCTACACTGTATAAGCATCAAATATAATTATTCAACGCTTATAACAGTCTGTCAATCAATCGATCGACACACAACTAAACAATCGGGATTAGTGTATGTCAAATATCATCCCAACACCCGTGTAGGGTTTCAAACAATCAAACACAGATTTTATTTGTGCAGTTGGGCGATGTGTAAAATTTATCGTCCCAATCAATGTCCTTCAAATAGGTGTACATAAACAAACCGTCTGGTTTGTAAATGAATATTTATTTTATTCACTTCACGTTAAAAATTATATTTTTAACGATAAAAACATTTTATTCCAACATATGAATTTCTATTCTATTCATTTATTCAATAAAATGATATTTTTATTTTTCTAACTTATTTTAGAAAATTTCGGCGGCATAACGGCACGATACTAGAAACGGGACGAGGCCTAGCCTTATCCCCGGTCTAGTGAAGGCCCACGCCATTCACACATCAATCAAATTCATTCAATTCACCCAAACAACTCAATTTCAATTCAAATATCCAACTAATCTATGCAACCAAACAAACAAGTCCATGGTCTGTGGACGATTGTGTCGGGTGCTACTAAGCACCGTCTGCATCCTAGTATATATATATATAACTAGAAAAGAAATTGAAAGGTGAGAAATTCTCACATATAGCTATCCAATCATCTTGACTCTTCATTTATAGAAATCTTCGTCGTTTCGCCTTTTTGTCACCTTCGTTGCCCCAAGGCCACTATATATATAAAAATCGAATTTTTATTTCGCTATTCAATATATAAAAATCGAATTTTTATTTCAAAGTTCAATATATAAAAATCGAATTTTTATTTCAAAGTTCAATATATAAAAATCGTATTTTTATTTCAAAGTTCAATATATAAAAATCGAATTTTTATTTCAAAGTTCAGTATATAAAAATCGAATTTTTATTTCAAAGTTCAATATATAAAAATCGAATTTTTATTTCAAAGTTCAATATATAAAAATCAAATTTTTATTTCAAAGTTCAATATATAAAAATCGAATTTTTATTTCAAAGTTCAATATATAAAAATCGAATTTTTACTTCGCTATTCAATATATAAAGATCGAATTTTTACTTCTCTATTCAATATATAAAGATTATATTTTTAATTCGAAGTTCAATATATAAAAATCATATTTTTAATTCGAAGTTCAATATATAAAAATCATATTTTTAATTCGAAGTTCAATATATAAAAATCATATTTTTAATTCGAAGTTCCATATATAAAAAATCATATTTTTAATTCGAAGTTCAATATATAAAAATCATATTTTTAATTCGAAGTTCAATATATAAAAATCGAATTTTTACTACGATGTTCAATATATAAAAATCGAATTTTTACTACGATGTTCAATATATAAAAATCGTATTTTTCATCTTTTACTTAATAAAAATTCCGTCTTTTCTATTTTAAAGATCACATCTTTTTCTTTTCAAATCAGTTTTTATATCATTTAAAAATCCAGTTTTTATATCATTAAAAAATCCAGTTTTTATATCATTAAAAAATCCAGTTTTTATATCATTAAAAAATCCAGTTTTTATATCATTAAAAAATCCAGTTTTTGCTCTTTAAAAAAAACAGTTTTTAAATCTGAAAAAAACAGTTTTACTTTCTTTTTAAATCAGTTTATATATCTTTTTAAAAATCCAGTTTTTATATCATTAAAAAATCCAGTTTTTGCTCTTTAAAAAAAACAGTTTTTAAATCTAAAAAAAACAGTTTTTCTTTTAAATCAGTTTTTAGATCTAAAAATAAATCAGTTTTCAAATCTAAAAATAAATCAGTTTTCATTTCTGAAAAAAAAACAGTTTATAAAACCTTAAAAAAATCAGTTTTTAATTTACTGTAAAACAAAAAAAAATAAAAACAAAAATAAAATAACCTAAACGCTCACCTCAGGCTGCGAAGAGGGAGGGCTCGATGGTGTTCGTCGGCGGCTCGGAGGGGGGTCGGCGGCGGTTCCTTTTCTGGCAGCGGCGGCTTGGGCTGTGGGGAGGTCTCGCGGTGGGTTAGGGGTTCTGGTTTGGGTGGGTTCGACGCGGTTCGGCGAGGAGGAGAAGGGGAGGTGCTTGGCAGAGGCGGCCACCTGGGCGGCGCGGCGATGAACGTCGACAGGGGGGGGGGGCTCCGTCCTTTTCTTCCTTTCTTTCTCTCTCTTTTTTTTTTTTAAGATTCCGAGAAAGAAAAATAAACGGCGGGGGGGGGGGGGGCAGAGTTAAAGGGGGAAAATGTTTTTTTTTATTATTTAATTACTAAAAAGTTGACTTTCACATACGACCTCTAAACGGGGTCCACCGCCTGTCGCCCATAGCGTTTCACCCCCATTCCGAACACAATGGGATATGTACCGCAAGCTGAATCGACCGTTTCGATCAGTTTCCGTTGCATTTACATTTAAATCATTCTATTGAATTTTAAACGTACATTTCAATTTACTGGGGCCACATACTAACTAGAAAAATTCCAGAAAAATATTTTCTAGCTTCGTATTGACGATACGGTCCTAACAAAACTAGTTTCGTCGAATTCTGAGACCGTTTGAAAAATGGCAAATTTCCAGTCGATTAAAATCAACTAAAACTGGTCAAACACGTTTTCCTTTGCCCCGCTCACATATTGATTCGAAAAATTATGAAATTTGAAATCTAGCAATAATTTGACATCACGGACCCAACAAAAGTGGTTTCGTCGAAATCCGAGGTCATTTGCAAAATGTCCATTTTTAAGGGCCTGAATTTCCATAGCGACTATTCAGAATTTTCAACTGGACATATCTTTTGATTCCCGATATGAAATCTTGATTGGTCGGATTCGTTGGAAAGATATTACCAATTAGATCCTAATGTTTTTGGTTTCACTAAAATCCGGATTGTTTTGCACCCGGTACATCCAATTGAAGTTTGAAATCGAATTATCGAACTACCGCGCCATTTTCAATTCTATTTATAATTATATATAAATATTTATATTCTAACGACGACGCGTATAATATATACGTTCGAATTATATTCAAAATAAATTTCTCGTCGATATTATTTAAAATAATTCATTTTAAATAATCAGAATTCGCTAAAATTGCCAAAATAAAAATTTTAAACTGGCCCAGATTTTCCGGGTTATTACAATCTCCCCCACTTAAAACTTTTCGTCCCCGAAAAGGAACAAAGTCGAAAGTGGTTTGATGAATCGGTTCTACGTTCGATCTGGCTTTCATTCTCCAACTTTTCAGTTTCTGAGAAATTTCAAAATTTCAAAAATTTGGCTAACACCCTAAATTTTCGAAAAATTTCGCCATAACCTCCCCTGCACCGGGAGCATCGGGGAATTTAAAATAGCTTCCCCGGTCCTTCAGATCACAAAAAGAAAAAGCCAAGCGGCTAGCCAATAGGCTCATAAAATCATCATCACCCAAACAAAACAGTAAATTATGTAGTAAACATGTACCTATTTGTCGGGCAAACAAATTTTATTCTCTGCTCTAGCCTCCTTGCTATGACCTGTTCTTGGTATATATGTATATGCAAGCAAATGCGACCAATTTTCAATACAATTCAATATTTGTTTCAATTAGGCTAAATGGCTAAAAATCAGCAAACAAATAAACAAACAACACAAACATCAATCAATTAGTGAATTAGAGTTTCAAATTCATTATCTTTGATACATATACTGAAAATCTTGTTTTTGATGCCAATTCACAACAATAGGTTTTAGCTACATATATAAGTTTTGGTTCTCACACCAGTCTAATGGAAATATATAGATATCACACCTTCGTCACTCGAAAATAAATGCTGATGATGTTTCGAACCACCATCAGAACATCTCCGGACGACTAGAATGTGATTCTATATCTATCCAGTATATTAAAATTTCGAATACACGCGGATCAGACGTATACACAAAATCTATATATACTGGATTGTCCACATCAATATAAATAGATAATCAAATACGAATAATTGATTTAAATCTTCAAAACAAAATTTGTTTTCATTTTAAAAAATATACTCTTCACACTCGTTCTAGGATACTACTGATCCCATCTCTAACGAGTCATTCTAATTGGATATTACTAATCCAACATCTGATGAATTCTTTCGTATGGTTCTAATGTGCCTTGTTCTCTGAGCTTTGTAAACCAAAGCTCTGATACCAACTGTGACGAGAGGGAATTTCGCTCGGTCCGAACCAGTCGCTAAACCGACTCAGACCGTTCGAAACGCCCTATCGTTTGAGAACACGACAAATCAGAACGCATACAGAAGAACACTTCATTGTATATTACAACAATGCATCAGATTACAAGAATATACAGAGTATAAATGAATATTACACAGAAATATCAGAGATTTAAATTACATTTAAATACATCGCAGCGGAAAATAATACAATACACAACTAGAATGAGATATACGGATACAAAGCTTTCCGGATATCGTTCCAGCTATAAACCAGGATCCTGTGAATATAAATCTGCAAAACCAAAACTACTAGCTGCCCGTGTCAAAATAAGGGCACCCAGAGTTTAGGTTAAAACAATAAACTCCAGGTCAGTCATGTGACTGGTGTGAGAACTAAAACAGTTATTAATCTTTATTTTAAATCATTAGGTAAATCAAGGGACCACGCCGTATAACACGGAACGGGTTTCCTCCCAAGAATACCAGTGCATAAAACAAACAGCGCAATGCTAAATAAAGAAAAATGAAGCTGTTATAAGACCCAGGTCCTATCACACAATGCAACGCAAGCCGAGGGATAGGGTTTTCCCTTATAACAGCCAAAGAATGCTTGATACGTTTAAAACAAATCATCTGATACTATTATAAGTGCATAGTGTACAAAACAACTTCAAATCATAAGTATCAATCATAGGCGGCATGGGTACCATATATCATGTCGCCATATATAGGTTTACAAATAAAACCGCAAATGTCACGTATTTGGAAATTGGATTTCCGTCTATGAACCGAGGCAAAAGATAGTCCTCAACCGATTCGAGACTGCCTAGCCCGAGTCTCAGGATCAGAACGCATCGACCCTTGGATCGTCAGGGCCGGTCCACCGATGTGGATTAAACTTAAACCCTAGACACTGCGTTTCGCCGCCCTTTGGGGCGTAAGCGAGCCAACGAATGACTCCATCGGACCCGGATCGTCCGATCTAACCGAGGCGCCTCGCAACAGCAACAACCACATAAGTCAAACTCGTCAGGGCGTGTAAAACCACTGACGCCACTTCTAGCTAGGAGGAAACGCAGGCCCTCCCTGAGGTCCTTTCTCCCGTTTCTGGTTCATACCGGGGTGCGAGGCTCGCGAATCAACGCTACACAAAGCTACGCCACAAAGGCCGTGCTTTGATCACCAACCACAAGACTTTGCTTTTCAACAGAAGCCTTGATCATTTGCATCTTAGCATGCCACACAGGCAAACCATCCTTTGCAACCGATATCAGTCACACAGAATGAAATCCGATGTCAGACACACAGTCCATTTACAAGTCCGTTCTGGGTCTGAACGAAACCGGAGGCACCTAGTACCCCGCATATCCATCGATCTCCAAGTACGTCTGGACGATCACTAACTGTTTCCATCTTCTTGGGTGTACAGCCCAATCAAGATCATCAGTAATTACCCAAATGACGTGAAGACCTCCGGTCTTCGACCATTGTCTTCATCTTCGACTTATCGTCGTATCAGTTATTCAGAATGGGATAAACCCGGTCTTTCCGAATAACTCGCGTATATATTATAAAAGTGTTACACAAACACAACATACGCCTCATTCCAATTCATCAGTCACTAACCGCAAATTAATCAAGAGAATAATTCCCCAAATATTAACCCCGAAGGCCGAAACCAACATCAGATCAATATCCAGAAAACCGTTCTGCTTAGCTAACCGACAGTTAGTTTCTGATTTCACATTCATAGGGAAAGGTTCCCATTAATTTTATCAAAGATAAATTCCTTGAATTTATTCTTTAATCCATTTTTGAATATCAATTCAAACTAGTCGGGATTAGCGAACCTTACCGAGGTAATCATTTATTTTAATTTCCCCATCCCGACCTATTCATCCCATGAAGTAAAACTGGTAATACTTCATATCTAACACCACAGTGTTATCGGTAAATTCAATTACCATTTCACGTTCAAATCTAATTAAAGATTTAACTATCGCCTGGAGCAAAACTGGTGATACTCCATTCTCGATCTTTTCAATCTAATTAAAGATTCATTAAAACTCCACTTAGTTTTAATCTTCGACTGGGTTAAAGAATCAGTGTCATTTAAAACACGGTTCACGATAAACCCATAATCACATTCATTAATTATCGGGTTAAAGAACGAGTGTTATTTAAAACACTGTTCACGGTAAACCCAAAAATCAATATCAATTCAGTTCCAATTAAATATTGTTTAATTGGTACACTTCATTAAATCTAAATAAAAAGATTTAATCTTTTCTCAACTGGGTTCAAGAACAGTGTTAGTGAAGACACCATTCACGACAAACCCAAATCACATTTGATATTCAATATAAGGCTCTGAATAGAAAATATATCGGCTTATATTCAATACCAAATTCTACGATTTACAAATGTCGTATTGGAAATAACGATATAAATATCTACATCTTTCAAATTTCCATAACAACATCTGTATAATCCCGAATTCCAACATCGAAATATTCCGAAGACAATTTCGATTCAAATCCACTCCAATGCAATCATTGGAAATTTTGGTTATTTTTAAAACCCTTTTCGAATTCAATTTATTTATTTAAAAATAAATAGAATTATAATTCTAGTTCAAAACTAGTTCATTTCGATAAAAATCTATTTTTATCTTTTCAAATATGGAATTTTTCATCCCAATTCTTTCTAAATCATTTCTTATGATTTTACACAAATTATTACTATTTTTTATAATTTTATCAAGGCCCGTACAGTCGATTTCCATCAATGGCCATCGAACTGCACTTATAGCGACCTTTTTCAAATTTGATTTGGACATAATTCCAAATCCAACCGTTAGATTTCTAATTTCTAATATTCGTTAGAAAGCTCTTTTCGATACGAACCCAACGGTTCCGGTTTTAGGAGAATCCGACGGTCGGATCTCCCGTAATGTCCGTTTGAAATAAATGGTCGAAATTCACGAACTGCCGCGGCGCGGCGCGTTCTATTCAGGCCATTATATTATATATATAATATATATAATATATACTTCATCGATTTCTATTTAAAACGAATTATATAAATAGTTTTGAATTCGTTTCAAAAACATTTTCAACTTCCATTTCAATTCAAATCAAAATTGAATTCTTCTTTATAAATTCGTTTTAAAATCCATTTCTATTCAATTCAAATTTCAATTCAATTTGAATTCATTTCACTTCGCTTTCAATTCAATTTGAATTCGTTTTCAATTCAATTCATTTCGAAATCGTTTTCAATTCCATTCATTTCGAAATCGTTTTCAATTCCATTCATTTCGAAATCGTTTTCAATTCAATTCATTTCGAAATCGTTTTCAATTCAATTCATTTCGAAATCGTTTTCAATTCAATTCATTTCGAAATCGTTTAAAATCGATATAAATATCATTCACGTCAAAATGGCGTCAATCTAATCATCACGGCTTCACATATTTCTATTTTCAAATATTCTATTTCAAATATTTCTATTTCAAATATTTTCATTTCAAATATTTCTTTTTCGAAACTGGAATGAGGCCCAATCAATTACCATATAATGTTAATTATATGGATTTTCTACAACACATGTATATATCAACAACGATGAATAATCAACCATCATCCAAAGTGCATTCTACACTGTATAAGCATCAAATATAATTATTCAACGCTTATAACAGTCTGTCAATCAATCGATCGACACACAACTAAACAATCGGGATTAGTGTATGTCAAATATCATCCCAACACCCGTGTAGGGTTTCAAACAATCAAACACAGATTTTATTTGTGCAGTTGGGCGATGTGTAAAATTTATCGTCCCAATCAATGTCCTTCAAATAGGTGTACATAAACAAACCGTCTGGTTTGTAAATGAATATTTATTTTATTCACTTCACGTTAAAAATTATATTTTTAACGATAAAAACATTTTATTCCAACATATGAATTTCTATTCTATTCATTTATTCAATAAAATGATATCTTTATTTTTCTAACTTATTTTAGAAAATTTCGGCGGCATAACGGCACGATACTAGAAACGGGACGAAGCCTAGCCTTATCCCCGGTCTAGTGAAGGCCCACGCCATTCACACATCAATCAAATTCATTCAATTCACCCAAACAACTCAATTTCAATTCAAATATCCAACTAATCTATGCAACCAAACAAACAAGTCCATGGTCTGTGGACGATTGTGTTGGGTGCTACTAAGCACCGTCTGCATCCTAGTATATATATATAACTAGAAAAGAAATTGAAAGGTGAGAAATTCTCACATATAGCTATCCAATCATCTTGACTCTTCATTTATAGAAATCTTCATCGTTTCGCCTTTTTGTCACCTTCGTTGCCCCAAGGCCACTATATATATAAAAATCGAATTTTTATTTCGCTATTCAATATATAAAAATCGAATTTTTATTTCAAAGTTCAATATATAAAAATCGAATTTTTATTTCAAAGTTCAATATATAAAAATCGTATTTTTATTTCAAAGTTCAATATATAAAAATCGAATTTTTATTTCAAAGTTCAATATATAAAAATCGAATTTTTATTTCAAAGTTCAATATATAAAAATCGAATTTTTATTTCAAAGTTCAATATATAAAAATCGAATTTTTATTTCAAAGTTCAATATATAAAAATCGAATTTTTATTTCAAAGTTCAATATATAAAAATCGAATTTTTACTTCGCTATTCAATATATAAAGATCGAATTTTTACTTCTCTATTCAATATATAAAGATTATATTTTTAATTCGAAGTTCAATATATAAAAATCATATTTTTAATTCGAAGTTCAATATATAAAAATCATATTTTTAATTCGAAGTTCAATATATAAAAATCATATTTTTAATTCGAAGTTCCATATATAAAAAATCATATTTTTAATTCGAAGTTCAATATATAAAAATCATATTTTTAATTCGAAGTTCAATATATAAAAATCGAATTTTTACTACGATGTTCAATATATAAAAATCGAATTTTTACTACGATGTTCAATATATAAAAATCGTATTTTTCATCTTTTACTTAATAAAAATTCCGTCTTTTCTATTTTAAAGATCACATCTTTTTCTTTTCAAATCAGTTTTTATATCATTTAAAAATCCAGTTTTTATATCATTAAAAAATCCAGTTTTTATATCATTAAAAAATCCAGTTTTTATATCATTAAAAAATCCAGTTTTTGCTCTTTAAAAAAAACAGTTTTTAAATCTAAAAAAAACAGTTTTACTTTCTTTTTAAATCAGTTTATATATCTTTTTAAAAATCCAGTTTTTATATCATTAAAAAATCCAGTTTTTGCTCTTTAAAAAAACAGTTTTTAAATCTAAAAAAAACAGTTTTACTTTCTTTTAAATCAGTTTTTAGATCTAAAAATAAATCAGTTTTCAAATCTAAAAATAAATCAGTTTTCATTTCTGAAAAAAAAACAGTTTATAAAACCTTTAAAAAAATCAGTTTTTAATTTACTGTAAAACAAAAAAAAATAAAAACAAAAATAAAATAACCTAAACGCTCACCTCAGGCTGCGAAGAGGGAGGGCTCGATGGTGTTCGTCGGCGGCTCGGAGGGGGAGAGAGAGGGGGGTCGGCGGCGGTTCCTTTTCTGGCAGCGGCGGCTTGGGCTGTGGGGAGGTCTCGCGGTGGGTTAGGGGTTCTGGTTTGGGTGGGTTCGACGCGGTTCGGCGAGGAGGAGAAGGGGAGGTGCTTGGCAGAGGCGGCCACCTGGGCGGCGCGGCGATGAACGTCGACGGGGGGGGGGGGGGGGTCTCCGTCCTTTTCTTCCTTTCTTTCTCTTTTTTTTTTTTAAGATTCTGAGAAAGAAAAATAAACGGGGGGGGGGGCAGAGTTAAAGGGGGAAAATATTTTTTTTTATTATTTAATTACTAAAAAGTTGACTTTCACATACGATCTCTAAACGGGGTCCACCGCCTGTCGCCCATAGCGTTTCACCCCCATTCCGAACACGATGGGATATGTACCGCAAGCTGAATCGACCGTTTCGATCAGTTTCCGTTGCATTTACATTTAAATCATTCTATTGAATTTTAAACGTACATTTCAATTTACTGGGGCCACATACTAACTAGAAAAATTCCAGAAAAATATTTTCTAGCTTCGTATTGACGATACGGTCCTAACAAAACTAGTTTCGTCGAATTCTGAGACCGTTTGAAAAATGGCAAATTTCCAGTCGATTAAAATCAACTAAAACTGGTCAAACACGTTTTCCTTTGCCCCGCTCACATATTGATTCGAAAAATTATGAAATTTGAAATCTAGCAATAATTTGACATCACGGACCCAAAAAAAGTGGTTTCGTCGAAATCCGAGGTCATTTGCAAAATGTCCATTTTTAAGGGCCTGAATTTCCATAGCGACTATTCAGAATTTTCAACTGGACATATCTTTTGATTCCCGATATGAAATCTTGATTGGTCGGATTCGTTGGAAAGATATTACCAATTAGATCCTAATGTTTTTGGTTTCACTAAAATCCGGATTGTTTTGCACCCGGTACATCCAATTGAAGTTTGAAATCGAATTATCGAACTACCGCGCCATTTTCAATTCTATTTATAATTATATATAAATATTTATATTCTAACGACGACGCGTATAATATATACGTTCGAATTATATTCAAAATAAATTTCTCGTCGATATTATTTAAAATAATTCATTTTAAATAATCAGAATTCGCTAAAATTGCCAAAATAAAAATTTTAAACTGGCCCAGATTTTCCGGGTTATTACAGGGGAAGAGTAACCTGAAGGAGAAGGTAGTTCTCCGGGCCATAAGAGGAAATCCCCTTATATCATGACTAAGCGTAGTAAAGCCGCTAAGACTCAGAAAGGGACTAGTGCGGGCGACATTGGTGATGAGGAGACAGTTACTAGAGAGGAGGATCTACCGCTTGTCCCTGTTCCATCTACGACTACTGAGACTAAGACAGGAGTGTCGGCTAGGACGGTTTCCTTAGTTACTAACTTTGATACCACCGCGTCGCTGGGGCGAGTGGATCAGTTCGAGGGGTTGGACGATGTTCCAATCGACATTTCCCCATCTTGGCCCACTGGTACAAACTCTGGAGGTTTGACTTTAACTATTGGGGAGATAACTCCTCCAAGCGGGTCTCAATCTGGTCTTTAGAGAGTGAACCTAGGGCACACACTCATAAACAGTGCATAACACAATATTTGTTTGTATGCATGTTGAGTGTTCGAGTCTTATCTTGAATCCGTTTCTTTTTACATGTTAAATGGCTAAAGGAGGTAGAGGCCGAGGGTCCGTGAGTTACCGACCGTAGAGGAGTGCTTTCCTTGGAGATTTTAGAAGAGATGTTAGTTTGTTTGATGAGCCCCCGCACTCTCGCGATCGTGGAAGTGAGTATCGTTACAGAGAATGATCTTGACGTTCTAAATCTCCTCCTCTATACACCCGGTCATCTGGGACATAGATAAGATACGTCACTGTGGGCACTGGATAACCTTTTTCGATGACCCCTCATTATATTCCGTCTACAGCGTCGGTCACCTCTTCCAAAGGAAAGGAGTTGGTGCCCACTGAAAAAAGAAAGAAGGTTGCATTGAAGAAAAAGGGACAACTTCCCGAGGCACACACAACTCCAAAGCTTACTGTAAACTAGAGGAAGGCCCTGCCGAGGGAGCGCTTTCCCAAACACTACTTTGATGAAATAAAGTGGTTTCCGGACATCAATCTGGTTCCCTAAGAGGATACCGACATAGTGTGGCAGAAGGTATATGAAAATTATTACCAGTGCAACGAATTTTACAAATACTCAAGGCACCTCTCGGAGCTCATTGTTAACAAGAGTGTGGAGATTGCCAACATGAAGTAGGAAGTCAAGGATGAGCAACTGATTGTCCAAAATAGGGAAGAGTCACTACGTAAGATGATTTTTTAAGTTACACCTATTCCTGCGTATTCGAGCAACATGTTTATATGCTAACTATCTGTCGCCGAAACAGGTGAGCTAAAGGAGAACTATGAGAGGCTGGAGAGGGAGTAAAATCGTGTTGCTTCAACCTTCAAAGACGACATGGCTTTGGTGTCGACTGAAAATGCAAGCCTTAAGAGGGCGAACTCCGAGCTAACAAAGGAGAATATCCATTTAACTAAGGACAACGAGAGGGTATTCCTACTCTAGATAGATAATGAGGCCTTGGTGAAGGAGAACCAGAGGTTAAAGGATGAGAATGAGGAGATTCAAAGGCTACAGAAAGAGAAAGCTGAGTTGAGGAGACAGCTGGAGGTGGCTAGGAAGAACAAAAGTGATGCCAAGGCTAGCAACAAGGATGTGATGGACTCACTGGATGGGTTGATGATCGAGCATTGGAGGGAACTGGATAGGCTTAGGAAGGAGATTGTGGATACCGAGGCCAAGGTGGAAGCATCTTTGGAGGATCCCATCTGGGGTATGTATGTTAAGGCATTGAGATTTCGCGGAATCTCCTGGGTCACGGACTACCCCTGGGTGATGGCTCAAACATGAGAACGGTTATTGCATTTTGAGGCCCAGAGGATATATGTAGAGACCGTTGATGAATTCCTACTCCTGAAACCCTCCTAGATGAGAAAGTGCGCAAGGTGTTGGGGGAAGGGAGGATACTACTGCATGAATACGCTGAGAAAGTGAGGTTGGCGGAACTTCTTGTTGAGAAGGGGAAGTTTGTGCCTACTGAGGGTGTGATTGTCACTCCCGAGTTTGTAGAGGTGAGATCTTACCAGCCGCAAGTCGTGATATCTGCCACTGTCAGCGGCCCTACGGCCCCAATCCATGTTACAACCGAGTATCATCCCGATTATCCGGAGTTTGGACCAGAGGGCTCGTCTCCAACCACAACCGCAAGCACTTAACCTATTATCCTCACGCCACATGTTTTTGAAGGAAAAGTCTCATTATCACGAATGATCAAAAAGGATATAAGCATTGAGCTAAAAGATACTAAGTATCCTTCTTCTTTGTTAAGCAGCGCACTTTGGAGCAGAGATGACAAAAGGCTTTGCACTTATACTTCCCTAAATGGCTGAGACTGGACCGGGACTATAAGGGATACAATTTAGGGAGGGAGTTGGCTCAATGGATACATTCTCAGATATGGACCTAAATGCTAGTGTTTATAAGGATCTTCTCTAGGAAGGGGAGGTGACAGATGGCCAGAGTATTTATGTGACGGGTCCAGTGGATGCGATTGTAAAGACGATGCATGATATGGTTAAGCCGCAGAAAGCCCAATTGGTTGCCAAGGTAGCGAATCTAGAAGAAAAGAAATATGCTAATGAGGCAGCTCTAGAAGAGGCCTAGGTGAAGGCTAGGTAGGATGCTAAGGAGAAAGCCGATGCTGAGATAGCGAGGAAGAAAGCCGTCGATGAGGCCGAAAAGAAGAGGACTGATGATGAGGCAAAGAAGAAACAAGCAGATGAGGATGCCGATAGGAGGGGCGAAGAGGCATATAAAAAACTTAAAGCGGATGCAGAGGCAAAGCTTCAGGCTGGGGAGCAAGCTAAATGAAAGACCACAAGGGTTGCCAAGAAGAAGGAAGATTTGGGGGCTAAAAAAGCTCGAGGAGGCACTTAAGGATATGTTGGCCCTTGCCACTGACATCCCCCCAAACCATTGCAAATGATCCCTTCTAGGGAAATCAAAGAGATTGCAAGTAGAGAGGATGACAACGGAAAGCACAGTTCGTTCTCTCACGAGTCCATTTTCCCAGCCAAGGGCAAAGGAGGAAGCGGCAGAGGCAGCTCCGGGAGGATGAGGACAAAGTTAGGTGATGACCCTCCCAACACTGAGTCTATCAAGAAGAAGGACGGGGAGCTCCAGTGATCGCTATAGATATCATAGATATTTTGGTTATGTAGTCGGATAGTATACGTGAGTATGGCCCTCAATTTTGGAGGCATGGTGTGGTTTTCATGTATACCATGTCGTTAGAAAGAAAGATAAACACATTTGTGTAGTTTACTTTTGGTTATGAATGGAAGTGTCATTTCACTTCTCTATATCACAATTTATATTAAGTGTTCAAACGTTCGTCTATGCTTTCCATTTCTTGCGCTTGCACAAACATACTTGCATACTTGAGCAAACGTCATCAACGCTTCATTCATGAGTTTTTCAAGTTGCACGAAGATTTTAAGCGTGGAATTCGCTCTTGGAATCTCCTTTGGTCGGGAGTTTCGGGTCGTGCGAAGATTGTAAGTGCGGACTTTGCTCTTGGAATCTCCCTTGGTCGGGAGTTCCGAGTCTTGTGAAGATTGCAATCGTGGACTTCGCTCTCGGAATCTCCCTTGGTTGGGAGTTCCGAGTTGTGCGAAAATTTTAAGCATGGACTTTGCTCTTGGAATCACCTTTGGACGGGTCATGTGAAGATTTTAAGCGCAGATTTCGCTCCCGGAAGTTCCGAGTCATGCGAAGATTATAAGCGTGGACTTCGCTCTTGAATTCTCCCTTGGTCAGGAGTTCCGAGTCGTGCGAAGATTGTAAGCATAGACTTCGCTATTGGAATCTCCCTTGGTTGGGAGTTCTGAGTCATGGAAGATTGTAAGCGTGGACTTTGCTCTTGTGATCTCCCTTGGTCGGGAGTTACGAGTCATGTGAGATTCGGCTCTGGTGCCTTCTCTCTCAGGACCTCATTAAGATCGTTGGTCCCGAGTCGTCAAAAGGCATGGACGTCGTCGATTCATCCTTTAGACTCTCCCGTCGTTTCATTCGGGTTGGAGTTTGAGGGGTTCATTGATTCTCCAATTGCTGCCCAGATTCGTTGGGTTGGATGAAATCTAACGAGCGGTCAACCTCACACTTGTTTAGTTCATAGACAGCCCCCAAGCTCAAAGACTTGGGAATGAGGTTGGATATTCAAGTAAATGAATGTTCTGAGTTATTTGTACTTCACCTCATCGTTGATTCGAGACTCGAGTTTAGTAGGATCGATTCCACTCTCCAGGGCGCCAATCCAGTATTGTGTGCTCGTGCATGCAAGTTAGTTGTGATGTTTCTCAGACATACTGTGCGTAAAGTAAACATACCAAGAACATAGGGAACTGAAAACTATCTTTACTAATAACTTTGGTGACCATGGCCTTTACTTTACAATGCCTTGAATATGAAGAAAACAAAATATTGTTGGAAAGTAGTAAATCTGTACACTAAGTTATGTAAAGTAGCAATGGAAGTGTTAACTATTCCATGCTCTTGGTAGTTCGGCACCATCGACGCTTGTTAGCTTGAAGGTTCCATCTCGAAGCCTCCGTTGTTTAACGTACGAACCTTCCTAGCGAGGACTGAAACCAGTCGGTTTGGGAAAGATCCGTTTCAGGATGAGGTCTCTGACGTTAAGTGTGACAGCCCGCTCCGCACCAGCCGACATTTCCGATGAAAGTGCGATGTGCCAATGCCCGACTAGCACGGGACGGTCGCCAAAGAAAGGAAAAGAAAGGAATTTGAACTAATAAGGAACCAGTATAATGTCTCATAGCGCATGGGATAAAATATAATAATAACATAACTTTGACATAAAACAGGAAAAACAGTGCATAAGCTGGAAACTAAACCATCATAGCAACGGAAAGATTCAAAATGCAGCTTATGATCTAAACCATTCATTATTACAACTTTGAAATACTGTCTCTAAAGCAAAAGAAATAGGTACACTACTAATGCCCAAAGTAGTGACCAACAACAACACAGGGAGATTATATATACACACATATATATATATATATATATATATATATATATATATCATACTTGGAAGCCTCCTGTTTGTCTCTGGCATAGCTACTCGTGCATAATCACCTGACCTATCTCTATTCTGCTCGTTTAAGAGCACCTAGAGTAATAATAAGATACATAAAACTCTGGTTCAGACAAAAGTCTGGTATGAGCGATAAGCAGCAAAACAGAACAATAACAGGTATACATAACCATACCTGAACCTAGACCTGCAACCAAAGAGTTAGCGCAACAACATGTACAATACTCTAAGGTGATACTAACATATGGTGTAAAGATACGGGGGAGGGGTGTGCATGTCATATATTGATGTCAATAATCAAGCATAGCAACAATACTCACATCTCTCACTCAGTTCGTAAAGCATACGATATCCACCACTTTGATCACACAATTCCTTTGCTATGATCACTCTACCCCCATGGAGTCATGATGGCCCCACAACACTAATCTATATCCACTAATCCCTTGCTATGTCCACTCTGCCCCTTGAAGTCATGACGACTCCACTGCACTGGCTCATAGCCATGCTACGATCACTCTGCCCCATGAAGTAATAACTACCCCACTGTACTGATTCGTAGCCTAACATCCGTCTTGGTGGTGAACCAAATTTATGGACGTCGATAACGCCTTAGCACACATCCCATAGCAAAGCCCAACTCATGAAGTTAACTCGTTGGTTCCCAACTGGACCCTGAGATTTAATTCCTATTTGGGCAACCTTTGCATCTCGGGTTTTGGTCTTCTTCGGATCGGTTTGGCCCTTCACTTCGCTTCGCTTCGGATCGTAATCACCCATAGGTTCGATCTCCATCTAGTTCGGGTCTCCACTGGTTCGTTGCTTCTCCTCTTGGTCGGGTCGTGATGCTCCAGTCATGGTGCTTCGGTTCGGAGAAGCAGTTCGGGTCGTGGTCTCCTCCAAGCATCGGGTCGGCTCGTGGTCCTGAGGTGCCTTCGGTTCGATCAAGTCCCACGATTCGCGAATGGCATCGGTTCGGATTGGGGTTCCTGCTCGTGGCACACTTCGACAAGGGTTGGGTCGTGGAGCTTAAGTGCGAGCTGGGTGGATGCTTCACAAGCGGGTCGGTTCGTCCCCCACCGATCCGATCCGGTTCGGGTCAAAATTCTACACTGTTTCCTGCAACTTTTCCAGCAACTGTTTACGCCACACGATGGCGATTTCAACCATTCTAACTATTCTAAGCAATCATAAATCATACCAAATATTCATAGCAACATATAACATCAACCATAAAAACCAACGTGATAAATAACCATGTCAAAATGGATCAAACATACCCAAAACCCATATTTTCCCCTTAATCATATTTAACCATAACTAATGATAGGATTAGCAAAACATATCCAAAATAACTCAAATTTCTATCAGAGGCCTAAAATAATATTTAAGAATTTCTGAATATTTTTCCAAATTTTTTAGAGTTATAATTTCGCTAATTAACACTAGCCACCCCTAATTAATCATAATTAGTGAAAAACAATGCAAATCACTCACCTTAGCCACAAATAATTTATAGACCTGAAAGTATCTCTGATTTGGGTTGAATCTCTATGTGTTCCAGCAGCTATATCCCAAATTCTATGCTAATTTGCCTTTGTTTGATGTAGATTAAGCTAATACTTGATTAAACAGTGATTAAAAGGTGATTTGTGTGTTGGAGGCCATTGTTAGGGTTGAAGACAGGTAAGTGGCGACCGAAAAATGACAAAGAAAAGTTTCTCTAACCCTAATCAGTACTTATATGGCCCTAATCCCGAAATCCCCAATGGGCCTAGCTGCTAGTCACCTTATTAAGCCCATTTAAGCTGTTTTTCACCTTCTAAACCTTATTTCAGCCATATCTCCCAAACGGTAAGTCCGTTTGATCAATGTGACCACTCTACATAAAGGTAAACCATTCATCTTAATCCAATGGAAGTGGTTTCAAGTCAAAACTCCTTACCAATCAAAAGTTATGGGCAAAACAAAATTTTCTAGGGGCAAAATGGTCATTTAAAAATCGGCAAAAATCATGAATATTGGAAATGACCCCAATAGTCGTTCCCCAAAGTTACACGACCATACGACTTCGTATGAAAATGAAATAAATAATCTACGATCCTCTGATACGTAGAACACGGGTTGTTACACTCTCCCCCACTTAAGAAATTTCGCCCCCGAAATTCCTTAACCAAAAACATACAAAAGTGTTCCGCATGCCTGTCAGTCATTCACAACAATCAAACATACATAACAACATAACAAGCCTATCCTAGCATGCGGTTTACTAATAAGGGAAGAAACTATCACTATTAAAATCTTACAAAGCAAAGAGTTCTGGATGCGATTCCCTCATGCTCTCCTCTATTTCCCAAGTACAGTCACTCTCATTCTCTCCCCACTGAACCTTGACCAACTTCATCGCCTTTCTTCGAAGTTGCTTCGTGTTGCTCTCGACAATTTGGATCGGCTTCCGGCTCCCAACCGCCTCGGGTTCTACTTCGATGTCATCCAACTGATCCGGTGAAATAGTCATATCGGGGTCGTGCACAAACTTCCTTAACTGGAAAACATGAAACACATTATGAACTCCCGCCATCTTGTCTGGCAACTCAACTTTATATGCCAAATTCCCAACTTGTTCAAGAACTAGGAATGGACCAACAAATCTTGACGTTAACTTTCCTCTCCTACCAAATCGAATCACGCTCTTTAACGGAGAAATCTTGACAAACACCAAGTCGCCAATGGAAAATTTTAACTCTCTTCGTCTCCTATCAGTATAACTCTTCTGCCTATCTTGGGCAGCCTTCATTCGCTATTGGATAACCTTGATCTTATCTGAGGTTTCTCTTATCACATCTGGCCCAAGAACAAATTTCTCACTGGTTTCCAACCAACATGATGGTGAGTTGCATGGTCTTCCGTACAAAGCTTGAAATGGAGCCATACCAATACTGGATTGATAACTATTATTATATGAGAACTCCACTAGATGAAAATGGTCATCCCATGATCCACCAAAATCCAATATGCAAGCTCTCAAGAGATCTTCTAATACTCGATTCGCCCTCTCTGGTTGACCGTCAGTTTGACGATGATACGCGGTGTTGAGATGTAAATCTAATCCTAAAGCCTCTTGTAAGCTCTTCCAAAATCCACTAGTAAACAACGGATTTTGGTCGCTCACAATGCCTTTGGGTATTCCATGAAATCTCACTACCTACTTCATATAAAATTCTGCTAACTTAGCTGTTGTTCTATTCAACTTGACGGGTATAAACCTTGCACTCTTGGTCAATCGGTCCACAATCACCCAAATACTATCATGGGCTGATCTAGTCCTTGGTAACCCATCAATGAAATCCATTGAGACTTGTTTCCATTTCCATTCTGGAATTTCTAATGGTTGCAACAAACCACTAGGCTTCTTTTGCTTGGCTTTAACTAGCTGGCAATTCATGCATTTGGATATAAACTTCCCAACGTCTCTTTTCATCCTTTCCCAGTAGTAGGTCTTCTTCATGTCTCGATACATTTTGTTACCACCGGGATGTATAGTCAGTTTTGAGTAATGACATTCTCTAAGAACTTCATCTCTCAATCCATAAACATTGGGCACAACTAGTCTCCCATTCTTTCTAAGCCATCCATCTCGATCAAGCCCATATTTATTCATCTCCTCGTCGATACCCATTAATAACTTGGAGATGATTTCCACTAGATTTGGATCGTTCCTCTGACTGGAACTAATCCGCTCAATCAAAGTGGGTCTGATCGTTAAACTTGCCAACATTTCTAGATCCAATTCGCACTTTGGTCTGAAATCATACCTGGCGATATACTCCAATTGCTTCCATTCTGGAAACATAGCCCCTAAACTGGCATGTCACCTACTCAATGCATCGGTTACCGCATTGTCCTTTCCTGGTGTATATGCGATATCGAAATCATAGGAAGCCAAGAATTCTAACCATCTTTATTGTTGGAGATTCAGATCCTTTTGAGAGAAGAGATACTTTAATGACTTATGATCGGTAAACAACTCGAATCTTTCTCCCAAGAGATAATGTCTCCACATCTTCAACGCAAATATGGTCACTGCCAATTCCAAATCATGGGTAGGATATCTTTTCTCATGCGGTTTCAGCTGTCGACTAGCATAAGCTACAACCCTACCTCTTTGCATCAATACAACACCAAGTCCGGTTGCATCCTATACTGTCATCTCTTCATTCCCTTTAGGAATGACTAACACTGGTGCACACATCAACTTTTCTTTTAGGCTCTTGAATGCATTTTCACACCTTTTGTCCCAAATTAAAGATTGATTCTTCTTGGTCAACTGAGTTAACTGTGCTGCTACCTTGGAGAAGTCTTAGATAAACTTATGATAATATCCAGCTAATCCCAAGAAGCTTCTTACGTCTGTTGCATTCTTGGGCGTAAGCCAATCTTGTACCGTAGCCATCTTTATAGGATCCACGACAATACCCTTCTCCGAAACAACATGGCCCAAGAATCTCACTTCCCTCCTCCAGAAGTGACACTTAGAAAACTTCGCTTTCAATTGGTGTTTTCTCAACACCTCCATCATTGCTCTCAAATGTTCCTTGTGTTCCTCGAATAAACAAGTTTATCGTCTATGAACACAAGAACAAACTTATTCAATTGATCCCTGAATACCCTATTCATAAGATCCACAAAATATGCTGGTGCGTTGGTCAACCCTAATGGCATGACCAACCACTCATAGAATCTAGACGGCTTCCGAAATGTCGTTTTAGGAACACTCTCAGCTACTACTCGAAGCTGATGAAATCCTGTCGCGAGGCCCAATTGGGAGAACACTTTTGCTCCTACTAATTGATCAAACAAATCATCTATCTACGAAAGAGGATACTTATTTTTCCTAGTCACTTTATTCAACTCGCGATAGTCCACACATAAACGAAGGGAGCCATCTGCCTTAGTGGCAAATACAACTGGTACTCCCCACTCGGATACACTTCTTCTAGTAAATCTCTTCTACAAAAGATTGCTTACCTTGCACCCCGAGCTCTCGCTGCTCCCTTGGTGCTGTAACACCCCGTAGTTCTGTAACATTAAGTTTCACAAATTAAAGTATAATTAAATTTTAGAAAAAGAATCAAGGGAAACGGGTTATGCCATTGCGTTCGTCTCAAAATTCTGCTTGGGCTAAAGTCCGAGTTTGCGTAAATCAGACTTCGTATGAAGAAGCTATGACCCTCCGAAGTTTCAGGAATTTTCAGAATCAAAAACAGCTCGAAATTCGAATTCAAACACCAGGGCAGACTGGGCGCGAATTTTCCTGCCCAGGACCAGGTCGACACTATGGTTGACCTCCCAAGGACCAAGTCGATCCTATGGTCGACCCTATGGTCGACCTGGTGCCAAAACCTTCTTTTCAGCCGGAATTCATTCTGATGTTTTTGGACACGTTTTCAGTCCAGATTCATGACTCTAAACCTATATAAACAGCCCCTAGCCTCATTCTCTCTACACCATTTCATTCTGTCCTTATGCTGCCTCTGATAAAATAAATAAATAAATTAATTAAAAATAAAATAATATATAAATCCAGGACGAGGATATGTTGCTCAAGTTTTTCAAGAAGAGATTCAAATCAAGTTAAAGCTTCAAAGAGAATTAAAGACTAATTCAACGGCTTCAAGCAACATCACGCGAATCATAGCAACGCTATCTTATTATCCTTTTCTGAAACCGATCAATGTAAGTTAGTTACTTTTTAGATTTGAACATCTAAATATTTCTGTGACATGAAATTTAATGGATATAAGAATATGCCTAATCTTTCCATCTAAATCTGTGCTTATATATGTTTTTGGATCTGATTAAGAACTATTGTGACTAGGGACCCATAAGATTATGCCTACGCCTATGACTATGAACAAAAGACTATTGCCTATGACCATGATTCATTACCTATGACTATTGGACATAAGAGTATTGTCTGTGACTATGACTTTGAGACTATTACAGTCAATTGCCTATGACTATTAAGGATAATTGTTTAGGACTATTTTGGGTTAATTATCCATGACTATTGTGGCTAATCGCCTATGATTCATAACTATTAGACTACTACCCATGACCATGACTATGACTGTTATGGTTAACTACCTATGACTATTATGTTTAGCTGCTTATGCCCTTAACGCTATAGTTACCGATCATGATTGTACACCAAACTGGCATTATGCTGGATCAAATCACCTATGTTCCCTTTGACTATGTTGGATCTCATACATATGGTGTAATTTTCTTAGTTTATTCCTATTCGCTATTATGTACACCAAAACCATTGGATCTATCATCTTTGTATTTGGCTTGCTTTTGCAAGTCTATTCTGTTATGTAAAGTCTCATGTTATCCTCTATTCCCTTGTTAGTTTCATTTCATAGAAAACTAGTGAAATCATGGTGTACGTACGTTTTGAATATGGGGGTAATTGGGTATAACATGAAATCTATATTATTTGGCATAAATTGGGACATGTATTATAACGTGACTATAAATATGAAAATTGGGGTAATTCCATATGAATTATAGAATATGTAAATTGATACATTAAATCTAGTATTGGCTATAAACTAAGTTTTAGGCATAAATGGTAAACTAGAATAATAAATCTAGTTTGGGCATAAATTGTAAACTAGAATATTAAATCTAGTTTTAATATGCACTGTAAATAGGAATACTAGATCCAAATTGGCATAAAACTGCAAGTTGGGTTAAGTGATAGGTAAATCAAGACTTGTGCCTAGAATATAAGTATATTCATGGGCATGACAAATGAATATGATATAAGCCAAATTTATTTAAAAGGGAAAGTGAATAAATTGTTAACAATTCACATATAGATAAAAAGGATAAATGTCTAAATCTAGCAAAGACGAATATGCCTAACCCGAGGTTAGATTGAGTTACGATATAAGACTGCCCGATACCGCCCGGCAAAATGCAGCAACCGTAACAATACCTATCTAATGTGGGTGGTTAGAGCATTGAGCCCAAAAGGACCCGAGGTTAGACTAAGTTGCGGTGTAAATCTGCCCGGAACTGACCAACACATCCAGTGACCGCAACAATATCTGTCAAATGTGAGTGGTCGGTGCTTTGATAAATAATTTAAAGCTAAGAAATAGTTAAGCTAGAATGGGAGGGTTAAGTCCATAGGAATACTTAACCAACTTAACATGTTAACAAAACAAGATTTGTAAGAGGTTAAGTAACTAAAGAAAACACTTAGCCATTATAACATGTTGACTAGACAAGTGGGTAAGGTTAAGAAAAAGGTTTAAGCGTTAAACATGTTAACTAGACTAGAAGGTGGGGTTAAGTAAACTTAGAACACTTAACCATCATAGTGTGATAAATGAACAAGGTTAAGTTAAAACATGAAGGGACAATACTTAACCACTAGAGCATGTTAACTAAACAAATGTTAGGGTTAAGTTAACTAAGAGAACACTTAACCGTTAAACCATGTTAGTTAAACAGAGGAGCAAGGTTAAGTTAAGAGGAACACTTAACCGATACAAGATGAATTGGTAGGGTTAAGAAATGAGAAATACTTAACCAATATAACTTGGTTTATGGTAGGATTAAGTCAACGTGAACTACTGATAGCATTAACCAGTTTAACATGACAAATGAATGGGTCAAGTTAACTTGAATTGGCTAATGACACTTAACCAATCCAACTTGACAAGAACTAGAACTAAGTAGTAAACCTTAGTTAAGAAAACGACGATTCAATAAACTAAGTGGTAAACCTTAGTTAGAAAAACTAAGTAGTAATCCTTAGTATAACATGAGGAGGAGCGAACGTCCATCTGATCTTAAAGAAGGCTCCAACGAATTGGATTACGAAGCCCGAGGCTTCGAGGGGACGTGAGGGTACACTTGGTATCCATCTGTGAGAATGCAGAAGATCCTCCTGGGCTCACAGAGGTTAAGGTCTGCGTTAGAAGAACCAAGGGTATGCCTTGGTTGCAATATAAGGCAACCTAAAGACTAGGATGGACCAGCGTGATTCGGTGGGACAAATGGCCCTGTGATAGCGACCCGTCGTCTACCTACCATCTTGAGTCAGTCGAGATACGTAAAGCGGAAAGGCGGAGAAACTCCAAAGACCATATACTTGCTATCTAGTTATGGGTGAGGATGGCCATAAGACAGTGGGGCATAGGGGGCCTGCGTATAGTTCTCAACTTTTTAAGGATGGCCTTTCATTAGTTGAGGGAGGGGTCAAGTGGGACCATAGCCACTGGAAAAACAGACCTTAGCATCTGCATCGGCAGATAACTTAAAGCTCCCGACTGGGTCCCGTATTTCTTGATTTGCCCTGCCATGGGACTCGGGTCGCACATATAGAGGACATGTGCATCTAGACAGCGATAACGATTCACGACATATACGTGGGGAAAGTCTAGGAACATATACCGCTCTAGGTAGTGTACCCCAGACTAGGGGCATCGTTCGACAGGTAGCGTAATCCCTAGTTGGACCTAGGTCGCATAAACGCTGAATCCGAGAAGCATTGGATAAATCGCATAAACCCTAGTTGAATCTAGGAAGCACTCGATAGAAAAACCCAAGATTAGATCTAGGTAATAAATAATAGATGTACACCTAAAAACAACCACAACTTTGGGGATTGGGATCACGTTATCATTTTATACAGATTACTAGTTGAGACACTAGTTAGGTGGTGCAGAGATATAGGAACCAGAATAACAGGGTAATAGCGAAGCAGAGAAAGTAGTGAAGCATATATTATCTTGTCTTAGCATATCTTGCGTTAATCTTATGTTATCTTTTTAGCCCTATCATCATGGTATTATCTTGTATTCAATTAAATCATGTCGTGTTGCTTTTCCCTGTTCACATGCTGAAAGTTACTGAACTTACCAGACTTTATGTCTGACTCTGTTTTCTTTCGCCTTCTTGTCTTCCGTTTCCCCCCACTCCCCCCAGGTCCGCAGGGAGGGAATGTTACTACTTGAGCTCAGTTTTCCTTCCAAGTTGAAGATTAGTCGAAGTTTTGCTTGGATTCTCTTTTCCATTGCTATGGCTGGCTCATGCTACATTGGGGAATATAAGCTGTTATTTTATGCTTCTTTATTTTGTAAGACAGATATTCTGGTGTTGGAAAATAATTGCTGTACAAACTATTTTGTCAATAAAGTAAAGTTCTATTTTTCCGCTGTTTTAAATTTTGTCTGTCTTGTAATTTATCTGCATCTTTTACCTTAAATGCTCCACAAAACTTAGTGCATTCCCTTTGTGAGTGACACTAACGGATGTGGGGTGTTACAGGTGCCATACGAAGAAGTGGCATCACTATAGGTCTGGCATCTTTCACTAAATCAATACAGAACTCAATCTCTCGGTATGGTGGAAGTCCGGTCACTTCCTCGAAGATATCCGGATACTGACCATCAATGGGAATTCCTGCTAGTTCGTCATGCGGGATGTCGAGGGAATTTAGAAAGCTAGCCATCACCTCATCACTAGGTAAGCCACCAAACACTACCCTTCGCCCATCATCAGCCCTAATAGTCACCGAAAATACCTCACAGTCTACCACCACCCCATATCTTTGGAGCCAATCGACTTCCAAATTAATGCCAAACCCAATAAAGCCCAAAACAAAGCAATCACAAGCAAACATACATCCATGACTCGATAAGACCAAATTTTGACAAATCATGCTAAGGCTAGTCGAACCACCAATCAGGTTCATGGCAACTAAAGGTCTATCGACTATCTTGGGTTCTAATCCCAATCTATTTACCAGGTCACTAGATATAAAGGAGCGGGAAGCCCTAGTATCAAACAGTACTCGAAAGGAATATCATAAACAGAAAACATACCTTGAATGACGACATTTTTTTCTTTCTCTGCCGCAGTTGGGGCATTCGACGAAGAAGGAACAACATTAATAGCATATGCTTTCACAATCTGCTTCTCTTTGGGGGGTTGTAGACATTTATCCTTATGATATCCCACTTGGCCGCAATTGAAGCACTTCTTGTCCACTGGCTTTGCTCGACATTATTTAGCATAATGGCCCTTCTTGCCATAGCTAAATCACTCAACATCTTTCTTATTCATCTTCTGACCATCCTTGGCTTCGTTCTGACTATGCTTCCTTTTATTTTGAGAATTATTCTTGCCTCCACCGCCTGCTTGCGGCTTTGGCCCCTCTGCAGATGCAATAGTAATTTCAGCCTTGGGCTTAGGATAAAGGCTATCTGATCTCAATGCTTTCCCAACAATCGATTCAAAAGTCTCATCAATTGGTTATAAGCCTTTCCCCCAAGTAATGATATAAGCCTGTTATGAACTTCTCACTCTTCTTCTCGGGAGTGTCAATGAGGGATAATCCATTCTTCGATAAAGTATCGAACTCAGCAATATCCTCCGAGACTGCCCTACTATTCTGCTTAAGCTCTAAGAACTTCCTAAACAATTCTGATTTCTGAGAAGCTGGGATAAACTTATCACTGAATCAGGCCTTGAACTGGTCCCAAGTAACTTGATCCTCAGGGGTAGCTGCCTTAATAGCATTCCACCAATTCATAGCCTGTCCTTGCAGCTGACGGGATGCTAGCTTCCTCTTCGCGCATCTTTGATTCCCAGATCCTCGAAGATATGCTCATAACTATCAAGCCAATCCTGAACTTCTGTAGCTGATTCCGTTCCGTGGAACGACTTCCCACCAAGACTAGTGCAGTCCTTACAGAGCTTGGCGAAGTTGGCCCTAGGCGCCCACACCGCTGCACCACCACCATTTGCAGCATTAGGAGCTGCTCTCTGAACATCCTTAAACATATCTCTCATGAAGTCAGTAAACATCGTCCTCATATCAGGAGCATTCCTATTATTGGCTCTTGAACCAATATTCCTCGTATATCGACTCATCGTTCAATCTGTAAGGATACAACGATTACCATCTCTTCAGTGGTGCCAGTGCAGTGCGACTCCATCCTTAGATATACTAATAGTGTGTATATATATAGTTTTTTAAAACCAAACTATCACAAATATGCGCTCTCATATATGTACTATCTCTCCCTAGTGTCTTTCCCTAGGTTAACTACGCAACCTAGAGCTTTGATACTTAGTGTGACGGCCCGCCCCGCACCAGCCGGCATTTCCAATGAAAGTGCATTGTGCCAATGCCCGACGAGCACCGGACGGTCGCCAAAGAAAGGAATTTGAACAAACAAGGAACCTGTAGAATGTCTCACAGCGTGTGGGATAAAATATAATAATAACATAACTTTGGCATAAAACAGACGAGGCAGTGCATAAGCTGAAAACTAAACCATCATAGCAGCGGAAAGATTTAAAATACAGCTTATGATCTAAACCATTCATTATTACAACTTTGGAATACTGTCTCTAAAGAAAAAGAAATAGGTATACTACTAATGCCCAAAGTAGTGACAAGCAACAACACAGGGAGATTACATATATATATATATATATATATATAATATTTGGAAGTCTCATGCTCGTCTCCGGTACAGCTACTCGTGCATAATCACCTGACCTGTCTCTAGTCTGCTCGTTTAAGAGCACCCAGAGTAATAAGAAGAGACATAAAACTTTGGGTCAGACAAAAGTCTGGTATGAGCTATAAGCTGCAAATAGAACAATAACATGTGTACATAACCATGCCTGAAACTGCAACCAAAGAGTTAGAATAACAAGATGTACAATACTCTAAGGTGACACTAACATATGGTGTAAAGATACGGGGGAGGGGTGTGCATGTCATATATTGATGTCAACAATCAAGCATAGCAACCATCCTCACATCTCTCACCCAGTGCGTAAAGCATACGATATCCACCACTTTGACCATCCAAATCCTTTGCTATGATCACTCTATCCCATGGAGTCATGATGGCTCCACTGCACTAATCCACAGCCACTAATCCCTTGCTATGTCCACTCTGCCCCATGAAGTCATGAAGACTCCACTCCACTGGCTCATAGCAATGCTACGATCACTCTGCCCCCATGGAGTAATAACTACCCCAATGCACTGATCCGTAGCCTAACATCCGTCTTGGTGGTGAATCAAAGTTATGGATGTCGATAACGCCCTTAGCACACGTCCCGCAGCAAATCCTAACTCATGACGCTAACTTGTTGGTTTCCAACTAGACCCTGAGTTCTACTTCCTATTTGGACCACCTTTGCATCTAGGGTTTTGGTCTTCTTCGGATCGGTCCGGCCCTTCACTTCAGTTTGCTTCGGATCGTAATCACCCATAGGTTCGATCTCTATCTAGTTCGGATCTCCACTGGTTCGTTGCTTCTCCTCTTGGTCGGGTCGTGATGCTCTAGTCGTGGTGCTTCGGTTCGGAGAAGCGGTTCGGGTCGTGGTCGCCTCCAAGCATCGGGTCAGGTCGTGGTCCTGAGGCGCCTTCGGTTTGGTCAAGTCCTATGGTTCGCGAATGGCATCGGTACAGATCGGGGTTCCTGCTCATGGAACACTTCGGCGAGGGTCGGGTCTTGGAGCTTAAGTGCGAGCTGGGGTGGATGCTTCACGAGCGGGTCGGTTCGTCCCCCACCGATCCGATCCGGCTCGGGTCAAAATCCTGCGTTGTTTCCTCCAACTTTACCAGCAACTATTTACGCTACACGATGGCGTTTTCGACCATTCTAACTGTTCTAAGCAATCATAAATCATACCAAATAGTCATAGCAACATATAACACCAATCATAAACACCAAAATGATAAATAACCATGTCAAAATGGATCAAACATACGCAAAACCCATATTTTCCCCTTAATCATGCTTAACCATAACTAATGATAGGATTAGCAAAACATATCCAAATTAACCCAAATTTCTAAAAGAGGCCTAAAATAATATTTAAGAATTTCTGAATATTTTTTCAAATTTTTCAGAGTTATAATTTCGCTAATTAACACTAATCACCCCTAATTAACCATAATTAGTGAAAAAAATGCAAATCACTCACCTTAGCCACAAATAATTTATAGATCTAAAAATATCTCTGATTTGGTTGAATCTCTATGTGTTCCAGCAGCTATATCCTAAATTCTATGTTAATTTGCCTTTGTTTGAGGTAGATTAGGCAAATACTTGATTAAACAGTGATTAGAAGGAGATTTGAATGTTGGAGTCCATTGTTAGGGTTGAAGAGAGGTAAGTGGCGGCTATAAAATGACAAAGAAAAACTTTCTGTAACCCTAATCATCCCTTATATGGCCCTAATTCCAAAATCCCCAATGGGCCTAGCTGCTTATCACCATATTAAGCCCATTTAAGCTGATTTCACCTTCTAAACCTTATTTCAGCCATGTCTCTCAAACGGTAAGTCCGTTTGATCAATGTGACCACTCTACAAAAGGGTAAACCATTCATCTGAATCCAATGGAAGTGGTTTTAGGTCAAAACTCCTTACCATTCAAAAGTTACGGGCAAAACAAGATTTGCTAGGGGCAAAATAGTCATTTAAAAACCGGGAAAAATTGTGAATATTGGAAATGACCCCAATAGTCGTTCCCCAAAGTTACACGACCATATAACTTCATATGAAAATGAAATAAATATTCTACGACCCTCCGATATGTAGAATACGGTTTATTACATTAAGGTCCTTTGGATAAAATCTAGAATTGAAGTATCTGAATACTCGTTGGCGCTGAGCGGTAGCTCAAAGTTCATCTTCATCTCTCTTTTCTCCGAGCAAGTCTAGTAAATCTAAGAGCGGTTCTTGGTTGGTCTTGGGTCGTAATAGGTGACTCGATGAGACTAGAGTTTGAGCTCAATGGGAATGACAACTTCAGATCCATAGGCGAGAACGAAAGGATTATGGTCAGTTTCTCACTTATGGGTGGTCCAGTAGGCCTATAGGGTTAGAGGGAGCTCATCTACCCATAAGCCTCCGGCTTTTTCCAAACGCTTCTTGATGATGGATTTGATTATTTTGTTATTAGCCTCGACTTACACATTGGCTAGTGGATGAGTTACTATAGAGAATCTCTGTAACACCCCACCTCCGTTAAGGTCACTCTCAAAGGGAATGCCTTAACTTCGGTGGAACGTTTTAAGGTACAAGACACTAACAAATTACAAGACAGAAAATTTATGCAGTGGAAAAAGATCAATATTATTTCATAAATACTTGTTCAACACAACAATTTAACAACTGTTTCAACCTTCCAAATTATTACAACTTTTCACCTGCCTTGAAAACATAAAGAAGCAATACTGAAAATAAAATTACATAAATCCCCAATAAGTGCTTGACCATAGCCATAGCTCAAAAAGGAAAGTCCAAGCCTTACATCTACGGTCTTCAAGCTTTGGCTAACCTGGACTAAGCAGAAGTGTTTCCTTCCTGCGGACCTGGGGGAGGGGGGGAGGGGACGGAAGAAAAGAAGTGAAAGGAAAATGGGTCAGACATAAGTCTGGTAAGCCCAGTTATTTAATAGCATGTAAACAAGTAAAAGACTATGACATGAATAAACTGAACTTAGAATGATACCACAAGGATAGGGTAGTCCTAAAACGAGGTAAAGTAAGATTTAACTAGATTTGGCTATCGCACCCACTTTTGCTTCTCTGCACCCACTAAGAGCTATTTAACTAGCAATGTATGTTCATGATAAAGTGATCCCATTCATGTATTGATCGGCTCCTACTCGCATTCATGTATTCTCGGTGTCATGCGACCCCACGTGATTTTTAAGTACTTGTGCTAGTTCCAGTATAGGGTGTATCAAGTCCTATAATGGCAACCCTGACACGATTCAAAGATGCACAATTGTCCTATATTGGGGATATATGTAATTTTATTTTCAGTTGAAAGCCAAATTCTCCAAATGCCATTTCTGAGAGAAGAAGTTAGATTCCTTGGACATGTGGTGTCTAAAGAGGGGTTAGCCGTGGACCCCGCAAAGTGGTTGATGTGCAAGATTGGAAGATTCCACGAAACGCAACTAAAGTCCGAAGCTTTCTCAGGCTAGCGGGTTTTTACCGGAAGTTAATCAAAGACTTTGCGAAAATCTCGGCTCCACTTACAAGGTTGACGAAGAAGAACCTAGTTTTCGCTTGGGATTTGGATTGCGATATTGCTTTCCAACGCTTGAAAAGGGCTCTAACAACAACCCCAGTTCTGACATTGCCTGATAGGAGCAAGATGTTTACCGTATACACGAATGCATACGGTACAAGATTAGGCGCTGTCTTGATGCAAGAAGGGAAGGTAGTAGCTTATAGTGGAAGGCAGTTGAAAGTACATGAGAAAAACTACCCAACCCACGACCCAGAATTGGCGGCCATCGTTTTTGCTCTTAAGTCTTGGCACCATTATCTCCTAGGTGAGAAGTTTGAATTGTTTACTGAACATAAATCGTTCAAGTACCTTTTCTTGTAGAAAGATCTGAACTTGAGGCAGTAAAGATGGATGGAGTTTCTTGCCTCATATGATTTTGATATTTCCTATACTCCTGGCAAGGGCAATGTGGTAGCAGACGCTCTGAGTAGAAAGAAGCTGATCTTAAGCCCTCTCTTTGTAGAAAGGCAAAGCTTGGAGTACGTAGCCTACTCCGACTTTAGACCCTCCTTTGAATTTGTACCTGGCTTGTTAGCAACACTGGAAGTGCGGCCTACACTTTTTGACTCAATAGGAACCGCACAACGTGAAGACCCTCAGCTAGTAGATGTGATAGATAAGCTGATTAGGGGTGAGACTTGGAGTCACCTCAATAGATACTCCATCGATGATAAGGGATGGTTGAAACGGGATGGAAGGCATGCGTCCCACAAGTAAGAAATTTAGTGAAAACGATTCTAGAAGAAGAATACCATTCAAAGTTGACCATACACCCAGGCGGAGACAAAATGTATAAAGACATCAAATGAGTTTTCTTTTGGAATGGCATGAAGAGGGACGTAGCTGAATTCGTTTCTAAGTGCATGATATGCCAGCAGGTCAAGGCAGAGCATAAGAAGCCTGGTGGTTTTCTTCATCCTCTAGAGGTCCCACAGTGGAAATGGGATAGCATTTCGATGGACTTTATTGATGGGTTGCTTAGGTCAAGAAAGGGCAATACCAGTATTTGGGTAATAGTGGACCGGCTCACAAAAAGCGCTCACTTTATACCTATCAAAAGTAGAAGGATTGCCTCATCTCTAGCATCTCTATATCTTAAAGAGATAGTTCGACTGCATGGGATACCCTCCAGCATAGTAAGTGATCGAGACTCTATCTTTACAAACGAGTTCTGGAAGAGTTTGCAAGATGTTGCAGGCACACAACTATGTTTAAGCACAGCCTACCACCCCAAACCGATGGACAGAAGGAAAGGGTGAAAAAAGTCATAGAAGACCTCTTGAGATTGTGTGTTCTTGACTTTAGAGGGACATGGGATGATCATCTTCCTCTCGTGGAGTTCGCCTACAACAATAGCTACCAAGCTACACTAGGCATGGCACCCTTCGAAGCCTTATACGGGAGACCATGTCGATTACCAACCTGTTGGTGGGAATCCACAGATAAGCTTATACTTGGGCCAGACATGATTAGGGAAACCTCAGAAAAGGTAGACCTAATAAGAAGAATGAAGAATGCTCAAGATAGACAGAAGTCCTATGCAGATAAAAGAAGGACCGACCTTGAGTTTGAGGTTAGAGACAGAGTGTTCCTTAAAGTATCTCCTTTGAGGAATGTTTTTCGCTTTGGATCCAAAGGGAAATTGGCACCTAGATTCATAGGACCATTTCCTATCATTGAAAGAATTAGGACGATGGCCTACAGATTAGAGCTACCTGAAAAGTTGGCTGGAGTTCACAATGTCTTTCATGTTTCTCACCTACGAAAGTGCTTACATGAGTCTGCGGAAGTGGTGGAACCAAAGATACTAGAAGAGGTAGAAGTGGAATGAGAAGCAACAGTGAGAAGAATCCCAACTCGTATCTTGGAAACGGAAGTCAAAAAGCTACGCAACCGTGAAGTCAAGCTTGTTAAAGTACAATGGAGTGACAATGAAGAAGACGCGACTTGGGAGACCGAAAGCAAGATACGCGCAGCCTACCCTTATCTTTTTGAGGGTACATCTTTGATCTCTCCTTTATCATAAGTTTATTTATGCTTAGTTATCTTCTCGGTCCTATTTCTTGATCCTTAGTAGAAATCAATGGATATAAACAGGTATTCGAAACATGTTATGGTTGATGGTTACAAAGTGGTTGCAAGTGGTTGCTAGTGATTGCTCGTGGATGCATATGCACATACACATTAGGTTCTAGATCGGCTCAATCACTTTCATACTGCATTTGCATATGAACACATGAAATTGTATGTGGATTGAAACTTGATGTTGTATGAATGATTGTGCACTCATGTAGAATTATGAATAGGAAAATTTGCATACATAATGGACTCATGGAACTCTCATGATTCGCATTAAGGAGGTCAACTGGATCAGTAGACCGCCTGATTTTGCATTAGATAAGAGATATACACACACACACACTATGCATATGTTCATATGGCATTAGAAATCTTTTAAGGACAATGGATGCTTGTGGATGATGGATGAGTAGATGGGTGATTGGATGTTAAGATGCATTCTTCTTAACTTGAAGATTTCGAGGATGAAATCCTTTAAGGAGGGGAGAATCTAACACCCCAAATTTTCTAAGAATATTAAAATTAACAAATTCAAGAACACTTAATTTTTAGATGAAAAATTAAGTGAAATGGGTTGCGCTATTACGTTCATCTCAAAATTTTGGTCAAGATAGACATTAGGTTTGCATAAAACGGATACCTTATGAAGAAGTTATTAAGCCTTGAAGTTTGTATGCATATGAGAAAAAAAATATAGATATATATATAAATAAATAAATATGCAAAAAAATTCAAAACAGCGAATCGGTAGGAGGAATACCCGAACCGGCCCATTTTTGAGGTCGACCCAAGCCCCGCTGGGTCGACTAGGGCTTGATTCTGGGTGCATGGCTGTCAACCCGTGGGACGATTCGCTCTAAGGCAGATGTGGCATCTGATTGGTTCTGATGGACTCCTTGTTGAGTCATTAGGGCTGATGTGGCTATTCTATCTTGTCTGAATGGCTTTGATTTGCTCTATGTTAATCTGATGGTTCCTATTAAATCAAACTTCTATATAAGCAACCTAATACCTCAACCCTAAATCATATTAAAAATCAAACGAAGAGCCGTCATGCTGCCCTTGGACAACCTCGAGTAGTCGCCGTTCAACTTGAAGCAAATTAAAAGAGACAAACCAAATCAAATCAAAATTAAACTAAAACAACGATTGTCTACATTAAAAGCGAGCATTTCAACTTCAGAATACAAATTCCAGAAATCAAGATTGTCTTTTGTAAGTGTAGTTATCTTTTAGATGTAAATAAATTTAAGACGTGATTTGATATAAGGTGAAAAATAGAATTATACCATGTTGTATAATATTGACGATGCTAATTCATGTTTTTTTCTTGTGATGGTTTTATCATGAATTGTCTTGGAACGTTTGTGGCTTATCGGACTTGGTGTTGGATCTATTAAAGATTGAGAATGAAACTATCAATATCATATGCAAGTTATATGTTTCATGTTAAGATCTACATATATATGTTTATATGATTAATGCAAGTTGTATGTATTATGTTAGATCCAAGTCAAGATCTACATATATGTATATATATATATATATATATTCATATGCTTTATGTTAGATCCATATGCCTATATATATGTTCATATGCAAGTTACAAGTTTTATGTTGGATCCATGTCAAGATCTATCTAGGTTCATACGATTAATGCAAGTTATATGTTTTACGATAGATCCAAGTCACGATCTAATTATACATATGTTCACATGCAAGTTACATGTTAGATCCAAAACTAGATCTATATTTATATGCATGTTTGTAAAGTGGACTTATGCAAGTTCACCTTGTTAGTTCTAGTTCACACCTATATGTTAATGTTAAAATTATACATGCCTTGGGATTGGACATGTAATGATTATGTCATATGCTAGTTTATAATTGAGGTTATGTTCACACATGCCTAGATCTACATATTAACATGTTTTAGGCTTATGATTATCTAAGTCTAAATATATGCAAGTTCATGTGACATGTTAAATTATATGAATAAAGTTTTATGCAAAATTTACATGTTTTGTTGAATCTATATTATGCATGTTCCATTCTTTACCTCTTGTTTATAAATTGGGCTAATATGAAGGCCCAAAGACTTTATGTGATTAACACGAACGAACAAATGGGGGGAATGTTAGGATAGTTATTAAATCAAAATATGTCAATAATGTAGGTGGGCCCAAAACCATGTAAATGGTTAAGGGCATGAATGGTATAATTTATACCATTAGTCTTGAACATAATTAAAATATGTGACATGAAACACTTGTAGAAAATTCACATATATAAAATGTAAAAAATGAACATGCCTAACCCGAGGTTAGACCGAGTTGTGGTGTAAACCTGCCCGGAACCGACCGGCACATCCAGTAACCACAACAATACCTGTCTAATGTGAGAGGTTAGTGCATCAAGCCCAGAAAGACCCGAGGTTAGACTGAGTTGTGGTGTAAAACTTCCCGGAACTGGCTGGCACATCCAGTAACCACAACAATACCTGTCTAATGTGAGTGGTTGGTGCTTTAATTAATTAATTAATTAAAGCTCATGAACAATCAAGCTAGAAATGGTGAGATTAAGTAATTAAGGGAACACTTAACCAACTTAACATGTTAACAAGACAAGATTGGTGGGGTTAAGTAATTGAGGAAGCACTTAACCAACTTAACATGTTAACTAGACAAGATTGATAGGGGTTAAGTAAAACCAAGGACACTTAACCAATTTAGCATGTTGATTAGAAAAACCCTAGTAACGGGTACTCGTTTCAGTAGCAACCCACATGGATGTATCAAGGTACCCTGAACTAGGCAGGGTGGGGCACGATTACTGGGTTGAATATAAGCGATCAAAAAGGCGGCAGTTAGGTGCGTCAGTGTAGGTTCTGATGAAGTACGGGCATGCACGGGGTCCGGAGTGAAAAAAGCAGGCACTGGGCACTAGGCGTACACTTGTGCATCATACATTACCTCGTTTTAGGACTACCCTATCCTTGTGGTATCATTCTAAGTTCAGTTTATTTATGTCATAGTCTTTTACTTGTTTACATGCTATTAAATATCTGGGCTTACCAGACTTATGTCTGACCCATTTTCCTTTCGCTTCTTTTCTTCCGTTCCCCCCCTCCCCCCCCCCCCCCCCGGTCCGTAGGGAGGAAACACTTATGCTTAGTCCAGGTTAGTCAAAGCTTGAAGACCGTAGATGTAAGGCTTGGACTTTCCTTTTTGAGCTATGGCTATAGTCAAGCACTTATTGGGGATTTATGTAATTTTATTTTCAGTATTGCTTATTTATGTTTTCAAGGCAGATGAAAAGTTGTGATAATTTGGAAAGTTAGATTCTCCATCTGCCTTGAAAACATAAAGAAGCAATACTGAAAATAAAATGACATAAATCCCAATTAAGTGCTTGACCATAGCCATAGCTCAAAAAGGAAAGTCCAAGGTTTACATCTACGGTCTTCAAGCTTTGGCTAACCTGGACTAAGCAGAAGTGTTTCCTCCCTGTGGACCTTGGGGAGGGGAGACGGAAGAAAAGAAGTGAAAGGAAAATGGGTCAGACTTAAGTCTGGTAAGCCCAGTTATTTAATAGCATGTAAACAAGTAAAAGACTATGATATGAATAAACTGAACTTAGAATGATACCACAAGGATAAGATAGTCCTAAAACTAGGTAAAGTAAGATTTAACTAGATTTGGCTATCGCACCGACTTTTACTTCTCTCACCCACTAAGAGCTATTTAACTAGCAATGTATTTTCATGATAAAGTGATCCCATTCATGTATTGATCGACTCCTACTCGCATTCATGTATTCTCGGTGTCATGCGGACCCACGTGATTTTTAAGTACTTGTGCTGGTTCCAGTATAGGGTGTATCAAGTCCTATAATGGCAACCCTGACACGATCCAAAGATGCACAAGTGTACGCCTGGTGCCCAGTGCCTGCTCTTTCCACTTCGGAGCTCGTGCACGCCTATACTTCATCGGAACCTACACTGATGCACCTAACCGCCGCCCTTTTGACCGCTTATATTCAGCCCAGTAATCATGCCCCACCCTGCCTAGTTCAGGGTACCTTTATACATCTATGTGGGTTACTGTTGAAATGGGTCCCCGTTACTAGGGTTTTTCTAGTCAACATGCTAAATTGGTTAAGTGTCCTTGGTTTTACTTAACCCCTATCAATCTTGTCTAGTTAACATGTTAAGTTGGTTAAGTGTTTCCTCAATTACTTAACCCCACCAATCTTGTCTTGTTAACATGTTAAATTCGTTAAGTGTTCACTTAATTACTTAACCTCACCATTTCTAGCTTGATTGTTCATGAGCTTTAATTAGTTAATTAATTAAAGCACCAACCACTCACATTAGACAGGTATTGTTGTGGTTACTGGATGTGCCGGTCGGTTCCGGGAAGTTTTACACCACAACTCAGTCTAACCTCGGGTCTTTCTGGGCTTGATGCACTAACCTCTCACATTAGACAGGTATTGTTGTGGTTACTGGACGTGCCGGTTGGTTCCGGGCAGGTTTACACCACAACTCAGTCTAACCTCGGGTTAGGCATATTCATCTTTTACATTTTATATATGTGAATTTTCTACAAGTGTTTCATGTCACATATTTTAATTATGTTCAAAACTAATGGTATAAATTATACCATTCATGGCCTTAACCATTTACATGGTTTTGAGCCCACCTACATTATAAACATGTTTTGATTTAATAACTATCCCAACGTTACCCCCATTTGTTCGTTCATCTTAATCACATAAAGTCGTTGGGCCCGCATATTAGCCCAATTTATAAACAAGTGGTAAAGAATGGAACATGCATAATATAGATTCAACCAAACATGTAAATTTTGCATTAAACTTTATTCATATAATTTAACATGTCACATGAACTTGCATATAATTTAGACTTAGATAATCATAAGCCTAAAACATGTTAATATGTAGATCTAGGCATTAGTGAACATAACCTCAATTATAAACTAGCATATGACATAATCATTACATGTCCAATCCCAAGGCATGTATAATTTTAACATTAACATATAGGTGTGAACTAGATCTAACAAGGTGAAGTTGCATAAGTCCACTTTATAAACATGCATATAAATATAGGTCTAGTTTTGGATCTAACATGTAACTTGCATATGAACATATGTATAATTAGATCGTGACTTGGATCTATCATAAAACATATAACTTGCATTAATCATATGAACCTAGATAGATCTTGACGTGGATCCAACATAAAACTTGTAACTTGCATATGAACATATGAACATACATACATACACATATATATATATATATATATATATATATATAGGCATATGGATCTAACATAAAGCATGTGAATATATATATATATATATATGTAGATCTTGACTTGGATCTAACATAATACATACAACTTGCATTAATCATATAAACATATATATGTAGATCTTAACATGAAACATATAACTTCCATATGATATTGATAGTTTCATTCTCAATCTTTAATAGATCCAACACCAAGTCCAATAATCCACAAACATTCCAAGACAATTCATGATAAAATCATCACAAGAAACAAACATGAATTAGCATCGTCAATATTATACAACATGATATAATTCTGTTTTTCACTTTATATCAAATCGCGTATTAAATTTATTTTCATCTAAAAGATAACTACACTTACAAAAGAAAATCTTGATTTCTGGAATCAATATTCTGAAGTTGAAATGCTCGCCTTTGATGTAGACAATCGTTGTTTTAGTTTAATTTTGATTTGATTTGGTTTGTCTCTTTTAATTTGCTTCAAGTTGAACGGCGGCTACTCGAGGTTGTCCAAGGGCAGTATGACGGCTCTTGGTTTGATTTTTAAAATGATTTAGGGTTGAGGTATTAGGTTGCTTATATAGAAGTTTGATTTAATAGGAACCGTCAGATTATCCTAGAGCAAATCAAAGCCATTCAGACAAGATAGAATAGCCACATCAACCCTAATGACTCAGCAAGGAGTCCATCAAAACCAATCAGATGCCACATCTGCCTTAGAGTGAATCGGCCCAGGAGTTGACAGTCAAACACCCTGAATCAACCCGTAGTCGACCCAGCGAGGCTCGGGTCGACCTCAAAAATGGGCTGGTTCGGTTATTCCCCCTCTCGATTCGCTGTTTTGAACTTTTTTGCATATTTATTTATTTAATTTTTATATACATCTATATATATATATATTTCTCATATGCATACAAACTTCAAGGCTTAATAACTTCTTCATAAGGTATCCATTTTATGCAAACCAAATGTCTATCTTGACCAAAATTTTGAGACGAACGTAATAGCGCAACCCATTTCACTTAATTCTTCTTCTAAAAATTAAGTGTTCTTGAATTTGTTAATTTTAATATTCTCAGAAAATTCGGGGTGTTACCATCTCTTGTCGATGTTGTGCCGCTGGTAGAAAGTCTTAAACTCGGCGTTCTTGAATTGGGTCCCGTTGTCGGAAATGATAGCTTGGGGTCTCCATATCGGGTGGAGATGTTGCAGATGATGAATTTGATCACCTTATTGGTAGTGATTGTAGTGTGGGACTCAACTTCGGCTCACTTGGTGAAGTAATCAACTGCGACGATAGCATAACGTGCACAGCCTCTGTCCATTGGAAGAGTTCCGATGATGTATATTTCCCATATGGAAAAGGGCCATGGACTGATCATCTGTATTATCTTGGTAGGAGACTCTTGAGAAGAGAGGAGTCGCGGTGTTCCCCCTCGAACCGCACAGATCCCGCGAGTGAATAGAATGTTAGATCTATATTGGATCTTACCTGAATCGGTCTCTTGGAATCTTGAAAAACATCTAGCATTTGTAGCACTTGTGGGCATATTTCATGGCATCTTAATCGAGCATGGGCCAGAAGTAACCATATCCGAGAATCTTCCTTGCCAGAATTTTCCCCCCAATGTGGTCATCACACTAGCCTTCGTGCACGTCCAACAACATAGGATCGGCGTCGTTGTAGGCTAAACACCGAAGTAATGGAACAGTGAAACCTCTTCAGTAGAATACTCCAACTTGAATGATGTAGTGAGATGATTTGTGGGTGAGTGCTTGTCATTCCTTTAATCGCTCAAGGAGGATCCCATGTTGCAAGGAGTTCTTGATTGGGGTCATCCAAGACTCGGGTTCAGGCTCGGTCTCCGTCATTGCTTCCGAATCAGTCTGCATTTGATCGATGCTCAGAGAGTCGAGCACTTCGAATAGGGATAGCCCCAAGAGTTGCGCATCCCCAGAGCTTGCCAGCTTGGCTAAAGAATAGTTTTTTTCGTTTTTGTCCTCGAGGGAAGTTCGTAATGATGTAGTGGTTGAAGTTGGTAAGTAGTTCGCGAACCCGAGCAAGGTAGAGAGCGAGTCGTGCCCCCTTGGCTTGATACTCTCACTGCACCTGGCGTACGATAAGCTATGAGTCGGAGTAGATCTGGATAACCTTGATGTTAAGTTCGATCGATATTCTGAGTCCAACAATCAAGGATTTGTATTTCGCATCATTGTTAGTGGCAGGGAAGTCTTCAAAGCATAATAGATCGAGCGTTCCTCAGGAGTAACAAGTACGACTTCGATGCCATAACATTGACTGTTGGATGATCCATCCATGAATAGCTTCTATTGAATGTCTTGAGTTTCGATGTCTTCTGGAAGGGGATCTTCCGGGATGATGAACTCCGCTACGAAATCTGTGAGGGTTTGTCCAAGGATAGCTTGATGGGAAATGAAAGTAATTTCGAACTGGCTTAGCTCTATATTCCACTTCAAAAGTCGTCAAGACGCCTCAGGTTATTGTAGGACCTGTTATAGCAGCTCATTGGTGTATACTTTGACTGGATGGAAATGAAAATATGGTCGTAGCCTCCGGGAAGTGATCAACAAACAGAAGGCGATATTTTCAAGTTTCGGATAATTCTTTTCCACTCCTATCAACCTCTTGCTGATGTAGTAAACGGGTCGTTGTACATGATCTTCGATATGCACGAATGCCGAGCTAATTTCCTGCATTGAAATAGCCAAATAGACATATAAGTCCTCATGATCCAGGGGTTTGGACAAAATAGGTGGTCGCTCTAAGTAATTCATGAGGTCTTAGAATGCGGCAACGTACACCGATGTCTATGTGAAGATTTGCTTCCCTTTTCCGAGCAAGTCAAAAAAAGGGAATGCATTTGTCAGTAGCTTTATAGATAAATCGACTTAGGGCAACGACCTTTCCGTATAAACTTTGAACATCTTTGATGCTCCGAAGAGCTTGGATATCCCGTATAGCTTTAATCTTGTCTAGATTGGCTTTGATGCCTCGCGAATTGACAATGAAACCCAGGAATTTTCCCAATGCAATGCCAAAAGAGCATTTCAAGAGATTGAGTTTCATGTCGTATTTACGAAGGACATCGAACATTTTGGCAATTTCATTGACGTGGTTGTTCAATATTTTCGTTTTCAGGAGCATATCATCCACGTAAACCTCCATGGATCTCCATGTCTGGTCCTTGAACATGCAGTTGACCAGTCGCTAATAGGTGACTCTGGCATTCTTGAGACCGAAGAGCATGAAGACATAGTAGTAGAGCCTAAGATCAATTAACAAAGAAGTTCGATCTTGATTTGGAAGGTATGTTGGAATTTGGCTGTAGCCTGAGTATGCATCCATGAAGGAGAGGAGTTGGTAGACTCCTGTTGAATCAACGAGTTGATAAAATTTTAGAAGTGGGAAGTGTCCTTTGGGCATGATTTGTTCAAGTCTAAGTAGTCGACATACGTTCGCCACTTCCCATTTGCTTTCTTGACCAAGACCGGTTGGAGACCTATTAGGGGTAGAGGGCATCGCGGATGAAGCCATTGTCGAGTAGCCTATCCACTTCCTCTTTGAGTGTGATTGATCTTTCAGTTCCTAAGATTATATACTTTTGTTTGACTGGAAAACGCCATGGGTTGATGCTGAGCATGTGACAAGCGATTCTTGGTTCGATGCCACATATATCAGAGTGGGTCTACGCAAATATGTCAAGGTTGAACCTATGGAAATCCACGAGCTCTTCATTTATTGCAGGGTGGAGTTGTGATCCAACTTTCAAGACCTTTATTGGGTCATCGGGGCTAATCGGAACATCCACCGTTGGTTCTACCGGGTAGCCCTCTCGAAATCGGGCTCTTCGTCCTCCTTCGGATCGAGGTCGTCAGAAAGACGATAGTGGCACCTAAGCCAAAACTCTTACACCTTCGATTGACATGCGAAGATGGTCTTGGTGCAGGAAGGTGGAGGCACTGTCTTTCCTTTCACCTCGTTGTGTGTGTTCTTCCGTTCTACGAGATAGCAGGCTCTCGCGGTTGCTTGGTCACCTTTGATTGTTTCGATCCCATTCTCTGTCGGTGATTTCATCAGAAGGGACCACAGCAACATGTGGACCCGGAATTCTACAAGGAGGGGATGTCTAAGGAAGACGTTGTATGGAGAGATGACATCGATGATCACATAGGTAAGTATTCAGACATGGCTTTAATCACCTTCTCCGATTTTTATAGAGAGATCGACAATGCTCACAGGTTGGTTGGAAGAACCGCTGAAGCCGTGGATGGTGGCATGGTAGGGCTTCAAATTTTTGGCTCTAGCTTCATTTAATCGTAGGTCGCCTTGAAGATGATGTTGATCAAGCTTCCTAAGTCCATGAGGATCCTTTGAATAAAAGCAGGTCCGATGAGAGCAGAGACATCGAGAGAGTCTGTGGATGTGATCTCAATTCCCGTAGACTCTCTCTCGCGAAAGACGATATCGTCCCGTATTGTCTTCCAGAGCTTAGCGGGGACATATTCGTCTAGAGTATAACATGCTTCGTAGCTAGCATGGTTGAAGGAGTTGGCATATTCCCCCCATCTTTCGGAAGCTCTCAAGTTTGGGGTAAGGTCCAACATAGATAGTGTTGATCACGATGCCAGGTGGTCTTTGATTGAACGACCTCGGGTTCGTATTAGCTGAAGGAAGAGCGGGCGTTAAAGGGCCCGCGACCGCTTCGGGAGGAGCAGGCTCCTAAACGTACTGTTCTTGATGTTTCTCGCGGATTAGTTTCTCAGTCGCATCCCTGAGGTGGAGACAGTTGTTAGTATTATGCCCAAACAAGTCATGAAATCTACAATACTTGCCAGAGTTTTTCTCGCGGTCGGTAAATTCACGGGTGTTGGGCTTCTTGTATTGATAAGTATTACAGGTCTCCAAATATATCGTCTCAATATCTCGGTTGAATGGAATGTAGTTCCTATAATTTTGCTAGCGGACGTGCTTCTTGGGATCCATAGGAGCTGGATTATTGCAACTGTCTATTTATACATTGTTTGGGTTGGGCTTGTACGGGGCTTCCCCCTTACCCTTGTCGGAAGATTCTCCGACTTGTTTTCCTTTGACACTGTCTTTGAAAGCACCAGTGTGTGGGTTGTTGGGGTGGCTTCCTTGGGAAGCCTATTGCATTGGGCTTCCTCTTGATACTCGAATTGTACGACTTTCTCGTAGAAGGCGTCTAGGGGTTTTGGTTGCCTTCTGTCTATCCATGTCCTAAACTCAAAGTTAGCGAGGACACCCTTGGCGAGTTAGACAAGGACTGTGCAGGGATATGGGTCGTCAACCTCGGTAAGGGCAGTATTGAAATGCTCTTGTTAGCTTTTGAGGGTTTTTGTTGGGCCCTGATAAAGGTTGGAGAGAGTGAGAGTATTCTTCGGTTTAGGGACACACATTCTGAATTTTCTGACCATTTCGGTTGCTAGCTGGTCAAATTTACTAATATATTGCAGTGGGAGACGGTGAATCAGAGGAAGGCTATGCCTTCCAAGAAGACCGGGAAGCATTTTCACTTAATGGCATCGGTGGCCATAGTAGAGTCCATGTGCCACTCATAGCGATTCAAAAATGCAAAAAGATTGGTTGTTCCTACATAGACCCTAGTTGTGGCATGTTGAAGCGTCGAGGCCACTCGGCTTCGTGCACGACCCTGGTAAAGGGGTTATGTCTTAAGTGGGTTTCGCACACGTCGTTGATGTTCCCTCGCATATTCTTCATGATCATTCGGACATTGTCAGGGAGATATGCAGGATGATCATTCTCTGGCGGGATCTAGCGATTATCATCCGGCTCGGGGGTTCCGGGCCATGGACGTTGTCTAGGGTGGACTCCTCATCCATGTTATCATCATTGTTGGCTTGATTTTAGTATGGTTGATGAGGTTGAGCGAGTTGGCACGGATTCTGATTAGGCGGCGCCTGGGCCTATTGAGTTGCTAGAAGTGTAGGCCCCAAGTTTAGAGCGGCAACAGTTGGGTTTTATCGAGGAGGGGGTCGGTTACTTGAACCTGGTTTGTCATTGATAACCAACCAGGAATGGTTACATTGACGCGTTCCCTCGCTGATGGTTTTGGTCGTCCAATTACCGTTCCCATTGCTGTTGGTATGGGCGTTAGCATGGGTGGCAGCATTAGTGTCGAGGGTGAACCTTCTTCTTTGGCTCTGACCCTGAGTTTTAGAAGAGACACTTTCTGAGGAGTTGTGTCGCGGGCGAACATTGTTTTGAGCAAGCTATAGTTGAGCAATGAGTCGTTGACTTTCCTGAAGTTGGCGCATAAGGTCGATGTTGGTTTTCAATGCATTGTTAAGCTCGAGAGATTTGTTCTCCAATCTTTTATTAAGTGCATAAATCTGCACTTGAGTTGCAGGAGCATCGGGGTCTGTAGGAAGAAGGATGTCTGCTTCAGCCGGGTTTTCTGCCAGTTGAAGCTGTTGAGAAGCAGCAACGTTGACTGCTGCTAAAGTTCTGACCATCGGGTTCTTTGCTCGCTTAACCATCGCAAGCGGAGTCGAGCGGTAGGTTAAGAAGAGACCTGAGTAGCGCATCGAAGTCGAGATGGAAGTATCGACAAAGAAGGTAGTGTAAGTTCTCGGTGAAAGAACCAGAATGTTGATGACAAAAAATGTCATAACACCCAAAGATTCTTAATTATTTAAGAATATCGTTTCACATGGAAAATTTAGTGCAGAAAGTAGTAAATAATATGGAGATTTATAGTGGTTCGGTCCGTGAGTAACCTACATCCACTTTGAAGGAGTTTGCTGATATTTTATTCACAATAATGAGTTACATGCATTGAACTTCGTCATGTCATTCATTTACAAGTGTTTCCATGCATTTTAGAGTCATAGTTGTCATATATGAGTCTTGGGAAGATGGTGATTTTTTTGCTTCTTCTTCCTCAAACACTAGGCTTCCATTAATGAGTTCTAAGGGCTTGGAGAGGTGTCAAACCGGCAAAAATCCAACCCTTTTGAATTCCAAGCCTGGGGGTATTTATACTTAAGGGGTTAGGTAGGAGTAGATAGGATTTGGGGACCGCACAACAGAAAATTTCATCACAGAACTGTGCATACTACAAAATTGCATCACTCCATGCTTGTAGGCAAAAAATAGCATCCCCTTGGTGGGATACAAATGTTTGCATCCTAAGGGAAGTGCAAAATTGCATCTTAGAGGGATGCACTATGTTGATTCTTGGGAAGCAAAGGTAGGTGCATCGCATCCTACTAAGGGGGATGCGAAAATTCGTATCCTACCACAAGGATGCAAATTTTTGCCTATAGGCCTAGCGTGATGCGATTTTCCAGTATTCGTAGTTCTGTGATGCGAATTTCTGCTGTGTGGTCCCTAAATCTTACCTACTCCTACCTAACCCTTCAACTATAAATACCCCCTAGCTTGACATTCAAAAGGATTGGATTTTTTCTGGTTTGACACCTCTCCAAGCTCTTAGAACTCATTAATGACAGCCTAGTGCTCGAGGAAGAAGAAGCATAAAAATCACCTTTTTCCCATAACTCATATGTGACAACTATGACTCCAAAATGCATGGAAACACTTGTGAATGAATGTCATGACGAAGTTCAATGCTTGTAACTCATTATTATGAATAAAATATTGGCAAACTCCTTTAAAGTGGACATAGGTTCCTCACAGACCAAACCACTATAAATGTCCATGTTATTTACTGCTTTTTGCACTTAATTTTCCACGCGAAACGATATTCTTAAGTAATTAAGAATCTTTGGGTGGACATTTTTTGTCATCAACAAAAATAGTCGGTGATGATATCAACCAAAAATAACCTACTGGAATACCACTAAGTTAAATATAAGTAGAAAATACTTTTCATTACTAAATGGTACGTACACATTGTCATTAAACAATGAAAGTTGACATGGTTCATTCATCACTTCTATTATGCAATGGAGTCAGCAGAATTGGGACAGTAAGATGAAATTAGACCTGCGAACGAAAAAGATGGAAGTTAGTTCTATAGAAGCAAATGCATTGATTTGGGGCATCTAGGGAAAAATAGTTATCAAAGGACAGTAGGGTAAAGCATAGTTCTAGAAGAAGAAACCTAATGTTGTCTCTGTGTCGAGGATCGGAAGCAAACAATCGCAATTGCAGTTGTGAGCGTGGAGGGAAGGATGTTTCTTTGTAGTTGAGTAGGAAGAATTTTTTTTGGCTGGATTAGAAGCTGGTCGATGTGAATAAACAAACTAGGCGAAATAGAATTTAGGAGAAGAGGAAAGAATAGGTAAAAAGGAGGGAACAGTTTATTGGAAGTTAAAGAGAAAATAGATTATGCATATAATCTAGTATTTTAAAATGCTTCAAAGCCAGACAGTCCAAATCAGCATTTCTTATTTTCTATTTTCTATTATAAGTGACATATATGTTGAAAACTCAATGGCACATCCTTAATCTAAAAAATATTATAATTAATAATTCAGTTTTCTAGTTACATGTCCATATCAATTGATTTTTATCTTAAATGCCTATTGTGACAGCAAAGCATGTTTAATATTATCATTCCATATACCCTTTTGTTACATAGTAACAACTTATTTTCCTTTGCATCTACTCTACTAGTATAATATAATGCATCGACTCATGTTGCATTCTTATCAACATAGGACGTTATTGACGTAGAGAATTGTCGATTTATTCAGCACACGCCAATCCTCGAGTGTGAGTGTTGTAAAAACATATAAATATCCAAAATAGAGTAAAACAGGGAGAACACAACTTTTTATAGTGGTTCGACACAAATTCCTACGTCCACTTCATAGTAATTATTCATCATATAATTGTTGATTACAATTGTGTACTAGTTCGGACAATATTTGAGTACAAAGCATTAAAATAGAACAACAAAATAATTATTAATTCTAAACTTTGGCTATAATGCCCTTTGTCTTCTTGTTGAGTGAAAATTGTGTTGACTCGGTCAACTATGTCCAGAAAATAGCTACGATATCCAAGAAATCCAAAAGTGTCTGAAACAGTCCAAAAGCAATGTAATTGTCCTTGTAAATGTCCAAAAGTTGATGGAAAACATTTATGCAATGTCTAGTGGTCCATGCTATGTCCAATAGTCGTGAAGAAGAAGAAGGAAGCTATTAATGGTGCTTGAGAGCCTCAGGAAGTCCAATTGGCAAAGAAAATCCAACCCCTTTGAATGCCAAGCTTGGGGGTATTTATAGGTAGTGGGTTAGGTAGGAGTATGTGAGATTTGGGGACCACCGTTAGAAAATTGCATCCTACATAGCTCACATACAAAAAATCACATCCTACATCATGGTCAGATACAAAAAATTGCATTACATCCTTCGAAAATCTCGCATCCAAAAAACAAGCCAAAATCATTTGCAGATCCAAAGAAAATAGGTGATCCGCACGATATTCCTTCAAGCCAGGCCATTTGTCACGTTGCCAAGTCCCATCGCAACCAACAATTCCGCATCCCCAAATCCTTGTGCCCATGCCGTGAAAATCTCGCATTAGCACGATGGGATCACCACATTTTCGCATCTAAGGATTTTCCAGATCCGAAGTCGCCTTGCCAAGCCAGAATACCGCATCCAATCTCCACGTGCGCGAGCCGTGCCAAACTCGCATCACACCAATGCAGTCGCAATTTTTCCGCATCTATATCTTGCCAAATCCACCGCCTCTTGGGTTTTCCATGCCAAAAACTCGCATCAGTGAGACACGATACGAAGATAGGAAAGTCCGCTTTTTTTCCATGTGGATCACTGAAAAATCGCATCTAAAATGTGATGCGATTTTGCTAAGCCACTAAACCGAGCAAATTTGCTAAATCTGTTTACCACGATGCACATACGTAAAAACTAAGTGATCCACTGTGTTGATCAAGTGATTTGAGAATGACGAATTTACCACTTTTCCCAAATTGATCAACCACAGTTTCACCATGGTTTTTCATGATTTTCATGTTCCAATCAAGCCTTTTTGACACGCTAGATGAACTCGATCAGCTATTTTTGAGTGCGCGACACTACTTTTCACCTAAAACATATATTTTTGCGTGATGAGTACGTGATCGAACCGACGCGCTCAACCATTTTGAACTGATCGGATCGTGTCGATCACGTATCTTTACAACGACGAATTTTTCGAGTTCATTGATGATGATTATACGAATCGACATCATTTCTAATCCTTCTTCAGAACACGTCCCGACTTCGACCAAATCGCTTTGTGTTTTTGATGATGTTCCCAATGCTTGAGCACGTTGCTAACCAACAACTTAACATGTGACAGCTTCAACCAAAAATGGTGTCAACACATTTCCCTCAAAAACATTTCTTGCTTGTCGAAAGAAGATGTGTTTTGTGAGAAAACCAGATATCCAAAGCCAGGAGAAGTCTAGGTGAACTTTTATAACCTGAAAACCGAAGAGTCACGAACGTGCACACTATTACAAAAGTGGGCATATTCGACAGTAGTTTATGTGGTCGTAGATCGAAAAAAACGTTGCCTTAAGCCGTTTTTTTCAAATAGGCAACACCAGAGGGACGTGGCATCCGCGGTCGTTGCCTTAGCTCTCCAAAGCAACACTTTTTCCCATCTACTGCCACAAAAATAACGTATTGCATTATAACCGTATTGCAACAGTACTGGCAAGTAATGCAACAATATACAGTGTTTCCTTAAGCAGAAGTCAGAGTCTGGCTTCCAGGTCACGATAGTGGGGCACACATGAACTTTCCACATCAGCCGCCAACGTGTCACATGCCATGTCAGCTGCCCATATGTCAAATGCCATGTCAGTTATCCACGTGGCACCATGTCATTTGTGGGTCCCACGTGTCGTACCATAGTGGAATTAATAATATTGCACTTAATGCAACACCACTACACTATGTAACGCACTACCACTATCTTGTAATGCAACATAAAAAAAAATCAACTGCAATAGTAAAGAAGGCAAATGCTACATTGTAAGAAGGCAAATACAACCCTATAATTACAAATTCTGTAGTACATACATATAATTGAAAACGTTGTACCACATTCAAACATATCAAAATATTCATACAATAAATTCAACCAAAATTTCATTACCACAATCAGACCAACCAATTCTACATACCATTGTCATCACCAACACTTACCACAAGTGCCATCACCAGCAAATACCACAAGTGCCATCACGAACACATACCACAAGTACATAATTTAAAATTACAATTCAAACATACCACAAGTGCTAACACATACCATCCAAATACTTCATTCAGTTGTCGGGGTTGCAGGAGTACTAATATCATCTTCATCACTTGTTGTGGTGGCACAAAAGCCTCCGACATCTAAATTAAGATCTGGATTAGCTTCACCTAGCTTTTTTAACACCCATGACACGTTCTCTTTCACTTTTCTGTTCACCTTTGCTTCCAAGTCAGCCTCTGTCTTATTTTTTTTATCATCTCTTGCACATAACTGTCTGAAGAACTAGGAGTTGTTGGAGACTTTTCATCCATTTTACCTCTCCTTCCCACAAGCCAGTTTCGTCCATGACTCTTCCCACCAGAGACAAGTGCATCTGCCTTAGCAATAGTTTCTGCATCCACCGTTGCTTGAATCTTCGCCTACAAAACAAAAACCAGGGAAGCATATAAAGTGAAAACCAGGGAAAGAAAGAATTACAAAAAATATAGATGTTCTAATTTTCATTAGTAGACTAGATAACGAAAAGATATGCCAAACACAGGCAATTGGCAGGAGTGAATTTATTAATAGAACTGGTTATCTTTCTAACTAAATATTTGTTCAATTTAATAAGCAGCTCCAACAAACGAACAATGTGCCAACTATACTAACACAAGTATTGATTCATAATTGATGTTGGGTCAAATAACTTATATAAGCTACTCGACTTTTTTTATTAACAGGACTGGTTATCTTTAAAACATCTAAATTAAAATATGGAAGTTTCAGCTGCAATGTGGTTATCTTTCGAACTAACTATTAAATTGCTACTTTAGTATCTAATGTACTTACGTATTTGGCTTTTATTTCATCCATGTTTGTCATGTAAGTTCTTCTCAGTTCTCGTTTATACATCTCCAAATAGACCAAGGCAGCAGATGGGCTGGCTTTCTCCGGGTCCTTCTTTCTATGTCAAGTATTAAGATTATCAAAAATTAAACAGAATTTTTAACATTCAATCTTAAGAATTTAAAATCTAGCTGCTGCCTATGAATGTTGATATAAAATATAATTCAATGATATAACAAATTAATTTTTTTATGTGGCCAATTCAGCTCAATCACAAAAAAAATTAACTTAAGTTCAAAAAAACACATATTATATATTCTTTAGCTAATGCATGAGTTTTGGGACCCATGGTATGCGTCTCAATTAATGAATTACGATGTGCAGAATCAGTCTTAACTAGGGCCAGGAAATCCAAAAAAAGAAAAGATTAGCTGTGACGACCGCCCACAACCCCTGCACTAAACAAGAGGAGTAATGTGATGAAAGGAGAACTAGGTAGCTATGGACAGTTATCAAGGTAAGGTAACAATCGCAGAACCTGTCGTAAACTCACATTGCAAGGTTAAAATATAATAGTACATATACAATAGGTAGTGATAGTGAAGCTGAAAAACATCAAAACTTTCATAACAACTAGAAAGTAATATCCATAAACGTGGATGACAACAGTAGTGTTTATACAATTTGCCTCACTGTAACACTCAGAGAAATAGCTAACAACGGAAACAAATACTAGATAGCACGCCAGCCTCCTGCTCGTCTCCAAACAACCACACCATCCTCCTAAGCTATTACCTGTCACCTGCCACCTAGTCTGCCTATCCAGCAATTGGATGAACATCCCAAGTTAATAAGAGAGAAGCATAAATCCTTGAGTCATACAACAGTCTTAGTGGGCGATAAAACAGCTAACAAACTTCATTAATAAAGTATATGAGAATAGGTAAATAAACGAACTAATCTACCCGGCTCTAGAGGAGAACTTACACCTGCCTTACCCACACTGACAGTGACAGCCTTTATGATCCATAAATCAAAAGGGACATCAATTCAACCATGGAAATTAAAAACAACCATTCAACATTTAGTCATATCTCACGAAAACCACCATAATCGAACTTAGCATCCCTTAAGTACAAGCCCCAAAGGCTGAGACCAATATCAGACAAGCATCTAAAGGACTCCTCGACGTTCGAGGTCAGATAATCTCTGTGAGATGGTATAACTAAAGCAACCAAATGTCCAAACGTCCATAACTGACTCTGGTTATCACCGCTAACCTCGCTTTGGAACCCACATTATTGTATGATTGGCTAACAACTTGCTGTCAATTGTCAAGGACCATACACGATGCCCTAGTTCTAGCAAAACCCCATACGTTATACACAACACGTGTTTAGGCCATACACGACGCCCAGGGAACTCGACCTACAACCGGTCTTCAATTGTACCCCTGCTTTTGAGTCCGCTAGAATCTACGACAACGATAATTCCTCGGCCTTAGCATCTCTAGTCGTTATCAATTACGACTATTAATCAGCTTGGAACACTTTAAAGCAATCACTTCACACGAACTCAATACATCCTTGAGTCGTTTCCACATTTATCACATCCGATGAACAAATCACCTCACTTCGTCATTCCCTATGGAATTCACTTCGATGTTATCACCAATTTCAAACCAAAGAAAAACATCAATCATGAGGTCCGAAACAATCTATAGCATCACATCAATCATGAGGTCCGAAACAATTTATAGCATCACATCAATTTGCTAAAGAAAACAAACCATGACACCCATGACAATCACCACAGCGTATAGAAGCGCTGTAAAAATCATTCAACATACATCGGCCGACCGACCCAGTCCCTTTCTGGCCGACCCAAACACTAGCCATATCCATCACCACGGCCGACCAACCCAACCAGGAGCAACCGACCAAACCCGGAGAGACCGACCCTTTCTGGAGAGACCCACCCAACTTGACTGCTCGACCGGCCCGCTTCAGACCGACCCGAAATCACCAAATCAATCCCCCAGCTCCATACCTAAACGACCGACCCAATTGTGACCGAACGATTCCTTACTTGCTCCCCAAGACATGATTTTGGCCCGATCAACCCAACCATGATCGACCCAAAACTTGCATATTGCAATTCAACTCCGATTTCGACCAAAACTTCACCAAACGACAAATTCAATGAAACTAACTTGTCCAAATTATCAAATGTGATTACAAACACGATATGAAATCACCAACAACATGAAAATGACAATTTTCACCAAAGTTATGCAATTCACTTCAAAATCATGACAAGTGATCGTATGAACAAGATTATAGATCTAACTTCCAATTGCATAACGATTATGGTTAAAACCTACTAAAATAGATCCTATGGTGATTCATATGAAAATGAACTTACAGAAGTGTAGATCTAAGGAAAATGACTCGAATTAGATGAAAAACATGATCAACTACTCATACACTTGATTGAATCCAAGTGAGAGATGCATATCACTCACCAATTCTCCAAAATAAGCTAAAATGATAGAAATATGAATCCTGACAACGAGCAATTCGAACCAAACTCCTCGATCTGATGAATTTGCCTTTGAAACGATATAGATCTAGCTTGAAATGGTGTAGAACTCTAATTTCCTAAGCTTGGGTCTAGATTTTAATGGTAAAAAGGTGTTATAGGAAGGAGGAACACAGGGCCACCAAATGTGAGAATTGAGAAACTAAGAATTTCCCATATCCCTTACCCCCTATTTATAGCTTCCACCAACCCACTAATGGGCCTCTCCAGTTCAGCCCATTATGGCTTAATAAACTTGGACAGCCAACTATTAAACCTTAAAACAGCGACTCCTCCCAAATAGCTAAGAGAAATCTTTAATGTAACCACTCTACTACGGAAAGACAATCATCATTTTCTTTCAAATGGCACAAGTCTCACCCCCAGATTCGACTGAGTCAAAAGTTATACCCTATACAAGACCGACAGGGGCAAAATGGCCACAAACAAAATCGGTAAAAATTATGGACATGTCTCGCATCCCCATAAGTAACATATGAAAATATGAGAATGATCCAAACCTCAGGGAATAAAGTAAAAATATTTTACGATCCTTCGATACGTAAAATGCGGGCTGTTACATTAGCACTAAACAAGATAATGCGAACTACTAAAGAAAAGATTAGCACTAAACAAGATAATGCGAACTATTAAAGAAAAGATTAGTACTAAACAAGATAATGCGAACTATTGAACATTACACAAATGTGAATATCATTAATTTAATTTATTTTTTCCATTTGTTGCATGATTATTAAATTAGCACTAAACACGAAAAGATTAGCACTAAACAAGAAAATGTGAAAATCATTAATTTATTTTATTTATTTTTTCGATCTGTTGCATGATTATTAAATTAGCATTACACAAATTACTTATCTTTTGTAGTTACATTTAAGTCGTACCTGAACTGCTTCATCCTCCCAGTATTTCAAGAGCATTTTAAATACTCTAACAAAATTGTACTGGGCCTATTCACAAACCTTTCCTCATCAGTTGAATATATTTTATAATACCTTGCTTTCATATGAGACTTGTACTACCTCCAAGAGTCATTAAGTGTGTTCATAACCCATGTGTGTCCTTCATTCGGAATGACATACCTAGCCTACAATATATCAAACACAAAATTCGGGCAACAAACTAATTAATTAAAATCAAACATTTAGGAAGCCAGTTGAACTACGACTTAGGGTGATAGATTTTACCAGAGCATATTCAAACGTTTGTCACTTAATTGATCAGGAATAACATGTGAGTCGATGTAAGTAAGAGTCACGTTATCCTTTACTAGTGTCCCAAGAAAATTGCTTAACTACGTAATATTATCATAAACTAGACGACCATCCTCATTCAAAGCAATGATTACTTTATCATCAGGGGTTCTAGCATGTACCTTGGTCATTTTTAACTTCCCTCTAGGTTTTTTTGGAGCTTGTACTTTATATACTAGGTTCAAAAAATGAATAGAAAATTAATGTATGGTCTTATAGAAACATATCATATGCATGCAAAACTTATAATAGACAAACTCAACAGAGTGCACAGATAAAGAAACATTGTACCTGCTTCATCTTCCTCTGCAATCCATTCTTGCTCTAATTGATCAGTAACATTTTCCATTATTGGAGCTGCAACACTCTACTTTTAACGTTCCCGCCTCGCTAAATAAGTACTGAATGAACCAGTAGGTTCGCAACTGGTTGATTGTTTGAACATTCTGCTACATGTAGTTTTTAAAACTAGTGGACGAAACGTTGAAGGTTTTAAAACCGCTGGAAGAGACATTATAGGTTGCATCAATTTCCTATATGTTTCTGCATTTTTATCCGGGTTATTGACTTTCTTGGGGGTGGGAGTGTGCGTCATCACTCCCTTGTTAGAGCCAACTTTCTTTGGAGGGGGGTGAAGGTCATCGCTTCCTCAATTTCAAGGGCTGCATAGGCTCAAGAACGAGTTCTAGGTCCAGGTAAAGGTTGCTTTGACTTAACAACTATGAATCTCTATAATTAAATCAAAGTTCAAAATTTTTAGTTTAATATTTTTTACGTTTATAAAGGCAAAGAAAATACGTAGTAAACAAGTAACTTTTTTATACCTCTGAATCCGATGAATCATCACAATTATCTTCAGCATCCTTTTCTGAGATGTACTCATCACATCCATCAATATCTTTTCCTTTTTCTTTCCTATATCGCGTTGCAGCCTCTTTCATACTATTAACTAATGAATGCACCCCAAGTGATATACTAACTGCATCATTTTCTTACATACGCGAGATTCAGTCTTGTTTATACTTCGTCAACACTGGTGGTTGTGAGAACTGCAAGCAGATTAGCATTATTATTCACGATCGATGATAAATTTAAGTTAGTTAACCAAATAGAGTCGACATATAAACAATTCTTGCATTTTCGACGGAATGCAGACAAAAAGAACCAATAGTTACTTGAATTAGCTGCAGCCTTCATGGTTGGAATAGGAAATCGACACAGTAATATAATACACTAAAATGCATTTCTTGCTTTTACGTGCAGAATTTTATAAAAAATAGTTTGAGAACCTGATTAATAAATCTGAAATGATAACTGAAAAATACCTCAACCTAGCTTCATTCGCTCGGGAATCATCATCATTATCTATTTCATTTTTTACATTTAATTTCCTGCTGGTTCCTTTGTCCATCACAGTAACATTTTCTTTACCATTATTCATATCAGGCTCCGGCAATAGTTTCTTCTGACCCACTTGAATTGGATTGTTTTTCATCATTTTGTATTGTTGCTGAAGTCTATGTGCGGTAATATACTTGCACTTTGCAACTGGTTTCTTAACAGAACCAGTAAAAATAAAAATAATAACGGTGGCCTTCATAGTTCTTCACATACACACAAACACAGATATATGTATACACACACACATATAGGATGGATCTATATTACATATACATATATACCTTGAATTATGTTTTTCCTTGGTCGTATGATTACATATGGCTGTAGTTGAATTAACGGCTCGCTATCTTTGTCAATGGTGTTATCAATGTAAAAATGCACTTCTTTTTCCTTATTGTTGCCCTCTACATATTCATTTACGTCCTTATCATTCAATATCAGCTGCCAGCCACCCCTCTTTCCTTTGCAAACATAGACTCCTCATACTTCAGTGTACTGGAGGCAATCTTTAACAAACTCCATAAGCACACTGTAAGAAAAGTTGTCTACATCATATTGTTTTACTAAGAAGGATTTTCCACCCACATAACATGTCCTTTGAAACTCTCCGTCATGGTGCAGCCGGATATCTATAAGTTCATCCATCTTATACAAAATGAATACATTAGAACAAGGTATATGCATGTTAAGTGGAAAAAAACAACAATTTTGGACTATAACAAATTTAGATGATAGTAAAGAAAGACATTAAATCATAAAACATGTGAACAGTGTAAATTGCATTATGAAAAAGCGTGCCAAATACATTAATCAAAGGTAATAAATTACAGCTAAAAAAGTGCCAAATACTTCAGAAATTAGACAACAAATTAGACCAAAATAAAGCAATAACAACGAGGAATTTTTTGTCCTAAGGAGATGGAACAGGAGGAACTTCTGTTTCTAGTTGTATCATGGGGATATCATCCCTAATCCAACACCCATACAACATCCGGTTCTAGTTCACCACCTATGCCTATATCATGTGAATGCGGATTGCTCATGTCTTCTTCTGTTGCATTTTGATTTTCAGTATCACACCAATCTCTCGGCAATTTTTGAATAACATAATGACTGTTCTTTTCAACTGCATCTTCCACATTAAAAATACTTGTTGCACTTGCGAAGACAGGACATAAGGATAAGTTTTATGGAACTTACTAAAATTTACTCGAGTAAGACCATATAAATCTTTTTCCTCTTAGTACCAACAACACTTAAAAAGGACCACCGTGAAAGCTCCGTAATAATCAAGCTCAAAATTTTCTTTGATTGATCCATAGTAATTGACATCACCAACTATTGGGTCTTGGTCTTTCAAACTTCCAAAGCTGGTGGTTTTGGTAGTAAAAAACACACCACTATTTTGTGTAGTACATCGAGAATCTCTGAATTTTGTGTGGAATCTATATCCATTTATTACATAATCGGTAAACTTCCTAGCTACTCGATTAGGACCTAATGCAAACACCTCTAAATCTCTTGAAATATTGTCCTTTTTCAGAACCTCTTCTTTTAGATAATTCCAAAACTCTTCGAAATGTTATTGTTCCCTCTTGTATCTCCTGGAATTTTCAAGACCATCCACAAAAGCTTGATGAACCCTAAATAATAATTAGGGTAAAAAAACTACGAAATGTAGATATTAATTTATAGTTAAGGAAAATGATATAGTAACTTAAGAATTTACTCAATCAAACTCTCAATTTATTTATTACCAGAATTGAACAAAATATAGCAATGCATTGCCTTCCAATCCGCATATTTCAAATTCAACATGTTTCCATCTTTATTCTTCTTTGTTCCAAAATGATATTCCTAATCTGTTGGACGTATTCCAAAATCAATCGACATGTTTTCTGTTCCTCCGTCAACGCTTAAAAATCTAGAATAGGAGGTCACACACTCTTTTGCCAAGTAATCTTCTACAATGGAACCTTCCAGTCTGTTTCTATTTTGAACATAAGATTTCAACTTTTCTAGATATCGCTCAATTGGATACATGCATCTAAGGTATACAGGCCGGCCATATTCAATTTCTCTGCATAATTGAACAGGCAAGTGTACCATTATATAGAGAAAAACCTGTCGAAAAATCATTTCAAAATGACAAAGTATTCAAACAATTTCTTTTTGTAGCCTCTTGATATCATCCACTTCGATAACCTTGCTCCGTAGTCCTCTAAGGAATGCAATAAATCTAATCACTGATAACGTAACCTCGGGTTTTGATGCTTTCGTCATGACAAATTGTAACAAATAGTGGAGTATGAAATAAGCATCATGGCTCTTATATCCTACAACCATTCTCTCTTTTATATGCACGTACCGAGTAACATTCGAGGCACAACCATGGGGTAGTTTGGCGTTCTTCAATGCAGTGCAAAAGATATCTTTTTCCTTATTTGTCACAAAAAATATTGCAGCTCTAATTTCAAAATGCTTTCCATCACCACATCAACAGGATGAAGGCTTATGCCCAACTCCTGTAAATCCAAATGAACGTTTAGGTGATCCTTTGACATGCGGCCTATATTAAGTTAAGTACCTAATATTTTGTTGCATATGTTCTTCTCTATGTGCATGACATCTAGGTTATGTCAAAGCGGATGATGAAATCTATATGATAAGTCAAAAATATTGACCTTTTTTTAAAAGGGCCATCACTTTTACCCGTTTTCTTGGTCTTATCCCCAAACCGTTTTTTGTACCCCTGCAATAACTCTTCATTATTTGTTCCTGATAATATTTCTGGAATGCTCCCCATTTCAGTTTCGCTATTAAATCTCCTCTTATCTAGCCTCCACTTATGTGTCGGATCAAGAAACTTTTTATGGTTCATATGACACATTTTTTTTGCTATGCTTCAAATAATATGAAGAAGTTTCATAATGGCATACCGGCGCGCTAGTTTCCCCTTCGTGCTCCAACCTAACAACATGGCATATCCCGAAAAATCACTAATGGTGCATAAGACGCTTGTACGTAAATTAGAATACCCATCAATCAAGGAATCATAAGTTTCAACGCTAACATTCCATAACACTTTCAATTCCGCAATTAAAGGCTACATATATACGTCCATACTGTTCTTTGGAGAATTTGGACCAGATATTAATGTTAAAAGAATCAAATTCTCTTGTTTCATACATAACCAAGGTGGAAGATTGTAGTTTACCAACACAATTGGCCATGTACTGTAACTTGAATTCATTTAACAATATGGATTGAATCCATCAGATGCTAAACCCAATCTAACAATACGATTTTCTGATGAAAAATCAGGATAGCGAGCATCCATCATCTTCCATGCTATACCATCAGCCGGATGTCTTAGTTTTCCGTTTTCTTTTCGCTCCACTTGGTGCCATGTCATAAGTTTGGAAAATTCTTTGCACATAAGCATCCTTTGTAACCTTGGTCTTAGTGGAAAGAACCTCATAACATTTGCCGGCACTTTGGGAATCAACTTTGGTGAATCATTATTATCAGCAATGTCTTTTTTTCTTTTACAACCCACCTCAAAAAACCACAAGTGTCACAAGCCTCTTTATTCTCTGCCCAATAAAACATGCAATTGTTTGGGCAAGCATGTATTTTTTTGGTAATCATGACCTAAATCCTTAATGACACTCTTTGCAGCGTGGGAAGACAAAGGCATATGGGCATCAGGAAAGGCTTCTTTTATAAGCGTTAGTAATTCCCCAAACGCAGACTCATTAATTCCATGCGCACATTTTAAATAATAAAGCCTGATCAAGAAACTTAGTCGAGAATAATTAGTGCAACCAGGATATAACGGTTGTTTTCCTTCTTTAACATGCCAATAAAATTTCTAAGCCTCTGGATTTGTTCTACTTCAAAGTCCCGAGGATTTTGATCAAATTTGTAACCTGCACTATGACGACCGCCCACAGCCCCCGAACTAAACAAGAGGAATAATGCACTGGAAGGTGTGCTAGGCAGTTGTGGACGATCATCAAGGTATGATAACACAATCAATACCTATCGTAGAACTCACAGTGCAAGGATAAAATATAGTAAAAAATATACAATAGGTAATCATAACGAAGCATCATATAACAAACTTTTAAAACTTTCACAACATCCTAAAAGATTATCCAAACATCATAGGAAGTATCAAAGTCTGTACATAAAGCCTCACTACAACACTCATAGGATAACTCAAACGGCGGAAACAGAAATAGTAGATAGTAATAAAACTGGTATGTAAGCCCCCATCTCGCCTCTGAACGGCAACATCGTCCTCGCTAATCACATGTCACCTAGTCTGCCCATCCATAACCGGATGAACAGCCCAGGGTAATAAGAGGAAACATAAAATCTTGAGTCAGACAACAGTCTTAGTGAGCGATAAAACAGCTAACAAACTTCATCAATAAAGTATATGACAATGGGTTGATTTACCAACCACTACCCAATACCAGAGAAGAATTCATACCTATCTTCCCCACATCCGACAGTGATAGCTTTTACATCAAACAACTCAACCATTCATCCATGGAAACAAGAACACCCATTCAATCTTGGTAAAGCACTCATGGCATCTAGATTATATATCTCATGTAAACCATCCTAATCGAATTAAACATCCCTCAAGCACAAGCCCCAGACGCCTAAACCAATATCAGACAAGCACACAAGGAAAATGTCCTTCAATGTTGGACAATCTACATGAGACGGTACAATAGACATCCAAACAATCAAACATCCATGACCGACTCTGGCTATCACCGCCAATCCTGCTTTGAAACCATCCTAATCGTATGACCGACTCAACACTTGCCCTCCGTCAAGGGATAATGGTAACCTCGGTTCTAGCAAAACTCCATACGCCTTCGCGACTCATATCAAGGCCCATCATGCTGCCTAGGGTATGTTAGGCCCATTATGAGTGCCAAGTCTACCCCTGCTTTGAGTCCGCTAGATCCTAAGACAATGATAATTTATAGGCCTTCGCGTCTCTAGTCATCATCGTCGTCGACTAGTCACAAACTCAAGTACCACTCGAGTAACTATTAGCCATAACCCAACACCTTTGAGTTGTCTGCTTATTCGTTGCTTTATACCGATCAAAGAACTCATCACATTACTTCGAATGCATATCTCAAAGTCCTGACTTTATTAAACCAAACAACCTCAGTATAAGGCTTAGAACAACCCATAACATCTAACACTTTACTATGGAAACAGGGTGACTCGCACAACACCACGACCGACCCCTTCATCTTATCACCACTTGGTCGATCGACCCGTGCAACTCCAGCTCGACTGACCCAACTAGCCTTCAATATGCGACCGACCTATAACCAACCACTTATCCGGTTCTTTTGCCAAGACCGACCGACCACTCTTTGGAAGCCCGACCGACCCTATATAGATGTTCGACCCAACCAAGGAAGCACGACCGACCTGTCCTTCTCCAAAAGGTATGACCGATCCGTACATGTGACCGACCCTACCTTGCTCCGGGACATGACCGACCCACCCTTGATTTCAATGTTCGACCGATTCCATTGTGGCTCGCTCAACCGACCCAATCCAAACGGTATGAGTGACCGACTAGGTAAGGAACAAACCATTTTCTGAATTGTTCCCAAAGACAACTCATCCAATTCATCAAATATGGCCACACACATGGTATGAACCATTAGCAACATGAATATGATTATTCCCTTCAAAATCATACAAATCACTCCAAAATTATGATAAATGAACATATGAACAAAATTGCGGATCTAACTTGCATATTCATATGAAATAGCGTAAGAACTATCGATTTAAACTTTGTAAATTAGATCCAGTTGATTAATAAGAAAATGAACTTACTAAGGTGTAGATCTAAGGAAAAGAACTCGAATTAGGTGAAAAACATGATCACACATTCATACTTCATTGAATCCATGTGAGAGATGCAAACCACTCACCAATTCCCCAAATCAAACCAAAATCAATGGATTAAGATTCTAGAAAGCAAGAAATTCGAACCTAACCCCTTGATCCGATGAATTGCCTCTTCAAACGATGTAGAATCTAGCCTCAAATGGTGTAGATCCTCGATTTCCTAAGCTTGGATGTCGATTTTAATGGTGGAAAGGTGTTAGAGGAAGGAGGAACACAAGACCACCAAATGAGAGAATGGAGAAACTCAACCATTTCCCATATCCATTACCCCTTATTTATAGTTTCCACCAGCCCACTAATGGGCTTCTCCAAATCAGCCCATTATGGCTTACCAAACCTGGACAACCAATTGTTAAACCTCAAAACGGCGATTCCTCCCAAACCGCTGAGCCAAATCTTTAATGTAACCACTCTATGGAAAGGCAATCATCAATTCCTTTCCAATGGCAAAGGTCTCACCACATGATTCGACATGAGTCAAAAGTTATGCCCTGTACAAGACTGACATGGGCAAAATGGTCACAAACAAAATTGGTAAAAATTATGGACATGTATCACATCCCCATAAGCAACCTATCAAAATATTAGAATGATCTAGACCTCCGGGAATAAAATAAAATAAAAAAATTTACGATCTTCCAATATGTAAAATGCGGGCTGTTACATCTTTTCCCTTTAAGAATTTCGCCCTCGAAATTCCTAAGTAATCACAAGCAACCACAACAATTCCGCATGCCTATCATCCATGAGAATCCAACTCTATCATCCAAACCAACAACCATTAAGCCATGCATCCATAGCCTTATCCTAGCACACGGAATTATATCAAACAACAACCAAGATACAATGATATAATGATGATATGATATCAAAGGTTCCTACCGACGAAGAGTTCTGGATGAGTCGCCCTCATGCTTTCTTCTGTCTCCCACGTACAATCGTCACCATCTTCACTCCATTGTACCTTGACTAGCTTAACCATCTTCCTCCTAAGTTGTTTCGTGTCATTCCCCACAACACGAGGTGGCTTACGAGGTCTCACGACTACGGTTTCTACTTCTAGTTTTTCGTATTGCTCTGGAGATACCACCACGTTTGAATCATGCACGAACTTTCATAGAAACGACACATGGAACAAATTATGTACATTCGACATCTTCTCAGGTAACTCCAATCTATACGCGAGCTTTCCTATTCGGTCAACTATCGGAAATGGTTCAATGGACCTAGGAGCCAACTTTCCTTTGTTTTCAAATCGAACCATATGCTTCAATGGCGAAATCTTCACGAAAATCACATCGCCTACATCAAATTTCAAATCTTTTCGATGCTTATCAGTATAACTCTTCTGATGATCTTGGGCTGCTTTCATTTGTTGCCGAACGATCTTGATACAATCCTAGGTTTCTGTAATCATCTCTGGAACAAGTACCAACTTATCTCCAGTTTCTAACCAACATGCTGGAGAATTGCACGGCCTCCCATACAACGCCTCGTATGGTTCCACCCCAATGCTAGACTGGTAGCTATTATTATATACAAGCTCAACTAGATGTATATGGTCTTCCCATGATCCCCCAAAATCCAATGCACAAGCTCTTAGGAGATCTTCCAAAACTCGCTTAAACCTCTCGGTTTGACCATCTATTTGGGGATGATATGCCGTACTCAAACACAACATGGTTCCCAAAGCTTCTTGCAAATTTTTCAAAAATCCACTCGTAAACAATGGATCTTGGCTCACTATACTCTTTGGGAAACCATGGAATCGAACTATCCATTTCACATAAATTTCAGCCAATTTCGACGCCGTCCTAGTCGACTTGACAGGAATGAACCTTGCACTTGGTCAAGCGATCCACGATGACCCAAATTCCTTCGTTTCCTGCCCTTTTTCTGGGTAGTCCATCGATAAAATCCATCGATATCTGCTCCATTTCCATGTAGGAAATTCTAATGGCTGAAGTAAACCACTCGACTTCTTCTGTTCATCTTTCACCACTGACAATTCATGCACTTGGAAATGGACTTTCCAATGTCTTGCTTCATCCCCTCCCAGTAGTATATTTGCTTCATGTCCTGATACATCTTATTGCCACCGGGATGAATCGTCAACTTTGAGAGATGACATTCTCTTAGAACCTCATCTCTCAATCCATCGATATCAGGAACAACCATTTGTCCTCGCTTTCAAAGGCAACCTTCTCGATCAGCTTTGAACTCTTTATCTTTTGGTTCCAGTTTTTGGATAAATTTGACAAGCTTCACATCTCGCTTTTGGCTTTCGCCAATCCTTTCGATAAGAGTAGGTCTTATCAATAAGCTTGCTAACATTTCAGGTTCCAACTCGCATGTTAGCCTGAAATTGAATCTTGCCAAATACACGAGGCTTTTCCATTATAAAAACATCGCTCCCAAATTTGCGTGTCTTCAACTCAACGAATCTGCAACTGTGTTGCCTTTGCCAGGAGTATAGGCTATACCAAAATCATATGATGCTGGAAACTCTAACCATCGTTGCTGCCAAAGATTTAAATCCTTTTGGAAGAAAAGATATTTAAACAACTTGTGATCCGTAAACAACTCGAATTGAACTCCCAATAGGTAATGTCTCCACATCTTCAGAGAAAACACAATTGCCGCCAACTCCAAATCATGAATTGGGTAATTCTTCTCATGCGGCTTCAGTTTTCGACTCGCGTAGGCCGCAACTTATCCTTTTGCATTAGCACTGCTCTAAGTCCAGTACCACATGCATCGGTGTATACCACCATCTCTTCATTCCCACTTGGAATGGTCAACAAAGGAGCACCCTTCAGCCTCTCCTCCAGGATTCCGAACACTTGTTCACACTTTGCATACTATGCAAACATTTGGTTCTTTTTCGTCAATCCTGTCAATGGTGCAGCTATCTTGGAGAAATCCTTGATAAACCGTCGGTAATAAACAACTAACTCAAGGAAACTTCTCACATCCGTCACATTCTTAGGTCGATCCCAGTCCTAGATTGCTGCTACCTTAACGGGGTCAACCACTATCCCATTTTCAGAAACAACATGGACTAAGAACTTCACTCTTCCAGAAGTGACACTTTGAAAACTTAGCTCTCAGCTGATGTTTCCGCAAGATTTCTAACACAACTCTCAAGTGCGTCTTGTGCTCTTCCTCATTCCGAGAGTAGACAAGAATATCATCTACGAACACAAGCACGAACTTGCTCAACTAATCTCTGAACGCTCTATTCATAAGATCCACAAAGTACTCTAGCGCGTTAGTCAACCCAAGTGGCATCACCAACCACTCGAAGAAACTTGATGGTGTCCTAAAAGTAGTCTTTGGCACACTATCCTTAGCCACCCTCAGCCGGTGAAATCACGTTGCTAAATCCATAAAGAAAACACCTTGGCTTCGTGAAGCTGATCGAACAAGTCATCAATCCTTACAACGGATACTTGTTTTTCTTTTTCACCTTATTCAGTTCACGATACTCCACGCACAATATTAACGAGCTATCCGCGTTGATTGCAAACACGACGGGTGCACCCCATTCAGAAACACTCCTCCGAATGAATACTTTTCCTAAAAGGTCACGAACTTGCACCTCTGTTTCTCATTGTTCCTTAGGAGCCATCCACCTAAGAGGCATAATGATTGGTCTAGCACACTCAACCAAATCGATCCTAAACTCGATCTCACGATACGGCGGCAACCCTTTGACCTTGTCAAAGACATAGTCAAACTCATTAGCGATTAGCACAGATGACGAGTCTTCCCATGGAATCACAAGCGAACATAGATAGCTTACGAAGACCCCGTCTTCGCACTTACGTCTAATCAACACTTTTCGCCCTTCCACATCTCCGACTCTCACCTCTAGCTTCTCGTAATTCACCCTTGCCACATACCTTTTGAGCCAATCCATGCCTAAGATAATCCCAAACCCAGCGAAGTTAAGAACAAAGCAATCATACACAAAAGAGCAACCATGACTCGACAACAATAGACCATGGAACAACATGCACAAACTGGAAGAACCCCCAACTGGGTTAATCACGATCGATGATCTATCACAAATCTCGGGTTCCAAACCCAAGCAACACACAAGATCATTGCAAATGAATGAATGCGATGCTCCAATATCAAACAAAACTCAAACTGAAACACCATTAACTAAAAGTGTACTTTAGACGACGACACCCTTTCCCTTCTCCTCCGTAGTAAGAGCTCTCGAAGACGATGGAATAGCTTCCAAAGTGTATGCCTTCACAATCTGCTTCTCCTTAGCTAGTTCTGGACAGCCCTTCTTGAGATGCCCGGGCTTGCCACAGATATGACACTTCCTTTCTACCTTAGGATTCTTACAATCCCCGGAATAATGGCCCTTCTGCTGGCAGTTAAAGCAAACCACCTTGCCTTTCTCCTTCTTCTGGCCATCCTTTCCCTTCTGCTGTTTTTGCTTCCTCTTCTTGTTATTACCACCTTGTTGTGGCTTCTATTCTTCCTTAGTTGCAACAACAGACATATTCTTGGGAAACAAACTTCCATGCCTTAAAGCCTTCTCGATGATCTTCTCAAAACTATCATTGAGGTGATCCACAAGACGATTCCCAATATATTCATCCAATCCCAAGACAAACTTCTCGTTCTTTTGATAAGAAGTATCCACATATGAACAAGCATATTTCGACAAAGCCTCAAAGTCAAAACCATAGTCAAGAACTGGTCGACCATTCTGTTTAAGCTCCACGAATGTCTTACGCATAATAAAATTTTGCACGATGGAGATGAACTTTGCTTCAAACTTAGCTTGTAACTGCTCCAATGAGATTTTTTCCACAGGAGTCTTGAGTGTGACAGAATTCCACTAGTCCATTGCTCTGCCCTCTAACTGTCGAGATGCAAGCTTCCTTTTGGTTGCATCATCAATGCCCAAGTCCTCAAAGATCCTGACACAAGTACCCAACCACCTCTGGACTTCTTCAACTGGTTTGGTGCCCTTGAATTGTTTCCCTCCCAATGGTGTAAAGTTTTTGCACAGCTTTGCAAATTCTACATCTCTAGGCACTTGGACTCCAACATCAACCGTAGCTGCCACTGGAGTAGGGGCTATTCACAAACATGCCTCTGTCATAGCTTCAAACATGGTTAAGTAGTCAGGTACCCCGCCACTGCCCCTCCAGGCACAGCCTCTCCCCTAACATAATGTCTTATATAACGTCGAATCATTCTAAATCTGCAACTTAGAATAATTAGCCATTTTCAAGAAAAATTGCTAAAGGAATACAACCACTACTACTATATATACTATTATATATAGTAAGCATCCAACTAAAATCTACAAGTATGTCTCTCATACGTAATTACGTCTTTGAACTTTGGCTAAAATCGTTAACTAGAGCTCTGATACCAAATGTGACGACTACCCACATCCCCCGCACTAAACAAGAGGAATAATGCGCTGAAAGGTGTGTCAGGCAGCCATGGATGATCATCAAGTATGATAACACAGTCGACACTTGCCGTAGAAATCACAGTGAAAGGATAAAATATAGTAGAAAATATACAACAGGTAATCATAGTGAAGCATCATATAACAAACTTTTGAAACCTTCACAACATCCTGAAAGATTATCCAAACATCATAGGAAATATCAAAGTTTGTACATAAAGCCTCACTACAACACTCATAGAGTAACTCAAACAGCAGAAACAGAAATAGTAGATAGTAATAAAACTGGTACGTAAGCCCCCAACTCACCTCCTAACTGCAACATCGTCCTCACTAATCACCTGTCACCTGCCACCTAGTCTGTCCATCCACAACCGAATGAACAACCCAATGTAATAAGAGGAAACATAAAACCTTGAGTCAGACAACATCTTAATGAGCGGTAAAACAGCTAACAAACTTTCATCAATAAAGTATATGAGAATAGGTAGATTTACCAACCACTGACTGCCCAATACCAGAGAAGAATTCACACCTACTTCCCCACATCCGACAGTGATAGCCTTTACATCAAACAACTCAACCATTCATTCATGGAAACTAGAACACTCATTCAATCATGGTAAATCACTCATGACATCCAGATTATATATCACATGTAAACTATCCTAATTAAATTCAACATCCCTCAAGCACAATCCTCGGAGGCCTAAACCAATATCAGACAAGCACCCAAGGAACATCTCCTTCAACGTTGGACGATCTACATGAGAAGGTACAACAGAGCATCCAAACAATCAAACATCCAAGACTGACTTTGGCTATCACCGCCAATCCTATTTTGAAACCATCGCTAATCGTATGACCGACTCGACACTTGCCATCCGTCAAGGGCTAATAGTAACCCCGGTTCTAGGAAAACTCCATATGCCTTCTGACTCATATCTAGGCCCATTGTGACTACCCAGGGTATGTTAGCCCATCATGACTACCAAGTCTATCCCTGCGTTGAGTCTGCTAGAGCCTATGACAATTATAATTTATAGGCCTTCGCGTCTCTAGTCATCATCACCGTCGACTAGTCACAAACTCAATTCCCATTCGAGTAACCATTACCCACAACCCAACACCTTTGAGTTGTCTACTTATTCGTTGCTTTACACCGATCAACGATCTCATCACATTACTCCGAATGCATATTTCGAAGTCATGACTTTACTAAACCAAACAACCTCGGTATAAGGCTTAGAACATGTGACACCCCACGTCCGTTAATGTCACTCATTAAGAGAATGCATTAAGTTTCGTGAAGCGTTATAGGTAAACAAAAATAGAAATAGAAACACTACAAGATAGATATAAATAGTAGCGGGATTAAAAACTTTTATTAATCATAAAGCATCGTGGTTCAAAACATCATACATCTGAATTATATAAATACCAGTACATCATAAAAACTTCTGTCTTATACTTAAAACATTAGAGTACAAAATAAAAGAAGCAAAATCCCCAAATAAAAACATAGCCATAGTAGCAAAGACAGGAGCTTGAGCAATACATCTAAGCAACTCCAACAAATGATAGCAAAATCCTGGTCAAGCTTGAGTATTCCCACCCTAAGAACCTGGGGGAGGAATGAAAGAAAGAAGAGGAAACAAAAAGGGTTAGACATAAAGTCTAGCGAGTCTAGTTATTTTTAGCAAGTAAATAAGTAAAAGTATCATGACAAGCATATAAAGTGGATAAGAAAGATAACATCACAATAGGCAAGTATGACAAGGTAAACTTGATAGAGTGTATACGCTTCCCTAATGATTACTCTGATTTTATGCACCGATACTAGTATAACCAGAATGAGATGATCCCAACAACTATAAGATGGTAGACTTAGGCGTACTTCTGGTGAGAGGTTTTAACCCCATACAATCCACAGGCAGCCTAATCCTAACAGGATCCTAAACTTTACCAGTGTCTAGATGTACCCTAACTACTACCCTTATCGATCAGTTCCCTACTTCGTAGATACCCTGTGCCAGCCCCATAGTAGGAGGTATCACTTCCTAAAGTGGCAGCCGTTCGTTGATGTGCACAACCATATCTACAGGTGTCACGGTCGTCTTATCCCCCTCTGCCCGGACCATGCACGCACATGGCCCCAGACGGTTTGCACAGCCCACACCATCCTCCACGTTTGGATCTCTTACAATCAGCCTAGTAAGCGTGTCCCAACTCCGACCTAGGGTGGAGTACTCGTCTGATGCTATTCTATGCTTTACTAACTGAAACGGGTCCCCCACACAAGATGATACAAGATCTTCCCCTTGTCTTGTATCCCCACTAGGATTTCCAGGGGTTATGCTTACCTAAGGGTGTCTTTAATTACATAACCATGTCATTTCCACATGTTATGCTTACCTAACGGTGTCTTTAATTACATAACCCCAGTAGGTTAAGTTTGTGGGCCTATATAAATATTACCAACCCAACCCAGATTTACTTAACCCACCTATTGTTTCCAACAAGTTTACTTGACACCTATTCAGATTCATGTTCATACAATCCCTATGGATTAAACTAGGTTAAGCATTCCAATTCATTACCATGTCCATTTATGGTTATAATGTGTTGGACCCCTCACATTAAGCCTACCACTTATGGATGATGGATATGCCGGTCGGTTCCGGGCAGACTTCTTCCACAAGTCGGGCTTAACCTCGTGTCTCAACACGTCTCGTATTTGTTCACATAGACCCCTCACATTAGTTTCACCACTTGTGGTTGTTGGATATGCCTGGAGGTTCCGGGCAGACTTCCACCACAAGTGTAATATAACCTTATGTCTAGGCACAGTTTCTAATTACTGTAATATTAGGCATTTCATTATTAGCCAATTTTAACTATGTCATTATAGGTTTTTATGCCCCCTTTTCCCCAATTATGTTCGTAAGGAATTATATGCCCTAAATTCATATTCATAAACATTATTCAAGTTATGGCAACCTCCCCATTTACCCGTTATGCACAATTTCAATGCTTTTCCCCTCTTTCCCCATTTAATGCGTTTGCATATTTTAGCGGCATGCCTAGGCTTGAAAGTAGCCTAGATATATAAAAAAAGGGAAGGGATAAAGGGAAGATGATAGAAATGATTATACTAACAAAATTGACATAAACACATAGTGGCATATTGATAAGGTGGGCATATAAGAACAGATCTGGTGAACATGAGACGATAGAACTAATTCTAACATAATAAGGATCTCTTAATAGGCATGATAAGATCTAAAAATAATTTAGATGTCCAACTAATAATAGATCCAATTTGATCAAAACAAAAATAGTGAAATTTAAAACTATCATGACCCAATAATGGCCGCGGCGACAACTCATTCTTCTCCTACTATCTCCTCTTCCTTTTCCACCGATGCCTTCCACCTCTTCGACCTCGCCCTCCACCTCCTACACCCCCTGATCCACCACCTCCCTCTGGAAATCCCTCTTCTTCGATAGATGCTAATCCAGGTCTGGCTATTCCATCGCAACCATCTTTTCCAGTGAAATCTGATTACGCATCTCTATTTAGATCTTCTCCAAGGAATGCAGAATCATGCAAACCACTCCATTTCGATATACCAAGAGATGGAAAGAAGCATATGATACCAGATCTTGTCAAGCAGCAAGGTCTTAATTAATGGAGTAATTTTCTATCGGATTATTCCTCGATGGTAAGTTATCGTTTCACGTTGAATCTAATTATTTGCATAGGCATTGGAAGCTTAATGGTGAGGTTGGTATTAAATCCGATGGGTCTCACTTTTACTTTAAATTCTCTAATGACCCTAATAGGGAAAATAATTCTTAGATCCGATCCCATCTTCATACATGGTAGAATGTTTATCATATCTGTTTGGGATCCAACCATAGGATGTGCCCAATCTCAAATAAAAAAATTCCTGTTTAGATCCATTTATATAGGATACCTATGGTTTTATGGACTCTAATAGGCATCAATTGTCTTGTGAATCATGTTGGCAGATCGATTTGTTATGATATTAGTACTGAAAGGTTAGATAGGTTCATATATGTAAAGGCATTGGTTGAAGTATCACCTGAATTTGAGCTACCAAATGCTACTGAGATTGATGGTTTGGGAGATGCTTGTCATATTGTAAAGGTTATCTATGACTGGAAACCAAAGATTTGTGTCAATTGTAGGGTATATGGACATGATTCATCCCACTGTGAATTACATGCCAATAACAACAAGGATAATCAGAATCTTGGTAATGCTAATGGGAGGGATTATTGTCTAGCTGAGAATGTGCAAGTACAAAGCCACATATTAAAATTCATGCAAATGGTAATCAGGAGAAATGGAAAAATGTTTACAACAAAAAAAAGAAGTATTGGAAGAGAAAGGAGGTAGATACTAATAAGGGTACGACAAATTTTGCAGTTGCTACAAGCAATGAAAATGGTAACTCTTTTGCATGCTTAGCTACTGATGATACTGGGCAGAATGTTGATATTAATGCTACTGAGCAGAATGTTGATATTGATGGTCATGGTCTTGATGCGCCTAATATTGTTCAATCTAATCTGGTTACCAATGCACATTCAGACTACACAGCTAACGTTGAGATGTAGACCTTGTTTGGCAATCTGTTTGATGGTACAAGAGAACATTTAGAAACTTCAAATAAGGCTACAGGTAATGGAATTATTTCTTGTATTGATTTCTTGGGAACTAGTTCATCCTCTAGTGCCACTATTGTTGCTCCTTGTTCAGCTCTTTCTGGTTCTATGTCATGTTCATCAACTTATAGTCAGAGTTCTCCTGCTTCTTCTTGTATGAATCTTACTTCGGCTTTGATTGGAACTTATTCTTCCAGTGCCAAGCAATTTGCTTCCCCATATACAAATTTAAAGCCACCTGACCATCTAATACTTCCTTCTCTAGCAACTGAATCTTCCGTTATCCTCAACAGTTTCAATGAGTGCCTATCCATCTGCATTATCCAAAGGCAAGAAACCTAAAGAAAAATTTTGGGCTGAAGATAACCTTAATGAGGGACATGAGTTCACACTTGAAGACATACTACCTGCTGGTAGTAAGGTGATGTCACAGAAAGGACACACAAGGCGCAATCCTGGCCTTTTTTTGATAAATTCTACACATGAGTTTTGACTTGTGCCTTGTGCCAGATCCAAGGAATTATGGTGCATGACAACTTGTGTTGGAATGTTTTTTTAACTGGATGTGTTAGAAGCAAGAACAACTGGAATGTAATTTTGATTATTGAAGATTCTTTCTGTAATCACTTGTGGTTAGCGAGTGAGTATTAGTGATTTTGAAGGGTGTAGAGAAGGATGGTTATATATCATAGCATACTTGTATATGCTGATATATGTAATGTAAATATTTTGGTGATTAATAAAATTTGTGCTTAACTTTCAAAAAAATAAATAACGGATCCAGTTTAACCACAAACATGATAGGTACAAGGTGATCTAAATAGTGAATTAGTTCTAAAATCAAAGATAGATATGTCATGATAAAGGTTAAGGTCCAAATCATAGTTATGTCAGAATATCATAAATTTACAAGTTATTACATATCTGATATGATTCAAGCAGTCACAGGCATAGATTCAAATTACAGTCATATCATGTTTTACTTTTTAATTATTTAAACCTAAAAGTAACTTAAACTCATATTGTTTGGATCTAGAAAGATAGAAGAAGAATAACAGAGGTTGAATCATAGATCTACACTTGATTAACTTGATTGCAGAAGAAGGAAAAGGTTTGATTTAGTCTAGTTACCAACATCTAGTCCTCCATTATTTTTCATTATAGAAAACAAGAGAAATGTAGTCATATTTATAACCGCCAGCCCCCAAACCCTAACTGCCACATCTGCCCAAGGGGGTTAACCCCCCTTATGGGGGCGACCCATGGGTCGACACCCCTGAGGCAGGAAATTTACCACCACGAAATTTTTGATTTTTGAACGAAATTTGATTTTTGGATTTAATTATATATATATATATATATATAATTCCCTTGCGTTTATACAAACTTCAAACCTTCGTAACTTCTTCATACGGTGTCTGTTTTACGCAAACCAAAGTCTATCTTGACCAAGATTTCAAGACGGGCGCAATGGCATAGTCCGCTCCCCTTAATTATGAGTATTAAATTAATTATTCTTTAATTTGTCTTCTTTAGTGTTGTTAAACATTACGGGGTGTTACATTCTCCGCTACTCAAAGGACTTCATCCCTGAAATCTCCAAGTTAAGAAGAATGTACATCCTACCATCCATTACCCATATACTCATACACCAATCACAGACATCCATTTTCCTTAAAATATTTCTAATGATTATATGAACAAATGCAAAGGTGTGTGTATATGTCCCAATACCAATGCGAAGATCAGGCGGTCTACTGATTCAGTCGACCTCCTTAATGCAATGTATGTTAGTGCCATGAATCCAACATGTATGCAATAATCATATTATAACATGTAAGTTCAATATGGGTGCACAATCATCTGTCCAAATGCAACATCCGTATGATGACACATCCATTTTCATCCATCAAAAGAAGAAAAATGCGCACACACATCCATATGCAGTATGAGAGTGTTTGAGCCGATCTATTGCCTAATGTGTGTGCATATGTATCCACGAGCAACCACTAGCAAACACTTGCATCCACTTGCATCCATCAAACATAACATGACTCAAATAAAGGTTTACATCCATGGGATTCCTACCTAAAGGTCGAAGATTCGATCGATAGGACATACTTAAATGATAGAAACAAGCATAAATACAAGCTTTGGAAGGGAACTTAAGAACATACCCTCGAAAAGAAAAGGGTACGAAGCACGAATCTTGTCTTCAGTTTCCTAAGTCGAATCCTCTGGGTTATCTCCCCACTGAACCTTCATCAACTTGACTTCTCTATTGCGTAACTTCTTAACTTCTGATCCAAGAATACAAGTAGGAACTCGTCTGACTGTCGCCTCGCGCTCCACCTTTACTTCCTCCAATATACTTGGCTCAACTACTTCCGTGGTATCATGCAAGCACTTCCGCAAATGGGAAACGTGGAAAACATCATGAACGCCAGATAGTCTCGGTGGTAGCTTTGCTCTATATGACGTTTGGTCAATCCTTTCCGTTATCGGAAATGACCCTACAAATCTTGGTGCCAATTTCTGTAACACCCCATATTTTTCTATGAATACTAATAAACGAATTAAAAGAATACTTAATTTTAAAAGTGTGAATTAAGTAAAACAGACTATACCACTACGTTCGTCTCGAAATTCTGGTCAAGATGGACCCAAAATTTGCATTAAATGCATAATGTATGAGAAAGTTATGGACCTTGGAAGTTTGTATACATATAAGGGAAATATATGAATATATATAAATTGATAAAATAAAAATCAACCTAAAATTCAAGAAAAAAATTCAAAACAGTGGAAGCGGGAAGACAAAACGCCAAACCGACCTATTTTATGGGTCGACCCAAGCCTCGCTGGGTCGACCCCACGGTCAACTCAGGGTGTATAGAATCGACCCCGTCGGCCTAGAATGGTCTATGACAAAATTTTGTGTTTTAGGGCTTATGTGTCGCACTATCGTTGGCTGGGTGACATGTCTCTTTCGTTTAGATGGCTCTGATGACTCCTATGCTAATCTAAAGGCCATGGTTTGCCTAACGCTCCTATAAATACATATCCAAACCTAAACCCTAATTCTATTATTCACTCTCATGGCGCCTCCATGCCGCCAAACTCTCATCTAAACCTAGCCGCCACTAAAACCTAAATCAAATCAAATCAAAAATTTCTTCATCAACCTAGAGGATTAATCAATATCAAGTTAGAGTTCTTCAACAGCAACAACCGATTCAATTATCTTTTCTAACCCAAACGCTGTAAGTTCAGTTATTTTTAGATTTGAACACCTAAATCTATTCTTGACATGTAATAAGATGAAATTGAGACTAAGCCTGATTCTAAGTTGTTCTTTTGCTTCTATTCTTATTCTCATGATGCTATTATCATCAGTTTATCTTTTTGTACATCAGTTTTTCATGTTCACGATGATGTTCTTATCAAGTCTTAGCCTTCATGCCTATGATGATATTTTCATGCCTATTTTCTCTCTGTTCTTATTTTATGCAACTTTTATCTCCCCCTATTTATTTTCTTTTATAGAATCTGGGTTAACTTCGAGCCTAGGCTGAAATCGTGAAATACGAACGTTTAGAATACGGGGAATATTGGGTATTGCCGATTTAGGTGAATTTATAGGCATAACATGATTGTTGGAATTATTGGGCATAATTTGTGATGGATATGGTGTATTATTATTATTATTTCATGTTTGGGTAAATAGGCATGTAAATCAATATTTGGGCATATGTAAATTGGCATGTATATCAATATTTGGGCATATGTAAATTGGCATGTAAATCGATATTTGGGCATATGTAAATTGGCATGTAAATCAATATTTGGGTATGTGTAAATTGGCATGTAAATCAATAATTGGTCGTATGTAAATTGGCATGTAAATCAATAATTGGGCATATGATAATTGGCATGTAAAAAATTGGAATTTGGACATAATTGGCAAGTATATAATTTAATTAAATCTAATAGCCGCCGAAGACTTGAGGTTAGATTTGAGTTGTGGTGTAAGGCTGCCCGGAACCGCCTAGCACATCCAGCAATTGCAACGACAACAATCTAATGTGAGGGATTAAAGGCAAAGATTAGATGGATAATAATGTCTAACACGAGTTTAGAATGAGTTTGTGGTGTAAGACTGCCCGAAACCGCCCGGCACATCCAGCAACCGCAAACAACAAGTCTAATGTGAGAGGTTAGCACACTGAATGCTTGAACCCGAGGTTGGAATGGGTTTGCGGTGTAAGACTTCCCAGAACCGCCCGGCACAATCCAACTACCACAAATAAGTCCAATGCGAGAGGTTGATGCATTAATAGATAATTAATGCTAAACAAACATGTTAAGTATGGTAGGGTTAAGTCAACATGCAACACTTAACCAATATGACATGACAAGTGGGTGGGTTAAGTAACTCGACTGGATTAATGACACTAAACTAATATAACATGATGAATGGGTGGGTTAAGTAAACTTGAATTGATTGATTGATGACACTTAACTAATATGGGGGGTATACAAATAGACATCAGAAAACACTAGTAGCGTGACCATTTTCAGCAGTAACCCACATTAGGTATCAATGGGACCTTGAGCTAGGCAGGGTGGGGCACGATTACTGGGCTGATTATAAGCGGTCAAAATAGTGGCAGGTGGTATGGCAGTGCAGGTTCTGACGGATTACGGGCATGCACGTAATTCCGGCATGGGAAAATTTAGACACTGAGTAACAAGTAGGTATAAAGCTGTGCACTCTAGAACTGTATCGGGTTGCCACCCTAGGAAATGATACACCCTATGGTGGGTTCAGCACAGGTATCTACAAGTAGGGGCCGGGTTGATACGAACACATGCAGAACGTTATGAGTAGGAGCCGATCAATTAAGATAGTGACGGTGGGGATGGGTAAACTGTCAATATGAGGTGGGACCCTCATCATGAGATATGTACCTATAAAACTATCTTGTGGTAAATGGGGATCACTTATCTTGTTTTGTAACAAATGGCATTAGTTGAACACTAGTTAGGTGGTGCAGAGAAATTAAGAATCAGTACGATACCTTATCATGTTCTAGTCTTATCTTATGCTTATCTCGTTATCTTGCGATGCTTATTATCATGGTTATGTCTTGTATCCAGTTTACTCATGTCATGATACCTTTACCTGTTTACATGTTGAAAGTCACTAGACTTACCAGGCTTTATGTATGACTCTGTTTTTGTTTCGCCTTCTTTCTTTCGTTTCCCCCCCCCCCCTCCACAGGTCTACAGGGAGGGAATACCACCGCTTATATCCTTTTCAAGCACAAAGATTGTGATGTATTTCGTTGGACTCTTTACTTTACTGCTATGGTTGGCTACTGCTTAATTAGGTAATTATGTTATGTTATTTTGTATTATGCTTCTTTTGAGAAACAAGATAGATATTTGATGTAATGGGTTTTGATGTTTTGGTGTTGATGTTTGAAACAACCCTTATGAAAATTTATCCTATTATGCTACTATGGAATAAAAGTTCTAATTGTTTTCCGCTGCTTAAATTTGTCTGTTTTGTAATTTTATCTGTTCTATACTCATATGACCCCCACTAAAGTTAATGCATTCCCTTTATGAGTGACCTTAATGGAGGTGGGGTGTTACACGTGGTATCAAAGCTGAAGGTTACCAGAACGGATAAAAGATTTTGAAAACTATTTTCAAATGCATATTTTAAAGAAAATATTTTCTAAACCATGATTTAAAGAAGCATTTTCAAGGAAAAGTATTGTTATTTTAAAATGCATATTCCCCAAAGCCATATGCAGTACCCTTCTTTTCTTTGTTTTGAATCCTTTCCTTTTTCTTTTCAGCATGTCTGGGAAACCCGAGATACCTGAGGGTGTTCCGATACCTGCTTGTTTCATATGATACCTAGAGGCTAGGGCCACTGCTGCGGGCCCAGCCAACGTTCCTCCTCCTCCTCCTCCCTGAGTTGATGTCGCTCCTCGCGTAGATGCTTTTGCTAAGATTTGTAAGGACTTCCACGTTATGGGCGGAAAGATCTTTAAAGGGACTGAGACGTTTGTTGAAGCACGAAACTGGCTTAAGGAAACAGAAGAGTTGTTTGCCATCTTTGAAGTGGATGATAGGAGGAAGATACAATTGGCCTCTTGGCTAATGAAGGAAGAAACCTCTTATTGGTGGGAAGTTACAAGTGCTGAGCAACCAGTCGAGACTTGGGTGGACTTTAGGCGGAGGTTTGAGATGAAGTTCCTCTCGCCAGCTGAACAAAGCCTACGGATGGAGAAGTTTCTAGCACTCAAACAAGGGAGTATGTCAGTCAAGGAATATGTCAACAAATTCAATTTTCTTGCAAGATTTGGGTTGGAGTTGGTAGGTACACCTCACAAGAAAGCTTTACGTTTTGCTAGAGGCTTGAACGAACCATTGCATGGTCTAGTTATGTCCCATATTCTAATGGGCGCAACTTTTGAGAGGTTGGTCGACATGGCGCTATTACATGAAGAAGACAAGGGTGGGAAGAAAGAAGTGAAGAAGGATGAACCTCAAAACAAGAAGGTTGACAATAAGAAGGGTGGAAAGAACAACAAGCCACGCGACAACAGGAAGTGTAACTATTGTGGTATCATTGGCCACATTGCTAAAGACTGTAAAAAGAAGAAGAGGAAGACGGGTGGTTGTTTCCATTGTGGCGAGACAAGACATGTGGTTAAGGATTGCCCAAAGAAGCAAGGGCAAAGGGAAGGACCTTCTGGAGGGCAAGTTCATGCTCTCATGGCACCCACTCAAGAGAGAGGTAGAAATATTTCCATTGAAAGTTTAGTTTTTCTTGCTGATCATCCTGTACACACTCTTTTTGATTCTGGCTTATTGCATTCTTTTATATACGCTTCTATAGTAGAGTCTCTACACCTTAGTACATGTACGGTAGAGGATCCCATTGTTGTCTCAAATTCGATTGGGGGTTCGGCTCATTTATTTATGATTTTCTTGGATTTGGGAATATCTATCCTTAGTGTTGAGTTTCAATGTAATGCATATGTTCTTGGTTTAATGGGCTATGGGTTGATTCTAGGGTTGGATTGGTTATCCAGAAATGGTGTCATTCTCGATTGTGAAAGGATGGTAGTTAGAGTTTTGACTCGTCTCGGTAATACCCTCGAAATCTCGTGTAACCCCAAGGGTTCTGTCATGCTTAGTTACCTAGAATCTCTTGATGCATCTGTTGATAATTTGCAATCTGTTCTAGTAGTCCGTGAGTATCCCAATGTCTTTGATGAGGTGAAGGGTTTACCTCCAGAACGTGAAATAGATTTCCGCATATACTTGGTTGATAATGCCAAACCAGTTTCTTTACCCGTACGATACATGGCTCCTAGGGAAAGGAATGAGCTTAGTAAACAAGTTAAAGAGTTGCTTGAGAAGGGGTTTATTAAACGAAGTATTTCTGAATGGGGTGTTCTAGAAGTATTCGCTACTAAGGCAGATGGTTCACTTCGCTTATGTGCGGATTATAGAGAGTTAAACAAGCTGACTAAGAAAAATAGGCACCCACTTCCACGAATAGATGATTTGTTTGACCAGCTTGTAGGTGCATTCGTTTTCTCGTAACTAGATTTGGCTATGGGTTTTCATCAGCTAAGAGTGGCTGAGGACAGTATAGACAAGACTGCTTTTAGGACCCCTGACGGTTTCTTTGAATGGCTCGTCATGCCTTTTGGTTTAACGAATGCACCCGCCTATTTTGTTGACTTGATAAGTAGGGTGTTTAGGGAGTTCCTTAATAAGTTTGTGGTAGCCTTCGTGGACGACATCTTGATTTTCTCAAAGAACGAGGAAGAACATACTTTGCATTTGAGGGAAGTCACGGATACCCTTCGAGCACATCAGCTTAAAGAGAAGTTCTCCAAATGTCATTTTTGGAGAGAAGAAGTAAGGTTTCTAGGACATGTAGTGTCCAAAGACGGGATAGCTGTAGACCCCGCAAAAGTAGTTGCGGTGCAAGATTGGAAGATCCCAAAGAATGCAGCAGAGGTGCGAAGATTTCTTGGAGTAGCGGGCTATTATAGGAAGTTCATTAAGGACTTTGCGAAGATATCAGCCCCACTTACTAGACTGACGAAGAAGAATCTAGCCTTTTCGTGGGACATTGACTGTGACATTGCTTTCCAACGATTGAAAAAGGCTCTTACAACAGCCCCAGTGTTGAGATTGCCAGACAGGAGTAAAATGATTACAGTATACACGGATGCATGTGGTACAGGACTAGGCGCTGTCTTGATGCAAGAAGGGAAGGTAGTAGCTTATAGTGGAAGACAGTTGAAAGTACATGAGAAAAACTACCCAACCCACGATCTAGAGTAAGCTGCCATCGTTTTTGCGCTTAAGTCTTGGCGTCATTATCTCCTAGGTGAGAAGTTTGAATTGTATACTGACCATAAATCGTTGAAGTACCTTTTCTCATAGAAAGATCTTAACTTGAGGCAACAAAGGTGGATGGAGTTCTTAGCGTCCTACGATTTTGAGATCGCATATACCCCTGGCAAGGGTAACGTTGTAGCTGACGCCTTGAGTAGGAAGAAGTTCATTTTGAGTCCTATTGTGGAGAGGCAGAGCTAAGAGTACATAGCGGCCTTTGACTTTAGACCCTCTGTCGATTATGTGACCGGTTTATTAGCATCCTTAGAGGTGAGACCTACGCTTTTGGGACGGATTGGAGAGGCCCAGCGAGATGACCCACAATTGCTTGAGATAACAGAAAAGCTCATAGGAGGGGAGTCTTCAAGCCATCTTGGTAGGTATACCCTAGATGACAAGGGTTGGTTACATAGGAACAGGAGACTTTGTGTACCACAAGGCGAGAACTTGAGGAAGGCAGTTCTTGAGGAAGCTCATCATTCTAAGATGACCATACATCCCAGTGGTGACAAGATGTACAAAGACATGAAGCGAGTTTTCTTTTGGGCCGGAATGAAGAAGGACATGGCTGAGTTCGTTTCTAAATGCTTGGTATGTCAGCAAGTCAAGGCTGAGCAGAAAAAGCCCGATGGACTGCTTCATCCTCTAGAGGTTCCGCAATGGAAATTGTAGATTATCTCGATGGACTTTATAGATGGGTTGCCTAGGTCTAGAAGAGGCAATACCGGTATTTGGGTGATAGTGGACAGACTTACGAAGAGTGCTCACTTCATTCCTGTCAAGAGAAAGAGGACTGCATCATCGTTAGCAGCTATTTATGTTAGGGAGATAGTTCGTTTGCATGGGGTACCTTCTAGCATAGTAAGCGATCGTGATCCTATCTTTACTAGTGACTTTTGGAAAAGTTTGCAAGAAGCCATAGGGACTCAGTTATGCTTGAGCACGGCGTATCATCCTCAGACGGACGCCCAAACCGAGAGGGTGAATCAGATTCTTGAAGACCTTTTGAGGCTTTATATCTTGGACTTTGGAGGGACATGGGAGGACCACCTTCCACTACTAGAGTTTGCGTATAATAACAGCTATCATTCTAGCATTGGCATGGCACCTTTTGAAGCTTTGTATGGACAACCATGTAGATTACCAACTTGTTGGTGGGAATCCACAGATAAGCTAGTACTTGGGCCAGATATAATTAAAGAGACTTCAGAGAAAGTGGATCTAATTCGAAAACATATGAAGACCACGCAAGATTGACAAAAGTCGTATGCTGATAGGAGAAGGACCGACCTTAAGTTCAGTGTTGGAGACATGCTCTTTGTCAAAATATCACCGTTAAGGAATGTTGTTCACTTTGGGTCGGTAGGGAAGCTAACACTGAGATTCGTAGGACCGTTTCCTATTACAGAGAGAGTAGGACAGATGGCCTACAGAGTAGAGTTTCCCAAGAAGCTTAGTGGTGTACATAATGTGTTCCACATATCACATTTGAGGAAGTGCTTACATGACACCGCGAAAGTGGTGGAGCCGAGCATACTTGAGGAAGTTGAAGTGGAGCAAAATGCCACGATTAGACGAGCCCTTACGTGCATCCTTGGATCGGAGGTCAAGAGGTTACGCAACAAAGAAGTCAAGCTAGTCAAAGTACAATGGGAAAGTGGTGAAGGAGACGCTACTTGGGAGATGGAAGCTAAGATGCGTACATTGTATCCTTTTCTCTTTGAGGGTATGTTCTTAATTTCCCCTTTTCTACCTCTTTGTTTATACTTGTTCTATCGTTTAGGACGTCCTCTTGATTATATCATCGAACTTTAGCTAGGAATATCCTATGATTGTAAACATGTGTTTGAGACATGTAACGTTTGGTGGATGCAAGTGGATGCAAGTGGTTGCTCGTGGATGCATTTACACACACACCTTAGGCATTAGATCGGCTCAAGTCACTTTCACATTGCATATGCATATATATGTTTGGTTATGGATGAGATTGAAATTGGATATGTTATCATATGAATGTTGCATATGGATGAATGATTGTGCACTCATGTAGAGGTTATGAAGTACAATAGGAATAATTGCATACATAATTGGACTCATGGCACTAACATAATTCGCATTAAGGAGGTCAACTGAATCAGTAGACCGCCTGATTTTGCATTAGATAAGGAACATATACACGCACACTTTTGCATATGTTCATATAGCATTAGAAATATTTTTTAAGGACAATGGATGCTTGTGAATGATGGTTGAGTAGATGGATGTTGGATGGTAGGATACATTCTTCTTAACTTAGAGATTTCGGGGACGAAATCCTTTAAGGAGGGGAGAATGTAACACCCTATATTTTTCTATGAATATTAATAGACGAATTAAAAGAATACTTAATTTTAAAAGTGATAATTAAGTAAAACAGACTACACCACTGCGTTCATCTAAAATTTTTGGTCAAGATGGACCCAAAGTTTGCATTAAACAGATAATGTATGAGAAAGTCATGGACCTTGGAAGTTTGTATACATATAAGGGAAATATATGTGTATATATATATAAATAAATTAATAAAATAAAAATCAACCTAAAATTCAAGAAAAAAAATTCAAAATAGCGGAAGTGGGAAGGAAAAACGCCAAACCGACCTATTTTATGTGTCGACTCGAGCCTCGCTGGGTCGACCCCACGGTCAACTCAGGGTGTTTGGAATCGACCGCGTCGGCCTGGAATGGTTTATGACAAAATTTTGTGTTTTAGGGCTTATGTGTCGCACTGTGGTTGGCTGGGTGACATGTCTCTTTCGTTTAGATGGCTCTGATGACTCCTATGCTAATCTAAAGGCCATGGTTTGCCTAACACACCTATAAATACATATCCAAACCTAAACCCTAATTCTATTATTCACTCTCATCGCGCCTCCATGCCGCCAAACTCTCATCTAAACCTAACCGCCGATAAAACCTAAATCAAATCAAAAAGTTATTCATTAACCTAGAAGATTAATCAATATCAAGTTAGAGTTCTTCAACAACAACAAGCGATTCAATTATCTTTTCTAATCCAAACGTTGTAAGTTCAGTTATTTTTAGATTTGAACACCTAAATCTAGTCTTGACATGTAATAAGATGAAATTGAGACTATGCCTGATTCTAAGTTGTTCTTTTGCTTCTATTCTTATTCTCATGATGCTATTATCATCATTTTATCTTGTTGTACATCAGTTTTTTATGTTCATGATGATGTTCTTATCAACTCTTAGACTTCATTCCTGTGATGATATTTTCGAGCCTATTTTCTCTCTGTTCTTATTTTATGCAACTTCTGTCTCCCCCTATTTATTTTCTTTTATTGAATCTGGGTTAACTTCGAACCTAGGCTGAAATCACGAAATACGAACATTTGGAATACGGGAAATATTGGGTATTGCCTATTTGGGTGAATTTATGGGCATAACATGATTGGTGGAATTATTGGGCATAATTTGTGATGGATATGGGGTATTATTATTATTATTGCAAGTTTGGGTAAATTGGCATGTAAATCAATATTTGGGCATATGTAAATTTGCATGTAAATCAATATTTGGGCATATGTAAATTACCATGTAAATCAATATTTGGGCATATGTAAATTGGCATGTAAATCAATAATTGGGCATATGATAATTGGCATGTAAAAATTGGAATTTGGACATAATTGGCAAGTATATAATTTAATTAAATATAATGGTCGCCTAAGACATGAGGTTAGATTTGAGTTGTGGTGTAAGGCTTCCCGGAACCGCCCGACACATCCAGCAACCGCAACGGCAACAATCTAATGTAAGAGGTCAAAGGCGAAGATTAGATGCGTAATAATTCCTAATACGAAGTTAGAATGAGTTTGTAGTGTAAGACTTCCCGGAACCGCCCGGCACATCCAGCAACCGCAAACAACAAGTCTAATGTGGGAGGTTAGCGCATTGAATGCTTGAACCCGAGGTAGGAATGGGTTTGCGGTGTAAGATTGCCCGGAACCGCCCGACACAATCCAGCTACCGCAAATAAGTCCAATGTGAGAGGTTGATGCATTAATAAATAAATAATGCTAAACAAATGTGTTAAGTATGATAGGGTTAAGTCAACATGCAACACTTAACCAATATGACATGACAAGTGGGTGGGTTAAGTAACTCGACTGCATTAATGACTCTTAACCAATATAACATGATGAATGGGTGGGTTAAGTAAACTTGAATTGATTGATTGATGACACTTAACCAATATAGGGGGTATACGAATAGACCCTAGGAAAACCCTAGCAGCGGGACCCTTTTCAGCAGTAACCCCCATTAGGTATCAACGGGACCCTATGCTAGGCAGGGTGGGGCATGATTACTGGGCTGATTATAAGCGGTCAAAATAGCGGTAGGTGGTACGGTAGTGCAGGTTCCGATGGATTACGGGCGTGCACATAATTCCGACATGGGAAAATTTAGACACTGAGCACCAAGTAGGTATAAAGCTGTGCACTCTAGAACTGTATCGGGTTGCCACCTTAGAAAATAATGCACCCTATGGTGGGACCAGTGTAGGTATCTACAAATAGGGGCGGATTGATACAAACACATGCGTAACGTTATGAGTAGGAGCCGATCAATTAAGATAGGTACGGTGGGGATAGGTAAACTGTCAATATGAGGTGGGACCCTCATCATGAGATATGTACCTATAAAACTATCATGTGGGAAATGGGGTTCACTTATCATGTTTTGTAACAAATGGCATTAGTTGAACACTAGTTAGGTGGTGTAGAGAAATTAGGAATCAGTACAATACCTTATCATGTTCTAGTCTTATTTATGCTTATCTCGTTATCTTGCGATGCTTATTATCATGGTTATGTCTTGTATCCAATTTATTCATGTCATGATACCTTTACCTGTTTACGTGCTGAAAGTCACTAGACTTACTAGGCTTTATGTCTGACTCTGTTTTTGTTTCGCCTTCTTTCTTTCGTTTCTCCCCTCCCCCCCCCCCCCCCTCAGGTCCATAGGGAGGGAATACCACCACTTAGTTCATATCCTTTTCAAGCTCAAAGATTGTGATGTATTTCTTTGGACTCTTTACTTTACTGCTATGGCTGGCTGCTGCTTAATTGGGGAATTATGTTATGTTATTTTGTATTATGCTTCTTTTGAGAAACAAGACAGATATTTGATGTAATGGGTTTTGATATTTTGGTGTTGATGTTTGAAACAACCCTTACGAAAATTTATCCTATTATGCTACTATGGAATAAAAGTTCTAATTATTTTCCGCTGCTTAAATTTGTTTGTTTTGTAATTTTATCTGCTCTATACTCTTATGACCCCATTAAAGTTAATGCATTCCCTTTGTGAATGACCTTAATGGAGGTGGGGTGTTACAATTTTCCTACAGGTCCGAAGCGAACCACATTCCTCGAAGGTGACACCATGTCTCCTACTTCAAATTCAATGTCAGACCTTCTCTTGTCTGCATAGGATTTCTGCCTATATTGAGTGGTCTTCATTTTCCGTCTAATAAGATCAATCTTCTCTGACTTTTCCCTATCCATGTCTATAGATTCCTACCAACAAGTTGGTGACCTGCAGGGTAGTCCGTACAATGCTTTGAAGGGTGTCACGCAATGCTAGCTTGATATCTGTTGTTGTAGGCAAACTCTACTATAGGAAGATGCTCTTCCCAAGTCCTTCCGAAGTCTACGATACACGACCTTAAAAGATCCTCTAGAACTCTGTTCACCATCTCCGTCTGTCCATCGGTCTGAGGATGATAAGCGATGCTAAAACATAACTGTGTACCTAATGCTTCTTGCAAACTCTTCCAAAATTCACTGGTGAAGATGGGGTCACAATCTCTTATGATACTGGAAGGCACTCCATAAAGACAGACTATCTCATGAACATAAATTGCTGCCAACCATGTTGTCGTCTTCTTGCTTTTAACTAGAATTAAATGAGCGCTCATAGTAAGTCTATCCTCCACAACCCAAATACTAGTGTTGCCTTTCTTTGATCTAGGCAAACCATTTATGAAATCCACAGAGACGCTCTCCCACTTGCACTGTGGAACCTCCAAAGGATGAAGTAAACCACCGTACTTCTTTTGCTCAAATTTGACTTGCTGATAAACTAAACATTGAGAAACAAACTCTGCCAATCCTTCTTCATCCCAGCCCAAAAGAAAACCCTCTTCATATCACTATACATCTTATCAGCGCCTGGATTAATAGTCATCTTAGAGTGATGGGATTCTTCTAGGATTGCCTTTAACAAACTTCCAGTTTGGGGAACACAAAGCCTTCCATCTCGTCGCAACCACCCTTTATCGTCAATGGAATATCTATTGAGGTAACTAGAAGTCTCCCCATTACTGAGCCTATCCAAGATGTCTGAAATATGTGGATCATCTAGCTGTGAAGCTCCTATCTGATTCATAAGAGTAGGTTGTATCTCTAGCGATGCAAACAACCCAGACAAAAATTCAGTTGAGGGCCTAAAGTCGAAAGTTGATATGAATTCCAAGCTTTTCCTCTCCACAACTTAAGGCCATCCTATGCCTACTCAGAGCATCTGCCACCATATTATCCTTGCCAGGGGTATAAGCAATCTCAAAATCATAAGAAGTTAGGAACTCCATCCAACTTTGTTGCCTTAAATTAAGATCCTTCTGCGAGAACAAGTACTTGAGAGATTTATGATCAGTGTACAACTCGAACTTCTCTCCAATCAAATAATAACGCCACATCTTAAGCGCAAATACTATATCAGCTAGCTCTAAATCATGGGTAGGGTATATCTACTCATGAACTCTTAGTTGTCTACCCCTATAACACACTACCTTCCCCTCTTACATCAGAACCGCACCAAGCCTTGTACCACATGCATCGGTGTAAACTGTAAGCACTTTATTCCCATCAAGCAAGGTCAAGACTGAGGCTGTTGTCAGAGCCCTCTTTAATTGTTGGAAAGCAAAATCACAATCTATATCCCATGAAAATGCCAAATTCTTTTTCTTCAGCCTGGTGAGTGGGGCTGATACCTTTGCGAAGTCCTTAATAAACTTTCTATAATAGCCTGCCAATCCAAGAAAGCTTCTTACCTCCATTGCATTTTTCGGAATTTGCCAATCTTGAACTGCAACTACCTTTGCGGGAACTACTACTATCCTATCTTTAGAAACCACATGCCCTAGGAATCTCACCTCTTCTCTCCAAATATGGCATTTGGAGAACTTTGCCTTAAGCTGATGTGCACAGAGAGTTTTCAAAACTTCTCTTAAATGTCGATTATGCTCTTCTTCGCTCTTTGAGAAGATCAAGATATCATCAACAAAGACCATGACAAATTTATTTAGAAACTCCTGAAACACCCTACTCATCAGATCAACAAAATAGGCGGGTGCATTAGTCAACCCAAAATGCATAACTAGTAATTCAAAGAAACCATCTGGAGTCCTAAAAGCGGTCTTATCTATACTGTCCTCAGCCACCCTCAATTGACAAAACCCCGTGGCCAAGTCTAACTGAGAGAATACCGAGGCACTAACAAGCTAGTAAAACAAGTCATCTATCCTCGGAAGTGGTGCCTATTCTTCTTAGTGAGTTTGTTCAACTCTCTATAGTCTATACACCAACAAAGAGAACCATCCTCCTTAGTTGCGAATACTATTGGAGCACCCCATTCAGATATTCTTCGCCTCATAAATTCTTTCTCAAGTAGCTCCGCTACTTGCATGCTAAGCTCCCTCTTCTCCCTTGGAGCCATATGGCGCACAGGTAATGCAATTGGCTTTGCATTGTCCACCAAATATATATGAAAATCGATCTCGCGCGTTGGAGGTAAGTCCCTTATCTCATCAAAAACATCAAAATAATCACAGACTACTAGAAACAGATTGCAGATCATCGATAGATGCATCTAGAGACTCTAGGAAACTAAGCATAACAGATCCTTGTGGGTCACAAGAAATCTCGAGGGTCCTCCCATGGCAGGTCAAAGTCTAACGACCCTCTTCTCACAATCTAGACTGACACCATACATGGTTAGCCAATCCATCATTATAATCAAATCATAGCTCATAAAACCGAGCACATACGCATTACACTCAAACTTGATGCCTAACACAGATATTTTCAAACCCCGACAAATCATGAACAAATGAGCCGAACCACCAATGGGGTTTGAGACAACTACGAGATCCACTACCATACTAGTATTTAGGTGTAGATACTCAACCACAGAACTGGGTATAAATGAATGTGAAGCGCCATAATAAAAAAGAGTTCTAATAGGATGACTGGAAAGAGAAATCAAACCTTCCAAGGAAATTTTCCTACCTCTATCCGGAGCACTGGTCACGAGAGCATTCATCTGCCCTCCAGAAGCTTCTGCCTTTTGACCTTGTCCTTGTTTCTTCGGCACTCCTTAGCAAAGTGTCTGACATCTCCACAATTGAAGCAAGAATTCTTCCTTCTTTTGCAGTCCTTCACCAAGTGACCCTCACGTCCACAACTGTGACACTTCCTCTTATCCTTAGCCATGTCATTCTTTCTGCCCTTCTTCTGTTGTTGTTATTGTTGTCCTTTCTTGGGTCATACTTTCTTGTTTTGTGTTGTTTCCTCGGCCTTAACTTCCTTCTTTTCTCCTTTGTCTTCCTCATGCATCAAGGCCATATCAACAAGCCTTTCAAAAGTAGATCCCATTGGAATATGGGACATAGCTAAACCATGAAGGGGTTCATTCAGCCCTTTAGCAAAGCACAAAGCTTTCTTATGTGGAGTATCTACCAGTTCCAATCCAAACTTAGCTAGTTGGTTGAATTTGTTCACATATTCTTTAACAGTCATGTTCCCTTGTTTAAGTGCCAAGAACCTCTCCATTTGCATGGTTTTCTCATCTTGAGAAAGAAATTTCATTTCAAACCCCTGTCAAAAATCATCCCAAGTTTCCACTGGACGCCCCGCTTGGGTTACTTCCCACCAGAACGAAGCTTCATCTTTCAGTAGCCAGGCGGCTAGCTGAATCTTCCTACAGTCATCCACATTGAAAATTTCAAACAAGTCCTCTGTCTCCTTGAGCCAATTCCTTGCCTCTACGAATGTCTCGGTTCTATGGAATGGCTTTCCTCCCATAGCACAAAAATCTTTGCAGACCTTAGAGAAGTTGTCTACATGCGGAGGAGGAGGACCGACGGGTGCAACTTGGGGAGGAATATCAGCTTGACCATCGACAGGCGTCATTGCCTCTAGATACCTATGGAACCAGCTTGGTATCGTAACTCCCTCTGGAATATTAGATTCCCCAGACATGCTGAAAAGAAAAGGAAAGAAATTCAGATAGAGGATTGAAAGATAGTACATATGGATTTGGGGAATATGTTTTTCAAAATAGACTTTTCTTTTGAAAATGCTTTCTTTAAAAAGTTTTTGAAAATAATTTTCAAAACTTTTATCTAATCTTGTAACCTTCAGCTCTGATACCAAGTGTGACACCCCACGTCCGTTAATGTCACTCATTAAGATAATGCATTAAGTTTCGTGGAGCTTTATAGGTAAACAGAAACAGAAACATTATAAGATAGATATAAAATAGCAGCGGAATTAAAAACTTTTATTAATCATAAAGCATCGTGATTCAAAACATCATATGTCTGAATTACATAAAACCAGTACATCATAAAAACTTCTGTCTTGTACTTAAAACATCAGAGTACAAAATAAAAGAAGCAAAATCCCCAAATAAAAGCATAGCCATAGTAGCAAAGATAGGAGCTAAAGCAATACATCTAAGCAGCTCCAGCAAATGATAGAAGAATCCTAGTCAAGCTTGAGTATTCCCACCATGAGAACCTAGGGGAGGAATGGATGAAAAAAGAGGAAACAAAAAGGGTCAGATATAAACTCTTGCGATTCCTATTACTTTTAGCAAGTAAATAAGTAAAAGTATCATGATAGGCATATAAAGCGAATAAGAAACATAACATCACAATAGGCATGCATGACAAGGTAAACTTGATAGAGTGTATATGCTACCCTAATGATTACTCTGATTCTCTGCACCGATACTAGTATAACCAGAATGAGATGATTCCAACAACTATAAGATGGTAGACTTAGGCGTACTTTTGGTGAAAGGTTTTAACCCCATACAATCCACAGGCAGCCTAATCCTAACAGGCTCCTAAACTTTACCAGAATCTAGAAGTACCCTAATTACTGCCCTAATCGATCAGCTCCCTACTTCATAGATACCTTGTGCCGGCCCAATAGCAGGAGGTATCACTTCCTAAAGTGGCAACCCTTTGTTGATATGCACAACCATATCTACAGTTGTCACGGTCGTCTTATCCCCCTCTGCCCGGACCATGCAGGCTCATAGCCCTGGTCGATTTGCATGGCCCACACCGTCCTCCACGTCTGGATCTCTTACAATCAGCCCAGTATGCATGTCCCAACTCCGACCTAGGGCGGAGTACTCGTCTAATATTGTTCTATGGGTTACTGACCGAAACAGGTCCCCCACACAAGACGGTACAAGTTCTCCCCCTTGTCTTATATCCCCACTAGGATTTCCACAGGTTATGCTTACCTAACGGTGTCTTTAATTACATAACCCCATCATGTCCACATGTTATGCTTACATAATGGTAACTTTAATTACATAACCACAATAGGTTAAGCTTGTGGGCCTATATAAATATTACCCACCCAACCCAGATTTACTTCACCCACCCACTGTTTCCAACAAGTTTACTTAACCACTATTCAGATTCATGTTCATATAATCCATATGGATTGAACTAGGTTAAGCATTCCAATTCATTACCATATCCATTTATGGTTATAATGTGTTGGACCCCTCACATTAAGCCTACCACTTGTGGATGATGGATATGCCGGTCGGTTCTGGGCAGACTTCTTCCACAAGTCGGGCTTAACCTCGTGTCTTAGCACGTCTCGTATTTGTGCACCTAGACCCCTCACATTAGATTCACCACTTGTGGTTGCTGGATATGTCGGGCGGTTCCGGGCAGAGTTCCACCACAAGTGTAATCTAACCTCGTGTCTAGGCGCAGTTACAGTTTCTAATTACTGTAATCCTAGGCATTTCATTATTAGATAATTTTACCTATGTCGTTATTGGTTTTCATGTCCCTTTTTCCCTAATTATGTTCATAATGAATTATATGCCCCAAATTCATATTCATAAACATTGTTCAAGTTATGCCAAACTCCCCACTTACTAGTTATGCCCAATTTCAATGCTTTTCCCCTTGTTTCTCATCTAACACGATCGCATATTTTAGCTTCATGCCTATGCTCGATAGTGGCCAGGCTATATAAAACAAAAAGGAAAGGGATGAAGGGAAGATGATAGAAATGATTATACTAACAAAATTGACATAAACACATAGTGCCATATTGATAAGGTGGGCATATAAGAACAGATCTGGTGAACATGAGACGATAGAACTGATCCTAACATAATAGGGATGTCGTAATAGGCATGATAAAATCTAAATAATAATTTAGATATCCAGCTAATAACAGATCCAATTTAACCACAAACATGATAGGTGCAAGGTGATCTAAATAGTGATTTAGATCTAAAATCAAAGGTAGATCTGTCATGATAAAGGTTACGGTCCAAATCATTGTTATGTCAGAATATCATAGATTCACAAGTTACTACAGATCTGATATGATTCAAGCATTCACAGGCATAAATCCAAATTATAGTCATATCATGTTTTACTTTTTAATTATTTAAATCTAAAATTAACTTAAACTCACAGTGTTTAGATCTAGAAAGAGAGAAGAAGAATAGAAGAGGTTGAATCACAGATCTACACTCGAATAACTTGATTAAATTGATTACAGAAGAAGGAAAAGGTTTGATTTAGTCTAGGCACCTATAGTCCTGCATTATTTTTCAGTGTAGAAAACAAGAGAAATGGAGTCAAATTTATAGCCGCCAGCCCCCAAAACCTAACTGCCACGTCTGCCGTAAAGGGGTCGACCCCTCCTTATGGGGTCAACCCATAGGTCGACACCCCTCTTGAGGGGTCGACCCAAGAGTCAACACCCCCCTTAAGGGGTCGACACCCTTGGGGCGGGAAATTTAATGCCATGGAATTTTTGATTTTTGAATAAAATTTGATTTTCTGGATTTAACTGTATATATATATATATATATATATATATATATATATATATATAATTCCTTTGCTCGTATACAAACTTTAAACCTTTATAACGTCTTCATACAGTGTCTGTTTTACGCAAACCAAATGTCTATCTTGCCCAGAATTTCGAGACGGACGCAATGGCGCAGTATATTTCCATTAATTCTAAGTATTAAATTAATTATTATTTAATTTTTCCTCTTTAGTGTTGTTAAAAATTACGGGTTGTTACAGAATAACCTGTAGAATCTAACACTTTACTATGGAAACAGGCCGACTCGCACAACACCATGACCGACCTCTTCATCTTATCACCACTTGGCAGATCGACCCGTGCAACTCTAGCTCGACCAACTCAACCAGCCTCCAATATGCGACCGACCCAGACCCAACGACCTATCCGGTTCTCTAGCCAAGACCGACCGACCACTCTTTGGAAGCCCGACCGACCCCATATAGATGTTCGACCCAACCAAGGAAGCACGACCGACCCGTCCTTCTCCAAAAGGTATGATTGACCCATACATATGACCGACCCTACCTTGCTCCAGGATATGACCGACCCCTTTTGATTTCAATGTTCGACCGATCCCATTCAGGCTCGCTCGATCGACACAACCCAAATGCGATGAGCGACCGATAGGTAAGGAATGAACCATTTTCTAACTTGTTCCCCTAGACAACATCACAACCGACTAGGATGGTCATGAATGATCCAAAACCTACACTTCACCGATCCAACTCTAAATTCGACCAAAACTTCGCCAAACGATAGATTCGACGAAACCAACTTATCCAATTCACCAAATATGGCCACAAACATGGTATGAAACCATTAGCAACATGAATATGACTATTCCCATCAAATCATACAAATCACTCCAAAATTATGATAAATGAACATACGAACAAAATTGCAGATCTTACTTGCATATTCATATGAAATAGCATAAGAATTACTGGTTTAAACTTGCTAAATTAGATCCTAGGATGATTCATAAGAAAATGAACTTACCAAGGTGTAGATCTAAGGAAAACAACTTGAATTAGATGAAAAACATGATCAAACATTCATACACTTCATTGAATCCATGTGAGAGATGTAAACCACTCATCAATTCCCCAAATCAAAGAAAAATCAATGAATTAAGATTCCGAACAGCAATAAATTTGAACCAAACCCCTTGATTCAATGAATTCCCTCCTCAAACGATGTAGCTCTAGCCTCAGATGGTGTAGATCTTCGATTTCGTAAGCTTGGATCTCGATTTTAATGGAGGAAAGGTGTTACAGGAAGGAGGAACATAAGGCCACCAAATGAGAGAATGGAGAAACTCAACCATTTCCCATATCCCTTACCCCTTATTTATAGTTTTCACCAGCCCACTAATCGGCCTCTCCAAATCAGCCCATTATGGCTTACCAAACCTGGACAAACCAACTATTAAACCTTAAAATAGCGATTCCTCCCAAACCGCTGAGCCGAATATTTAATGTAACCACTCTATGGAAAGGCAATCATCAATTCCTTTCCAATGGCACAGGTCTCACCATCTAATTCGACTTATGTCAAAAGTTACTCCTTGTACAAGACTGACAGGGGTAACATGGTCACAAACAAAATTGGTAAAACATGTTTCACATCCCCATAAGCAACATATCAAAATATTAGAATGATCCATCCCTCAAGGAATGAAATAAAAAAATATTTTATGATCTTCCGATACGTAAAATGCGGGCTGTTACATGCACATTTGAACATTACATCTAAATTATCCTCAAAATCCATCTCCATTTCACAATATATGGTCATCAACACCTATTAATTTCATCTGTGAAACCTCACAAATCCACTCGGTATGTACTGGAGAAGGGCCATTAATAATAAAATGATCGTATATGAGATTTTCACGACACCAATTACGTTCTGTACATTTTTTATAGGGGCACTTCATCTCATCACCTACTTTATAAATGGGAAATGCATTTCTTACAAAAGCTTTTACCCCCTCTTACATATTCTGCACTCGATCTCGGAAGTCCTATCCATATGTAATACTCATTATCCATTGCCACAATCTAACCATGACCTAATAAGACTAAATTTGGTACCACTAATAGTTTCAAGACACGTACAGGGGCTACCCTGTAAGGCTTGATTAAATTGTAAATAAAAACACAACATGTTAACAATTTACAAATATATATAATCGGTGTAGTGAAATCAATTTGTGGTCAAATCAACGATTGTTTTGGTTTGAATTATCACTAACTTTTGATACTGGATTACCAAGAGAATACATAAAACAAGCAACTAAGGATACTGAACACAAATTCATAACATTTCGTGGCTGCACCAAAACAAAACAGTACAGATACAAAGACGATACAGGTGATACAAAGACAATACAGTTGGATATATACAAAGAATGATACAATAATTTAATTTTTCTTCTTCTAATGTTTGGCCCATGAAGCTAGTCGTTAAGTCTACTAATTTCATTTCGAAAACCAATAAATCGAGTTTGTAGCATTGTAAGCCGATGTTGTAATTCATTTGCATACTCAGAGGCTAGACTTGGAAACCGATGGTCAATCCACTACGAAAAGGTACATCCTGTGGGATAAACACGATATCTAAAATAATGACAGCCAACGTTAACTCCAACCGAAATAACTTCTTCTACAGCGATATACCCACACTCACACATTATGATTGGTGAGTCAACTTGTTGTTCATTAACCACTTGGTTGTTTTGATGCTGACGACACAAGGCAGCATGACTTTGCTGTCGATGTAGCCTTCACGTCGTTGTTGTTCTCAGTTTCGTCTTCAGTGTTCTTCTTGCTCTAGTTCATACTCACACAAATCTTCATAGTGCCTTTCCTGCATCTCTATGTAGAAATCAATAGGAGTTTCATGTGATGATGGGTTTGACATTCCTAGATCATCCATGCTTACGGTATCTTCATAGTTATATGATATAGGAAGAGAAATAAGCATAGTTTTACTACAAATGGAAATAGGCATTTAAACATTTAAATTGGATTTCCTTTTCTTTTGTCCTCTAATTTTTTTCCACTTTTCATAATTTGACATTTAAACATATTAAGTCAGTGTTAATTTATTTACCAATACATCAATGGTTTGGCAAACAGAAAAATACAAAACTTGCATAATTTCAACACATGCAAACATATAAATACAATACTTCAAGTATAACAACCCGAAATATTCAGATAAAAACCCCAAATATGTAAAGATTCAAATAAAAATGAGCAGAAAAACCCTAATTTAAGGCAATCGGTATACCTAAATCACACAGAAACTTTGACTGTAGACAGAAATAAGTTAGAGATGAAATCACATAAATAAAACCCAAATGATGAAGTCCTAACTACCTGTAATTGTCATAAATGATCCAAATAAAAGGAGTAAAGTTTGCAAAATAGGTGCATTCAGAGGTATATAGTTTGTAATCGGAGGTACAGTAGCACTCGGAGGTGTTTGTGGATGGATTTCATGGAGAGAGAAGAGTAGAGAGAGAATTTTTTTTTGAGGGGGGAAGTATATCGTGAAGGGGGAAAACATCATGCCAAAATTTCACATAACTAAAGCGAGGATCGGTTTGAACCGTTGGATTAATCATCATCAATGGTTATTTATTTGTTGATTCTGATAAAGCGGATTGTTGACTTGGATTATATTTATGTAAAACTACGCTTTGAACTGGTGTTGCACATCACAACACTAGAATTCCAACCGCAACAGTGCATTCATGTCTAATGCAATAACATATGAATATTGTTGTAGAAGATCAAAGAAAGCATAGCTTTCGCCATGATTTTCACGCAACACACACACTCATTAATGTCGAATATGCCCACTTTTGTATTAGTGGTTGGATCGTATTAACCCAGAAATCCAAAGCCAATAAAACAGAAATCCATGATCACTCTTGATCGTATTATCCATTAACCAGAAAACTATAAGACTTGAAATCCGATGAAATCCGACGATTGCTCCGGATCGTTTAGAGACAACCAGAATGGCTAGAAAACCAAAGGACTGCAGGGGTCCAATAACTTGTATAACTGGAGATTCCATATCCAGGAAAATGGAGGAACTCAAAATCCATAAATCTAGAACAACGTAAAGCCATATAGCTAGATATCCATGTGAGTTCGAGGTGGCCTTGCCAGGGCAAGACGACCAAGAATATACCAGAAAATTCCAAGGCGGCCTTACTAGTGTAAGACGACCGGGGATAAGCCAGAGAGCTCCAAGGTGGCCTTACTGGAGTAAGACGACAATGGAAAGCCAAAACGCCCAAGGCGGCCTTATCGGAGTAAGACGAAAATGGAAAGCCAAAAAGTCCAAGGCGGCCTTACTGGAGTGAGACGACAATGGAAAGCTAAAAAGTCCAATGCGGCCTTACCAAAGTAAGACTACAATGGAAGGCCATGGGCCAGAGTCCTTAGAGTTGGTAATCCAGTTTTAGATTTCGTACTTAGCAGGAAAGCGTCCTTACTCTGCAAAATAATCTTATTAAATTTATAAAATCTTTGGAGTTTTTAGTAAAATCAAGATAAAACCTAACGGTTCATCATCTGTAAAGAGCATGCCTAAGGGCTTGCATGTCCTCGTACATGGGTATGCAAACTTAGTCATTTTAGATTTCAAGTTCATTCGTGAAGGAGATCAAGTGGTTTTTCATTCGAAAAAACCATGGCTAGGGATGCTTGTTCCCATACATGGGTAGTCTGACTTAGCTACCCGAGTTCCAAAACCAGAATTATCCCAAGGCGACCTTGCCGGGGCAGGACGACCAAGAGCAGTCAGAGTTCAAAGGTGGCCTTACCGGAGTAAGACGACAACGAAGTGCCAAAAGGTCCATAGTGGCCTTACCAGAGTAAAACGACATCGGAAAGCCAAAAAAGTCCAAAGCGGCCTTACCGAAGTAAGATGATTGTGGAAATCCAAAAAATAGTTCAAGGCGGTCTTATCGGGTAAGATGACCAGAAAGGCAAATAATCCTTTAAATTTTTATAAAACCAGGGGGTGATTGTTTGTTGTCGAGCAAAGAGCATGCCTAGGGATTATAATAGCTCCCATGCATGGGTAGGTTGACTCAAATATCTAAATTCCAGAAAGCCAAAAAGAGATAAATCCAGAGGCTGGAGCCAAATCCATGGGTCGAAACCCAAATATCCAAGAAATCCAAGAGAGCCAATGCCATGGGTTAAGGAAATCAAAGAGATCCTAAAATTTGGAAGGCCAAAAATGAGAAAGACAAAGTGTGGAGCTCACTATCCGAGAGCCATAAAATCCAAAAGCCAAAAAAAACCAAAGAAAACCAAATTCACAACCAAAGCACCGAAGGCTAAAAAACGAAAATCCAAGAAGCCAGAAAAAGACAAAAACCAAGAATTCCACAAGAATCAAATCCAATATCTAGAAGACCAAGATAATCCAATACTAAATAACCAAAATATCCACAAAGCCACAAGAATAAGATCCACAAGTCGTAAGATACTGATGCCTAGGAGACTTGCATCTGAGACACCAAAACCAGAAAGGGGCTAATTGATAATAATGCCACTGGGACGATTGCTGGTCCCAGACCTATCCTGATTTCCCTGTGAGGGTTGTGCCTATTCTGGCACCACAACCCAATTCTGAACAAACTGTGCCAGCTCTCTACGTTTGATACATTCCTCTATTATATCCTTGAGATGTCGACACTCATTGATATTATGACCGTCAAGATCGTGAAATATGCAATGTCGACTAGTATCCCTTTCTCTCTGTGTCGACTCCCTTGTGAGAGGCTTCCTGAAAGGAGAGTAGGATGAACTTCCAAATAAATCTCCTCAAGGTTTTGAGTAAGTTTGAGTAGGTCGAGAACTTAGGTGGTTTCCAAGCCATGTTATAATAATTCCCCGAAGGAGGTTGTTTAGCAGCGGCAGAATCTTTAGCATTTCCAGAGTCGAATGGTTTCCCTCTTGTTGATGTCAAAAGTTGGTAAATAATGACGTTCAACCCCCAACCGTGTGGATAAAACACAGATAATGATTATAAAATGCGATAAAGTAAAGAAAAAATAGGGAACACACAAGATTTTTATAGTGGTTCGGCAAAGATAGTGCCTATGTCCACTTACAAGTACAACGCTTTCTCGAAGAAAGAAGAAGAGTTGGCTATCTTTTGAGTAAGCCGTGAGATCCGGAAGTCTTAAGTGGACAATAGAGCATCCGAAAAAGGTCTGGAAAAGAGATCCCTTTCCATTTTGAGCTTGGTGGTATTTATAGGTGAAGAAGTGGGCTGAGCGGGCCGCCACATGGCTTGCCCCTTTTGCGGTGCTTGGAAACATGGAGGTCGATCATTGGAAGTAATTGTGGTGGTGGGAATCGGTCCACTGCTGACTAATAGTATCCTCGAAAATGGTGGCTTACGTGGCGCTCAAAGTGAGGTGCATCAAAAGTAGAGCTTTGCCCGAAAGTGGTTGACCGCCTTTATTGCCTTGAGAGTCAGACCGTGTATTGAATGGCTCAGCCGAATATCTTCTGATGAATGTGAGATATTTGAGTCAATCCGATTTTGACTAGAGCGGTTGACTCAGTCGGTCGAGAGGAGCGATTCTTTGGGCTCGATTAGCCGCTATTTTAAGGAAATTGGCTTGAGTCAGTTTTGGTTCAAGCCGGCCTCGAGAGAAGTCGTCTTAGGCCGGACCTTATATGGGCTTTTCCGAACGCAGGTCATCCGATCGACTGATGTTAAAGGGAGTTTCCGGCTATTGGGCTTTGATCCATTGAATCGTGACAGCTTTGGTCAAAAAGTTGGTCAACACTTTGCCCCTTAGAATAAATCTTTCTGGTAAAGGAGGTATGTTCTGATCCTTGCATCGAAGTCCAATATGCGAATAGCGATGGTTGCACCAAACCATATTAAGGCCAGAAATCCGACAGTCCGGTGGTTGTATTAAGACCAGAAAACCAACAGTCGAAATAAATCGTATTAAGGCCAGAAATCCAACAACCACCGAGTTTTGTATTAAGGCCAAGAGAGTAGTTATTACCTTCGGTCGTGAGGATCATCACCTGCAAAGATTGTGCGGGCCATTCTTGGTCTAGAGAAGGCTTTGGTTTTGTTTGGGTGAGTACCAACTATACTCGGCTTGAAGAAAGGGGCGAGCAACAGTTACACTTGGCTTAGAGGGGCGACGAGTATTGTCCATACCCAGCTTACGAATATAGCGAGTATTAACCATACTCAGCTTACGGAGGTGGTGAGTATTAACCATATTCGGCTTACGAAGGTGGTGAGTATTAACCATACTCAGATTATAGCAAGTGTTAACCATGCTCGACTTATATAAGGTCATCTGAGTGAGAACATATTTAGTTTAAAGAAGGGGTGAGTATTAGTCCATACTCAGCTTAAAGAGATTTGACCATACTCCAACTCGAGGTTTAAATATAGTGGAAGGCTTTTGATCATACGCTTCGGATGATGGCTTAGCACTGACCATATTCGAGTTGGTGAGCGTCAGTCACGCTCGATCTATATCATTCAAAATCCATGCTTGCAAAAGAAAATTTTCGATCTACTAAAGAACTATTACAAAAAGATGAAAATAAATCCTAAGAGGAAAACGTTGATTCCAGAGCATGCCTAGGAGCTAAATCCTAACCCTGTACATGTGCACATCTACATATCCTTTTTATTGAAGGGAATAGATTAAAGATAAGATTCTAAATTTTATTAATTAATGATGATGCCACGAGCGTTGGGCCTAGGGTCTTTCCATTTCTAGGAGCTCAACGACCAGCCTGAGCAGCTTGGGCAGAGACGTACTCAGGAAGCTCCCCTCGCCTGACTCTATCCTCAATGAGACGGCATAGTATGTGTATTCCTTTTGACGTAATCAGGATGCTCCCCTCGCCTGACTCTATCCTCGATGAGATCGCGTGGGTGTCAGCATTCATTGGTGCTGTGGACAGCGATGTTATGAAACATGAAGTACTTTCCAGAGTCGAGTTCTTTCTGGGTCGGCTCTCTTTGAGGAGATTTTAGGAAAGGTAGGGATCCTCGTACGTCAAGGTACATGTCGAGCAGGGAGGAATTAAGCTCGATATATTGGTCATACTTGTCCTCTCTTCGAGGTTCTACATTACGTTCATTCGTTTCTGAGGCCTTTCCTCTTCCTTTATTCTGGCCATTGGTGTTAGATGGACCTCCTTGTTTGGTGGTGAGGACCTCGAGGCTCTCCATGCCGGCATCTTCTTGTTGGAGGAAGCGCTCGGCCACTGCATAGAAATCTTCTATGTATTTGGGAGGATCTCTTATCAAAGAGATTGAGAATTTTGATCGATTTTAAACTCCTACGATGGCGGCCATAACCACCATCGACGGCTCGGGTCGTTCGAATGATGCTATGACCGTGTTGAATCTTTCGAGGAAGGATCGAAGTGTTTCTCCCGGTTGCTGCTTGATGGAGGCCAAGAACATGACGCTCTTTGGTCGGGAGATGTGAACTCTGAACTATTCGATGAAGCGGGTGACCAATGCATTCCAGCTGCTGATCGACTCCGTTGTAAGCTACCGAAACCACATGCTGGCTATATCTGTGAGAAAGAGCGGGAAGCACTTGGCCATAACATTGGTCGATGCGCCGATCACTTCCATATGGCTCATATATCGTATGAGGTGGATGGTCGAGTCGGTCCGACCGTTGTAGGGTTCAATGGCAGGGAACTTGAAGTCTAGAGGACTGCGAGAGTTCCTGATTTCTCTAGTGACGGGGTTGCGATGGATGTTATCTATATCCTGCTAAGAAGAGGTTCCCCGGGTGAAGCGCCGGATGATGCTTGCAAGCTGACTTTTATCTCCGAGGAGTCATTGCCACGAATCTAATTCTGCATTGGGGTGTGCCCCGTGTTAGAATTCGCCGAAAGCATGCTCGGAAGGGGAGCCGTTGGTCGGGCTCGACCTTCGAGAGTTGAGTGAAGGTGAGGTCGAGGGTCCATCACAGTTGTTAGCTCTGGAAAGAATGGCGCCTCTTGAACTTGTTAAGAACTAGTTCGGGTCGTGCCCGTGATGGAAGGTCCGGGTTGATCCAGCATAGCATGTGATGTTTGGGGCACTACGGTGCCCCCACCCGGAGCTACGTTAGGAAGCTCTATGGCAGCGTTTTCCGCCGTCTGCCTAGGAACCGGTATGGTAGAGTGGTCTCCCAGTGGTTGCTCGATTGATCCACCATCTCTTCATTGATGGAGAGGCGGCATAAAACGAGTCTGCTATAAGATACTGGGTTGTATGGAATGACATTGATCCTGACTGACCCAGTGGTTGCTTGATTGATCCAGGGGGTCGAGTTATCCCTAAGAGTGGAGGCAAAGTAGTCGAGCGACCTAAATCTTGATCGTGGGCCTCCTGTGAATATGTAGCTGAGTCTACGTTAGTCGCTGGAAGCGATATTCCTGGTTGAGACTGGTTAGGCGGTGGAATCGAGCCAGGAGGAAGCAAAGGTGTGATCTGATCAATGGATTGATTCTATGCAGACCGAAGATCAGTTGTTGCCCTAACCCACGTCGGTAGAGGGATTGATCTTGAAGCATTAAATCCCATCTCCATCCGGCCGAGAAGGTGATCCATCAACTACTGTTGTTGTTCAAAGAGTTTACCCTGAGATGTCATATGGCCTTTGAACTTGGCCATAATCTTATCCATGTTGTCCCGGGTAAGATATAGGGACGTGTTTTCATGAGAGGAGGCTTCCTGACTTGCTTCTGCAACGCTTGTTTTGGCTGCATCGGCGTTTATGGGGCGAGAAGATGTTGTATCTTTCTTTCGCTTGTTCGCCATGGATTGGAACTTGTTGAAGGTCGCAGAGTATGTCGGTGCATGCCCCCTACCTGGCGTGCCAAAGTGTTGACGTCAAAAGTTGGTAACTAGTGACGTTCAACCCCCAACTGTGTGGATTACACATGGATAACAATTATAAAATGCGATAAAGTAAAGAAAAAACAGGGAACACGCAAGATTTTTATAGTGGTTCGGCAAAGATGGTGCATACGTCCACTTTATATATTGATTTTCTTTTTGATTACAAGTATAACGCTTTCTCTATTTGAAGAAAGAAGAAGAAGAGTTGGCTATCTTTTTAGTAAGCCGTGAGAGCCAAAAGTCTTAAGCGATTAGAGCATCTGAAAAATGATCTGGAAAAGAGATCTCTTTCCATTTTGAGCTTGGTGGTATTTATAGGTGAAGAAGTGGGCTGTAACGACCCAGAGATTTTCGACCTTGAAAATCAACACAACACACCATGTTGGCTATTCAAGCATCGAAAATACCGGACCATTTATAAATAAAAGTTAGAAGGTGTGAAATAGAAAGAAAGAAGTTTAGAATAGAAGCAGAAGAAGATCACCACATAATAGAATCAGAGTAAGCATGAATCTCACAGCGGAATGAATAAATATATTATATAACAACTTTTGAAATACAAAACTGTAACTGTATATACATACTAGTATAACACATAACATCACAGCGGAAATATACTCTATATATAACTAATGTTGAAGCCTCATGCTCCAAGCTTCTCCAAGTATATCTTGACTGCCCATACAAATTTGGGCACGCAAGAGTTTAGGGAAAACAAAACAAAAAGGAACTCTAGGTTAGTCATGTAACTGGTGTGAGTAAACTCCAAACAATTGGTTTAACTTTTTCAAATCCTTTCAAAAACAACGATAATTGTAAGACCAATCCACACAAAAATACGGATGGTTTATACCATATGATAACCTAAAATATTTCTTAAGATCAATATTTTCTGATATTATAATAATATCTAAATCAAGTAGATAGCATTCTAGTAGAACGCTTTCATCTCACGCTCTCTCTCTCTCTCTCTCTCTCTATATATATATATATATATATATATATATATATATATATATATATATAATACAATCAAAAACCGTGGGCTCTTATTAGGTAATGGATTTCTAACTATGAAAAGGTATGGAACGACCCTTTGATTAGTGTACTCTAGAAGTGATACACTGAAGTTCAATAAGAACATCTTGTAACTCGACCACACATGACTGGCCATTCATTTTGCTTGAATGTTCCTAATATATTATCACCTTACGGTTGGTATACCAACATAACCATTCCGGGGAGATACAAAAGCGAAGTAACAAATATGAATATTCTCTAGATGATGACAATATACCCTAATTGAGTGCAACCCACTTAGCCATGCTGCCTGCCCGATTTCTGTCATTTCCTGTTTGATAAGGTTGGAGGCTATAACGTATCACTATACAGATCACATCTTTATTTATTTTGAATGCCACATCATCATACCCGCCAAATCACAAATTGATTTCCCAAAAAATACCATGGGTACACAACTAAAAGGAACGAATTCCTCCGCCACCAAATATAAATACATTTGAAGAGATTAACTTACGCGACCTATTAGATATACTCCGTATGGCATTCGTCCATACACGTTGTCCTAGGACTGGACAAACCGAAGACACTAATCTGTAAATCCATTTTAGGCAATTTCTACCTAGGATCGCCAAAACAGCCTCTGCATAAACTCCGTCTTCAATTATCTTCAACATATTCGATTCACAACGTTAATGCCATACGAAGTGGTTTCCAAATAATATTCTGATCCCGGTCTCTCCGTATTGACAACGGAAAAATGGTCAAAAACTTTGATAGTCAGTTATTTAACTATCAAAGGAAAATATACATACAAATAACAATCATATTTCCAAATGTAAATCTTACCGATCAATCATCATTTCATTTCCCATTAATATCTTTACCCGAATAATTTTCCAACTCGCTTAGCCTCTCACGATTTCTTGGAAAACATTTCCATATATTCACAACTCCTCATTTCCTACATTTCAAAAATATACATTATTAACATTGGAAAACATTCCCATACCTTATTCACGCATCACTATCCATCAGTCCCTAACTGTAAACTAGTAAGAGAACAACTCCCTAAGTATCAACCCCGAAGGCCGAAACCAACATCAAATCGTTATTTAGAAAGTCGTTCAACATAACTAATCTCTAGTTAGTTTCAAATTTCCTTAGCTTCAAAATCATTTCATTTCTTTACTTAGAAAACATCTCTGGTTATATTTGGAAAACATTTTCAAATTTGTTTTATAATAATTATTTCATTCCATTTCTAATTATCGTTTATAAACCCAGCTTCTTGTTAATTATGTACCAGGTTTATAACTTAATCTCGACTATATATTCAATTATAAATTATTGATTTTAAATCAAATACTAATTTTCTTTCAAATTCTGAATTATATAATATACAATTCATAAAAATGAATCATTCGACATCGTCGAATTCTAATTACAAATCTTTATGTATTTATTTCGATTATTTTTTCATTTCGAACATTGAAATAATTTCATTGTTTTTCTTTTTAAACGATTTCTCTTTTTCTTTTAAATCAATTAATTTCTTGAATTTATATTTTCAAACTATTTTACTAATAATCATTTCACTTCATTTATAAATATCATTTAAAAATCAACTACTTGTTTTTACATAATAAAAAACAAGTTATTAGATTCTAGCCTAGTCATGATTAAATTTCTATTACTTAAAAATACTGAATAATATATTTTCCCTTTTTAAAATCGAGTTCTTTTCCATATAATTTTACGGTATTTAAATACCGGTTATTTAAAGGTCAATGTTTATTCCACATCCCAATCACAAAATAATCAATCATAGATTATTTATCACATCATGTAATACAATATATGAAGAACAACAATATAATTGTTGAGTAATCCGGTTGGATCCCTTAAACCTGTTTTCCTGCATCCACAGATGTTAATCAATATAAAAATCCCAATTTCATATCAATATGAAATATAATTACAAACAAATTCGGTATTTAATCAACGATATCTATATATATTATTCCAACCCATTAATTAGCAAATCAACCAAACAATCATCACACACAGCATTCAATCATTTTTAGCAATTCTAAATTTTGTTCATAAAATTATAAAATTGGACAGAGTGAGTGAGTTTACTCACCTTTGTCATTAATCGTTGAAATGACGATTAACATCGGTTGATTCAAATCAAGCGTTCTATTTTGTCTAAAATTCAAATGAGCTCCAAATGGGTCTAAAACGGTTTCATCGTGTAGCTTATAATCATACGATCCCATCGGATCCAAGTTTGCGCAATTTTGACTTATAACAGATAAGTTATAAGCATTTCAGATTTATACACTATTTATTTTAAATTAAACTTAAATACCAATAGCCGCATTTATGATCCTCCGTTTCCCTTCCATCATCAAACCCACTCCATCATCTTCTCCTCCCCTTCACAGATCAAAACCAGGTCAACAAAAAATACCCATAGCCGCATCTATGATCCTCCGTTTCCCTTCCATCCTTCCATGAAAATTCACCAAATAATCACCGTTGAACTCCTTATTAACTCCTCCTTCATCTTGTCAACATCACTTCGTCTCTACCCCCATTGAACGAAAAGCGACTTCACCATGTCGTACATCAGAAATTGATTGTGTTTGTCACCATTTCCCTCAAAAACTTGCATACCAACCCTATTTCACCTCCTTGACCAAAAACAAATAACGAAAACAAGAAGCAAAGCTCCCAACACTCCCAAACTCAAACCCTATGATTGCTGTTAATGTCGAGAACCGGAAAACTCCCATCGCACCCCTTAAAACATACATGGAGCTGTAGACAACCTCATGAGGTATTACAATGTACAAATTTCAGATTTTATCAAGGAGAATAGAACTCGTTTTGATTTTTATAAGCCACGGTTTCCATTTTTAAAACTCATGAAAATTATGGTTTTTGCTGGGAAAATGGCGATCTGTTTTCGTTGGTCTTAGAAAAATAATTCCATAGAAGGTTGCTTATATAAATATAGTTGAAGAAAACTTAGATGTTAAGTATAGAAGAAACTTCAGTGTTATAATATTTTCACTTCATATATATGCATTAATATTTCACTTCATAGGTGTTGACAAATTTTACATCTAGCTGGTTTCGTACATAGCGCCTTCATACCATTCCTTTTTTATAATTTAAGTTCATTCATGTACTCAGTATAGAGTTCGAAACTGCCAGGTATGGATCTGTGGTTGGTACTCTAAATCCATAGTTTCAGTTTTGAATCTTACTACATTTTCCCATTTTATCATGCTCTGCATAATTATAAATTGATTTTTCAAATTAATTGTATTTTTCCCCTAACAATACATTTATGCACATATGTTCCCACGTGTCAAAGTACTAACCCTAGCGAAATGAAAGTAAAGCAGGGATTGTAGCTAAAAATGAATGATATGGATAAAAGAGAACCAGCTAAGTATTGTGTTGTTGATCTTTATCGCATTTAACTATATCACATTTTAAGTTAATGATGGAAACGACTCATACTAATCCTCTTATCACTAAGAATGTCTTTGGAGTTAGCAAATTACTTAACAACGGTATGTGTATATTTAAATTAATACAATATAGATACCCGTTGCACATTACTCCATTTACATATAGACCGCTATCGACAAAAATAAAAATACCGGTGAGACAAGCAATGTGTCAGGATCCCAAAAATATAATAATATAGACAAGTTAACTCATTCTGTGAATTTTCAAAAATGCTGATTTAGGGTGCAAAATACTTCAAATAAAAAGTTGCTTATTTTACAAATTAAAAATTATGGGAAAATTCTATAAAAATAAGAATAGGTCTCAAAAATCTTATCCAAATTCGAAACCAATATTTAATTACAATTAAATATATCGTTATGGTTTATAAACGATTCCATAACAACTATTTATAAATTTGATTTGAACATAACTTACAATCTACAACGCGAAACCTTGATTTTTCACTTCCATTAGAAAATTACACTTAATTAGATTCGAACATTTCTTGTTTCGAAGAAATCCAACTTATAATGAATCCTGTATGCTCAGTTGATGTTCAAAATTCAATGTTACGAACTGCCGTGATGCTATGGGTTAGATTATAATTTATATTATAATTAATACGTTCAACAATCATTTAAATAATATATTTGTTATTATATTTTGAATATAAACTCAATTAAACTTCTTAAACAAATCCACCAAATTGCCAATTTAACTATTTTTGACTATTTCGGAAATAAATATATCATCTCATTATTTATACTAATAAATATAAATCAGATTTATTTAATTTAGGCCAAATTAAATTACCAATCCATTATTTAATAAATTAAATTAATTAATTATTATATTGTTAGAATATACAGGACGTTTCATGGGTTGAGCGGGCCGCTACGTGGCTTGCCTCTTTTGTAGTGCTCGGACACATGGAGCTCGATCATTGGAAGCAATTACGACGGTGGGACCTGGTCCACTACTGATCAATAGTATCCTCGAAAATAGTGGCTTACGTGGCGCTCAAAGTGAGGTGTATAAAAAGTAGAGCTTTGTCCGAAAGTGGTTGATTGCCTTTATTGCCTTGAGAGTCGGATTGAGTATTGAATGGATCAGCCAAATATCTTCTGATGAATTTGGGATATTTGAGTCAGTCCGATTTTGACGGGAAAGATTGACTCGGTCGGTCGAGAGGAGTGATCCTTCTGGGCTCGATTAGCCGTTATTTGAAGGAAATTGGTTTGAGTCTGTTTTGATTTAAGTCGGCCTCGAGAGAAGTCGGCTTGGGTCGGACCTTGTATGGGCTTTTTAGAGCGTAGGTCGTCCAATCGACTGGTGTTAAAGAGAGTTTCTGGTTATTGGGCTTCGATCCATTGAATCGTGACAGCTTTGGTCAAAAAGTTGGTCAACACCACCCTTAACAGCATTAACTTCGAGAACTTTTTTGTCAGTTCTCGCATCCTCTTCCCAAAGGAATCGTTCAGCTTCAAAATAGAACTCCCCGAGATCTCTCAGCGAGTCCCTACGCAGAGAAGTTTTAAAGTCAAATTTGTCCAAAACTCTAGATATTACGGCCATCAAAACCGTAGAAGGATCAGGTCAATCGACCGAAGCCACTGCAGCATTAAACCGTTTCAAGAATTTACGCAGTGTCTCTCCGGACTTCTGCTTGATGCCTATTAGAGTCATTACACTTTTCGGACGAGCTATGTAAACTCTGAACTATTCCACAAACCGAGTAACCAAAGCATTCCAAGAAGTGATGGAGTCCGCCTCCAGCTGCCTAAACCACATAGCAATGATATCTGTTACGTAAAGTGGAAAAAACTTTACCATGGCGCTCTCTGAAGTAGAGAGGACTTCCATATGTCGAATATATCTCATCAAGTGAGCAATCAGATCCTTCCGACCATCATAAGGTTCCAAAACCGGTGCCTGAAATCCGGTGGGTTATAAGAGTTCTTGATATCCACAGAGAACATACTTCGAGTTAAACAAACCAAGTCAGAAGAAGAGGCACCGCCTCGAGTGTATCGACGGATGACACCGGCGATTTGAGATCCATTGCCAAAAGCAAGCAATTAATTAAGGTTATCTAAAGCGACACTGGTGCCCCCATTGTTTAAGTCCAGATTAGGGATCGGTTGGTTAGCAAGAAGAACATCCGGTTGAATTCCAACCTGAGGGGATACATATGGCACAATCCTGACTCTTAAAACTGTGAGAGCACCACGATCCAAAGCTTTGCACACCGATGCTTGAACAACATTACCAACAGCGGAGCCCACAACTTGACCAACCAAAGTATCACGGGCTGGAGCGATGTCGGGATTAGGGGTGCCCCCGAGTGTAGAGGGACCGACATATTTTGAGGAGCGGCGTCAACCTGTTGATTAGTTTGCGGGTTTTCCACAAGTCCCGAGTTGGAGCTTAAGGAACACCGGTACTTGTTCCAATAATGCCTGCCTGGCCGGTCAGCCTCGAAGCACTTCTTTTCCTCTCCTCAATCTGGGCAAGAAAGGTATCGAAAGCATCTCCTTATCGCTCAAGTCGAGCGATCAAATTCATAGCTAAGTTCTTAATCATTCTATCAACGTTTTCTCGAGTGACATAGTTCGATGGAACTCCAGTCGAAGAAAGTTTTTGACTTCCTCCTCCTTATGTGCCTTTAACTTCAGCAATAGCATTGAGCTTCTTGTACTTAACCATGATGGAAGCGAGTAACAAAGTAGAAGTCGAAAACTGAAACTAAATCTGAGATCCAATTCAAAGCAGAGGCGAAAATGTGCTCCTCCTACCTGGCACGCCAAAGTGTTAACGTAGGGAATTGTCGCTTTATTCAGCACACACCAACCCTCATGTGTAAGTGTTGCAGAAACATAATAATATGCAAAAGTAGAGTACAAACAGGGAGAATACAGCTTTTTATAGTGATTCAGCACTAACGCCTACGTTCATTTCATAGTAATCATTCATCATATAATTGTTGATTACAATTATTGTACAAGTTAAGATAATATTTGTGTATAAAGTATTACAATAGAACAACAAACTAATTCCTAATTCTAAACTTTGACTAAAATGTCCTTTGTCTTCTTTGTTGAGTAAAAACTGTGTTGACTCGGTCAACTATGCCCATAAAATAGCTCCAATATCCAAGAATCCAAAAGTGTCCAAAACAGTGTAATTATTCTTGTAAATGTCCAAAAGTTGATGGAAAACATTTATGCAACATTTTGGTGGTCCATGCTATGTCTAATAGTTATGGAGAAGAAGATGAAAGCCATTAATGGTGCTTGTGAGCTTCAAGAAGTCCAAATGACCAAGAAAATCCAACCTCTTTGAGTGCCAAGCTTGGGGGTATTTATAGTTAGTGGGTTAGATAGGATTAGGTGAGATTTGGGGACAACTATCAGAAAATCGCATCCTACATAGTCCTCATACAAAAAATCTCATCCTACATCATGGTCGAATACGAAAAATCACATCACATCCCTCGAAAATCTCGCATCCAAAATACAGGCCAAAATCACGTGCGGATCTAAAGAAAATAGGTGACCTGCACGGTATTCCTTCGTGCCAGGCCATTTGGCACGTTGCCAAGTCCCATCGCATCCACCAATTTCGCATCCAAAATCCCCATGTCTGTGCTATGGAAATCTCACATCAGCCCGATCGATCACCACATTATCGCATCCAAGGATTTGCTGGATCTAAAGTTTCCTTGCCAAGCCAGAATACCGAATCCAATCTCTACGTGGGCGAGCCGTGCCAAGCTCGTGTCACACTGTTGCAACCACCATTTTTTCGCATCTGAATCTTGCCAGATCCACCGCCTCTTGGGTTTGCCACGCCAAAAACTCACAACACTGGGATGCGATGAGGAGATGGGAAGATCCGCTTTTTTGCCATGCGGATCAATGAAAAATCGCATCCATGATGTGATGCAATTTTGCAAAGCCACTGAACCGATCCAATTTGCCAAAGTTGTTTACCACTATGCGCATACGTAAAAATCGAGTGATTCTCCAAGTTGATCAAGTGATTTAAGAATGCCGAATTTACCACTTTTACCAGATTGATCATATAAGGTTTTCACCATGGTTTTTCATGATTTTCACGTGTCGATCAGGCCTTTTTGACGTGCCATATCAACTTTTGCCAATTTACCAGATTTTGACGTTGTGAGTCGCAAAAGCCATTTTTCGTGATCGACGTGTGTCGATCAGCTGTTTTTGAGTGTGCGACTCTGCTTTTCACCAAAACCATATATTTTTGCATGATGACTTTTGCCATGTGATCGGACCAATGCGCTCAACCACTTTGAGCTTATCGGACCATGTCAATCACGTATATTTACTGCGTCGGCTTTTCCGAGTTCATCGAGACGATTATACGAATTGATGCCATTTCTAATCCTTTTTTGAACACGTCGCGACTTCGTCTAGATTGCTTTATATTTTTTGACGATGTTCCTAATGCTTGAGCGCGTTACTAACCAAAAATCTGACATGTGACAGCTTCCACAAAAAAGAATGTCAACATTTTATTCTCCAAAACATTTCTTGCTTGTCGAAGGAAGATGTGTTTTGTGAGAAAACCAGAAAACCTAGAAATCCAAAGCCGTGAGAAGTCCGAGGTGAACTTTTATAACTAGAAAACCGAAGTGCCAAGATCACATCGGATCATATTAATCTAGAAATCCAAAGCCAATAAAACAGAAATTCACGATCGTACCGGATCGTATGTCCATTAACCAGGAAACCAGAAGACCTGAAATCCGATGAAAGCCACGTTCGCTTTGGATCGTTTAGAGATAACCAGAATAGCCAGAAAACAAAAGGACTGCTGCGGTCCAATAACCTGCATAACCGGAGAATCCATAGCCAGGAAACTGGGAGAACCCGAAATCCGTAAATCCAGAATAACCATAAAGCTAGATCAGAAGATTTTTACCAAATATAGAGGAATATGGGTTACTCAGGCATCCCGAAACTTGCTAGATCCAAAAATTAGTGACCTTTGATCGTTACCGAATGCCAAATGCCAAATTGCTAAATGTCGGGTTGCTCAAGCATCCCGGTTTTCTTGCTGATCCGGCCGAGGCGCTCAGGCATTTCATGCTGATTAGCATAGTGTACCGGTTGTTTGCATGATTGGTATGTGAGGAGAACTTGCCATTGCAATCTCTGGAGCCGAGTTTGTCAAGTGATCTTCCAGATGAGCATATGGATTTTTGGCTGATCAACGCGGTATGCGCAAGTAATTCTGAGGTGCTCCGATCCAAGACAAGCAAAGTTTGGATGTTTGTTTTTGGTGATCGGCGTGAGGTGCTCAACACTTTTTGAGTGATCAACACGTGTTTGGCACACATTCTTAGAAGGTGCCAATTCCAAAAGCGAACTATATATATTTCTATTTTGATTCCGAAAGCTACGCGACTTCGACCAGATCGCTTTGCGATTCCATGAGAACGCACTCGAGGTCCGAATACGTAGAAAACCGTGAATCTACCGTGTGAATGCATTGTTAAAAAGCGGGTCAACAATATTATTGTTACATGGAATGATGCTCTAGAAAAGTTACTAGTAAAAGGAACCATAACATAGTACATGTTAAGTTTTGTGTATTGACTGAGGCAATTTGCTCTATTATCACATTGTGCATGTTCTTTCTATATAGTAAAATGTGTTATATTATGCTCATTAGACATAAACCTTTAGCTTTACGATACAACCAGAGCAAAAATATTATGGCATGATCATTGAGTATTTTGATAAAAAGGAAATTCATCCCACAATAATCTATTCACCATTTTTTTAACATCTTGCTTGAGTAAATATATAACTGACCAGTTTAGTTACCAGATGCATGTAACTGATCTATATGATGACTAAACCATATATGTAAATGTCATATTTGGCTCAATAATAAATTCTACAAAATAATTATCACAACTACTTGATACGTATCACCCTTCATTGTACTATAAATACAAAGGGAAGGTAAAAGATTTGATAAAACAAAGATTGCATTTGCATGTACTCAGGCTTAGGCCCAACCCAAGTCTAAGTCTGATGGCACAATAGGGTAGAGCAGCGGCCTTGTTTATAATTTGTTTAATAGTCAGATGTGAGATTATAATTTTTTTAATTGTAACAACTCTTAAATTTGACTATTCTGACCATTTCATTCTTGGTCATTGTTGTTAATACAATTTTATTTAAAGAAACTTTTGTGCAATAGTCATTGTACATATATTCTAGTTTGTTATGGGCATCATAATAATATTCTTCTTTTTAGGAAAAAAAAAGAAAAAGGAAAGGAAATTGACTTGCATAAGTCTTTGTTATACATTTTTTTTTCTTCAAAAAAGAGACATTTGACATGTCATTGTACTTCATGAAGAAACTTTAGGGGCATGCAATAATCATTATGTTTACTCATTTGCTACGCGCATTCATTTTAGGAAAAGAAAAAATGAGATTGGCTTGCCTAAGTTCCTTGTTCCTTGTTGTAAATTGTTATACATTTGACCTGTAGGCTCTATGTCGGTCTTTGTTGGTATAGTAAGTACTGAAAATACAGGATGTTAATACTTTATTGTTGTTACTATTTTGTATAGGTAATTAAAGGTATATGACTTTGATTATTTGCATACCTAATACATTTTCAATAGCACCCATGGCCATTATATAAGGATGAGGTGAAATGGAGGAGGCAGTATATGCCTGGTAAGGTCACATGACCTCACCAGGGAAAAAATTACAAAACAATAATATTGATTACTAGGGGTGCGAGCGGTTCGGTTTGGAGCTCAAACTGCTTCCGCACCGCATCAAACGGTTTTTCAAGAATATAAACCAATGTAATAACCGTACAAGCAGTTCAGTTTCGGTGTAATACGGTCCAGTTTTGGTTCAGTCCGGTTTGAACCCGTAATAAATATGAAATAAGGGAATTTCTTCCTCAACAATCAATTTACGATTGTATGACATTGTGTCACCTGAAGCTTAAAACACATAGTGTTATCTTGAATTGATATAACTACAATATACACTGAAAAAAGAATATATATCGTTAATATAAAAAGTTAGATAGTGTTTTGTTAATTTTTTATTATAACATTACTGAAGCAGTTATGCGGTTCGGTTCGGTTTAGTTTAATATGGTTTGATAATAGTTCAAACCGCAACTGAACCGTATTGTTGCGAATCAGTTCGGTTTGGACTGTTTGCTTTAGAGAGAGAATCTGGTGCGATTTTCCGCATCATTTTTACCGTTCGGTCTGGGCGATTTCTGCATTGCGATGCGGTTTATGCCTACCCCTACTGATTACTGATAATAATATCATTCTCATTGGGTGTTGTTACTGACACTCCAACTATTGTTAAAAGGGGAGGGAGTCATTTTTTAAAAATACTCCACTCTTTGAAAAATTGTTAAGAGGTTACATAAACATATTATTTCACAATACTCAATATTCCTAGATTGCCCCTTTAAATTAGGTTTTAAAAAATACTTATTCGATAAGGGAAACTAAATTAAAATAAGCAGTTCGTCACCACTGCACCGAATGCAGCATGTAATCAATTATATATGTATTCGACAGTGATATGTAGAAAATTAATAATAATTTTGGTGCATTGCCTCCGTAATTATCAAATCGACCATTAGGGAGGTTTGTCTACTGTAAGCGGCCAAAATCAAATTTGTCTGTGCTAATAAATTTCAGCTGCAAAAACTGAATTTCGAGTAACATTCCTTTTTCTATCTTCTGATTCTTCCTCTTCCAACCAAATCAATGACCGATTGTGAAACATTCGTTTTCCTCTCTTCCGATTCTTCCTCTTCTAACCAAATCAATGCGTGATTTTCTCCTTCCTATCTATCTATAACAAAAATCCTCGTTTTCCTTCAGAAAGCCATGATCTGTTTAACTCTAAAAAAACCTACCTCCTCAACATCGTAAATTGTGATCGGCCTTCCGCCTTCTCAGAATCCAAAGCTACAACCTGTCCTCTGGCGATGGAGAATAAAATGAGTTGTTTCGCTGGTCGTTTGAAAAGGAAGGTATGATTCTGAATTGATTTTGATTTTGGTCTTTTTCTGATTTAAGGAATTTCGATTTAATTAACAGATTTCAATAATTTCAGTTTTAGTTTTAGTTCTAGATTTCATTAATAATTGGTATATAATTATTTTACCTTTAGCAAAATCGGTATTTTATACGTTATAACTTACATATTTGATTAAAACTGATTTTATTATATGTATGGTATCCAGCTATAAAATTGTTGAACTTGCGCGCTAGGTAATTTCAAAACTAGGTCTGTACTGCTTACATGAAGGACTAGCAGATTTTGACTTTTCGACGGCGAACTGAATACCAAAAGAGGCAAAGAACAAGAAGAGAGATGTGAGGGTCAGAGATGGACTTGGAAGATAAGAAGAGATTAGGTGCAGGGAGCAACTATGATCCAAAAATGTTAGGAATGAATTTTGACAAATACATTTGAAGAAATTTTATAATCCTCTTTCTAAACAAGGTTTTCATTACATTAAATTTACATAATACGTTAAGATTAAGCAGGTCGTTTACCACTAATTTGATAGTGATTAGGTGTTTTAGGTTTGGTTCATGTAATGTTCGAATACACTTTCAACTTTCTAGCAAAACATTGTGACTAGGTGCTTTAGGAAGGGTTCATGAGGTTACTGTTCGAATACACTTTATAGCAAAACATTGTGAAAACTAAAAAGTGGGGAAACAAAACACATTCTAGCAAAAAAAATTAAGAAAATCAGAATGCACTTGAGAATAAAGAGATTTTAGGTGCCAGGTACATGTGGCATCCATAAAGGCACTTAAAAATAGCGATAAAGAGGTTATGTAACATAGTTATAGGTTTTATCCAATAACTTGGCAACTTGTTTGAACTATATATGATTCTATAGTGCTTTTGTAGGAGCCGTAGCACCATAGGACTCGTAGTCTTTTTGTTTTTGGATTGTCGGCATAGAATTTCAACTTTCTAGCAAAACATTGTGATTAGGTGCTTTAGGAAGGGTTCATGAGGTTACTGTTCGAATACACTTTCTAGCAAAACATTGTGAAAACTAAAAAGCGGGGAAACAAAACACATTCTAGCAAAAAAAAATTAAGAAAATTGGAATGCACTTGAGAGTAAAGAGATTTTAGGTGCCATGTACATGTGGCATCCATAAAGGCACTTAAAAATAGAGATAAAGAGGTTATGTAACATAGTTATAGGTTTTATCCAATAACTGGGCAACTTGTTTGAACTGTATATGATTCTATAGTGACTTTGTAGGAGCTGTAACACCATAGGACTCATAATCCTTTTGTTTTAGGATTGTAGTAGTATTTTTCCATACCTTTTTACCTCCCTAAGCACGGAAACTAAAATAAACTTGTTTTCTGCTTTATATGTTTTTTTTTCATATTTGTTTGTTTTTTAACAATACACATGACAAACACATTTTTATTTAGATGAAGACAAAAAAACTAAAATGATAAGCCAAACAAAGCCTTAATTTTCAATGTACATTTTCTTCTTTTGAACTTGTAATGCCATACCTTTTATCTGCTAAAATGCCACTGTCCAATTTTATGCTCCCTTAATAATTACTTGCAACAACAAAGTTTCAGTGTTATAACTTAAATGATCGCTTTTCTCACCAACATTTGGTCTCATTTACGTTTTGTTGTTATAATCACGTTTTAAGTTTTATGTTATATCAATTTCGACAATGTTCAGCTTGAAAAATTATGCCATTTTGAACATTTATTTTGACTTTATGTGAAGGTAAAAATGCTTGAATTATTGTATACTTGAGTGTTAGTACATAGTTGTACTAGAAATCTTAGGTAGTGTATGCCATACAATCTGTGACCTCACAAACCTAAGGCGGAGCACCTAACCACTGAGGTAGCGGTGGTGGACTATAGTTTATTAGTATTATTATTATTTGAACAATTCAATTCTGGTTGAATGCACTTGAAGTTGCATTTGCTTTGTGAATACCTGAGAGTATATCTGTTCAGAAAATTGGCCCAAGATTCTTTCCACTTTTTTTTGTTTGAAAAATACGTTAAATATATACAAGTTAAAACCTCAACTTTATCATGGACTGCTTTAAAGACAATGGTAACGCCACTATTGTGACGGCCCGCCCCGCACCAACCGACATTTACTCCAAAAGTGTGCTGTACACATGTCCAGTCAGCACGGGACGGATCGTCAGAAGAAAAAGGGAAGAAGGAAATGAACTAACAAGGAACCTGTAGAATGTCTCACAGCGCATAGAATAAAATATAATAACAACATACTTGACATAAAACAGGTGAGACAGTGCATAAGTTGAAAACAAACTAACATAGCAGCAGAAAATCCAAGTACAGCTTATGATCCAAAGCTAACATTATTACAACTTTTCAAACTGTCTCAAAAGCAAAAGTAAGACAAAGGAGGTACACTACTAATGCCCAAGTAGCGACCACCAACGACACAGGGAGAATATCTATATATCATACGTGGAAGCCTCCTGCTCGCCTCCGAATCAGCTACTCGCGCACCACCAGCTAACCTGTCTCTAGTCTGCTCGTGTGAGCACCCAGAGTAATAAGAAGAAACATAAAACTCTGGGTCAGACATAAAGCCTGGTATGAGCGATAAGCATCTAGACAAAACAATAACAGGTAGACTAAAACATACCTGAACCTGGACCTGCAACCAAAGAGTTAGCACTACATACTGTACAACACTCTAAGGTGCCATTTCAAATGGTGTAAAGATAACGGGGGTGGGGGTGTGCATGTCATAGCAATGGCAAACAATCAAGCATAGTAACCATCCTTACATCTCTCACTCAGTGCATAAAGCATACGATATTCACCACTTCGATCATCCAACATACCTTGCTATGATCACTTTGCCCCATGAAGTCATAAATGGCTTCACTGCACTGATACATAGCCATAAATCCTTCGCTATGTCCACTTTGCTCCATGGAGTCGCAATGACCCCACTGCACTGGCTCACAGCCTTACTAATCCTTTGCTATGTCCACTCTGCCCCATGGAGTCACAACGAGCCCACTGCACTGGCTCATAGTCTTGTTACGCATCACTTTGCCCCTCAAGTCATAATGACTCTACTGCACTGATAACATAGTCTTTCTTCCATTTTCAGTGGTGAATCGAAGTTATGAACGTCGACAACTCCTTAGCACACGTCCCGCAGCAAAGCCCAACCATGAAGTGAACTCATTGGTTCCCCATTGGATCCTGAGTTCTAACTTCTACTTGGACTACCTTTACATCTCGGGTTATTGGTCATCACCGGATCGGTTCAGATCCCCTCTTAGCCATCAGTTCGGTTCGGATAGGAGTGCTCCTCCTTCGCTGGATCGGATCGGGTCATCATCACCTCAGCGGGTCGGATCATGTCTCCATGTCCAATCGCCATCATCGGTTCGGGTCGGAGTCCTCCAATGTGCCACAGTTCGGATCGGCTTCTTCTAATCGACTCGGGTCGGGTCGTAGTCTCCAAGCCTCGTCGAAGTACATCGGTTCGGTCAGGTACTATGGCGGATCGGGTCGGAGATCATCAGGCAGGTCGGATCGGACGATGCATGCCATGAGAAGAGCGAATAGATCGAAGAGTAAGGTATGGGAGCGGATCAGGTCCTCCCTCCGTTCTGATCCGGTTCGGATACTTTCCTGCACTTCTTCCAGCAAGCAATTTACGCCACTCGATGGCGTTTTCGACCATTCTACCTATTCTAATCAATCAAAAAGCATACCATACAGTCATATCAACAAGTAGAAGTGACCTCAAACACTAAAACATCAATATGATAGGTTAAAATGGATCAAACATACCCAAAACCCCATATTTCCCCTTGAGCATGTTTAGGTGAAACTAATGATGTTATTAGCAAAACTTAACCAAATTAAACCAAATTCATATCAGAAGTCTAAAACATCATTTTGAATTTTATAAATATTTTTCCAGAATTTTATCATGTTTAAATTCGCTAATTAACACTAATTACCCTTAATTAGCCATAATTACTGAGGAACTATGCAAATCACTCACCTTAGCCACAAACAATACTTAAATCTGAAATAAATCTTTGGTTTGATGCGAATCCCAATGCTAAACAGCAGCTCCAATGTTGATTTGGTGTAGATCTCCCTTGATTTGATGTTGTTAAGCTTAATCCTTGATTAGAAGATGATTTGGAGGTGATTTAGAGGTTGGAGGCCATTTTTAGGGTTTCTAGGAGGTAAGTGGAGGCTAGAAAACTGAAATGGGATGATTCTCTAACTCCTTTCAGCCTCCCCATAACCCTAATCCCGAAATGGGTTATGGGCCCATTCACTAATCACCCTATTTGGCCCGGTTAAGCTGTTTTTCACCTTCCAAACCTTATTTCAGCCATATCTCCCAAACGGTAAGTCCCTTTTTCACATGTGACCACTCTACGGAAAGTTAAACCATCAAACGAATCTAATGGAAGTGGTTTCAGGTCAAAATTCCTTTCCAGTCAAAAGTTATGGCCAAAACAAAATCAGCTAGGGGCAAAATGGTCATTAAAAAATCGACAAAAATCATGAACATAGGAAATGACTCTAATGGTTGTTTCCCAAAGTTACATGACCATACGACTTCATATGGGAAAGAAATAAATATTCTACGATCCTCCGATGCGTAGAATGTGGGTTGTTACATTCTCCCCCCTTAAGAAATTTCGCCCCCGAAATTCCCTAATCAAAACACACAAAGGGTCCTGCATGCCTATCAACCATAAAACAACATTCAAACATGCAAAATAAGTCTATCCTAGCATGCGAAATAACTAAATTACAAGGTAAATCTTACCAGGCAAAGAGTTTTGGATACGTTTTCCTAATGCTCTCCTCTGTCTCCCAAGTGCAATCATTCTCGTTCTCGCCCCACTGAACCTTGACTAGCTTCACCGCCTTCCTTCGAAGTTGCTTCGTATCGTGCTCGACAATACGAATCGGCTTGCCGTTCCCAACCGCCTCGGGTTCTACCTCGAAGTCCTCTAACTGATCAGGTGAAATAGTCATATCAGGGTCGTGAACGAACTTCCTTAGTTGGAAAACATGAAATACGTTGTGAACTCCCGCCATCTTCTCTGGTAAGTCAACTTTATACGCCAAATTCCCTACTAGTTCAAGAACAGGGAATGGGCCAACAAATCTTGGTGCCAACTTGCCTCTCCTGCCAAATCGTATCGCGCTCTTCAACGGAGAAATCTTGACAAACACCAAGTCACCAACGGAGAATTTTAAGTCTCTTCTCCTTTTATCAGCATAACTCTTCTGCCTATCCTGGGTAGCCTTCATTCGTTGTTGAATGATCTTAATCTTAACTGAAGTTTCCCTCACCACATCTGGTCCAAGCATAAACTTCTCGCCAGTCTCTATCCAACATGATGGTGAGGTGCACGGTCTTCCGTACAAAGCTTCATATGGAGCCATACCGATACTGGATTGGTAGCTATTATTATATGCAAACTCTACTAGATGCAAATGGTCATCCCATGGTCCACAAAAATCCAATATACAAGCTCTCAAGAGATCTTCCAATATACGATTCACCCTCTCCGTCTGACCGTCGGTCTGAGGATGATATATGGTACTGAGATGTAATTCTGACCCTAGAGCCTCTTGTAAGCTATTCCAAAACCCACTAGTGAACAACGGGTCTCGGTCACTCACAATGCTTTTAGGTACTCCATGAAATCTCACTACCCACTTCATATACAATTCTGCTAACTTAGCTGCCGTTCTGGTCGATTTGACTGGTATAAATCTTGCGCTCTTAGTCAATCGATCCACAACTACCCAAATGTAATCATGTCCTGATCTAGTTCTTGGTAAACCATCGATGAAATCCATCGAGACTTGCTCCCATTTCCATTTGGGAATTTCTAATGGTTGCAGGCTTCTTTTGCTCGGCTTTAACTAACTGGAAATTCATGCATTTGGATATAAACTTCCTAACGTCTCTTTTCATCCTTTCCCAGTAGTAAGTCTGCTTCATGTCTCGATACATCTTATTACCGCCGAGAGGTATAGTCAGTTTTGAGTGATGACATTCCCTAAGCACTTCATCCCTCAAACCATTCACGTTGGGTACAACTAGTCTTCCATTCTTTCTAAGCCATCCATCTTGATCAAGCCCATACAAATTCATCTCCTCACTGTCGATGTTCATCTCTAACCTGGAGATGATTTCCAATAGATTAGGATCGTCTCTCTGGCTGGAACCAATCTGCTCTATCAAAGTGGGTCTGATCGCCAAACTAGCTAGCACTTCTGGATCCAATTCGCACTTTGGTCTGAAATCAAACCCCGCGATATACTCCAGTTGCTTCCATTCAAGAAACATAGCCCCTAAACTGGCATGTCTCCTACTCAAGGCATTGGCTACCGCATTACCTTTCCCAGGTGTGTATGCGATATCAAAATCATACGAAGCCAAGAACTCTAACCATCTCTGTTAACGGAGATTCAGATCTTTCTGGGAGAAGAGGTACTTTAACGATTTATGATCGGTGAACAACTCAAATCTTTCTCCCAAGAGATAGTGTCTCCACATCTTCAGCGCAAACACGACCACTGCTAATTCCAAATCATGGGTAGGATACTTCTTCTCATGCGGCTTTAGCTGCCGACTAGCATAAGCTACAACCCTACCTCCTTGCATCAATACAACACCTAATCTGGTACCACAAGCATTCGTGTATACCGTCATTTCTTCATTCCCTTTAGGAATGACTAATACTGGCGCACGCATCAACTTTTCCTTTAGACTCTTGAATGCCTTCTCACACACTCCGTCCCAGATGAAGGACTGATTCTTCTTAGTCAACTGAGTCAACGGTGCTGCTATCTTGGAGAAGTCCTGGATAAACTTATGATAATATCCAGCTAACCCCAAGAAACTTCTTGCATCTATTACATTCTTAGGGGTAAGCCAATCCTGTACCATAGCCACCTTCGCAGGGTCCACGGCAATACCATTCTCTGAAACAACATGGCTCAAGAATCTCACTTCCCTTCTCCAAAAGTGACACTTAGAGAATTTCGCTTTCAATTGGTGTTTCCTCAACATCTCCATCACTATCCTCAAGTGTCCCTTGTGTTCCTCCTCTATCCTTGAGTAAACAAGGATATCGTCTACGAACACAAGAACAAACTTATTCAACAGATCTCTGAATACTCGATTCATAAGATCCACAAAATAGGCTGGTGCAATAGTCAACCCAAATGGCATGACCAACCACTCATAGAATCCAGACGGCGTCCTAAATGTCGTTTTCGTAACACTCTCATCCGCTACTCGAAGCTGATGAAATCCTGTCGTGAGGTCCAACTGGGAGAACACTCTTGCTCCTTCCAGTTGATCAAATAAATCATCTATCCGCGGTAGAGGATACTTATTCTTCCTCGTCACCTTATTCAACTCGCGATAGTCCACACACAAACGAAGGGAACCATCTGCCTTAGTGGCAAACACAACTGGTGCTCTCCACTTGGAGACACTTCTTCTAATAAATCCCTTCTTCAAAAGATGGCTGACTTGCACCCCGAGCTCTCGCTGCTCCCTTGGTGCCATACGACGAAGTGGCATCACTATAGGTCTGGCATCTTTCACTAAATCAATACGGAACTCAATCTCTCGGTGTGGTGGAATCCCGGTGTAACGACCCGGATTTTTAGCCAGTTAATATTGAGTATTTAAATTTATTTAAATTATTTAATTAGGATAATAAATTGATTTTTATATTGAATTTATCAATTTAATAATCGGTATATGAAAAATTATCTAATATATTTAATTATCATATTATGGAAACGATAAATAATTGGATTCAGAATTTAAAACTGAATCAAAAAGATTCAAATGGCTAATATAAATTATATATTGAATTATAACGATAGTTATCGATAATTTAAATTATTTGAAACCATTTTTATATTTTAAATTGAATTTAATTTAAATTGTTATTTCCTTTATTTAGTCGAATTAAATTACAGAGTCAGTTCCGTGAATTTTAAAATAACACCATAATCTGAAGACGTAAATCGCTACGTTGAAAATAGCAGTTCGGGGTTTTAAATTAAAAGGACCGCGAGATATTTTAGTTATTTAATTAGAAAATCAAATCAAATTTAATCACATCATTTCAGCCACCCTAAAATTTATACAGAGCCGACCTATGTTAAAATCGCGCAGACTAATTTCCTTTCTCGAGCTGTAGAGATTGTCTCCTTTCTTCAAAGCAAAGAAAAACCGAAATGTAATGGCTATGTCCTTATTGTCTGCTATCGCACTTCTATAAATTGAAGCCGTCACCTTCATTTTCCAGAGGAACGGAAATAAATCCAACTCCTTTTTCATTTTCCCCTAAATCAATCGAAACCGAAAACTTCAGTAAAGGAAGAGGAGACCAAATTGGAATCTGGAAGCGAGATCTGAAATCGCGAACTACCCTAAACTCGACATCGATGTATTGCGAGCTCGAGGAGTGGTGCGTCTCGCGAACTTTGGTTGAAGCTTTGGCTTTGGAGTCGCGTTCGATGATGGGGTTTACTCGAGGTTCTGGATCAGGAAGTCGCGATGGTCAGATGTGGTAGTCGCGATGGCCAGTTAGGGTTCGAATCAGGTGAAGGTCGAAGCTGATGAGATCGGAATTCCAAGCGATGGTGTTTTGGGGACTTTGGGTCATTCAATTTCGAACGATGGAATGGTTAGGGTTCATCGACGGTCAATGTTTTCGAAGCAAGGAAGGTGAAGTCGTGTATTCCTTGGTTGTTGGGGCGGTGATTCTGGCGATATCTGAAGGACGTTGAGGGAGGTTACAATGTTACGATGGTGAAAGGAAGCTGGTAATTTTACTTGAATTGATAGGGTGTGGTTTCATTCGGTTCAAGTGAGTAAGAAGCAGCTACAAACGTGGAGAATGGCTATGGAAATGCTGATTTCAAATGGAAAAGAAGGGTACGAAAGATGATTTGGGTTTTCAAATTCTGAACCTATTTCTAAGTCGTGAATTCTTAAACTTGATTTGAAGGTAATTTATTTTAACAATTAAATTATTTAATTCATTTAGATTTTTAAGTAATCATAAATATATACATATATTGCAATATATTAAATTATACAAGGAGGGGGAAAATCCTAAAAAGGGATTTGTAATTGCAGATCTTATAATTCGGAATTCAATTGGTGTGGATCAAAGTTAACAGGAATTTAATTTAAATCGAATGGTATTCGGTTTAATTTAAATTGGGATATTCGGCAAAACAAAAAGCCTGGTGAGTAAATCTCACTCACCTTTAGAATTATTTTTATTTCATTAAAAATAATTGTTTGTGCTTGTTGAATGATTTCTGGTTGTTTCATATATATATTAGTTATTAGGCTATATATATATATATATATTGGGTTGATTGATTGGTTGGATTCCCGCAGTCTCATTAGCGGATGCCCGCAGTTTCATAGCGGATGATTACCCTATACGCCCCACGCTATGATAGTGGATGACCTTCTATACCGCGATATTCTGCCACGAAGCAGAATGGGTATTATTTATGTGCTAACATCTGTGGATGCAGGAAAACAGGTTGGAGGAATCCAACTGGATTCCTCAAAAATATATTATCTGTTTGTTTATTTGTTTGCATATATATTTTTATATATGATGTGTTAGAAAAATAAATAATTCGTTGCTTTGTGTGTTTAAATATCACTGGGCTTAAGTAATGATATTTAAAAATATCATGGAAGGATATTTGAGATTTTAAAGGGGAAAATTCTATTTTTAAATAGAATTTGAATTTTAAATGGAATAAAAATATAAACTTGTTTTGAAAAATAAAACAAGTAGTTTCTTTTTAAATAAAGTTTATAAATAGTTCTTTTATAACGGAGTTATAAATGAAAAGAATTATCATTTGATAATTCAGAAATAGAAATACAAGCATGGAATTGGGATTTGAAATGGAATTTCAAAACAGGATGTGAAAGGAACTTTTTTAAATATATAACTCAAATGAAATTTGAGTATAACATTTGAATTTTAAAAGGGGATTGAATATTAGAAATTCAAATAGAAGTTCAAATGGAATTTGAATAGACGAAATTAGAATGAAAAATAGAATTTGAATTCAAGAAATAAAAATAAAATTTGAATTCAAAGGAATTCGAACAAAGAAATTCAAATAGAGATTTCAATGTGGAATTTCAAAATAGAATTTGAAATATAGTATTTCAAAGAAGAATTCAAATGTGAAATTTGAATAGAGATTTGAATGGAATTTAAATATGAAATTTGAATTGAGATTTGAAATAGAAATTCAAATATTGAATTTGAACATGAAATTGAATATAGGAATTCAAGGGAATTGAAATAGAATTTGAATTCAAAGGAATTCAAATGGGATTGAAATAAAGGAAATTCAAAAATGGAATTTCAAATAAAAGAAGAATGTAATTTGAAATTTTGGGAATTTCAAATAAGAGAAAATGGAATTTGAAACATTTAGAATTTCAAATAGAATTTAAATGGAGTTTGAATATTTGAATTTCAAATGGAGTTGGGATATTCGAGAATTCAAATAGACTTGGAATATAGGAATTTCAAACAAAATTTGAGAATGGAGTTTAAATCCAGAATTGGAATTCAAGAGATATAAATCTAGAATTTGAATCCAAGGGATATAAATCTAGGATTTGAATTCAAGAGAAATTTAAATATGGCATTTGAATTCAAAGTGAAGTTTAATATGAGATTTGAAATTCTAATAGAATGAAAATAGATTTAAGTATAGAAATTTGAATGGAGATTGGAAATGGGATTTGAATAAGGAAATTCAAATGTAAAATTTCAAAGTAGAACTTGAATTAAAACTTTGAAAATAGAATTTCAAATAGAACTCGAAATAGAATTAACTATGGGATTTGAATATGGAATTCAAATGGAATTGAAACTATGGATTTGAATATATTAAAATCAGAATGTAATTGAATTTCATTCAAACGAAGTTTAAAGTTTATATATATAAATATAATTAAAACGAACTCGCCGCAGCGCTGTAGTTCGTAAATTGGCGATTCGAACTTCAATTGAATATACAGAACGCAATTGAAGTCGGAATTCTTCGAAACAAGAAACGTCAGGACCGGTTTGATAATAGTTTTCGAATGAAAGAGAAAAATCTGAATTTCTTCGTATAGATTTTGAGTTATGTCAAAAAGCAAATTTTCAGGAAAACAGCGCCAGAATCGTTTTAAAACCATAATGGTTTATTTAATGTATAAAAGGATTTTAAGCGAGAAAAAAATCCGAATTTCCTATTTAGAAAATCTCCGAGTTGAGTTGTAAAATATATGCGAATTCAAGTTGTGTAAATGAATATGATTTTTGAAACAGAAACCAGATTTTGATTTATTGAATAGAATTAACTAAAGTGAATAGGAATTAGTTAATGAGTTTTGAAGGGATATTGGGGTTTGAATAAGTGGGTTCGATTTGAAAATTTATATTCGAAATCAAAAAGGAAACTAGAATTGAAATTGAAACGCAATTTGGTTATGAGCAAGCTAAATATTTTGTTTGAAATGCTATGTTCAAACAAAGGAGTAAAATAGGCAAAATGGCCGAATTTAAAGAATAAATGGGCGGAACTAAATTCAAACGATTAGATAGTGTTGAATTGAATTGAAACAGGTGAACAGGTGTTAAACAGATATGGGATGGAGTATATGAAGATTTTTATTTATGTGCTCGACAATAAGGTACATGTTTAAATTCATATATGGATTTTATGCGCCGTATCGGCAAGCCGCTTGGCTTTTTCTTTTTCTTTTCGATTGGAGAAGATACCGGGAAGCTATTTGAAATTTCCCGATGCTCCCGATACAGGGGAGGTTATGGCGAATTTTTCCGGAAATTTAAGGAGTTAGAATATTTTTAAGAAATTTGACAATTAGAAATCTATATATCGATATATACAGAATTCGATAAGGAAACGAAATCAAAAATAGCGAAAAGGGCCAATATGGTTATTGAAAATATTTGGGTAACAAATATTGATAAGGAAATGGAGAAGAGATTTAATTAATGAATATTAATTAAAGAGCCCAGTGATTTGTTTGATATGTTGGATGAACACTTGTTTTTATTCGATAGTTAAACCACAGACTATCGAAGTTTTGACCATCGTTGTCAATATGGAGGGACCGGTTGGATTATTATCCGAAGAACCACTCCGTATCGGCATAAGCGTTGCGAACCAAGTATGCTGAATATATTGAAGATGGAGTAAAGTGCAAGGGCTTTTCTATTTATAGAAATGGTGCCTTCGGTTTCGTTCAATCCCAGAACGAACGTAAATGGACGGATGTCTGACAAAGTATTTCCAATGATCAAATGGGTTGGTCTGTATAAATATATATGGTTGCAACGGATTTATCCCTTAGCATAATATCCAGAATATTTGTGCAAACTCAACTAACGATTAACGGATCTGACGATGTGGCATTCAAAGTGATTGTGCTATCAATGAATGGTAAGTATTCGTAGCCTCAGGCCTCAACAACCGGGAAAGGACAAAAATCGGGCAGGCAGCATGGCTATGTGGGTCGCACCCATTAGGGTGTATAATCACCTATCTAGAGAAATTCCTTTTGTTTCTAAATCTATCGATTCTGCCCATTCGGGAAACGGTGGTTTGAGTCCAACCGTTGGTGATATACATTCGATACACTCAAGCGAAATGAGTGGTCGGTCATGTATGGGCCGGGTTGCAAGACGTTCTTGTTGAACCCAGGTGTATTCGCCTCTAGAGATACACTAGCGGAAGGTGGTTCCATACCTTGTCATGATTGAAATCCAATCTCCAATAAGCGCCATGCGGTTTTTGATTTTATACTATATATGTGGAGCGTGAGATGCAAGCGTTCTGCTATTTGGTTATTTACTTGATGTAGACATTATTATAATATCATTGGATTTGATATCAAAGTGTTTTGGGTTATAGTAAGGTAAAAACCGTCCATGTTTATGTGTGGGCTGGTCTTACTATTATCTTTTCTTCTGAAAGGATTTTTAAAGTTAAACAAGTGGTTGGAGTTTACTCACACCAGTCCCATGACTGACCCAGAGTTTATTTTGGTTTTGTTTTCCCTAAACTCTTGGGTGCCCAAATTTGTACGGGCAGTCAAGTGTTTCAGGCTTTCACAGATTTATTTGAAGGAGCTGGAAGCAGGAGGCTTCACCGGTTAGCTATAGGCTATCATATATTCCGCTGTGGACCTTGTTTGTATCTGGAAACAGGTGTTTATAACTGTTTCAGAAATGACTGTTGTGCTCTGATGATGGTATGTATATAAAGTTACTGATTTGTATTTCAAAAGTTATGTTATATAATATATTTTATTCGTTCCGCTGTGAGTTTGTGATCTTCGTTTTTCTTCTATTCTAATATTTCTTTCTTTCTATTACTCGTCCTCTATCTTCTTTCTATTATGGGTTCGTATTTCTGTGTTATTTGGGTTGGACGTGTGTTGTATTTAGTCAACTCAGATAGCTCGGATTTGCGGGTCGTTTCAGTTGGTATCAGAGCTTAGGTTGAGCGAACACCTAGGCTTGTGTGGCATGTGCTCATTAGAGATAGGGTCAGAAGTACCCTAGAATGAGTTGAGTGTATATATACGAGAGAGCGTATTTGTAAATTGATATAAAAATTGTTTTATATTGTGTTGGCTAGTCTGTAGAGTGGTTTATGAATTCTGGTCGAATCGTGGGACGCCACGAAGTCGATAGGGATTTCTAAACACTTGAACAGAGAAATTGAACACAATATTGTTTTAAAGTGGGTAAATGAAATAATTTTACCCAAAAATTCTATTTTGATATAGAAAGAATAATTTTTTAGAATTATTATTATACGGATGTGTTGGATGTTGACTTTATAATCAAATGAGATTATAGATTTAGAATGGTTATTTATAACCAAAATAGAATTTGTATATGAATTAAATATACAAATGGGATGAATTAGAATAAAATTCAAACCAGAGTTAAGAATTCAAAATCCTGGGAAGTTGAAAATATTTTTCAAAGTATATTAAAATAATATAGATTTGTTTTAAAAGGATTTGAAAGAAAATCATGGATTTTGAAATAATAAAGCACTGAACTCACTTCAGTGGCTGGGAAATAATTCTGATGATGATTGCAACATCATCAGTGTTCATTTCCGAGTTTCTAAGTGATAGGTTGCTACCTTAGAAAGTTTTGACGGAAATTTGTTGGAAAGAAAACAAATTGGATTGAAAATTCAAATGTTTTGAATTGAGATGAAAATAAATAAAAGTATACATTTATGTGATTTCAGAAGAATTTGAAATGAAAACCCTGGGATTTGGATGCTGGAATTAAAATTTAACTTAAGCAAGTTAAATGGTTCAGGGTGAATCAAATTGACTAGAATCGATTTGAATAGATTTAATGGCATATAGATTGGATCAAAATAGATTAATCGTAGATCATTCGAATCAAATGAAGGAAGACCAAAAGTTTTGGTGGAATTAAATATGTTGAAATGTAAGGAGGTGAGTTTCAACATAAAGGAGTTGTGAAAATTAATGGATTTGTACCATGTTTCCTACCTTAGCAATTTCGAGGACGAAATTATTTTAAGGGGGAAAGAATGTAACGACCCGGATTTTTAGCCAGTTAATATTGAGTATTTAAATTTATTTAAATTATTTAATTAGGATAATAAATTGATTTTTATATTGAATTTATCAATTTAATAATCGGTATATGAAAAATTATCTAATATATTTAATTATCATATTATGGAAACGATAAATAATTGGATTCAGAATTTAAAACTGAATCAAAAAGATTCAAATGGCTAATATAAATTATATATTGAATTATAACGATAGTTATCGATAATTTAAATTATTTGAAACCATTTTTATATTTTAAATTGAATTTAATTTAAATTGTTATTTCCTTTATTTAGTCGAATTAAATTACAGAGTCAGTTCCGTGAATTTTAAAATAACACCATAATCTGAAGACGTAAATCGCTACGTTGAAAATAGCAGTTCGGGGTTTTAAATTAAAAGGACCGCGAGATATTTTAGTTATTTAATTAGAAAATCAAATCAAATTTAATCACATCATTTCAGCCACCCTAAAATTTATACAGAGCCGACCTATGTTAAAATCGCGCAGACTAATTTCCTTTCTCGAGCTGTAGAGATTGTCTCCTTTCTTCAAAGCAAAGAAAAACCGAAATGTAATGGCTATGTCCTTATTGTCTGCTATCACACTTCTATAAATTAAAGCCGTCACCTTCATTTTCCAGAGGAACGAAAATAAATCCAACTCCTTTTTCATTTTCCCCTAAATCAATCGAAACCGAAAACTTCAGTAAAGGAAGATGAGAACAAATTGGAATCTGGAAGCGAGATCTGAAATCGCGAACTACCCTAAACTCGACATCGATGTATTGCGAGCTCGAGGAGTGGTGCGTCTCGCGAACTTTGGTTGAAGCTTTGGCTTTGGAGTCGCGTTCGATGATGGGGTTTACTCGAGGTTCTGGATCAGGAAGTCGCGATGGTCAGATGTGGTAGTCGCGATGGCCAGTTAGGGTTCGAATCAGGTGAAGGTCGAAGCTGATGAGATCGGAATTCCAAGCGATGGTGTTTTGGGGACTTTGGGTCATTCAATTTCGAACGATGGAATGGTTAGGGTTCATCGACGGTCAATGGCGGTGATTCTGGCGATATCTGAAGGACGTTGAGGGAGGTTACAATGTTACGATGGTGAAAGGAAGCTGGTAATTTTACTTGAATTGATAGGGTGTGGTTTCATTCGGTTCAAGTGAGTAAGAAGCAGCTACAAACGTGGAGAATGGCTATGGAAATGCTGATTTCAAATGGAAAAGAAGGGTACGAAAGATGATTTGGGTTTTCAAATTCTGAACCTATTTCTAAGTCGTGAGTTCTTAAACTTGATTTGAAGGTAATTTATTTTAGCAATTAAATTATTTAATTCATTTAGATTTTTAAGTAATCATAAATATATACATATATTGCAATATATTAAATTATACAAGGAGGGGGAAAATCCTAAAAAGGGATTTGTAATTGCAGATCTTATAATTCGGAATTCAATTGGTGTGGATCAAAGTTAACAGGAATTTAATTTAAATCGAATGGTATTCGGTTTAATTTAAATTGGGATATTCGGCAAAACAAAAAGCATGGTGAGTAAATCTCACTCACCTTTAGAATTATTTTTATTTCATTAAAAATAATTGTTTGTGCTTGTTGAATAATTTCTGGTTGTTTTATATATATTAGTTATTAGGCTATATATATATATATTGGGTTGATTGATTGGTTGGATTCCCGCAGTCTCATTAGCGGATGCCCGCAGTTTCATAGCGGATGATTACCCTATACGCCCCACGCTATGATAGTGGATGACCTTCTATACCGCGATATTCTGCCATGAAGCAGAATGGGTATTATTTATGTGCTAACATCTGTGGATGCAGGAAAACAGGTTGGAGGAATCCACCTGGATTCCTCAAAAATATATTATCTGTTTGTTTATTTGTTTGCATATATATTTTTATATATGATGTGTTAGAAAAATAAATAATTCGTTGCTTTGTGTGTTTAAATATCACTGGGCTTAAGTAATGATATTTAAAAATATCATGGAAGGATATTTGAGATTTTAAAGGGGAAAATTCTATTTTTAAATAGAATTTGAATTTTAAATGGAATAAAAATATAAACTTGTTTTGAAAAATAAAACAAGTAGTTTCTTTTTAAATAAAGTTTATAAATAGTTCTTTTATAACGGAGTTATAAATGAAAAGAATTATCATTTGATAATTCAGAAATAGAAATACAAGCATGGAATTGGGATTTGAAATGGAATTTCAAAACAGGATGTGAAAGGAACTTTTTTAAATATATAACTCAAATGAAATTTGAGTATAACATTTGAATTTTAAAAGGGGATTGAATATTAGAAATTCAAATAGAAGTTCAAATGGAATTTGAATAGACGAAATTAGAATGAAAAATAGAATTTGAATTCAAGAAATAAAAATAAAATTTGAATTCAAAGGAATTCGAACAAAGAAATTCAAATAGAGATTTCAATGTGGAATTTCAAAATAGAATTTGAAATATAGTATTTCAAAGAAGAATTCAAATGTGAAATTTGAATAGAGATTTGAATGGAATTTAAATATGAAATTTGAATTGAGATTTGAAATAGAAATTCAAATATTGAATTTGAACATGAAATTGAATATAGGAATTCAAGGGAATTGAAATAGAATTTGAATTCAAAGGAATTCAAATGGGATTGAAATAAAGGAAATTCAAAAATGGAATTTCAAATAAAAGAAGAATGTAATTTGAAATTTTGGGAATTTCAAATAAGAGAAAATGGAATTTGAAACATTTAGAATTTCAAATAGAATTTAAATGGAGTTTGAATATTTGAATTTCAAATGGAGTTGGGATATTCGAGAATTCAAATAGACTTGGAATATAGGAATTTCAAACAAAATTTGAGAATGGAGTTTAAATCCAGAATTGGAATTCAAGAGATATAAATCTAGAATTTGAATCCAAGGGATATAAATCTAGGATTTGAATTCAAGAGAAATTTAAATATGGCATTTGAATTCAAAGTGAAGTTTAATATGAGATTTGAAATTCTAATAGAATGAAAATAGATTTTAGTATAGAAATTTGAATGGAGATTGGAAATGGGATTTGAATAAGGAAATTCAAATGTAAAATTTCAAAATAGAACTTGAATTAAAACTTTGAAAATAGAATTTCAAATAGAACTCGAAATAGAATTAACTATGGGATTTGAATATGGAATTCAAATGGAATTGAAACTATGGATTTGAATATATTAAAATCAGAATGTAATTGAATTTCATTCAAACGAAGTTTAAAGTTTATATATATAAATATAATTAAAACGAACTCGCCGCAGCGCTGTAGTTCGTAAATTGGCGATTCGAACTTCAATTGAATATACAGAACGCAATTGAAGTCGGAATTCTTCGAAACAAGAAACGTCAGGACCGGTTTGATAATAGTTTTCGAATGAAAGAGAAAAATCTGAATTTCGTCGTATAGATTTTGAGTTATGTCAAAAGCAAATTTTCAGGAAAACAGCGCCAGAATCGTTTTAAAACCATAATGGTTTATTTAATGTATAAAAGGATTTTAAGCGAGAAAAAAATCCGAATTTCCTATTTAGAAAATCTCCGAGTTGAGTTGTAAAATATATGCGAATTCAAGTTGTGTAAATGAATATGATTTTTGAAACAGAAACCAGATTTTGATTTATTGAATAGAATTAACTAAAGTGAATAGGAATTAGTTAATGAGTTTTGAAGGGATATTGGGGTTTGAATAAGTGGGTTCGATTTGAAAATTTATATTCGAAATCAAAAAGGAAACTAGAATTGAAATTGAAACGCAATTTGGTTATGAGCAAGCTAAATATTTTGTTTGAAATGCTATGTTCAAACAAAGGAGTAAAATAGGCAAAATGGCCGAATTTAAAGAATAAATGGGCGGAACTAAATTCAAACGATTAGATAGTGTTGAATTGAATTGAAACAGGTGAACAGGTGTTAAACAGATATGGGATGGAGTATATGAAGATTTTTATTTATGTGCTCGACAATAAGGTACATGTTTAAATTCATTTATGGATTTTATGCGCCGTATCGGCAAGCCGCTTGGCTTTTTTTTTTCTTTTCGATTGGAGAAGATACCGGGAAGCTATTTGAAATTTCCCGATGCTCCCGATACAGGGGAGGTTATGGCGAATTTTTCCGGAAATTTAAGGAGTTAGAATATTTTTAAGAAATTTGACAATTAGAAATCTATATATCGATATATATATAGAATTCGATAAGGAAACGAAATCAAAAATAGCGAAAAGGCCCAATATGGTTATTGAAAATATTTGGGTAACAAATATTGATAAGGAAATGGAGAAGAGATTTAATTAATGAATATTAATTAAAGAGCCCAGTGATTTGTTTGATATGTTGGATGAACACTTATTTTTATTCGATAGTTAAAACACAGACTATCGAAGTTTTGACCATCGTTGTCAATATGGAGAGACCGGTTGGATTATTATCCAAAGAACCACTCCGTATCGGCATAAGCGTTGCGAACCAAGTATGCTGAATATATTGAAGACGGAGTAAAGTGCAAGGGCTTTTCTATTTATAGAAATGGTGCCTTCGGTTTCGTTCAATCCCAGAACGAACGTAAATGGACGGATGTCTGACAAAGTATTTCCAATGATCAAATGGGTTGATCTGTATAAATATATATGGTTGCAACGGATTTATCCCTTAGCATAATATCCAGAATATTTGTGCAAACTCAACTAACGATTAACGGATCTGACGATGTGGCATTCAAAGTGATTGTGCTATCAATGAATGGTAAGTATTCGTAGCCTCAGGCCTCAACAACCGGGAAAGGACAAAAATCGGGCAGGCAGCATGGCTATGTGGGTCGCACCCATTAGGGTGTATAATCACCTATCTAGAGAAATTCCTTTTGTTTCTAAATCTATCGATTCTGCCCATTCGGGAAACGGTGGTTTGAGTCCAACCGTTGGTGATATACATTCGATACACTCAAGCGAAATGAGTGGTCGGTCATGTGTGGGCCGGGTTGCAAGACGTTCTTGTTGAACCCAGGTGTATTCGCCTCTAGAGATACACTAGCGGAAGGTGGTTCCATACCTTGTCATGATTGAAATCCAATCTCCAATAAGTGCCATGCGGTTTTTGATTTTATACTATATATGTGGAGCGTGAGATGCAAGCGTTCTGCTATTTGGTTATTTACTTGATGTAGACATTATTATAATATCATTGGATTTGATATCAAAGTGTTTTGGGTTATAGTAAGGTAAAAACCGTCCATGTTTATGTGTGGGCTGGTCTTACTATTATCTTTTCTTCTGAAAGGATTTTTAAAGTTAAACAAGTGGTTGGAGTTTACTCACACCAGTCCCATGACTGACCCAGAGTTTATTTTGGTTTTGTTTTCCCTAAACTCTTGGGTGCCCAAATTTGTACGGGCAGTCAAGTGTTCCAGGCTTTCACAGATTTATTTGAAGGAGCTGGAAGCAGGAGGCTTCACCGGTTAGCTATAGGCTATCATATATTCCGCTGTGGACCTTGTTTGTATCTGGAAACAGGTGTTTATAACTGTTTCAGAAATGACTGTTGTGCTCTGATGATGGTATGTATATAAAGTTACTGATTTGTATTTCAAAAGTTATGTTATATAATATATTTTATTCGTTCCGCTGTGAGTTTGTGATCTTCGTTTTTCTTCTATTCTAATATTTCTTTCTTTCTATTTCTCGTCCTCTATCTTCTTTCTATTATGGGTTCGTATTTCTGTGTTATTTGGGTTGGACGTGTGTTGTATTTAGTCAACTCAGATAGCTCGGATTTGCGGGTCGTTTCACCCGGTCACCTCCTCGAAGACGTCCGGATACTGGCCAACCACGGGCACAACTGACAACTCATCCTACGGGATGCCGAGGGAATTTATAAATCTAGCCATTACCCCATCACTAGGTAGACTACCAAACACTACCCTCCGCCCATCATCCGCCCTAACTGTCACCAAAAAGCCCTCACAGTCTACCACTACCCCGTATCTTTGGAGCCAATTGACTCCCAATATAATGCCATACCCAGTAAAGCCCAAAACAAAGCAATCATAAACAAACATACATCCATGACTCGATAAGACCAAATTCCTGTAAATCATACTAAGGCTAGTCGAACCACCAATCGGGTTCATCACAACCAATGGTCTATCGACTATCTCGGGTTCCAGTCCTAACCTATCTACCAGGTCACTAGATATGAAGGAACGGGAAGCCCCTGTATCAAACAAAACTCGAACTGGTACATCATAAATAGAAAGCATACCTTGAATAACGACATTCTTTCCTTTCTCCGCCACAGTTGGGGCATTCGACGAAGAAGGAACAACATCAATAGCATATGCTTTCACAATCTGCTTCTCCTTAAGAGGTTGCGGACACTTATCCTTATGATGTCCCACTTGGCCACAGTTGTAGCACTTCCTTTCCGCTGGCTTGGCCCGACATTCTTTAGCATAATGGCCCTTCTTACCACAGCTGAAGCACTCAATTTCTTTCTTGTTCTTTTTCTGGCCATCCTTAGATTGGCTCTGCTTCCTCTTATTCTGAGAGCTATTCTTGCCTCCACCGCCTGCTTGCAGCTTCAGCCCTTCTGCAGATACAGCCTCAGTCTTTGACTTAGGGTAAAGACTCTCTAATCTCAAAGCTTTCCCCACAATCGATTCAAAAGTCTCATCGATGTGGTTAATAAGCCTTCCCCCAAGTATCCATCCAACTCAGTAATGAACTTCTCATTCTTCTTCTCAGGAGTATCAATAAGAGATAGTCCATACTTCGACAAAGTGTCGAACTCAGCAATATAATCAGAGACTGCCCTACTATTTTGCTTGAGTTCTAAGAATCTCTTGAACAACACCGACTTCTGGGCAGCTGGAATAAACTTCTCGCTAAAGCGAGCCTTGAACTGATCCCAAGTAACCTGATCTTCTGGAGTAGCTATTCTAACGGCATTCCACCAATTCATCGCTCGCCCTTGCAGCTGACGAGACGCTAGTCTTCTCTTCATCGCATCCTCGATACCCAAGTCATCGAAGATACGATCACAGCTATCCAACCAATCCTGAACATCTGTGGCCGACTCCGTTCCGTGGAATGGCTTCCCACCAAGGTTAGTGTAATCCTTGCACAACTTGGCGAAATCGACCCTAAGCGCCTGCACTACTGGACCACCACCAATTCCGGGATTGGGAACTGCACCTTGCACCTCCCTAAGCATGTCTCTCATGAGGTCAGTAAACATTGCCCTCATGTCAGCAGCATTCCCATTATTGGCTCCCTTACCAGCACCTCTAGCATATCGGCTCATCGTCAATCTGTAAAAGGGGAAACGATTAACAACCCCATAGTGGTGCTAGTGCAGTACGACTTCATTCTTATACTACTATTAGTGTATATATATAGCTTTTGAAAACCAAAGTAATCACAAATACGCGCTCTCATATACGTACTATCTCTCCCTAGTGTCTTTCCCTAGGTTAACTACACAACCTAGAGCTCTGATACCAAATGTGACGGCCCGCCCCGCACCAACCGACATTTACTCCAAAAGTGCGCTGTACACATGTCCAGTCAGCACGGGACGGATCGTCAGAAGAAAAAGGGAAGAAGGAAATGAACTAACAAGGAACCTGTAGAATGTCTCACAGCGCATAGAATAAAATATAATAACAACATACTTGACATAAAACAGGTGAGACAGTGCATAAGCTGAAAACAAACTAACATAGCAGCAGAAAATCCAAGTACATCTTATGATCCAAAGCTAACATTATTACAACTTTTCAAACTGTCTCAAAAGCAAAAGTAAGATAAAGGAGGTACACTACTAATGCCCAAGTAGCGACCACCAACGACACAGGGAGAATATCTATATATCATACGTGGAAGCCTCCTGCTCGCCTCCGAATCAGCTACTCGCGCACCACCATCTAACCTGTCTCTAGTCTGCTCGTGTGAGCACCCAGAGTAATAAGAAGAGACATAAAACTCTGGGTCAGACATAAAGCCTGGTATGAGCGATAAGCATCTAGACAGAACAATAACAGGTAGACTAAAACATACCTGAACCTGGACCTGCAACCAAAGAGTTAGCACTACATACTGTACAACACTCTAAGGTGCCATTTCAAATGGTGTAAAGATAACGGGGGTGGGGGTGTGCATGTCATACTATGGCAAGCAATCAAGCATAGCAACCATCCTCACATCTCTCACTCAGTGCATAAAGCATACGATATTCACCACTTCGATCGCCCAACATACCTTGCTATGATCACTTTGCCCCATGAAGTCATAAATGGCTTCACTGCACTGATACATAGCCACAAATCCTTCGCTATGTCCACTTTGCCCCATGGAGTCGCAATGACCCCACTGCACTGGCTCATAGCCTTACTAATCCTTTACTATGTCCACTCTGCCCCATAGAGTCACAACGACCCCACTGCACTGGCTCATAGTCTTACTACGCATCACTTTGCCCCTCAAGTCATAATGACTCTACTGCACTGATAACATAGTCTTTCATCCATTTTCAGTGGTGAATCGAAGTTATGAACGTCGACAACTCCTTAGCACACGTCCCACAGCAAAGCCCAACCATGAAGTGAACTCATTGGTTCCCCATTGGATCCTGAGCTCTAACTTCTACTTGGACTACCTTTGCATCTCGGGTTATTGGTCATCACCGGATCGGTTCAGATCCCCTCTTAGCCATCAGTTCGGTTCGGATCGGAGTGCTCCTCCTTCGCTGGATCGGATTGGGTCATCATCACCTCAGCGGGTCGGATCGAGTCTCCGTGTCCAATCGCCATCATCGGTTCGGGTCGGAGTCCTCCAATGTGCCACAGTTCGGATCGGCTTCTTCTAATCGACTCGGGTCGGGTCGTAGTCTCCAAGCCTCGTCGAAGTACATCGGTTCGGTCGGGTACTATGGCGGATCGGGTCGGAGATCATCAGGCGGGTCGGATCGGACGATGCATGCCACGAGAAGAGCGAATAGATCGAAGAGTAAGGTATGGGAGCGGATGAGGTCCTCCGTTCCGATCTAGTTCGGATACTTTCTTGCACTTCTTCCAGCAAGCAATTTACGCCACTCGATGGCGTTTTCGACCATTCTACCTATTCTAATCAATCACAAAGCATACCATACAGTCATAGCAACAAGTAGAAGTGACCTCAAACACCAAAACATCAATATAATAGGTTAAAATGGAACAAACATACCCAAAACCCCATATTTCCCCTTAAGCATGTTTAGGTGAAACTAATGATGTGATTAGCAAAACTTAACCAAATTAACCCAAATTCATATCAGAAGTCTAAAACATCATTTCGAATTTTATAAATATTTTTCCAGAATTTTATCATGTTTAAATTCGCTAATTAACACTAATTACCCTTAATTTGCCATAATTAGTGAGGAACTATGCAAATCACTCACCTTAGTCACAAACAAAACTTAAATCTGAAATAAATCTCTTGTTTGATGCGAATCTCAATGCTAAACAGCAGCTCCAATGTTGATTTGGTGTAGATCTCCCTTGATTTGATGTTGCTAAGCTTAATCCTTGATTAGAAGATGATTTGAGGTGATTTAGAGGTTGGAGGCCATTTTTAGGGTTTCTAGGAGGTAAGTGGAGGCTAGAAAACTGAAATGGGATGATTCTCTAACTCCTTTCAGCCTCCCCATAACCCTAATCCCGAAATGGGTTATGGGCCCATTCACTAATCATCCTATTTGGCCCGGTTAAGCTGTTTTTCACCTTCCAAACCTTATTTCAGCCATATCTCCCAAGCGGTAAGTCTGTTTTTCACATGTGACCACTCTACGGAAAGGTAAACCATCAAACGAATCTAATGGAAGTGGTTTCAGGTCAAAATTCCTTTCCAGTCAAAAGTTATGGCCAAAACAAAATCAGCTAGGGGCAAAACGGTCTTTTAAAAATCGACAAAAATCATGAACATAGGAAATGACTCTAATGGTTGTTTCCCAAAGTTACATGACCATACGACTTCATATGGGAAAGAAATAAATATTCTACGATCCTCCGATGCGTAGAATGCGGGTTGTTACAACTATCAATTTTGGCAAGCATGGCAGACCTATATGTGTTACATGGTCAGAACAGTCTTCACTATCCATACATACAAAGGATAGCAATTCACTTTGCATTAAGCGTTGGACTAATTATATTAGAGACATATATTAAATTGGTATGTAATGAAGCTAGATCGGATACATACCCAAAATGGGGAGTCCTTTATTTGGTCAGTAATGTGCAATTAGATAGCTCAAAAAATGAAATAGGTAGAGGACAGGTTTGGGAACACAAATAGTACCATTGAAATAAGAATTGCTTGCATTAATAGGAAATCATAAACACATACCAATTCTGGTACAATTTTAGCTCTTTACAGTTATTTGACATAAAGCATGTAACATCCATCCATATCTCTCTTTTGTTGTTTTAAAAAATAATACGCATACAGTTGAATACATTTTAAATTTTGATCCACTGGACATAAGTTGTACATAGTAGGTTGACAATTTTACGCTAAGCTAAAATCAAAGTTTGCAGAAAAAAGAGGGATCTATCTGTAACTAGTTCAATTGTTTATGGAAAATATTCAACAGGTAGTTTGTTCTTTCTTGTATCCAAGCTTATAGGAGTTGAAATTCTATGTCGCGTTAAGAAATGAAAAAATGTGTAATGAACATTATTACTGGATTCATTTAATAAAGTGATGTAACCATTAACCATTTGTCTATGAAACACAAGTTTTATCACTGTTTTGTAATGTGTATCATTTCAAAATTGTCGGCATACACATCTTTAATATTCTTTTCCATGATTTTTTTGGGAATCCATATGTTCAGAATGCCTGCCATCGTATAACCATGTCATCAGTAACTACGGTACTCTTGTACTCTGTTAGAGTTATCTTCTTAATCAAGCGAAAGTGTATGAATAAGTGTAAAGTAAATACAATGTTTGCAACGTTATTCAGGTAAAGCAAGTGAACTTTATTTCTTTGCTTCATGTAAGTAAAGAATCTGAAATTTGATTTATTTGCACCTGTAAGCTTGGAGTTTGGTTTTAAAAAAAAACGACATTTTGACTGATATTCTAGAGAAAGCTTTGGATGGGACTGTCACATGTACTGCATGATGTCAAGATTTTCATCCGACAGGTACATGCTAAAGTTTGCAATTAAGATTAAGCTATTAGTTTTTTTTTTTTTTTTTTTGCTTTTACTAAATCTAAATTAGAATATCTTTATTTGTGACAGATTTTTATGGTTTCAAACTTATCGATGTCGCTTAAGGCTTATCGACCCAACAAGGGCTTATCTTCATTGGTGCAAATAGCCTATCAACAAGGTGACGTAAGGACAAGAGCTTTGAACCAAGGAAGTGGAGAACCAGAGGTATGGGACTTGTGTAAATGTTGATCTTTTTTTATCAGGTATGAATCCATATTTACTTGCACCTTTTACCCTTGACTTTGTCCTCAACCATGCAGTTAATTGGTAGTTAGTGTTTATGGGGTTTTGATTGAAGATTCCTGTATTCACACTTCAAAGATTCTACTTTGCTAGTGGCGTTCGATGATTTCATGTGTATGCTTATGCATACACCATTCCTTTTTGGTTTTTGTCACACCTGTTTTTATGCAAGGCACGATTCTAAATACGAGGGTATAGTTATCTGTTTCTTGATATCACAATTGGGCATTTGTGTAAATAATTCATTTAATTGTTTGTTCAAATGTGCAGCCTGATTAAAGGCAGAGGAGGTTGATGGTTATGATATATTTCATCTGTCACTAGTAAGTACACGAAAGGTCATGTTCATGTATGCTTGTAGAACTAGTTCATATAGTTAAAGAATGCAATTAGATGGCATCACCATATTTTATAGGTTTATGCAGCTAGCTCGAGTATGTAACTACCACGAAGTAGCACCTGATGAGATTAGCGCTTTGAACTTCTTAACCTTTTGTTTCATTTAAGGTTTTTGAATCATTAACATTTGGGTAAGATGGTGTTATTTTTATCCAGTTTAAACATGAAGTTTCATCTGATAAGAAGTGGAGAAAGAAAAGAGGGGTCATTCAAGCGGAATCAGGTTTCTTTTTTCTTTTTTCCTCTTTTTAACTGAAGTAGAAAGATCAATGTGAGTGGCTTCTAAAAGTACTTACACACATATATAAATGGATATAGGTTACTTGCACCCATGTGATTGGAAGTTGTCAAAATCTAAGTGGATATTTGTGAACAAGGTTTAAGTACTCTGCCTTTTAACAGCAAATTAGCCCATGGCTTGTACAGAAAATATGCATTCTTTTATAATTTTGAGCCCTACAAATAAAGTGACTTAGAAAGACAATTTTAAGAGGTATTAAGCTCAAATGTTCGGCTAACCACACAGAGTCTTGGACGTAGACTCGTAGTGCAGTTTGAATTGCATCGAGTCTCTGCAGTTTGAACTGTAGACTACACTGAAGCTCAGTGCAGTTTCTGACTACTCTGAGAAAACTGCATTGATTCTTATTGTCGTTTCAATGCAATGCTAACTAATTTATTTCATTTTATTTTGTGGATGGTAATTTCACCAAAAATTGTAGCAAAGCAACATGTTGGTTAGTGACGCTATCACTAGTAACATGGTAAAGCTCTTAAATAGTAAATCTTCTAGTCACAAATGTTACATATTCCATAAAATCAACATAACTCTGAAAAATGAGTTTGTAGTTCTGACCTATTTTTCCATTTCATTGGGCTCATATTAAAATTAAAATTTGTATACTTCATAGGTAAAGAAGCGCATAGATTACAATGCCATATTTTATGGGTTATTATGAATCTTATGGCAATAGAACCAATGCTGGCTTGAACAGCATTCGAGATGGACGTGGCAGCGAGTAAATTTTTGAAGAAACAGAACACTTCATAAGTAGAGCTCAATTTACGAGACTCTGAATTTATAATTATGAACATATCAACGACGCAAGCCAAGACAAAAGAGATCTATATCCAAGTTTCTAACTTACCTTGTTTCAAAAACATGAGAATAAGAGACGTGAATGGAACATATCCAGATGAGTTTCTTCCGTTGATTGTGAATCCTTATTGTAAATTAGTGGTGAGAAAGAGTTGGATCTAAGTAATGTCCGCCGTTGTTTATTTTTTTACATTGTCAGTTGAATTGAACAAAAGAAGAGTAATGGTGGTATGCATTGTATGCTCAATGTTGTTAAACAGGTCTGCACACAAAAATTTCCTCGGTTTATTTTTGTTTTTATCCGTTCATTTATAGTGTACTTATTTGATTTTGCCTTCCATAATGATTGAATTTTGTTGCTTCATATCGTTGTTTGTTAGGGATATAAAGAGGTGTTGAGATGTTTTATTTTTATTTCCATGTTGTGTGTTGTTTACTATTTGAGTTGTTATTTTTTTTTTCCAGTTACTTTCATTTTCTTTTAAACTATCCTATAACATTTTTATCAAAATTTAGACTAAAATAATTTTTAATAAATAATTTTGTATTTTGTATTAAACACTTAACGGTCAGTTTTCCCAAAAGCTGAAGGAGTTGCTATGGATACCTCATCTTTTCAAGCTTGGCGTTGCTCAAATTGATTATATGAATGAGAAAAAGCAAAAAATCACTGCTATGTCATAGTCCATTGTTGATTACTCAGCTAAAACAAATTTTTTGTTGGAAGAAATATCAAGAATGACAAATTCTTCAGTTTAATTACTTATTTATTTCTGCAATGTTAGTTTAGTCATCTCAGAATTTTAGTTTCTGTAATTAACAATGCTACTTTTAGGTATTTATTTTAATAATATGCTTCATCGATATAATTGATATGTGATTTATTTATTACTTTTATTATTGCATTACCTATCTTCTTTAATTGACAATTCACAAATATAAGGATGTGTTGTAAGCAAACATTTGTTTGATTTCTCACTTCATTATATAAAATTGGTAATGATTCAAAGCATACTAATTAATATAATTTTTATATTTGCACTAATTTTTATTTTTTAACTAACACATTGAATTTTTTATTAATTTTTTGTTTAAAATTATTGTTAATAGAATTTGTTATTTTGATATCAAACAACTTAACGGTCGGTTTTTCCCACCGTTGTGCGGTAATACTAGTAAAATTCAGCATATTTATGTAAACAACAAAAAAAGCAGTTCGATCCCTCAGAAAACGCTTTTCCTTTAGGGTTATATGCGAATCGAAAAAAAATTACTAAGACCCTTGTAATATTTGTTAAGGTAAACTTACCTTTATTTGTTGGGTCCGGCTATTGCCACCCCGTTATTTGCTCTTCACCCCCCGACTTAAAGTTTTAAAGTTTTATTTCCAACTGTACCCTTTAACAACTTATTTAATAACTTGTCTAATGTTATGCGACGATTAAAAAGTAATAAAATCAACTATATGCATCTACGAATGTTTGAGGTTGAATCACAAAAAATAATTAAAATAAAAAAAGTGGTGTACGTGATTTTAAAAAAATAAGACAAGAATTACTAGCAGTGATTAAAAATAATTAAAACAACGAATAAGATTAGCAAATAATGATTAAAAGTTATTTGGAAATTGCAAAGTCGACGGGGTATATGATTATGTATTTTGGGATGAATAAGTCAAAAATATACAAGAATTGCAAAGACTTGAATAATACGTAAATAAATCATCAGTATAGCATTTGTTGATTCAAATAAATCAACAATCATATGCAGCGTTAATTTTCATAACCAACACCAGTCAATCAATGACGTCGCCTATAAACGTTAGTTAATTCGATTAAGATTTAAAGAGAGCAAAACTAATAAACCGCAAGCTGGAAATAAGAAGAAAAGAGAAAAAGAAACAATGAGAATGAAAATAGAACAAGGGCATTTTTGGGAAAAAGCGGGGTGGGAAAACAAAACAAAGGGGTGTGCATTTTATTTTCTAATCAACCAGGGGTGAAGAGCAAATAACGGGGTGTTAATAGACGGACCCTTATTTGTTAAAGGGCTAAATGGGTGGTGAAGAGCAAATAACGGGGTGTTAATAGACGGACCCTTATTTGTTAAAGGGCTAAATGGGTGATGTGGTAAAATTAGTTTATTTGTTAAGGGTGCGTTTGGTTTCAATTTTGAGTTTTCAATTTTGAGTTTTCATGGTTGTTTTCAATTTTCCATTTTAAATGTTTTCACTATTTCTCAAAATGCGTTTGGTTATCCTTTTTTCGAAAACAAGTTTTCAAAACCAAAAATTGAAAATGCGTTTGGTTTGAAATATAGTTTTCAAATTTTGAAAATTTGAGTTTTCATTTTGGCAATTCAAACATATATTATTTAAATAGTCTCCCCCAATGATATATACTGTTCATTTTTCATGTTTGCATGAACATACTACATGTTGTAAATCGAACAAAAAACAAAATGAAGAATTCAAACAAAAAGAAGTTGAATAAAAACAACTTTAAATATATCAAGCTGCTAATTAAAAACTATTATATATGAAAGATAATAAGCTGAATTCTAAACATAATGATTAAACATTAGAAAGAATACAATATTTTAAATTACATAAAGCCGAATAGTACATGAATAAAATTACAATAAAAAAGTTCATAACACGGTTTTAAAGTTAACATAAGAGATAGGCTAGATAAAGAGAAAGTTGAAAGAGAACAACTCAAGCATCTATCATAACAATATGATATTTATATTAGCCACAAACTTTGTAAGCAACGTGCTTCTGATGTCTTCCAAGTTACATCTGCAAATGATAGTACAAAAGTAAGACATCTACTGAATCACAACATAAAAGTAAATAAAAATAAGAGTACCTGAACAACTCAAATATGTTACTGAAATAAAGATGGATTGATTTATTAAATTGGAATTGAAATAAAATTGTACCTGAACTATAAATGACGAGTTGTCACATACTCGTTCCACATCCTTGTGGCTATTTGATCTCTAACATATCCCATTTGAGCCGATTGACTAACATTAAACTGCACAACCTCTTGTTCATGATTTGACTCCAATATGGGTTGAAATACCATGTTTTCAGATGAATATTCAGTAAATAGAGTATCCATCGTGTGTTCTTCCCGAATAAAGTTGTGTATTGTGCAACATGCAATTGGAATTTGCCTTTGTCTAGAAAGCGGGAAATTTGTCATCAACTTTAAAATAGGAAATCTTGCTTTTAGAACTCCACTACAACGCTCAATAATGTTCCGACATGATGAATGTCTATAGTTAAATAAGTCTTCCTTTCCACGTAGTCTTCCTTGTCCGTTATAGTCACGTAAATGATATCTTTGTCCACGATAAGGAGAAAGAAATCTAGGTATGTTTGGATATCCAGAATCAACAAGATAGAATTGTTCTACAAATAAATTATAAAAACCATCATATGAAAGAATTGTACTTTTGAATAAGTTAATTATAAATATTTGTAAATTTTTGTTATCTATCACAAATAAAACTAGTTAAAAGTACCTCCTCGTGGCAATGGAAATTTGTTGCTTGGTTTTGAAACTGCATTGATAAATACTCGAGAATCATTAGCGGTACCTTCCCATCCAGCATATACAAATATGAATCTCATATCGAAGTCACATGCAACCATCACATTTTGTGTCACGACATTTTTCCTGCCACGGAAGGATGTTTGCCTTGAAGAAGGAGCCCACGCTGAAACATGTGTTCCGTCTATTGCTCCAATACAATTCTGTTGTATGATATTAAATGACAATATTACTATTATTCTATTTCTAACTAGATAAATATCATAAGTATTCGATTGTATCACCTTGAAATGATGATACTTTTGCAAAAGACGCTCATGGACAGTATTCTGATTTTTTGGTTGAATAACCTCCATGCCTAACGAGAAAACAGCTCGCAAAACTTTACGAAACCATTTTGAGATTGTATGATTGGAATGCTGAAAACGATCACCAACCACTCTGTAGCGTGTTGTGTGTCCTATAATCATCAAAAACATAGCAACACCCTCCTCAACATCCACTTTTTTACCATTTTTTAGTAGTCCCTTCTCTTTCAAAGCATTACAAAAGTTCAGAAACACATGTTTTTGCATGCGAAACATTTCATGACAGACAGATGGATGCCCATTTAAAATCTCAAGCATAAATCCTTTTCCGGTAAGAGATGATGTCCTACAAGGCCTTCCACTAACGACACTTCTTCGGTTAGCAAATAAAAAATTAATCATCATTATATCTTCACTGTCATCTGATGTAATGTCATCCATTGTTATGGAATCATCATCGCTTGAACCATTGTCGCTTGAACCATCATTATATATGTTTGAAATTTCACCAAACTCAACAGACATCTCACTGGAAAAATGCTTAACATGAATTCATCATTTAATGAACTTTTGCATTTATAATAAATTTTCAAAAGGTTGACTGAAAAATTAGACGAGTTTTAAATTATAAACTTACTTGGTAGAATTCATTATGCTCTCTTCATCCATGTTATAGTAACTTTAGTACCTAATATAAAGTTAACGGAGCAAATGTCAAACAAATACGTGTTATATGTAATATAAAATTTGTAACCATGGGTAGAATTTTATCATTAAACAAAAATATCAAAGGCTTACTGCAACCAAAAAACACAGCTTCACATATCATGGAAAAATCATCACAAGACATCCAAAAACAAAGACCACAATGGAAAAATAAATTGACATTCACAACAGGCCATTCACATCAACAATACATGGAACAATGCAGCTCTACAGGGAAAGAAGAATAGACACCACCAGACCCAAACACTACATGATGGTAGAGAGACAAAATGAGAAGCAACATGTGTCCAGAAAATCCAAAGTGAAATTAGACATAGCATTGGCAGCAACTTCAAACCAGAAAAAGGCATAGACACCACCAGACCCAAACATAACAACGTACAAACAATCATAACAACATAACAATGTATCATAGTTTAGAATTAGCTAAGCTCCTAGCACAAAAGAACAGTAGAGCAAAATACAACAATAACATGATTTAATTCAGATAAACATTATGTGAATCAAAGAAGCTCTAAAACAGGTAAGCGCCTATGCTCCGCCATCTTCACAAATGTCACTCGAAAAGCTGGATCCTTAAAAGCTTTTACTGCTTTGACATAAACTTCGTTGGTCACCTCGGTCATGCTATTCAATATATCTAAACAAGCCATATGTGAGTAAGGGCCCAAATCAGTGGCACTGCTCTCCGAAGTAGATGAATTTCTCTGAAGGCGTGCAAGCTTTTCTTTCAAGCATGCATTTTTCAACTCAGCTTCTTCACTACGTATGCTAATCCACTTTTCCATAAAAGCTTCAAGTTTGTCTGTCTTGTTACTTTTCAATTTCTTATGACGACGATCGTTCGTATATCATCACTCATACGGAAGCTTGCTCCATCATCATCTTCGGTCTCCACGTGCACATGCACTCCTTTGGATAAGAAATTTTCTTCTAATTGTCGTTCTTCATCTGAAGTAGGAGGTTGCTGAGTAGAAGCATTTCCCAATCCACCTGTGGCGGTTGTCCCACCAAATATCTCTCCAAGAATTGCATAATGCTCACATCCTTCCTTCCTAAATTTCTTGTACTCCGTCTTGTTTTTCTATAATTGCAAAAGTAATATATTATATATTATTTAATTACAATATTTACAAGGATTATAAATTTTAGTTTAATTGTACATTTTTTCATAACGTATATTACCGTATAGAAGTGTTGCCAAACTTCTTCTGGGGCACTGACTTGATTTGTATTAGAATCCCATGTAACTCCCGTATGTGCTAAAAGATCAGAAAATAGACGAAGCTCACAACGAAGACGATTCCATTTTCCTTTTAGCTTATCTATCCCGTAGTCTAAATGCGTTGCCTGAATCATCTGTTGATTAATCTGACCCCATACGTCTTTTGTGAAAGTAGAACATTGTAATTTTCCCGCTTTCACATTCTCATAAAGTATATCAATGAAAATATTCTCATTCTTTGCAGACCATAACATCGGTTCTTTTGTTTTTCCACCTCCCATATTCTATTTTTTAAGAAAAAACAACCTTATAAGTGGTTCCTCAAAATGACAGGGGTTTCAAAGAACTAGAGAACCTCTCAAAGGACTAGAGAAGAGCATCATATATAATTAGAAAAAACTATGAACAAGATCATAACAAGTATAATGCACTCACGAAAAATCATAATTGTCCAACACTATTAATCTGCACTAACTTTATAAGTCAAACACAGGCAAGACTGCTACATGTGTGTGCATTTGAGGAAGGTTTGTCTCAAGTTTTGTCTCAAGTATCATTCTTTGCTAGTAATACTTGGATGATTACAAGAATTTATTCAACACATGAATTTCTATTCAACACATGAATATAGTTTCAACACATGAAAATAATTCTAACACATGAATATTATTGAAAATTTCGACAGCATAACGGCAGGGTAGTTAAAACCGGCACCGTCCCTAGTACGGCTCCTCACTCTACCTTAAAGCCTCACAGCTTTTGACAATGGGGATTTTCAATATCTAGTTCGTACGCAGACGAATTTTCCCATATACTAATCCTATTGGGATTTCAACCACAATCAATCATTTCAAATCAATCATTCATGATATTCACCAAATTTCACATCAACCAATAATCCAAACAATATCACAACCAATATATATCATCCATGGTCTGTGGACGAGGGGAGTATATATATATATATATATATATATATATATATATATATATATATATACGTATATAACTATGATATACGTATATAACTATGACATAGTTCACGTATATGCTAGTAAAGAAATAATCCTATGACATAGTTCCCAAATTTTAATGGCTTTAGTCTGACTTCTATTCTGTTAAAATCAAATCCTATGACTTGTTGTTATCGATGAAGAGAATCGGTTGCTTCAAATAAGATAATCTGAAAGAATTCTGGCTACGAAATTGAGCTTGTATCATCAATGGTAAATGTATTCATACCTGGTTATCAATAGTTAAATTGACTGCTTCAGTTTTTGTTATGTAACCCTGAATGCCTGCTTCTATCTGCATTGTGTACGATAATAAATGGTGATAAATACAATCAGACTAGCTAGGTTACAACTTTAATTTTGTCATGACAGCAATTAAATGGTGCATAAACAAATGCATAAGACATGTGAGGAAAAAAATACAGAACAGACCATTAAGACACTAGAAATCGATGAGAAGGCAGTTATCAGTTTATAGGAAAACTCATAATAGAGTGAACAATTAAGACACCAGAAACAAAATTACATTCAAAAATAATAAAAATTTGCAACATATATAACATGTTTTTTTTTCTTTTAGATGAACCTGAAAACCAATATATAGTAGTAAACCCAGAACAGACAAGTATTTATTTAGTAAAGTGGCAATACGATTATACAAAAAAATTAACCAATTTAGTTAATAGGAAGAAAAATTCTGTTAAAAAGGCAGTCGAATCTACCTTGCAGCTAAGTAGATATTAAATTAAGAAGATGCTGACAAGACCAGCAATAAACTAAGGTCAGAATACAACTTAAATACATACAAGACATTTGGTGAGCTTTCATAGAACAAATTTTATGCTATATGACAATATATACATAACTTATTATTTTTGCTTATATAGTTTTAAATGAATGGAGCAAAGTAGTAAAAACTGATATATGATACAAACTTAAGAATCAGCAGATATGAAATGGCAGAAAAGGCCAAGCTACGTACATATTTGATTTAAATGGTGATATGAATGCAATTTTCTTGTGCCTGTATGGACCAGGCGGCATACATTCATTTACTATGAACCATTCATTTACTATTTGAATATAGATCAACCAAAAGGAATCTACATACCTATATGGACACACAAAATATAAAAAGGAAAAACAAGTCAAACTTGCTGAAGACCTTTTAAAAAATGTAGTATGTAACTTTATGAATACCAATAACCAATACATAATTCCCAGATCAAATAATTAAACATATGCACATGTAAATTAATAAGCTGCTAGTATATTTAAACCAAAAACCCATTAGTATAGAATTAAAGTCATGTATTTGCAAGTTATACTTGCATCATACATGGCTTAAACACACACTGCATGCTTTTTACAGGTAAATTAAACATGAAAGATTACACGCTGGAAATCATTTCTTGTATGGAGAAAGAAGAAGGAAACAAAAGCATAGGAGAGGAAGAGCACAAGGACTACGACAATGAGTACGGGGGCACGCCGCCGCCCCCGCCACCAAATATCGGTTTCTTGAGTTTCCAAAACAACTCATTTTTCCGGAATCTTCCTAACGATTTTTCCAGTCTGATAAAACCCCTCATTCCTGATCATCATCGTAGTAATAGTACTGACAACAACGTAATCTTGTCGGAACAAGATTACTATGGACAGAGCTCTCACTCTTTGTTGCTCTTGAAAGAAATCGACGAAAACAACGATGTTAAACCTACTTCTTCGTACAGACAGGCTGTACTTAATGGCAAGCAAAATCATCATGTTAACTAAGGGTCTACTTCACACTAAATCAACATGCTTGATTTGCATTAACTCATATATGAAAATTCATAATCAAATTTGTAGTTGGGTTTCAAATATGAAGCATTCTTGACAGTAAATTTTATAAATTCTTAGTTCATTAGTCATCCAAATGAATTAAAGAAAGCGGAGTGGTATAATTGAGGGGAGTAATAAAATAGCATACTAGTCTGCCTCTTTTATTTTACGTCATCATCACTATGAAATTTATAACACAGTAATTCCTCCTTTCTTTTTAAAAGCAAGGCCTATGTGCCTAAACCATCTCCTCTAGCAAAACTGTATACTAGTACCCTATCTATGGCATTGAATTGTCATTCAACTAAACGCAGACCTGTTGTATAATCAAATCGCAAACTATGCTGATCAGTTTTCTCACTTGACACAATTAAAGTCATGTAATTGTAAAAATAGAAACAGTGAATTGCCAGTTTTCTTTAATTGTATATGATAAGGGAATGGAAAAAAGAATTGTGAAATCAACAATGGAAAACAGAATGAACACAAATGAAAGTGAGCAATACCAGGGGAAGACAGTGAACAAATGCACATAAGTTTTGAGGAAATGCACAACAAACTGTAAAACAGTTGAACAAAATGAAAACAAGATTGGCAGGAATTTATACAAGGGTAGACTCTGAAAACAAACTGAACCTCCCTTTTTTTTGGCAAAGAAGATATGCACAAAATAAAAATTGAACGTTGTTTTTTTTTTAATCGAAAACTAACACAAAACAAAACTACGAAACACACAAAAATCAAAACAAAAGACACCAATAAAAACAAAAGTGAATAAACAAATGCAAGAACACACACAAATGAACAAACAAACATTTTTTTTAAGGATTAACAAAACAAGCATTAACACACAAAACACAAAATGAAACAAACAAAAAACACATACAACATTTTTCTTAATGAAAGAAGTTTCATAATTCTTCTGGGAAGTGCAGCCATAATTTTCTTAATTATATATTATAAAGGATAAGTAGGTCATCTTCCTTTAACTACTTAATTATTTTGCTCAATTGCCCTTTCTTACATTAGTACATAGAACTTCAGAGCAAGCATGGGCGCAACTAAAAGGTTCAGGTAACCTTAATAATATCATGCTTTCCCTCTCTGTTTGTGGAATAGGAAAAGGTGAGAATGGAGTTATTGGATGTCACTTGCGTTAGCTATGTTACGAGTATAATGGAGTTATTTGGTATCTTTTGCTTAGGAAAGACATGTTCTAAAGTATATATAAATAAGTTGGCAAACATATGAGAACACTTTGAAAAACACTTCCAGAATACCAAATAGAATAACTTCTTATAATATTATCTGATACATAAGTAGCATGTGTTAATTAATCCAGAATATTGTTCCTTTTCGGCATACAACTTTTTGATAAATAGTTTTTTGAAATAAAAAATATTTTCATTCTTGGACAAAGAGAGGTGAATCATCTAAGATTGAGAAAAGTCAAAAATCTTGAACTGCTAATGTAATTCAAAAACCAGTTGCATAGATAATACTTTTGTATCACCAGTTCACTTATTTGATTATTTGAGTACAATCTGGATAATATCCTAGTATCACTTCAATCAACTATTAAATTACGACCCAGTGTATCACTTTAATAGTTGTTAAATAAGTAAATAAATAATGTTGTACATAATATCCTAGTTTCACTTTAATAGTTGATCAAATGAAATAATGTTGTTTGTATTAGTGTCATAAATAACATAAGGATAACCCAAGGAGTCAACATATCAAAATCATGCACAACAATCATTACCCGTATAAAAAATATGTCAGACTACGTATTATGTGTGTGATGTAAAGTGAGTTAAACAACCCATACGTCAAACTATCATCAAATACAAGAAGTTAATAACTACACAGGGTATGCTCTCAACAATGCCTAAGATTACGTCTTAGATAACCATGAAGTAGATATACTCAGTACCCATCATAATGAGAAAATATGAATACATACGCAAACAAGCATCCAAATCAAAGAAACATGAAATACAACTATAGAATATTGTCGGTTATGCGACAAATATGTTGGACCGTCTACCTGAATTCTAATTTACCGCCTCATTAGGCATGAATAGAAGCGGCTGATTATCTAATGAAAACGGCTGATTATCTCATTACGCATTGACTGTACAAACAGCCATAACCTAGGATATTCTAATTTACCACTCAGAGTCATTTTAGGCCATTTGAATTTCAAATCTAACAATGTTACAGGATTTTGTTATGAAAATTTTAAATCAGAACTGTGCAAATGATTATCAAATCAATTAAAAAATTCAAAACCAAAATTACCATCCATAAAAAAACCAAATCAATATTTTTTTAAATCAAAATGTATCTAAATGAGTTCACCTAAAATCAAAATCATGTTGCTCAACAACTACAGTCATCTTAGCACACAAATTCTGGAAAATCGTTAGCCTAAAGACCAATTATTACATAAATCATTATCGAGCATATTTAAATCCAATGCAAAGCAAGTACTAGAAGAAACATGAAACATAAAGAGACTGACAGAAATTACCTTATACAGTTGAAACAGAAGTAGCTCGAATCAAAAACAAAACCCTAACTCATGCCGAAAAGGAGCAACTGTTAAATAAAAAAACTTGTTGGACTAGTTCAATTGAATCGACGGAGGTATGAAAGAAAGAAAAAGTTGCGATTTTACCTAGGTTTCTTAAGATCGACGAAAATTGGAGAAGAGGAATAGAGCGGCCAGAAAACGATTAGGGTTGTTTAACCATGTTCCCTTTTGTTTTGGGCTTTCATTTTCCAATTTTTCATTTGGGCCGAAAACGTGGAAAACAAAAAAAAACTAATTTCAATTTTCTTTGTTGAGCTTATTTTGAAAAATGGTAATTTTTGAAAATGAATTTTTGAAAATAGCAAAGGGAACATGTTTTCAGTATTCTTAAAAATTGAAAACCGAAAATAAACCGAAAATGAAAAACCAACGCACCCTAAGGTTTTACTTTTATCAACTCCCCTTTAACGATTTTTGAAAATAGAATAAAATTGCCCCCGTCTAACTGTTCCCCTTCTCAATCTCAAAATTCTCAGCCTCTCCAAAGATACGCTTCATATTTTCAACATCGATACATATCGTTCTCGGGATTCAATTTCTTCCAACCTCAACCTGCTCGCAACCGCAATTCTTTTCCAGTCTCCGCTCCTACTCGCAACCGCAACCCTCTTTCAGCCCCCGCTTCACGGTATCATGTGTGAAACCCTATTTGTTTAGCTAATTTCTCCGAAATTCTGTTTTTTTTGCTGATTATTAAATTGGGGGGTAAAACCCTAATTTTGTTTACTGACTAATTTTTTATTTGGTACAATTTGATGAAAAATTATTTAGTTATGTTTTTGCTTTTGAATGCTAGCTGCAACTAAAGAAAAGTGATGTTCCTGATATTAATTTTATGTTCAATTGTTACTTTTTGTCCATTTGATTGAAGTATTTTCTTTAATTTCATCAAATAATTGCTCAATTTTTTTTACCGGAAGCTGCCTACCACCCTCGATCCCTACACTTTTCAAATTATGAACTCATCAGATTTGAATCTGGCTATGCCACTGAATTGAGGTGGGATGAGGACATGATGACAAAGTGAAGCAAAAGAAGTTAACAAAACACAACATGACAATGAGCACAATATGGAGTTTTAGCATGGTGCTTTTCATTATTTTAATATGGGGTGTTGAACTCCGATTGTAACCGTAAGTATGTTTTGGCAACCGAACAAGTGATCATTTTCATACGAGTCCCCTCGATGACCAGCCAGTGAGTTGTTTTCGTCTTTAATTTATTAATATGTTGAATATGTGATAGACTTGACTATGCATTGTTTTTCTTTGTAGGGTTTCTGAACCATTATATACTTGCAGTTCAATATACATTTTCGACCTGCATGGTTGAAGTATGCACACAGACGAGAAGGGATTTGCCTACATATTTTTCAATTCATGAATTGTGACATAAGAATGAAAATGAATAGAACCCTACAGTGACCGATAGAGAGGAATTTGATCAGAATTATCGGTCACTGGAGGGTTCTATTCATTTTCATTTTTAGGCCAAAATTCATGAATTGAAAAATCTGTAGGCAAATCCCTTCTTGTCGTCTGTGTGCAGACTTCAACCATGCAGGTCGAAAGTGCATATTGCACTCCAAGTATATAATGGTCCAGGAACCCTGCAAATAAAAGTAATGCATAGTCAAGTCAATCACATAGTTAACATATAAATAAATTGGAGATGAAAACAACTCACCAGGTTGGTCATCGAGGGGGCTTGTATGCAAAACCTGCTCACTTGTTTGGTTGCCAAAGCCGCCTTGCGGCTGCTGCAATCGGGGTTCAACACCCCATATTAAAATAATGAAAACCATCATGGTAAAACTCCATATTGTGCTCATTGTTATGTTGTTTTTGTTAACCTCCTTTGCTTCACTTTGTCATCATGCCCTTATTCCACCTCATCCTTATATAATGGCCATGAATTGGGCTCATTGTCACGTCGCTTCAAATTCTTCAAGTTTAAGATCTCTCAAGTTAGATGAGCCCTAAAAATCAAAATCTTCATAAAGGTATGCATTTACGATGCCCTGTTCTTTTACTTTGATAATATGAGTTTTGATTGTTTCTAGATTAGATTGTACTTGCTTTTCTAACAAAATTTTTTCTTATTGAATTGAATGAATTTTCTAATTTTTTCTGTATTAACTATTTTGTAATTTTTGATTGGATTATGGAATATGTCGAATAATGGAGTAACGATTTATTCAGTTGTGCTAGGGAAAATAGGAAAAAAGATTGCAATAAATTATTTATCTAGTCTAAAATCAAATTATAGAGGTCCAATAATTAGGATGATTAAATGAACGTCTCTAGAGTGCCCAAGTGATTAGATGTATATATCATGGTAATATCTGTTTTGACATTAGACTTAAGATTGAAACTATAGACCAACAGACGCATGACATATATATGTTAATGCAAAATGAAAATTAGTTAAAAGAAAAGCATAAAGATAATGCAATTAGAGTTTATCTCACCAATTTTTACTGTATTTGTCTTTAGATAAGTATGTATCATATATACATATTTGTAGATCCATTATTAATTATGCAAATCTGTATATACTGAGAGGAAAGAGAGAGTACATAGAGAGAGTTTGAACATTTCAACAAATCTCCGCATTTTAACTAGAGTTTGTTTTTCCTAGAAGTCATCCTGGAAGTAGAAAGCTTTACTTGGCTGATCAGCATTCATTAGTTAACGTACATTGACCTTTTGTTGATTTTCTAATGCTTCTGAAGTAAGCAAAGATAATAAACGCTTAGATTTGCTTATATACTGTAAGGTTACCATTGTAAGGGTCGTCTATCATTTGCGAATAAATATTATTATTATTTTCACTAAAGGAATCAAATTACTGTTTGATGCTACAATTACGGCTATTCTATTCTTTGAGATACATTTCGATCAGTTTAAGCCTCGTAATAAGACTGCAAGCATGACTTTCCTGAAAGTCAACATTAAGACAACCATCTACGATTTGATGACATCCAGAAACAGACGGTTAATTTGTTAAATTTAAAAGGTAAATTGTCCCTTATGTAATGTTAACGAATCTAAAAAGTTAGGGACAATGGTTGTCTAAAAGAACTATTAAGCATCGAAATATGCATGTGGGAAAATCTCAATAACAATTCAAAGTTACCCAAAATCCTATCTAATTTACGATGGATAATGAAATTAATACCCATCGCCAACTAGAAAAGTTGTATGTGTAATTAACTTTCCTTAGCTCTGTTTTGTGGACAAACTCTTGAAATTCAATATCAACAGTCAGATTATAATTTGTTGTTACCCTCTCACTATACTGTTATTAAGAATGTAACTTAAATTGCCAGTAAGGTCCTACGCCAAGAAGATGTTTTCTGCCACATTAGATAATTTTCTCCATAATTGAGCTCTTCCACTAATTGTGTGTTTTGCATGTACTGTTGACAAGAAGCATATGAAATCTCCCGTTTAGATCAAAATACAATTAAAATGTTGGTCTGACATATTAATACTGTCGACAGGTCATGCATATTTATTCTAAAGCAGCATAATTCTTCCCTAACTTTGAACTCATTGTTTGTATATTTTATAGATCAAATATTAAGAATGCACACATCTGTATACTTGCGTGTTTGTATCAGGATTTAGATAAGTATGTATCATATGTACATATTTGCAGTTTTATATGTTCGAGCCTTTCGGATTATTTATTTGAAACAATTATTGCATGTCATTAATGTGAATACGGAATGTCTGACTGATATTTCTTACTGCAAATTTGCTCAGTTGTGTAGTGTTCATTGTGAATTTGAATCACTTCTTGTTACTAACAAATGGGAAAATTCAGTTTTCTAGTGTACTTATTTTAGAAATATGATATATATTATAAATTTCCTGCAATAAAATTGTAAAATACGGATTTTTACACATGCAATGGTGCATGTATGTCTAAAGAAAAAGGGAGACGGAAAAGTGAAAGACAAAGAGTATATTCAAATTACTGTACAAAATTCAAATCTCAAAACCAGGAAAGCAAGCATTTAAAGGATAAGCTAAATCAAACCATAAGAAAGCAACGTCGGCTAAACCCTCAAATGGTATATTCGCATTCAATGGTGCATGTATGTCTAAAGAAAAAGGGAGACGGAAAAGTGAAAGACAAAGAGTATATTCACATTCTTGTACAAAATTCAAATCTCAAAACCAGGAAAGCAAGCATTTAAAGGATAAGCTAAATCAAACCATAAGAAAGCAACGTCGGCTAAACCCTCAAATGGTATATTCACATTCAATGGTGCATGTATGTCTAAAGAAAAAGGGAGACGGAAAAGTGAAAGACAAAGAGTATATTCACATTCTTGTACAAAATTCAAATCTCAAAACCAGGAAAGCAAGCATTTAAAGGATAAGCTAAATCAAACCATAAGAAAGCAACGTCGGCTAAACCCTGAAATAGCAAATACAGATACATGCATTCTACATCCTTTGTAATTTGATTGCAGGCAATCATTTCGTCAGCGTTACAGTAAGGAAAATCGGTAAATTCTTTCAATATGAGTTTGTTCCTTGGCCATCTGATACAGTGAAAGGAACACATAAGCATTGCCTGGCACTCCATCTGAGAACCCAATCTTATAGTTTAATCTTCGGTTCCACACTACTTCGCCAACTTCTATAGAAGCATTTTTGACCTCAACCTCCCTAAGAAAAACCTGAATGCACAGCATAGCTTGAATTACTTGTAAAATATAAGATGCAATATTTTTATAATAATAACATAACATATATACCTGAGCAGTCTTGCAAAGCATGAGGGCAATGCCACCTGCTCCATGAGACCACTGCATTAAAAAGCCATGACCTTCCTCACTTGAAGGATAGTTCTCACTTTGTCCATGCCTAGTTCTTACTAAGTACCTGATTGTTTCCTTTACATCACTTTGATCATCCTTATTCAGCTTGAAATGAAGCAAGACATGCAGTATTCCAGCCAAACTGTGAGAAGCAAAGGAGCAACGAAATTTGTCTCATAGTAAGAGAATGGAATTAAGGTTTTCTTTCATGGAGATATATTACCTGTTTATATATTATGTTTTACAATCGGTGGTTTGTTCATTGGGTATTTTGGCATCCATTAATAATAATTATTGTTTAATCCTAAACGATTTTTACAGCTTTGTAAAATACCTATATGAAAAGCATGTAAGTGCAACAACTGCATTATTATTTGTGAAAGAAGTTATAATAACACTAATATTTTAAAAGGAAGTAATAAGTTAGTGTCATCCTTGTTTATGTAATTTTTATGTTCAGTTTATTTTGAATTTAACTTCTTATCAGTTGTTAGAGATATAGGATATGATGACATTATTCTTGAGATGTGGCTCAGGTTAGCTGCGCAAAAGCAGCTACAAAATTCAAACATAAGGCATCAATGACTATGGAGTCCATGAACTCGTTTGCCTGGTAAGCTTGAATTCTTAACTATCGCAACATGATAACTTAACAAATTCACTCGGTCAGAATATAGTACTTGTAGTCTTAAAACTCATGCAGTGGCAGAGCCATTTATCCTGGCAAAAAACATTCACTTGAGCTCATTGCATCCAATAAACAAAACTTTTAGCCCCACATTATCATGACACATGAATATAAATGCAATAGATCGCCAAACTCTTATAAGTAGTGGTGTTATTTATGTATCAATAGTGTTCCCAGACAAATATGTCAGCAAGGATTTACAGTGACTGGAATTTAATGCGGCATGCTTTACCTGTTGATCTCCTCAAAAGGTATCAATTATTACAAACAATCTGTAATCGTAAACATTTAATTTGATTAAAAAGCAGTTACTTTGTTTTGTAATTGACGAATCAATCCCGCACAAACTCAACCTACTAGTCAAAGATTTTCCATACGCGGTAGATGGACTTGGAGTTGGATTAGCACTTGAGACATGGGACAAAGAATACTGTGCAGTTTATTACCCAGCTGATGCCTCTATCCAAGCTGATCCTTAACTCCAAGCGTTTGGAAAGAAGCATGAAAAGTTGGCTATGGAGACTTAAAAGATAGGACATTCATGAGTTGTTGATGAGGAGTAAAAGATCAGATGGGTTGGGGCAGATACTATAGCTTTTATATACATCACATTGTTCCTTCTGTTAACATGCTCTTTGGAGCAGGTATTACCAGCTTCATTTCTTTTTATCCATTTACATGATTATTTGACTATTTATGGGTACAAATTGGTGCTAAAATTTCTTCTTTGATAACAAGAACAAATTGATGCTAAGATTCCTTTGTGTATAAATAACAATTCAACTAATAATAACCATCTAGATAAAATGGATACTAGTCACTATTTCTTGATTAAAGCCTTATGATATTCTTAATACGCCTTTTATCTTTCACTTGACATTTTTTAACATATATCCCCTACAAATCTTAGATGCTCTGACTGCAGTCTACACAAGCATGTGGCATGCATAAAATTTTAATTTAAACTTGTGTGGTATACTTAATGAACCGGTATTCCAGGCATTGTCCCAAACACTGATATGGTTAAAGCTTGTAATGGAGTCAATGCTGCTGTCATGATTGGTGGGTTTCTAAGAAAATATAGGATGGAGAGAGAATATGTCAGGTCAAAGAATGCCTCCCTCTACAAATATCAGGCTTCTGCCCTAGAAAAATATAGTGGTGCAAACTATAAGGTATGAGATTACTTTATCATCAGTGCATCGTGTTGTTTTCCACAGTACTATTGGATTCTAGATTAGTAAAATTCTACACTCTTTTTAATCAATCTGTCGAAATATTAGCTGAAGAAACGTATCAATAGAATTCCTTAAATCAATCAGTACATTATCAAATCATTGCACAACCTAAAGGAAGGCCCATTTCAACCCATGGATTCAGGCAGATTATTTGAAATCGTGTAGGAAACCAGCTTTTATTCAAGATATTGTTAAATTCACCGACTCTGGAAAATATAGCATTCTCAGGTTGATACGTACTACGGAAATTTCAAGCAATAGGGGCAAAAGAATAGAGGCGAATTAAGGATTGTGCCTCTATTAATAAACATTAGGGGCCAAATAACAAAATGTCCCTAATTGATGGTAGTAATGACAAATAGAACCGCCTTTACTTCTTCCTCGAAATTAACGGCAAATGCAAGTGCCTTCTCTTCCGAAAATTAGAGATCTGAAGGGGAGGGAAAAGCACCGCCAAGCTTTTTCCTCAGGGGAAAAAATAATTTTGCAATCCTTTCCAACCCCGCAAAAATTAAATCCTTATTCACATCAATTGTTTTTCTTCTCTGTTGCAGCTTTCTGCCGTTGATGACAAATCCCTAGGTATGTTTATTATTTTTATTTTCGTACTCTAATCCAAGATCAAAATTGCTTCTCCCTTTTTCATACTTGTATTTAGCTAATTTTTCATTCAGATCTACATCTTATTCCAGATTCTCCTTCATACTTTGAGGAAAAAAAAAAAAAAAAGAATGAACCGATTAAATCTCGAAACATGTAAATCTGAGGTTGGAATTTATTATTATTGTTCCCTTTTTGGTATCCTTATATATGCATCTAACATTTCATTATCATGTGGATTAAAATTTCCAGTATAAAGAAGTTTGCCAGTTAACCACAATCAGAGTAAAACTTGAATGCTCATGGGATGAACAAGCATCACTCAGATAAAGGTGATTGACATAGTTATCTATTTCTAGTAGCAAACATATAATTTTTAGAAACTATAATTATTTTAACTCGGATGTCATTATTTTGTTGTTGCATGAACACACACAATCATAATATTTAGACCATTTGTGTTAACCTTGCTGAATATTCAGTGTACAAAATATTTGTCAGAAGTGCTTTATATTTTATGATGATTTTTTTTTTTTTTTTTTAAATTTGGTCTCACTCTTCTATCGTTAGGTTATTTAGTATTATAACTATCCTCAAATGCTGCAATTTTTAATATCATGTGTACTTTCTTAATTTAACGTCCAAAACATTCCATTGGTGCACTATGTAATCTGAATTTTTTAAATACTTTATTGCTGTAAAATTTCTAGTGAATGTTGTTTGTTTATTATGCTTTTGGTATAATTGAATAATGAGCTAGTTGATTGTAGATAATGAAGGAAAGGATACATATCAGAAAATGATGGACAGTGCCAGGTTGAATGGATGATTCCTCGGCCTCTCCCTTCTTCATGATACTGCGGGTATGAACCCAAAATATCATAAAGATGTATAAAAGGTACATTCTTTCTTACCGTCTTCGCATTCTCAAAATCTCATTGAATTGCTTTGTAGTTAAATAAGCATAAATAGTAGTTCATATTATTTAGGATCTCCACACATTCAAAAGGTCTGTGATGCTATTTTTACTAGAAACTACTTATTGGCTTGGACCATATGGTATGGATGTATCTTTGAGTCTATAGTTTTTATATTACTTAATATATTATACAGGTACTGCTAAAAGAAATAAAAATAATTACTTAACTAATCCATTGTTGAGATCATTTGTTTTTTTTCTTGTAAAAGTATTATTTCCTTTTATTTAAACGTCAAAGCGTTGGACCTTCAAAGACATTTGATTTTTTTGGTTTGATTTTTATTATATTCGTAACAAATTATTATTCTATGGCATGTTAGTTATGGACTAGCATAAATTGGCAAGTATTTATACAATGATGATGTGGATATTGTTGTAACTTTTATTAGGCATTTAATTATTTAACTGTGTCATTAAAAGTTATTTAGATCCTATGAGAAAAAACTAGTTATTTTTGGATTCTGTTTGATTGAGATAGCTTCAAGCAACATTTTTTCCCCCTAGAATAAAGCAATTTCGGTATCCTATGTAGTCTATGCATATATGGCACCATCCGCTTTGAAAACAACTACTTTATAAACCTAGTATATATTATAGTCCATAAAGCGCACAACTTTTAAACTTCCCATTGCCGAAGTGATAACCATGTTCTAAAAACTATACACATGAGTAAAAATAATAGTACAGCAATACCCTGTTTAAGTCTAGAATTTTTTCCTGATATTTATTTTGATCAATATATGCTTAATTCTACTTACTTTAGCCTACCAAAAGCACTCATACTTGTATGTTACTCAAAACTTATAGCATTTTTTCAATTATTCTTCGTATATAGAGGTTAGCTATAACCATTTTTTGTTTTTGTTTTTCCATGTCCGAGTTTGAGAAATTTACCTCTTTTTAGTTAATCGCTAATAACTACATGATAAGTCAAGTTTGAATTAATCGTGCCATCTACCTAAAGGAAGTAATCCACTAGTGTCCGAGTTTGGCAAATACACTGTGCAACAGTGCCAGTAGAGAAGATATGGAGGAAACCCTTTATTACATATATTTATTACATAAATGTAAGTTTCAAAAGATTGCTGAAAACGTTGTAAGTGCAACAAGCAAGATCCTCTCTTCTAATTAGGATTTGCGCTACTTGATTCTTCCATCGGATTTTTTTTGACGTCATGTTAAAACTATTACACATCAAACCTGCATTCTATATGCATAGCCCACTTGTAGCAAATAGCAATTTGGAAAAAGAAAAAATAATAGGAAGTAAAAGCTTTCACATCTGGTTCTAGATTCCAAGTCCAAAATAAAATTCAATGGCATTCAGTTTTCAATCACTATCATTTCTTAACAATAGGAATTGGATGTCAATTCTCTTTACGCTATTAGTGCTCTATATTTTTTATATAGGTAGAGAGGTAACTAATAGAAGTTTATCACATTACAACGGGTGTCAATCATTGCATTTGTAATAGAGGTTAAATTAAAAATACTGAACAGTTCTAAAGTCAACTGATAATTTTATCAGCATACACCTGTAAAATAGAAGTTGTAGTATAGAACTGATCTCCCTAGAGCCTTAAAATAGTTACCCCGTTATACGATGCAAAACTATCTAACCTGTCATTTTGCTCCTCATCCTCATTAGTTCTGTACTATGACCTCCTTCTTCAACTTGCTTAATTTAGCTTTTATAATCCATTACTTTTTCACTCTGTTTACAGTGGGTATTCGATTCATCTATGAAGGCATCCGAAACTACGATAAGTTCTATTGTCAGTTATGAAATTGCATGTTCTTTTATAGTCGTTGCATGGAAAACTGGATTCTTGACACTGAAGAGTGGGAAAAGAGCATGTCAATTCTAGAAGAGCTGCTTCAAAAACGAGCAGCATTTGTATGTCAAAAACTAAACTCATTTCTATTTTTTTTTTAATAGCTGAATAGAATAGAACATTATTTCCTTTCGCACATCTGTAACTTGTCTTAACATTTATACTTTTCAGTCGATAAGTTGCTGTAAATTGTATATTGTTGGCTTGCTTTTTCGACCAAGCCATCCAGGATCATTCGTGAAAGGAAATCAGGAAACCAAGTCCTCCAGGAAAGTGGAGGAATGGATCGCACGCCATCGTCTCGCCTCGCTTGGATCGCACGACATCGTCTCGCCCAGGAATGGATCGCACGCCATCGTCTCGCCCCGCTTGGATCGCACGGCATCGTCTCGCCCAGGAATGGATCGCACGCCATCGTCTCGCCCCGCTTGGATCGCACGACATCGTCTCGCCCAGGAATGGATCGCACTCTATCGACTCGCCCAGGGAACGGATCGCTCTCGTCTCGTCGACGAACGCCACCTCTGGGCGATCCGATCCCCTGCAACGAACCGAACCCACTGACCCGTTCAACCACGAGCTGGTCTTCAGCGATCCGAGTCGCATGGATCTGACGACACCTGTTCACAACGGCTAGTTTGACTGTTTCTCCAATGGTGGCGATGCGATCCGAAAATCTCGGGATTCGTGCCACGTGTCCGCGATCCGTCCGACAAAATCAGCTATAAATAGCCCAGAGCTTGGCATTTTTCGAGAGCTTTTTGGCAATAGTGAATACTGAGTCCGCCATTGTTATCAAACCACTGGAATATTGAGAGAAATCACTGTTGTACTAGCTTTTAAAGCATAATCAATAAGATATAAAGTGGACGTAGGCTCGTTAACGCCGAACCACTATAAATTCTGAGTGTTCTTTTCTTTTTCCTTACTCCTCATTTAGAATTCTCTATAGTTTATAACAATTTGGGTGTTAGGTCCAAATTTCGATCTAACATATATCATCCATGTTTAATTTATATTGTTACTTTCCATGTAATCAAAGAGCTCTTCATCGAGAAAATAACAAGCAACTACATTCATAGCTGTGTCCACCAACCAGTCTTACTGATACAAAAAATTGACATATTAACCTAGGCAGACGGTCTTCAGCATTGATCTTACCATTCAATATTGAAGCAGGGGTCAACAAATACAAGCTAACAAAGTCGTGGAGTAAGCTGATTTCTTTCTACATTTGCTCGCTATTTACTTACAAACGTTAGTTTGCATGTTAAAATAATAATATATACTGTCTCCTCAAAAGTAGTGAAGTTTGGATGAATCGGCCCATTTCATGCTTTCATCTTTCCCATCTCAGTTTACTTACTTTCCCAACCTATTAATGGTGTTCTACCTTTTCAACTATAAATAATAATCAAGCCACTTGAATTTATTCGTTTATTCAACGATTAATCGGACAAAAATTTAACATTTGATGCGCAATTTATAGTTAAACTCTATTCTCCTTTTCACAAGTCCACAATAACGGTCTCAACAGACTCCTTAATGTTAGAACATTAATGTTATAGTGCTGCGTACATCTCCTTATTTACAGCACCGTAACTACTTCTCCGACCTAACTTTGTCTTATGGAATAAAACTTGCTCTACATATTTTATGCATGGTTACATGGTCTGATATAGCCAGAGAATTTACTGTTAAAATAGTCGAAGCTTACATCATTGAAGATTAACATCTTCCTACGCTTCAACATATAGAGCTTTAACGAAGTGCCATTTTCCCGTGCGCGAACCATGGACCTCAAACTCCGAAATATGAGGTTAATTTACTTTGAATCTATGCCTAAATTTTTGTTTACATATAACAATATTACTAATGCCTAAAATAGTGAGTTTAAAATAAGCTTCTATTTGCTATGATAAACGAGAAGCATACTTATTATAGAATATTTTCCAAGCAGAAGCGTATAACTAAAATTACATGCAATCAGGTAGTCTAAGGCCTCAATTATAATTATATAGTTTACATGTTATGCTTTAATACTTTTACCCATTTAAAGAGCAAGATACATTTATTATCGAGACTTCAGTTACATTATGCTAAAAATGTGATAATTTGGTTCAGTCGTATTGCTAGCTCCTTGATTTCAAAATATGGTGTCTTGATGTGTTTTTAACAGCATTAATTTCAAGTCAGCAAGAAGAGCAATAATTTTCAGCTGGAAGAAACAAAGCATTTGGCAGCCAAATTCAAGGTCAGTTATGTAACATTATCTATGCCTAGAATTACTACATGTCGAAATCAGTTGTTATTTTGGTGATTTTGGTTTGTATTTCTGATGTTGCAAATGAGTGCGAAATGTTGCTGTATTTGTCTTGCAAACTAATATAATTTTTTAAAAAACAAGATATAATTTCTTACACACCCACACATAGCTAGAAGAATATCAAAAAAGGTGCCAGAAAGGAATGAATAAATCTGTAAATGTCACAAGTGCCACTATGATTAGCAGAGTAAATGTGGCGGCCCGCCCCGCACCAGCCTGCATTTCCTCCGAAAGTGCGCTGTACACATGCCCGACTAGCACGAGACGGTCGTCAGAAGAAAGGAAAGAAGGGAATTAACTAAACGAGGAACCTGTAGAATGTCTCACAGCGCATGGAATAAAATATAATAACAAAATACTTGACATAAAACAAGTGAGACAGTGTATAAGCTGATAACCAAAACCAACATCAACGTCAGAGCAGCAGAAATCCAAATACAGCTTACAACTTTTCAAATTTACTGTCTCTAACAAAAGAAAGCTAAAGTAGAAGATGCACCACCAATGCCCAAGCAGTGATCTTCAACAACACAGGAAGAATACTATATATATATATATATATATATATATATTACGTGGAAGCCTCCTGCTCGTCTCCGGATCATCTACCCATGCATCACCAACTAACCTGTCTCTAGTCTGCTCGTGTGAGCACCCAGAGTAATAAGAGGAGACATAAAACTCTGGGTCAGACACAAAGTCTGGTATGAGCGATAAGCATCTAAACAGAATAATAACAGGTATACTAAACCATACCTGAACCTGGACCTGCAACCAAAGAGTTAGTACCACACACCGTACAATACTCTAAGGTGCCATAATAAATAGTGTAAGGATACGGGGGTGGGGTGTGCATGTCATAATGATAGCAAACAAATCATCCTCACATCTCTCACTCAGTGCGTAAAGCATACAGTATCTACCACTCTGGAACACTAGACAAATTGAGGTAACGACGAATCCCGACTTGTAGAAACCCTGCTGTGACCAACCTAATCACATGGAGTCATGACCAAACATTTCAATGAACCACTTCATTGGTCGTAGCCCTTGGTTCTACCGATGCCATAATGGCCCTGAATCCGCCTTCATACCTCCTACCATAGTGGTCCAAAGCTATAGACACCGATAACCCCTTGGCACGCGTCCCGCAACAAAGCCCAACCATGAAGCGAACTCGTTGATTCCCATCTAAATCTTGAGCTATAACTTCCCATTTGGACTTACTTTGCATCTCGGGTTTGGTCGAATTGGAGTGGGTCTTCAGAAGAGTTGTCGCGCAGTAGCAGCCCTAGAATTCGGTTCGGTTCGATAGTCATTACCCTCGTCGGTTCGGTTCGGTAGTCGTTACCCTCCTTCCTTGTCATCTTTCCATTCGGTTCGTGTGCCCCCCTGGTTCGGTTCGGTACACCGACCCGATCCCATCTTTTGTCCTAGCCTCTTCTTTCCCTGTTCCGACCCTATGCTCCTCATCTTCATCCCATCCGGTGCTCCAGTCCGATCCGATCTGGCCCCCATTGTTCTTCCGATCCGATCCCCCTTGTCCACTCCAACTCTAAGTAAACGGCCTTCCTTCTCGCCAAGCCTCCTCCAGTGACATGTTCCAATCCAGTTCGAATTCCCTTGGTCAGTTCACAAATCCGATCCGACCCCTACTCCGATCCGATCCGGTTCGGAACCTGCACATTTCTGCAACTTTCTAGCGAGCTTTCTACGCCATTCGACGGCGTTTTCGACCAATCTAACTACTCTAATTAATCACAAAACATACCATAGAGTCATAACAACATGTAAGAGCAACCACAAAACACCAAACAACAATTCAAATGAATCAAAATGGATCAATAGTGGCCAAAACCCCACATTTTCCCATAACCTCTCTTAATCATGTTTAAGCACATACTTAGTAAAACTTAATCAAATCGTCTAAATTTTCTAACAGAGGCATGAAATATTATTTAAGAATTTCTAAACATTTTTCCAGAATTTATTAGTGTATAAATTCACATATCTTCACTAATTACCCTTAATTAACTGTAATTAGTGTCAAAACGATGCTATCACTCACCTTTGCCACAAAATAAAACACCAAATCTGAAATACTCTCTGTTTGGGTCGAATTCCTATGTATAGCAGCAGCTCCAACCTTGCTTTGTTGCTATTTGGCCTTGCTTTGATGTAGTTTAGGTTTAATCTTCACTAAAAATGTGTTTTGGAGTGGTTTTAGAGGATGGAAGCCATTACTAGGGTCTCAAGAAGGTTTGTGGCGGCTCAAAACTGAAATGAAAGTGATTTCCTAACCCTAATCAGTCCTCCTATACCTCTAAACCCGAAATTCCCCTCTGGGCCTAGCTGCTAATCACCCGGTTAAGCCCAATTAAGCTTTTTTCACCATCTGAAACTTGTTTCAGCCATATCTCCCAAACGGTGAGTCCGTTTGGCTAATGTGACCACTCCACGGAATTGTAAACCATCATCCGGAGCCAATGGAAGTGGTTTCAGGTCAAAATTCCTTTCCAGTCAAAAGTTATGGCCAAAACAGTGCCAACTAGGGGTAAAATGGTCATTTAAAAATCGGGAAAAATCATGAACATGGGAAATGACCCCAATAGTCGTCCCCCAAAGTTACATGACCATACGACTTCGTATGTGAAAGAAATAAATATCCTACGATCCTATGATGCGTAGAATACGAGTCGTTACACTCTCCTCCCCTTAAGAAATTTCGTCCCCGAAATTCCTTAATCCAAAACATACAAAGGATCCCGCATGTCTAACAATCACATACAACAATCAAACATGCAAAACAAGCAAACAAGCCTATCCTAGCATGCGGAAAGCTAAATCGAAGTCAGAATCTTACCAGGCAAAGAGTTCTGGGTGTGTCTTACTAATGTTCTCCTCTGTCTCCCAAGTACAATCATTCTCGTTCTCGCCCCACTGAACCTTGACTAGCTTCACCGCCTTCCTTCGAAGTTGCTTCATGTCGTGCTCGACAATACGGGCCGACTTGCGGTTCCCAACCGCCTCGGGTTCTACTTCGAAGTCCTCTAACTGATCAGGTGAAATAGTCATATCTGAGTCGTGAACGAACTTCCTTAGTTGGGAAACATGAAATACGTTGTGAACTCCCGCCATCTTCTCCGGTAAGTCAATTCTGTATGCCAAATTCCCGACTAGTTCAAGAACAGGGAATGAGCCAACAAATCTTGGTGCCAACTTGCCTCTCCTGCCAAATCGTATTACGCTCTTCAACGGAGAAACCTTGACAAACACCAAGTCACCAACGAAGAATTTTAGGTCTCTTCTCCTCTTATCAGCATAACTCTTCTGCCTATCTTGGGCAGCCTTCATTCGTTGTTGAATGATCTTGATCTTATCTGAAGTTTCCCTCACCACATCTGGTCCAGGCATAAACTTCTCGCCAGTCTCTATCCAACATGATGGTGAGTTGCCCGGTCTTCCGTACAAAGCTTCAAACGGAGCCATACCGATACTGGATTGGTAACTATTATTATATGCAAACTCTACTAGATGCAAATGGTCATCCCATGATCCACCAAAATCCAATATACACGCTCTCAAGAGATCTTCCAAAATACGATTCACCCTCTCCGTCTGACCGTCGGTCTGAGGATGATATGCGGTACTGAGATGTAACTCTGACCCTAGAGCCTCTTGTAAGCTCTTCCAAAACCCACTAGTGAACAATGGGTCTCGGTCGCTCACAATGCTTTTAGGTACTCCATGAAATCTCACTACCCACTTCATATACAATTCTGCTAACTTAGCTGCCGTTCTGGTCGATTTGACTGGTATAAATCTTGCACTTTTAGTTAGTCGATCCACAACTACCCAAATGCTATCATGTCCCGATCTAGTCCTTGGTAAACCATCAATGAAATCCATCGAGACTTGCTCTCATTTCCATTTGGGAATTTCTAAGGGCTGTAACAACCCACTAGGCTTCTTTTGCTCGGCTTTAACTAGCTGGCAATTCATGCACTTGGATATAAACTTCCCAACGTCTCTTTTCATCCCTTCCCAGTAGTAAGTCCGCTTCATATCTCGATACATCTTGTTACCACTGGGGTGTATAGCCAACTTTGAGTGATGACATTCCCTAAGCACTTCATCTCTCAATCCATTGACATTGGGTACAACAAGCTTTCCATTCTTTCTAAGCCATCCATCTCGATCAAGCTCATACTTGTTCATCTCCTCATCGATATCCATCTTTAACTTGGAGATGATTTCCAATAGGTTAGGATCGTCCCTCTGACTAGAGCCGATCCGCTCAATTAAAGTGGGTCTGATCGTCAAACTTGCTAACATTTCTGGATCCAATTCGCACTTTGGTCTGAAATCAAACCCCGCGATATACTCCAGTTGCTTCCATTCAAGGAACATAGCCCCTAAGCTGGCATGTCTTCTACTCAATGCATCAGCCACCGCATTGCCCTTTCCCCGGTGTATATGCGATGTCGAAATCATAGGAAGCCAAGAATTCTAACCACCTTTGTTGCCGGAGATTTAGATCCTTCTGGGAGAAGAGATACTTCAACGACTTATGATCTGTAAATAGTTCAAATCTTTCTCCCAAGAGATAGTGTCTCCACATCTTTAACGCGAACACGATCGCTGCCAATTCCAAGTCATGGGTAGGGTATCTTTTCTCGTGCGGTTTCAATTGCCGACTTGCATAAGCTACAACCCTACCGCCTTGCATCAATACAGCACCCAGTCCGGTACCACAAGCATCCGTGTATACTGTCATCTCTTCATCCCCCTTAGGAATGACTAACACTGGTGCGCTTGTCAACTTGTCTTTTAGACTCTTGAATGCATTCTCGCACCTTTCATCCCAGACAAAAGCTTGATTCTTCTTGGTCAACTGGGTCAATGGTGCTGCTATCTTGGAGAAATCTTGGATAAACTTATGATAATATCCAGCTAATCCCAAGAAACTTCTTACATCTGTTGTATTCTTGGGCATAGGCCAATCCTGTACCGTAGCCACCTTCGCCGGGTCCACGGCAATACCATTCTCTGATACAACATGGCCCAAGAACCTCACTTCCCTCTTCCAGAAGTGACACTTAGAAAACTTTGCTTTCAATTGGTGTTTTCTCAACACCTCCATCACTACTCTTAAATGTTCTTTGTGTTCTTCCTCTGTCTTCGAATAGACCAAAATATCATCAACGAACACAAGGACAAACTTATTCCACTGATCTCTGAATACCCCATTCATAAGATCCACAAAATATGCTGGGGCATTGGTCAGCCTGAATGGCATGACCAACCACTCATAAAATCCAGACGGCGTTCGAAATGCCATTTTAGCTATACTCTCAGCTTCCACTCTAAGCTGATGAAAACCTGTCGCGAGATCCAACTGAGAAAATACTCTCGCGCCGCTTAACTGATCGAACAAATCATCTATCCGCGGTAGAGGATACTTGTTCTTCCTCGTCACTTTATTCAACTCGCGGTAGTCTACACACAAACGAAGGGAACCATCCGCCTTGGTAGCAAACACAACTGGTGCTCCCCATTCAGAAACACTCCTTCTGATAAATCCCTTCTTCAAAAGATCGCTGACTTGCACCTCGAGCTCTCGCTGCTCTCTTGGTGCCATACGACGAAGTGGCATCACTATAGGTCTGGCATCTTTTACCAAATCAATACGGAACTCAATCTCTCGGTGTGGTGGAAGTCCGGTCACTTCTTCGAAAACATCCGGATACTGGCCAACCACGGGCAAACCTGACAACTCACTATGCGGAATGTCGAGGGAGTTTAGAAAACTAGCCAATACCCCCTTACTGGGTAGACCACCAAACACTATCCTCCGCCCATCATCCGCTCTAGCTGTCACTAAAAAGCCCTCACAGTCTACCACCACCCCGTATCTTTGGAGCCAATCTACTCCCAAAATAATGTCAACCCAGTAAAGCCCAAAACAAAGCAATCACAAACAAACATGCATCCATGACTCGATAAGACCACATTACGACAAATCATGCTAAGGCTAGTCGAACCACCAATCGGGTTCGTCACTACTAAAGGTCTATCGACAATCTCGGGCTCCAATCCTAACCTATCTACCAGGTCACTAGATATGAAAGAACTGGAAGCTCCGGTATCAAATAAAACTCTAACGGGAACATCATAAACAGAAAGCATACCTTGAATGACGACATCCTTTCCCTTCTCCGCCGCTGTTGGAGCATTCGACGAAGATGGAATAGCATTAAGGGCGTAGGCTTTCAATATTTGCTTTTCTTTAGGGGGTTGCAGACACTTGTCTTTGTGATGTCCCATTTGGCCACAGTTGAAGCACTTCCTATCCGCTGGCTTGGCCCGACAATTACTAGCATAATGGCCCTTCTTACCACAACTGAACCACTCAACATCTTGCTTATTCTTTTTCTTCTGGCCGTCCTTAGCCTGATTCTGCTTTCTCTTATTCTGGGAACCATCCTTGCCTCCACCACTTGCTTGTGGCTTTGGCTCATCTGCGGATGCAACCTCAGTCTTCAGTTTAGGGTAGAGACTCTCTGATCTTAATGCTTTCCCCACAATCGACTCAAACGTCTCATCGATGTGGTTAATAAGCCTTTCCCCTAAGTACTGATTTAAACCAGTTATGAATTTCTCATTCTTCTTCTCGGCAGTATCAATAAGAGATAACCCATACTTTGACAAAGTGTCGAATTCAACAATGTACTCCGAGACAGCTCTGCCATTCTGCTTGAGCTCCAAGAATTTCTTAAACAGCACTGACTTCTGAGCAGCTGGAATGAACTTCTCGTTAAAGCGAGCTTTAAACTGCTCCCAAGTAATCTGATCTTCGGGAGTAGCTGCCTTTACAGCATTCCACCAATTCATTGCCCGCCATTGCAGCTGACGGGACGCTAGCTTTCTCTTCATCGCATCCTCGATACTCAAATCCTCGAAGATACGTTCGCAACTATCCAACCAATCCTGAACATCCGTGGCCGACTCCGTTCCGTGGAACGGCTTCCCACTAAGGCTAGTATAATCCTTATTCAGCTTGGCGAAGTTGACTCTTGGCGCCTGCACTATTGGACCACCACCATTGGGAGCTGCCCTCTGTACATCTCTAAGCATCTCTTTCATGAGGTCAGTAAACATCGTCCTCATGTCAGCAACATTCCCATTATTGGCTCCCCTACCAGCACCTCTAGTATATCGGCTCATCGTCAATCTGAAAAAGGAAACGATTAACGACTCCATAGTGGTGCTAGTGCAGTACGACTTCATCCTTATACTAGTAATAGTATATATATATATATAGCTTTTTAAAACCAAAGTAATCACAAATACGCTCTCTCGTATACGTATATTATCTCTCCCTGATAACTTCCCTAGGTTAACTACGCAACCTAGAGCTCTGATACCAAGTGTGGCGGCCCGCCCCGCACCAGCCTGCATTTCCTCCGAAAGTGCGCTGTACAAATGCCCGACTAGCACGAGACGGTCGTCAGAAGAAAGGAAAGAAGGGAATTAACTAAACGAGGAACCTGTAGAATGTCTCACAGCGCATGGAATAAAATATAATAACAAAATACTTGACATAAAACAGGTGAGACAATGTATAAGCTGATAACTAAAACCAACATCAACGTCAGAGCAGCGGAAATCCAAATACAGCTTATTACAACTTTTCAAATTTACTGTCTCTAACAAAAGAAAGCTAAAGTAGAAGATGCACCACCAATGCCCAAGCAGTGATCTTCAACAACACAGGGAGAATACTATATATATTACGTGGAAGCCTCCTGCTCGTCTCCGGATCATCTACCCGTGCATCACCAGCTAACATGTCTCTAGTCTGCTCGTGTGAGCACCCAGAGTAATAAGAGGAGACATAAAACTCTGGGTCAGACATAAAGCCTAGTATGAGCGATAAGCATCTAAACAGAATAATAACAGGTATACTAAATCATACCTGAACCTGGACCTGCAACCAAAGAGTTAGTACCACACACCGTACAATACTCTAAGGTGCCATAATAAATAGTGTAAGGATACGGGGGTGGGGTGTGCATGTCATAATGATAACAAACAAATCATCCTCACATCTCTCACCCAGTGCGTAAAGCATACGGTATCTACCACTCTGGAACACTAGACAAATTGAGGTAACGACGAATCCCGACTTGTAGAAACCCTGCCGTGACCAAGCTAATCACATGGAGTCATGACCAAACATTTCAATGACCCACTTCATTGGTCGTAGCCCTTGGTTCTACCGATGCCATAATGGCCCTGAATCCGCCTTCATACCTCCTACCATAGTGGTCCAAAGCTATAGACATCGATAACCCCTTGGCACGCGTCCCGCAGCAAAGCCCAACCATGAAGCGAACTCTTTGATTCCCATCTAAATCTTGAGCTCTAACTTCCCATTTGGATTTCGTTTGCATCTCGGGTTTGGTCGAATTGGAGTGGGTCTTCAGAAGAGTTGTCGCGCAGTAGCAGCCCTAGAATTCGGTTCGGTTCGATAGTCATTACCCTCGTCGGTTCGGTTCGGTAGTCGTTACCCTCCTTCCTTGTCATCTTTCCATTCGGTTCGGGTGCCCCCCTGGTTCGGTTCGGTACACCGACCCGATCCCATCTTTTGTCCTAGCCTCTTCTTTCCCTGTTCCGACCCTATGCTCCTCATCTTCATCCCATCCGGTGCTCCAGTCCGATCCGATCTGGCCCCCATTGTTCTTCCGATCCGATCCCCCTTGTCCACTCCAACTCTAAGTAAACGGCCTTTCTTCTCGCCAAGCCTCCTCCAGTGACAAGTTCCAATCCAGTTCGAATTCCCTTGGTCAGTTCACAAATCCGATCCGACCCCTACGATCCGATCCGGTTCGGAACCTGCACATTTCTGCAACTTTCCAGCGAGCTTTCTACGCCATTCGACGGCGTTTTCGACCAATCTAACTACTCTAATTAATCACAAAACATACCATAGAGTCATAGCAACATGTAAGAGCAACCACAAACACCAAACAACAATTCAAATGAATCAAAATGGATCAAAAGTGGTCAAAACCCCACATTTTCCCATAACCTCTCTTAATCATGTTTAAGCACATACTTAGTAAAACTTAATCAAATCGTCTAAATTTTCTAACAGAGACATGAAATATTATTTAAGAATTTCTAAACATTTTTCCAGAATTTATTAGTGTGTAAATTCGCTAATCTTCACTAATTACCCTTAATTAACTGTAATTAGTGTCAAAACGATGCTATCACTCACCTTTGCCACAAAATAAAACACCAAATCTGAAATACTCTCTGTTTGGGTCGAATTCCTATGTATAGCAGCAGCTCTAACCTTGCTTTGTTGCTATTTGGCCTTGCTTTGATGTAGTTTAGGTTTAATCTTCACTAAAAATGTGTTTTGGAGTGGTTTTAGAGGATGGAAGCCATTACTAGGGTCTCAAGAAGGTTTGTGGCGGCTCAAAACTGAAATGAAAGTGATTTCCTAACCCTAATCAGTCCTCCTATACCTCTAAACCCGAAATTCCCCTCTGGGTCTAGCTGCTAATCACCCGGTTAAACCCAATTAAGCTGTTTTTCATCATCTGAAACTTGTTTCAGCCATATCTCCCAAACGGTGAGTCCGTTTGGCTAATGTGACCACTCCACGGAATTGTAAACCATCATCCGGAGCCAATGGAAGTGGTTTCAGGTCAAAATTCATTTCCAGTCAAAAGTTATGGCCAAAACAGTGCCAACTAGGGGTAAAATGGTCATTTAAAAATCGGGAAAAACCATGAACATGGGAAATGACCCTAATAGTCGTCCCCCAAAGTTACATGATCATACGACTTCGTATGTGAAAGAAATAAATATCCTATGATGCGTAGAATACAGGTCGTTACACTAAACTAGACATTTCTTTTCTTGTTTCCAATTTCGCTTACATCATAATACTACGGAAAGTCGTAACAATGATATGGACAAAAATATATTTAGCTTCCAGAAATTTAAAGGAAAGTCGTAACAATAAGTACTTCCTATGAGACAATGTTGTAGCAGTAAAGGTGTGACTCAAGCGGGATGGACAATCATTTTGTTTATATAAGTTGATAACTTTTGAAAAAACTAGAAGCTCAAATTAACTAATCTGGTGTTGACAGTGGTTACCGTGGTCTACTAATATTCACAGCCCACATATATGCACTTACAGTCTGCAGGAAAATATTCTCAACATTTTCGAAAGCCACTTAGATGTTAGTTTACAGTGGTACTACACAAACACAAAATTGCATCCATTTATATAATATACTTTCGATATAAATTTACGCAAATCAAAATGCTAATTTAGCAACCTTCGATACAGCCTTCTGCCTGAGTCTTTCCAGTTCAGGTTGAACGTCTTTTAAAGCTTTTGATGTTTTGATCAATGAATCAGCTTCAACAAATTTTAGTTTTCTACTGAGGGCCTCTAGGGTTCTCAAATATTCATCATTCACCTGACCAATAAGCAATGTTATGAAGCAACTCCAGGAATTTTTGTGCTTCTACTTAAGAGTGGATGCGTGCAAGTAGGCTACAGGCTTTTTATCTTAGCTAGAAAGATGATCAGTGTGCAAACCAAGGTTTAAAAACTCGTCCGATACCCCAAGATTTCGGGGTTACCGGATCGGTTTCGGTTGGGTGCGATCCGAATTTGTCCCCAAAAATCGGGATCGGATTAGGGTTTTCGAAAAGAAAAAAAATGAATCTCGTATGCAGAAGAAACAACAGACTTGAAATAAAAGCACGGAAAGCAAAAAAAGAATCAAACAAATCGAATAAAATCAAATTATATCATCAGAAAACCGTGAATCAACAGTATTTTGCAACCCTATAAAACATACACCTTCGAATTTAAACTTACATCAATCAATTTCCCAAAAACGAATACTTCGACAATAATCCAGCACTGATCTTCGTGAGTTTTCCTCTTTTCTTCTCCCTCTGCACGATTTAGATCGACGTTCGAATCGATTATTGTGTTCGAATCGAGTCGATCAGCGACGGCTCCATGTTTTTTTTTATCTCTGTTCGAACTTGGAAGAAAGAAAAAAAGCAGCGTATTCTATTTTTGATCGAGGAAACAGCCTGCGTCGATATTTCTGAAAAACGAGGCGGCAAATATTATTAGGTTTAGGGTTGGAATTAGGAAATATACCAATTGTGGTCTGTGGGCCATGTTATTGGACTTTTTCTGTTTTAAGTTTGACATAGGAGCAAGGTATCCATAGCCCTATTTGCGTGACTTCATTTAAAATAGTTAATAAGTTGATTACCAAAATACTGACAACCGAAATATAGACCGAAACCGAAACAAAACCGAAACTACCGAAATTTATGAAACCCGCCGAAACTGACAAATTTTCAAACGGCCGAAACCGAGACCGAAACCGAGTTCAGAACCTTGGTGCAAACATGAGGTAGCCAAACAAAAAACTTGCCACCTACTAATTACTGTATTTATTTTACAATATACTGGATAATACAATTTTCGTGATGCACTCAGAAAACATATGGTGTTGGGGACCTTCGAACTTTACCTCGCCATCGACAATTACATCAACCAGACACAATTACGTCTTCAACAAATTTTGCCAGCTTTGATTCGGCTGCCTGTAAATTACAATTAGTCGTATATATTTTCTTTTGGCTGATGAAAGTTATACACAGGCAGAAAGATAAACCTACATGTGTTAGAAGCCATCGTCGTCTATTCTTGATAGGAGAGTAATGCATAGTTTTTTTTTTTTTTTTTTTTTTTTTTGAACTAAAGTAATGCATAGTATTAATAACAAGAAGAGCTTTTTACACAAGACAGTTTCTAACGTAATAGTAGCATAAAGTGACACATAGTTATATAATCTATCTGACCACGGCTGCTAAGACTTGTTTTTCAAGTCTCGCTTCTTTTTTTAAAATTTTATGATATATATCAACAGAATATCCTTTACCCTCGGAAAGCATCTTGCAACAGGAATAATAGAACATTCACATGTATGCAATAAGAACCGTTGCTTTGCTAATAATATGATGTCTGCATGTTGAAAACGATCAAGTTTGTTTTTGTGGACTACTCTTTTATTCCTTGCCCTTGATTCCAGCTTCTTGCCTCAGCTTTTCTACATGGGAATGACATTTATCAAATTGCTCCGGCTGCACAGGATGATGATGTTGATCCAGATAATATGACTTATGAGGAGCTGCAGATACTAGCAGAGGCTGTAGGTTCTGAAAGCAAAGGTTTATCCAATGAGGTTATATCCTACTTACCGACAACTACATACAAAATTGGATGTGTGATTTGCCTAGCTGTTACGAACATCGGTACAAACTGATTGATTTGCCGTGTCAACACCAGTACCACTCTGTATGCATTTCCAAATGGCTGAAGAGCAACAAGGTAAATATTTTCTTTGATACTTTTCCTAGTGTCCTGCACACGTGTTTGTTTGTCTATATGCATGATAAATGATGTGCTATATATATATATATATATATATATATATATATATATATATCTCCAATGGTTTGGATCACGCTACAAGTTTTGAATCCGTGACTTCTTGAACCGAAGTCGGAGTGTTTAACCACTTGGACCATGGTGCTTGACATTTTTCTTCATACTTCAATCCATTTGCGTTTCAATTTGCTAGCTAGTCAAAATGTAATACGCAAATGTATCGTTTATTCATCAGTAGTAACAGTGCAATTGAGTTCTGCCATTGATGTTTGTTATCCCAAACTCAACCTGTGCGTAAAAATATTTACTACCTAACCCTTGTTTAGATTGGGCCTTAGACTTGTTTTCTTGATATTATGTTCATTTTTATTAAGTCACCGAATATTATATTTAACGTCTCAATATTTGTTTCATGAAGTTATTTAGTACTAGACTTGTTAGTATACATATTATTTTACTTTCCTTTCAGCCATCAAAATGAAAATCTGAATATTTTTGTTTGCATTGATCATTTAGATAAGTTTTGATCCATGAAAGATAATAAAGCATGTACGGGCTCAAACTGCCTACTACTACATTTGGTAACTGTGGAAACTGCTCAGCCCTTTCCTGCTAAAGCAAAAATTTGATAAGTTGGCTCGCCACATGAGTGGTAACATTGGACACATTGCACCCTCAACACTACGAATTAATAATTTGTTCTCATTTAAAATGTGATTAGAATAACAGATAATGGTATTTTGTCTATTTGTCAGAAAAAAGAAGATGTTTATCAAATTGAATCTCTGTTAACCTTGTAGAACCCGTTTACATTATTTTTTTCTTCTATGAGAATTAACTTTGTATGTTTTTTCATTCCTTTTTCTCCATTGTGATAACAGAAGTGGTTGCCTTGAAGTTTGCAGCCAGATCAACCTATTGCATGTTGTGTTTTGGATTAAGATGTTGTAGCTTTTAAGCAAATTTAATGAAGTGGTACTTCTCTTGATGTTGCCTTGATGATACAGTAAAGTGTTGCAAGGTGTTTAGCAGCATGTCTTTGTAGTGAATTCTAATTAATGTACCATGATCTGTAATGCTAATGTATGTAATAAATTTATGCTCAGATAAAGTTAGATTTTAATCTGTTTATGTTTTTATTTAAGGCGCCGTTGTGTTCTATTGCCAATCAAATAATACTGCCTTTAATTTGTATTTTTTTTTTTTAATAATTATACTGCCAGTAGAGGCGTTTATTAATGCCTTATTTACTTTTCCCACTTATTTGCCATACGTGGCATGTTGAATATTGGGGGCACTTTTATTGTCCATTTTGCCTCCATTAATTATTAAGGACGGCATTTATAAGGCAAATACTCAGTTGCCTCTCATGTTATTTGGGGCAGAACATCATATTTATTTGTCTCTAATTGAAGTGGTAGAGGCATATGTGTTTGCCTGTAATATTTATAATTTTGGTAAACCAATCTTCAGCAAATCATATGATAGCCTCATAGAATCCCTTGCATGCTTCTAATCCAACTTAGGACTCTTTTCTGAAATAGAGACAAGGAAACAGGATGTTCACTTTCGAAGGATGTGCACTTTATTTCTTTGTTCCCTTTTGTAACTATGACAAATTAGTAGGTTTCCCTCTGTTCCAGTAGTGTAATAAACTTTATCACATCATATTTATAGTAGTGTAGCAAGCCCTATCATATCATATTTTACTAAGTTAACAAAGTGTTATAGAAATTGAATAAGATTATAAAATTTAACTAAGCAAGTTGATAATAAATTAACTAAGTTTACAATGATAAAAATAAATTGACTAAGAAAAATTTATACATTCAAGATAATTTATAAAAAGCCAATTACTTTAATAAAATTTAGGTTTGAGACAATTTATGAGTTTAAGTTAATTAAAATATATGTTAAGACATTTTAAGTTGGAGCAATTGACATAATTAAGTGTAATAATGACAATAATAAACAATAGTTTGAGTAAATTAATTAAGTTTTATAACAATAAATATATTTATAAAAATTTAATTAAATATTATTACAAAAACCAACAAGTTTATAATAATATTATTAATTTGAAAAAAATAAGTAAGTTTATGATGATGATAATAATAATAATAATATGAATAAGCTAGATTTGACAGAAAATTAACTAAGATTTTAATGTATGACAAGTGCGAACCCGCGCTTCGCACATGGTTTCTACAAAATTGATGTGCAAATAGTTAGGTAATTGTTATTACAATTATATGAAGCAATTTGTTTGCCTTTATATACTTGAATATATTAGTGGGTCAAAAATTGTTGATTGCGGGATGAAGATGTTATGTTAAACCGACCGTAAATGTAAGTAATTCTACCCTGATGTCTGCAGTTAAATTTCACATGTGGCATATTTATCAATATATTCATGTGCTCGTGGCATACACATATCCTGTAAAACTATTTCATGGCAATAGTGGTTTTTACCAGTAGAATGAAAATCGATGAATGACACAGTAATTACCAAAATAAATCATGGTGAGAACTTTTAATTGTACATGTACTTGTAGAAGCGATTAATAAATTGGACTTATATTTGTGCAAATATTAACACTAATTATAAATTCCATCTTGTATCCACATAACACACGCATGATATGGTTCACACGTCAACCCAATAAAGACAGTCCCTGTAACCGAGACAACAACCAATTTAACGTAACATAACACATGCAAATAAATTGTTCAATCGTCATGTATGGTGTGTTCCATGTCAGTTTCCTCCCAACGCTCAGCTCAGGATCCTAAAATCTTTCTATCTGTACAGTCAGCCAACGTTTCAGTGGTATGAGTACACATGTTATCTGCAAGAATTTTCGTGTAGTTAGAAGAAGTAATTTAATACATTGAACAAAGATTAAATAAAGATTACCCTATCCATAATAATAAACAATTGTGTATAATTTATAACCCACAATGAGGGCACCTATAGCATGGTTTACTGAAGCATCAATAAACTGGTGAAACATGAGATTAAATGTGGCAATATTTCAAAAGTAACTTAGATAGATCAATTTTACATTTCTTGTTTTCACGATTATTTGCAAGTAAGATCATAACCCTTCAGTCTCAATCAGGAACCCTGACATGATCAACAATTATTTACACGTCAATGCTAGCTACACATAGTCTCATCTTGGGAAAATGTCAATAGTAAAATATCAACAGTTTTGTGTGCAGTTTTGACTTACCTACCCACTTTTAGGCTAAATCTCGGCCTGTCACACTTAGAATTGTTTTTCTTCTGGGTCTTAGTATCCAAGCCTGCGAAAAATCTATTCACTTCAGCGCATTAAATATTTGTAATGCTAAATCATTTAATTCATTGCTTTCAAGTCTACCCTTGGTTCAGAGAAGGTTGGCTCGGGTATCAAAATCATCAAAGCATTCAATTCATTCACTTCATTATTATTGAATTTTATTTGTTACATCTACACACCATTAAAAACAAATAATTTAAGTGACCAATAGATTCATTTTTAGTTGTTATTGACATCTAATATTTAATAATGTTTGCTTCGATGTAACTAATTGTACTGGGCTGATTAGTGGTAAGTAATTAGCGTGAGGTTGTATAGCCTATAGCCTCATATTTAATCGCCTTGAACATATTAATGCACATGAAAGTAAATCAGGGGTTGCATAGAAACATATCAACGTAACCACAATATTAATGTTACTGAATGCTTGGTAACCTGGTTATGGCAAGCTTCTACCCACTGTAGATTACTTTCTACATATAGTAGTACTAAAAAAAGTCCTTGTGCGGTTTCAACCAACAAATACTGAATATTATTTGTGCAGTTGGGCGGTGTGTAAAATTTATCGTTCCAATCAATGTCAGTTAAATGGGTGTAGATAAACAAACCATCCGATTTGTAAATGAATATTTATTTCAGGAGAATTTTATACCGTCATCTATACATTAAATACATACATACATACACACACACACACACACATACATACATACATACATACATACATATATATATATATATATATATATATATATATATATATATATATGAGTGCAGTATATGTATAGTTAAATGTTTGTACTATAATAAGTGGTTAAGAATTAACATAAATTATGAGTTACAACATTTATCACATATTATTATTAATGACTCTTATATCTATTCACTTATAGTGCATTTGTTCAACTGATAAGAAAATAATCCCATTTGATAAATCATTTTGTTAATCAAAACTAAATGCTACAAATGTGCAATGTAACATTTTTCTTTATAATTAACCCAACAAATGTCAACATTGTGTAAAACTTGTTACTGCATACAAATGTTATATCCTCCAAAAGTTGGATAATTACTAAGGAAAATAAATAATATGACTATAGCTTTACCTCCTTCCAATGAAACACAAAGTATTTTAGAATTTTTACCTTCTTGAATCTTGTCAGGCTTCTCAACTACAAAAATGGAGCCAAGTTATGTACATAACGAAAAAGGCAAGAACATAAATGTTGTGCAGGAACTGCTAAACTTACTTAATACAATAGCGGGAACGGTAGGAACAACAGCAACCACCATACCTCTCTGTTTTTTCTTCATACAAGACGACATATAAATTTTATAATCTTAAGTTTTTAAATATACAATTATTCTTGCAAATAATGAATAAAGGCATGGTAGAAGGTTAAATTAAATATGTTTTTAATATCAACAATGACAGAAGGATAAATTTGTTGAAAAACACGATTCAGAATTCCAGCTTCCTCATTTAATTGTATTTAACACTAGGGTGCTACTATTCACACTCCGGTTTACACTTCCGGCTACCAAAACTAAAATCACCCCAAATATTTCAAATATCCTCTCCTGGCCACCATGTAAATTAATAACCTAAAAATGGAGAGGCCGCCAGCACCTACCTCTGCACAACGCTTCCTTCCTCACTTAGAGCTCTTCCACTGTGAATCAAGTACCTAAATTCAAATAGTTAAAGAAAAAATTAACATAATCCATTTTCATAATCACATTAGCAATTTTAATTTTTATAAATGAGTACTTACTTCGTAGGTTGTGAAATGATTCATCAAATCAACACTTATGTCTTTTGAGTCATTTGATCGAACATTTTGCATCATATTATCACAACCATCATGTTTTTCGTTTAATTTATCGTCGTTCAAATACTCCATCAATCAAACGACAAAAAAAAGTATCAATTTGTAAAAGAAGATACGTAAGTTATACAGATAAAAACCCTATAAATAAAAACTTACATTGTCATTCTCTATTACAACGCTGTCAAATTTAGTGTCCTCAAAGCTTGATATTTCCAATATAGCAGAAAAAATATCCTAAAATATAATGGAAAACACTAACCATTAAAAAACATAACAACATATTAAATATCATAATAGAAAACAATAAAAATCAAGCAATTCTAATGTAATAACCCGGAAATTCTGGGCCAGTTTAAAATTTTTATTTTGGCCATTTTAGCGAATTTTGAATATTTAAAATGAATTATTTTAAATAAAACGACGAGAAATTTATTTTGAATGGAATTAGAACGTATATATTATATACGTCGTAGTTAGTATATAAATAATTATATATAATTATAAAAGGAATTGAAAATGACGCGGTAGTTCGATAATTCGATTTCAAACTTCAATTGAATGCACCGGGTGCAAAACAATCCGGATTTTAGTGAAACCAAAAATCATAGGATCTAATTGATGATATCTTTCCAACGAATCCGAAAAATCAAAATTTCTTAGCGGGAATCAAAAGATATGTCCAGTTGAAAATTCTGAATAGTCGCTATGGAATTCAGGCCCTTAAAAATGGACATTTTGCAAACGACCTCGGATTTCGACGAAACCACTTTTGTTAGATCCGCAGTGTCAAGTTATTGCTAGGTTTCAAATTTCATAATTTTTCGAATCAATATGTGAGCGTGGCAAAGGAAAACGCATTTGACCAGTTTCAGTTGATTTTAATCGACTGGAAATTGGCCATTTTTCAAACGGTCTCAGAATTCGACGAAACTAGTTTTGTTAGGACCGTATCGTCAATACGAAGCTAGAAAATATTTTTTGGAATTTTTCTAGTTAGTATGTGGCCCCGGTAATTTGAAATGTATGTTTAAAATTCAATATAGTGATTTAAATGAAAATTCAATGGAAACTGATTGTAACAATCAAATCAGGTTGCGATACATATCCCATTGTGTTCGGAATGGGGGTAAAACGCTATGGACGACAGG